>OU342745.1:376926938-377526938 GCA_910589775.1 Avena eriantha
AGCTGCTCATCCACCTCCTCCTTGGAGCGCGACCACGGTCTCCTGTGAACATTAAACAAAGCAGGCTGTGGCAAAAGCATCTTCCTTTCATCCCCGTCAGTGAAAATCATCCTATATACTAGACTGTTCAAATCAGAAGTAGCACTGTCAAAGTGATGAGTTTTCATGGCAACAAGGTCAAGCCTCTGTGGTGCCAACATAGCATCATAGGGATCCAGTGAAACACCTAATGTAATGACTATACACGAGGCAATGATGCCCCCATAGATAGGCCCCTAGCAGCTAGGCGGCGAGCAATAAGTGAGCCAAGATTGTACCGAGTATCATTGTTCAAGCGCAGCAGCAAGGAATGCTAAATGATAGTTGGAGATATTACTGGTGTTCTCCCTACCAAGCACACTAGTAACAAGATAATATGCAAAGTATCTAAGAGCGGGGAGTTGGATATTTCTTATCTTTCCGCATTGCGCCATGCGGTCATCATCATTGGTCACCCCTCGGTAAAGCTCCAACAAATCAGCGGGCCGCCCTTGAATTTTCTTCACGGTCCCTGTCATGCGCACACCTACAATACTGCAAAATCTCTCCAAAAGTATGGTTGTTCATGCTTGGTATTCTGAAATTTAAACACTTATTAAACAAGTGATTGCAAAGTAAATATAATGAAGGATTCTACTCATAGGGACTTGAAAGAGGCCTAAACATGCATCAAAACTATATCTCTAAGCATCACACAAGCTTACAAGCTCTCATAACCAATCACCTACAGCAGCAAAATACTCAATATATAATCCACTAAACACAAATCTACTTGGACAAGGGGAGGAGCCACATACCAGGGAACAAATGCTCCAAATTTCAGCAAGAAAGATGGGCTGAGCAAGGAGATCGAAAAAAATTGAGAGCAATCACAGCAAGAACGCGATTTTGAGCTATAAACTGGAGCTTACTTGGGAGAGAGAAGAAAGTGGCAGGTGAGAGAGTTAGTGGGGGGGGCAGAGGTGGCCCACACCAGGGCATGGCGGAACCCAAGGCTGGCCGCGCCACCATGTGGTGTGCCTGCCTAGTGGGTCCCCCTGGCACCTCCCAGGCACTCCTCTACCCCTTTTTTCACGTAAAAATTTAATATGAATTTTCTGGAATTTTTCGAGACACTTTATTTTTGGGCATTTTTCAAAATAGAAGAATGATTTTCTGGCAGACAGATTTTTTTCTTTTGAAACATGATGCAAGGACAAAACAAGGCTAGAACTACAGAAGTTCTAAGACACTCTAACATGCAAGCAACTAACAACAAAAAGGAAACTAAACGAAAGCAAAAAACTAAAATGCAAAGGGTAGAATAAACGGAGATAATCATAATGAAAACATTGTTTTGTTCAATGGAATCCTTTTGTTAACAAGGTTGATCCAGTCTTTCTACCAAAACAATTGCATATGAGACAAAACTTTGTATTCCACTAATGATTATGTTACCTCAACCTTAATAGCAATGGTCCCAAGCATAATAGTTTCAAAATTTTATCTTGGTATGGGACAATATATTTCTCCAACTTGAATGCCCTCAACATGTTCAATTAAATTCAAACCATAAGTCCTTTCAATCTTCTTGGGGAAATAGACAGTATGTTCCTTGTCATTAACATTGAAGGTCACCTTTCCTTGATTACAATTAATAATAGCTCCTGCAGTATTAAGAAAAGGTCTCCCAAGAATAATAGACATATTATCATCTTCAGGCATTTCAAGCACAAAAAAATCAGTTAATATCAAGAAAGTGTGAGCCACCTGAACAGGTACATCCTCACATATACCCGCAGGAACAGTGGTAGACTTATCAGCCATTTGCAAAGATATATCTGTTGGTATTAATTTTTCAAGCTGAAGCCTCTTATAGAGAGAGAAAGGCATAACACTAACTTTAGCTCCCAAGTCACACAAAGCAGTTCTAACATAACTGTTCTTAATAGAGCAAGGGATAGTTGGAATCCCTGGGTCTCCAAGTTTCTTAGGAACCTTACCATTGAAAGAATAATTAGCAAGCAAAGTAGAAATTTCTTCATTAGGGATCTTCCTTCTATTCAAGACAATATCCTTCATATACTTTGAGTAAGGAGGAAATTTAATAGCATCAGTCAAAGGAATTTGCAGGAATAAAGGTTCCATCCACTCACAAAACTTATTATAGTGTTCATCTTCCTTTGACTTGTGTTTCTTCTCAGGGAAAGGCATAGGTTTTTGGACCTAAGGCTCTCTTTCACTACCATGTTTCTTAGCAATAAAATCTTCTTTGGTGTATTTAGTATTCTTAGTGTGGTTTACGGGTTCTTCTTCAACTTTTTCTTCATTAGGAACTTCATTTTCTTCATTACCACTTTCAGTTTCAGCATCAGAGATAGATATACTATTAGGATTTATAGCAGGTTCAGAGGGTTCTAAAACAATTTTATGTTTCTTTTTCCTTTTCTTACGAGTAGAACCACTATTTTCAGCTTGTTGAGAATCCTGCTCAATTCTTTTGGGATGCCCCTCAGGATATAGAGGATCCTAGGTAGCAGCTCCACTTCTAGTTCTAATTTCATAGGCATGTTTTTCTTTAGCAGCATTAACTAACAAGTCTTTTTGCACTTTAACGAGTTGATCTATTTGAGTTTGAACCATTTGAAAGTGTTTAACAATCATTTTAACATCATTAGAGGTTCTTTCCACAATATCTTTCAACTCAACAATAGCTCTGGTGTTTTCCATTAGATGATTTTGCACCCTTTTATTAAAGTTATCTTGCTTAACAATAAAAAGATATCGAAGTCTTCTAAGCATTGATCAGGAGGTTTAGAGTAAGGGATATCACCTTCATCAAAGTGTTGGAGAGAGTGTACCTCAATAGTGGGTGAGTAGGGAATAGGCTTACATAATTCTTCTATATGAGGTAAATTCTTAACAACTGCAGCTTTAATTCCCTTCTCCTTAAGACATTTCTTAGCTTCCTTCATCACTTCATCATTTAATTCAATAACTCCCCTCTTCTTTGATGTTGGAATAGGCACCGGAATAGATGGTTCAGGTACAATTACTACAGATATAGCTTGTTTAGGAGGAGTCCAATCTTCATAATTCTTGCTTATTTTAGCCATTAATTCCTCAGCTTCCTTAGGAGTCCTATTCCTGAAAACACAATCGGCACAACTATCTAGGTATGTCCTAGATTCTTCGGTTAGTCCATTATAAAATATATCAAGAAGCTCATTCTTAGGTAGTGGACTTCCAGCTTGTGCATGAATCAAAGCACAAAAACTTTGCCCAAGATTCAGGCAATACCTCTTTTTCTCCCTGTTTAAAATCAAAAAGTTCCTGCAAAATAGCATGTCTAGCGCTAGGAGGAAAATATTTCTGTAGGAAAGTATTAATCAAGCACTCAGGGCTATCAATAGATCCAGGAGGTAAATTACTAAACCAAGTTTAGCTTCTCCTTTCAGTGAAAAGGGGAAGATCTTGGCAACAAAGTAAGTACGCATCTTAATATCATTAGAAAACAAGCCACTCATGGTAGAAATTTCATTCATATGTGCTACCGCACTTTCATTCTTAGTCCCACAACAAGGTTCTTTCTCGACAATAGCTATGTAAGATAGATCGAGAGAGAAGTCATAATCTTCATCTATAATGTTTATGGGAGAAGCAACAAACTTAGCAACATGAGACAATTTGGGTCTAATAGTATGCCTCTCAAGGAGACTCTTAGCAGCGCTCCTATCATGGGTGTTCTTACAATCTTTAATAAATTCATCGGTCATCTCAACATAACCATCTTAAATATCATAACTTTCACTAGACTCAGGTGAACTAACATGTGTGGTAGTGTCTTCATTAGGAGTTTCGATATTTCCAACTATAGTACTAGCAATCGTAGCATCTAGGAGGGGACCTAATGAACCACTCTTATCAAGCATAGTAGAAGCAGCGTCATTAGCATCAGAAGTTTCAGATTCAGCAGTAGTAGCAGTGTGTGTAGCATGTATATGTGGTGGTGTAACGATCTTACTTATAATAGACGGTGAATCAAGAGCAGCAGAGGTGTTCAGAACCGTACCTCTTCTTGTAGTGGATGGTAAAATAGGAAACTTGCCATCACGAGACTTACCCATGATGGATGGATAGCAGTGAACAATAGAGAATCCAAGTGAACTTGATAAATAAAGTTATGCTCCCCGGCAACGGTGCCATAAAATAGTCTTGATGACCCACAAGTATAGGGGGTATATCGCAGTATTTTCGAGGGAAGCGAAACCCAATTTATTGATTCGACACAAGGGGAGCCAAAGAATATTTATAAGCCTTAACAACTGAGTTGTCAATTCAGCTACACCTGGAAACAATCTTGCTCACAGTAGTTTATCAGTAGCAACAGTTTTGTAGTAGGAATAGCAAACTAGCAGCAGCAGTAAAGTAAAGACAGCAGTAACAATAGCAGTACACAGTAGGATTCGAGTGCGGTAGGCAGAGGGATGGATGGACGGGCATTGCATGGACAAGACAATTCACATAGTAATCAGAACATAGGGCAATTGCAGATAAATAAGATAAAGCATCCAAGTACTAGACAATCCTAGGCATGTGATCCATATATAGTCATACGTGCTCGCAATGAGAACTTGCACAACATCTTTTGTCCTGCCAGCCCATTTGCAGCGGGGCCTCTAGGGAACTACTGGCAATTAAGGTGCTCCTTTTAATAGAGCACCAGAGCAAAGCATTAACACTCCGTGAACACATGTGATCCTCACATCAAAGCCATTCCCTCCGGTTATCCCGATTTCTGTCACTTCGGGGCCATTGGTTCCGGACAACAACGTGTGTATACAACTTGTAGATAAGACCAAAAACAATACTATCATAATGAATCAATAACATGTTCAGATCTGAAATCATGGCACTCGGGCCCTAGTGATAAGCATTAAGCACAACAAGTCGCAACAAATTCATAAAGCACTAATAAAAGATACTAGGCACCATGCCCTAACAATCTGATGCCATTACATGAACGATCTCATCCAATCCCTACCATCCCCATAGCCTACAGCGGGGGATTACTCACTCATAGATGGGGGAAACATGGATGGTCGATGGAGAAGCGATGGTGATGATCATGGCGATGATCTCCTCCAATTCCCCGTCCCAGCAGGGTGCCAGAACAGAGTTTTCTGGTGCTGTTTCGTGTAATCTGGTGGTGGCGGTGGAGCGGAACTCCTTCTGGAAAAACATCGAACCCCCCCGGAGTTTTTAGGTCAGAAGGATCCTTATAGGCGAAGAGAGAGAGGCCGAGGGGGTGCCTGGGGGGCCCACACCACCCCCTGGTGCGGCCTGGCCTGGCCCGCACCACCAGGTGGTGCGGCCACCCCCTGGATCCTCTCCGTCTCGTATTCTGGCTCCTGGAGTCTTCGGGTGAAATAGGATTTTTGGCATATTTTCCTGGATTTTTCCTGATAGTTGGTTTTCTGCACAAAAAGTAGACACCAAGGCAGCTCTGCTGAAAACAACGTCAGTCCGCATTAGTTGTATCCAAATCACACTAGTTTAGAGGAGAAACAATAGCAAAAGTGTTCATTAAAGTAGATATGTTTTGGATGTATCAGTGCCGCGCCGCCGCTGGATGCCCTCCTGGCACAGTTGTCGGAGGCGGCGCCTCTGGCCGTTTGCCAGGCCCGCCAGGTGGTGGGGGCACTGGATTAGGGGCTCGGCCAAGCCAGGGCGTTGGGGGGCTTCCGTTGAGGTACGTACTCTGTCACCAATCTTGTTGTTTTTCCGCCGCCTTGTGACGTAGCTGGTTCTTTTGGTTCTTATCTCTCTTTTCTTGCACAGAGGGCTCTTGCTGATGCCGCCAAGACTTCGCGGGACCTGGGCCGTAAGATTGCTCGCTCTGCCGTATCTTCCCAATTGCGCGATTTCTCGCGCTTCTTGTTGAGTATTGGTTACCCTCCTGCAGCTCTACTGGTGGACCGAGACTGCGAGGTGGCCCGGTTGAAGGAGGAGGTCACCCGGCTGGAGGAGTCCAACAAGACCGGCCAGGACCAGATTGCCAAACTGACTGCGCAGCAGCAGCAGATGGAGACCAAGGCTGGTAGGTCCAAGAAGACTGCAGACACCCGGGCCGAGGCGCTTAAGAACCTAGAGGGGCTCTACACTACCGAGGCAGATGCCCTCAAGGCTTCCAAGGCCAAGGAGGCAGCGGCACTGTCGGAGCTTTGCCAGATCGCTGAAATTTTTGTCAGTAAGTGCTCTTGACTTGAGCCCATTTTGCGGATTTAGCCTTTGTGATCAATACTGATCATTGCCTTCTTTTCTGGCTATAGCTCAGTACCCAGAGGCAACAGATCAGGCGCTGGGCCAGACTCCCGAGACGGATCCGAATCAGGATCTCCACCCGGGGGAGCTGGTGACGGTCATCAGCGAGGAGGCGAACCGGCTCTGCGCTGCCGCTCTTGAGGTCTTTGACTATGTTTGGCCCGAGGCCGTCCCGCCTACCACCATGTATGTCTTGGCTGAGCATCTCAGGGGTGCTCCGGAGCTCATGAATGTGGCCCGAGAGTGAGCGGCTCGAGGTGGCGCGGAGATGGTGCTGGCGCTGCTGAAGTCCTGGTACCCGGATGTGGATCTGCGGAGCCTTTCCCATGGATTCCACCAAGGGACCAGTTATGACCAGCTTCGCGCCGAGGTCCCCGACATCTGCTCTTGTGGCGTGACGATCGGGAGCTACGTTGTGCTGGACAGGGACATCAGCGACCCAGCCGGCACAGAGCGGTACTTCCACAACCCGGATGCGCCACACACTGACACTCCGGCTGCGCCGCAGACCGCCTCGACGGACGTCGCCTCCTGCAGCTGCGCTCCAGCCGATGCCTCCGAACCTTCTGCCCCTCAATGAACTTGATCCCCTGTATGCCGGGAGTATTTGTGACTTGAAATATTTATCTTTTCTTTGCGACATGTGAACAATTATCCATCTTTGATTACTGAACTTCTTTGGGAGCATCGCCTCCCTCCGTCTATTTGCTCGTGCTCTTTTGTTTGCACTTTCTGTCTTGCATCTTTTGCATGCCTGTTTTTTGTGGGGGCGCGTGAGCGCACCCACAGCGTGTAGTCCCCGAGGTTCGGGCCAGCTGGAGAATACAGCCAGGTCGAAGCTCCTTGACCTGCTCTACTGCCGCTTGGAAGCTATCTTCCTCCGCCTTGGCGGTGTTCGTCGTTGAACTTTGGCTCATGCAAACATGCAAACAAACAAGTTGTTTGCCTGGTTAGGCATATGCAAGTTCGAACTGTAATCTTAGATGAACTATTTTTTAGACTTTTGCTATTTCGCGCAAATTCAATGTCTTTGCCCTTTTCTCAATGAGCATTGGCCAATTTCAATGTTGTTCCCTTGCTGGCTTTTAGCCAGAGTTGAAGGGGTAGCTTAGTAGGCGTACTGTACGATACTTCGGGTTTGGGTCATTGCCTTTGAGCGAGCGTGTCTGGGTCGTCCAGACGTTTTTGTTTTCCTCGTGGCATTTTCATGTAGGGGCCTTTGAGCGTTCTGCTCTTGCCGAATCTGTCAACCGGCTTTTGGTCTGCAGTCGGAACCGAAGAGGAATCCTTAGGAACCGTGTACAGTACTTTACCGCGTGGATCGCGCAGCCGTCTGGGCCAACTGGCAAGTCCCCGAGACGGATCGATGGCTCCGGGGTTAGAGTAATGCAGCCGGAAAAGCCAATTTGTGCAGCATGACTTGCTTATTTATTGCGGAGTCCCCGAGACTGTGTCGAGGCTCCTATGATTGTTCATTACATGAAAGTAAGGTACATACACTTCTTGATCAAGTGTAAAAGGGGCGGAGCTAGCTCGTATTCCATGGGCGTTCAGTTTCTTTGGCTGAGCGGTCCACCTTGTTCTTTTCCGGCTGACGGGCGTCGATGAGGTAGTATGAGTTGTTCTGCAATGCCCGGTTGATTATGAATGGGCCCTCCCAAGGTGGAGATAGCTTGTGCATCCCCTTGGTATCTTGGACTAGCCTTAGCACCAGGTCGCCCTCGCAGAACGAGACGCTGCGTATCCGGCTGGCATGATAGCGGCGCAAGTTCTGCTGGTAGATGGTGGACCTGGACAAGGCCAGTTCGCGTGCTTCCTCTTGGATATCGACACTGTCTTCCCGTGCTTCTTTGGCCTGCTGTTCTGTGTAGAGCAGTTTGCGAGGTGCGTCGAACTCGATATCAGTGGACAGAAACGCCTCCGCCCCGTAAACGAGGAAGAAGGGAGTGTAGCCGGTGGACTAGTTTGGCGTGGTGCGAAGGCTCCAGAGTACAGCCGGCAGCTCCTCAATCTAGCAGCCGGGGGATCGCATCAGTGGGTCGATCAGCCGGGGCTTGATTCTGGCTAGGAACAGGCCATTTGCTCGCTCACAATGACCTTTGGATTGGGGGTGTGCCACAGATGCGAGGTCCAGGCGGATGCCCTTATCTCCACAGAATCGCGTGAAATCTCCCTTGGCAAAATTTATGCCGTTGTCGGTTATGATGTTGTTGGGGTAGCCAAAGCATGTGATTATGTCCGTGAAGAACTTGACCACCGTTGGCCCATCCAGCTTCTTTATTGGCTTTGCCTCTATCCACTTGGTGAACTTATCCACCGCCACCAGCAAGTGGGTCATGCTGGATCTGGCTGTTTTGAAAGGGCCAACCATGTCCAGCCCCCAGACGGCGAATGGCCAGGTGATGGGAATCGTCTTGAGTGTTGCAGATGGAGTGTGCTTCCGCTGGCTGAACCGCTGACACCCGTTGCACGGCTTGACAATCTGCTCAGCGTCTTCTAATGCTGTTGGCTAGTAGAACCCGTGGCGGAATGCCTTTGCCACTATGGCTCGTGACGATGCGTGGTGTCCGCATTCGCCCTGGTGGATGTCGACTAGCAGTCGGATTCCTTCCTCTTGACTCACACATCGTTGATAGATGCCACCAACGTTGTGCTTGTAGAGCTCGTTGTTGATGATGGTGTACGTGTTGGCTCTGCACTTGACCTGTCTTGCATGTACCTCCTCTTCGGGCAGCTCTGCGTTGGCTAGGAAATCCATGAACGGCTTGGCCCATGTTGGGGTTTCCTGGATGGCGCATACCGCCTGCATTAGCAAATTCACTTCTGCCCGGATGGCCGGGTCAGGCTCGTCCGGAGGCCGACCGGGTGGGGCGGCGGAGCCGGCAGCCTCTAGGCTGGAGGCAGCAGTCCCTGGGTGTGGAGGAGCAGTCCTCGGGTGTGAAGCAGCCGTAGCGGAGGACTTGGAGCCGGTAGTCCTCGGGTGCGGCAAAGCAGTCCCTGGGTGTGGTGTAGACGTCGCGGAGGTCTTAGAGCCGGCAGTCCCCGGGTGTGGAGAAGCAGTCCCCGGGTGCGGCGAAGTAGTCCTCGGGTGTGGTGCAGCTGTTGCGGAGGTCTTGGAGCCGGCTGGGACGCCGAACACGCACTTCTCTAGGTTCATCTTCATCTGGAACCGGCGGAGGTTGGTGAATGTTTCATTTAGATCCTCAAGGAGTGTCTGGCGCTCCTTGGTCTTGACTACCACATCGTCGACGTAGGCGTGTATGTTTCGGCCAATCTGAGCTTGCAAGCACTTCTGCGTGCAGTGCTGGTATGTTTCTCGAACGTTCTTCAGTCCGAATGGCATCGTGGTGTAGCAGTATGCTCCGTAAGGAGTGATTAACGATGTATTTATTTGATCGGCGGGGTTCAGCCGGATCTGGTGGTTGCCGGAATATTCGTCCAGAAACGACAACAGGTCGTAGCCGGCTGTGGAATCAATCACTTGGTCTATCCTCGACAGGGCGAATGGATGTTTGGGACATGCTTTGTTTAGACTGGTGTAGTCAACACACATGCGCCAAGTCTTGTTCTTCTTCAGCATGAGTACGGGGTTTGCCAGCCATTCTGGGTGGAAAACCTCCATGATGAATCCGGCTGCGAGCAGCCGGGTGATCTCCTCCCCAATTGTTCTTCTTTTTTTCTTCTGCGAAGTGGTACAGTGACTGTTTGACCGGTTTTGCATCCGGCCTAACATGTAAAGAGTTCTCGGCGAGCTCCCTCGGAACACCTGGCATGTCCTTGGGGGACCATGCGAAGATATACCGATTCTCACGGAGGAAGTCGACGAGCGTGCTTTCCTATTTGCTGTCAAGGCCGTCTCCGACCAAGACGAACTTGTCCGGCTCGGCCTCGTTCAGTAGGATCTTCCTCGTGCCCTTGGATGGCTTGAATTGTGCCTCTCCGGCCGGCTTGGGCTCGCCAGCCGGCATGTCCTTCTGCAGGGCCGCCATGTTCTGCATGATTATGCATTTTTCTTCCGCGATGATCATGGCCTCCGCTATTTTGGATCCGTTTGTGGCACATTCCATAGACCGTCTGTAGCATCCGGCCACGGTGATGACGCCTTTGGGCCCTGGTAGCTTCATCTTGAGGTAGGCGTAATGTGGTACCGCCATGAACTAGGTGAGCGCTGGGCGCCCCAGGATTGCGTGGTACGCGCTGCAGAGGTTGACCACATCGAACCAGATGGGCTCGCGGCGGAAGTTGTCCTCCATGCCGAAGATGATGTCCAACCGTATTTTCCGATGGGGGAGTGCGAAGGGCCTAGGACGGCTCCTTGGAAGGAGGTGCTTGAAGACTCCAGCTGCGACTGACTGATACCGAACCGGTCGAGCGAGCTGTGGTACAGGAGGTTGATGTTGCTCCCTCCGTCTATGAGGACGCGGGAGAATCTGTAGGAATACTTATTGGAGACAATGATAGGATCTAGAACCATCGCATAGGTGCCTGGGTGCGGCAGCTCAGCTGGCTGGTCCTTCCGGCTCAATGCAACTTCTTGCTCCGACTAGTTGAGGTACTGGGGAACGGGTGGAACGATTGCGTTCACTTCCGCCTCGCGACTCCTTTTGTTGTGCTTGGTATCTAGCTCCGTGGTGAAGATGTGGTAGTTTCCCACCTGACGAGGGTGGTTGTTATCATCATATTCCCTTCGATGTTGGTTGTTGCGATCCCCTGGTGGCCCGCCGACTGGAGGAGGTGGCGCCTGTCCAGCCGGTGCGCCGGCCATTTCTGCCATCTTCTTCGTCCAGGTGCACTGGTGTGTGGTGTGCATAGCCGGCTTGTTGCCCCCGCTATGGAATTTGCATGGCCCATCAAGCATCGACTCAATGGTGTACTTGGGCCTTGGAGGCCGGTCATCAGGCTTCTGTCTCCAGCTTCCGCCTGCAGCCGAATCCTCATGCACTGCTGCCACCTGCCTGGAGCCATATTGGTTATCCGGTTGGTCGTCCTTTATTTTACCATGGCGATTGTCGTGCCGCCTGGAATTGTGGCCATTCCCTTCTGGCAGGTGCCGATCTACAGCGACGTCGACGATTATTTGCCCTTGGTCGTCCACCCGGACGGATCTTTTCATTGCCGCTTCAGCCGTGGCGTACTTGTCCGCGATGGCCATGGTCTGTGCCATGGTTGTGGGTTCCACCCGGCGAAGCTTATGCTTGAGCATAGTGCCGTCTCTGCAGCCGTTGATGAAGAAATCAACTGCCTAATGTCCGCGTACCCCCTCACAGGAGTTGTGCATGCTTGTCCATCGCATGATGTAGGAGCGATCGGATTCATCCGGGCCCTACACATAGAGATCAAGCTCGCCAGGCTGGCCTGGGAGCTTGTAGGTGCTGATGAAGTTGCGAACGAATGCCTGCTCGAAATCGATCCAAGCGTTGATTTTGTTGTCGGGAGACTATTTAGCCACGTTCTGGCTGAGTCGAGGAGCATGAGAGGGGCATAGCACACGGCTACCCGGTGATTGCCATTGGCGATGCCCACGGCGGTGGTATAATCCACCAGCTAGTCCTCTGGCTTGACCGAGCCGTTGTACTTTGGCGTATCCCTTGGGAGCGAAAATCCCTTTGGAAACGGTTTGTTTCGGATGCACGCTCCGAAGCATCTTGGTCGGCTGGACTTTCTTCCTCCAGCGCGCGTGATTGCACCAGTAGGTCGATTCGCACATGCGCATCTTGTTGTTCATCCGGCTCGAGCGGTCCCAGCCGGCCAGATAGGTGGGAATTTGGGAGCGTTTGGCCTTTTCCGGCTTCGGCGGCCGGCTCGCAGTTTTTGCTGGTAACAGCTGCCGTGTCGCGGGCGTTGTGCCCACGGCCTGCAGATCCACCGCGTGGGCGGTTGCTATGCCTTTCTCCATTTGGGGAAGATGCCTTGATGCCGCCCGCAGCTGGGTTCGCCATCCGACGAGCCGGTTGGGTTCTGCTGTTGCCAGCCATGCTAAGTTCTACCTCGGCCTGCTGCTTGTTCGCCGTGACCACGAGGAGCTGGGCACGCGCTTGCTGACGGAGCAGTTCCTCGCCCTCCAGGTGGCTAAGTTCCACAACTGCTGCCTCCGTGGCCCTCATGTTTTTGGCAGGGGGTGTTGTAGACTGTCTGCAACGCGGGCATGCGTGGATCAGCGGCACGATCCATCTCCAAACCGAGGTTCCGGCCTTGTGGCTGAGCCAGGTGGCTGGTGTCGGGCAAGCGCGCGAAGCCGTGCACGATGTTGTACTCTCGCGTGGTGGCATTCATCCGCCGTTGGGCGACCGCCACCTTGCCAGCTTCCTACAGAAGGTTCTGGCAGGTGGTCTCCAGGGCTGCCACAGCTGCAGCTGGATCCGCCTCGATGGGGGTGATGGGGTTGCGGAGGTGCGGAGGTGCTTGATGGACGTGTTGATCAAGTCCGGGTTCGGAAGTCGTGAGTTAGTGGCGCGGCCGTCAATGTTGCGCTCCAGAGGTGGGTGACGGTTCTCCACCGAGCCCACAATCATGACCTCGACGCTGCCGCTGGTAATGCGCGAGGCGGAGAAGACATGGGCGCGTGGAAGATGGTGACGACCTCATGAGGGGAGGTCTCAAGGACGGTAACGACGTAGACGCGGTGCTCGCCGAAGTGCATGATGGAGCCCCCGCTTGGGAAAGTCTCCCCAGCGAAGCAGGACGCGTTGTCGAGGACGCAGTCATAGGAACCGAGAGTGAGGATGAGGCCAGAGGCTACTCGCTCACCGGCAATGAGTGGAAGTCCCGTGCGAAAGATGATCCCAGCCCAAGCGCTGTGCCCCACGGTGGGCGCCAACTGTCGTGGTGTGGAACACGGTAGTGCCATCGGGATGGCTTGAAGGGGAGAATCAGGATGCTATCGGTGGCTACTTGCAACGGGTTGGGCACAAATACTGCAAACACAGCGATGTACCCACGTTTGGAGCCCTCTTGGCGAGGTAAAACTCCTACTCCTGCAAGGATCTACTATCAAAGGGGGCAAATGCCCAAAACAAGTGCTCCTCGAGCTGTTTCCTTAGCTACTTATTTCTTGGAATTCTCTAAGTCCTTCTTCTGGTGTCTATTTTTCCTTCTACTTGAGCTTACCTAGAACCCTAGCGCTACCCCCTTTATATACAGTTCAAGGAGGTAGCTCACAAGATGGGTTCTAGGGTTTACTGTTTGGCTTTGGGCCTTACAAAGTGGGTCAGCTGGACAGGGCCAAACGGTAGGCCTGGGTCCAGTCAAGCCTCCAGTATAGGGGAGGGCCATGCTTTAGCGCTCAGCGCCCCTGCTTTACTCGTCATCCAGCTCTTTATCTGCCAGTCGGTTCTTTATGCGTAAGCCGGGGCTTTCCTCGTCAGCCCTTGCTTTGCTCGTCAGCCTCCAACTTTGGTGCAGTTGTCCAGTAGCGCCGGCCAGGCCAGCCAGCCTGTCTGGTCAAGGGTGCGCTCAGCAAGGAGCATCATCCCACCATACAATGTCCAGCGGATCCGAGGCGGCCGGCTAGGAGCGGCCTCCCAGCCGGTTCTTCTGGCTACCCGGCTAGACGGGCAAGCCGGGGAAACTTGAATGCGGACCGCGTTGGAATTCCACCCGGCTGTGGTTCCTTGATCTGGGTCTAGATGGCCCGTACTCCTCGGAGCTGGCCGGTTGGTCCCGTCTTGGCCTACCCGGGGGTCATCCCCCCGACACAAAGATGACCTAATTAGCTAAACCTCTAGGATACCAGCTACGGATACTAGCTGCGGATCCTCTTTGGTGTATGGATTACCCTATAGGTTTTAGACTTACTACTGGCATTCTCTCTGAGTTGTCAGAGCTTGAATACCACTTTTGTTCCAAAACTTCTGCTTTGTACCCTTCCAAGTTACTTCCATGAACTTGGTACACCTACTTCATTAGCTTCTTAGCAACATCACCTATCTTGAGTGAACTAAATTCATTACTTCATGTTTCTCCACACCTCTTTTGCATTAGTATTCCTTCTTGTTGCCAACTAATGATGTAACACCCCAAATCTTTAATCAAGGTTATCAAGTCCCTAATCACCCAATTTAGGGTTAACAAAAACTTTTATTAAGAAAAAGGCATATGAATGCATGTGTGTTTGCATTAGTGTAGAATTGAGTGTATATGCCATGCTTGATTGTTCTAAATGTTGTGAAATGGTTTAAAGGTAAATGCCACATCATCTAGACCATTTACCAAATAAAATCCAAAGAGAAAGAAATCAAATAAGATAAATAATGCAAATGGTCATTTTGGCCATTTTAAACCACTAGGCCACTTTAGGTGTTCCTAGAGGAGAATTTCTAACAGAAGCAATTCTATTTCTTTTCACCCGTTGCTAGACCAAGTAAAGATGTACCAAGGCCCACTTTACAAACTTACAAAAACATCTAGCAAAGCCAATTAAAGAACATTGGAAAATTGAATCCAATTCATATGAGAAGATCACACTTTTTCAAAAACACATGAAATGAATTCACCTTGACCTATCCAAGCAAACCTAGTATCTCAAGCTTAATATAAGATCACTCAAAAAATTTGAATCAAAAATTCAAAAATAAATTTCATGCGGCCATTTCATCAAACACTTGGCATGCATAGAATAATCCCTAGCCTAGCTTCACTGTTTTATAAAGTGATCATCGACCCATTTGTCCCCTAGTTACTCCCCTGTTCCCTCAAAGCCTAACCCAGCCCCAGACCACCTCCCCCCTTCACCGCTGGCATAGTGGAGCGTCTCCTGAAAATGGTCATCACCGGCCGACCACGGCCATCTCGCACCAGACAGCCTCGCGCCCATCCAGCATGTCCACTAGCGTCGCCGCAGCCTACCGCCACCCCCTGTCCAGCCCACGAGCACAGCTGAGCCGTGGACCACACTAGCACCGCCATGCACCGCCTCTCTGCGCCGTGTCCAGAGCACGCCAGTGTGCTGCACCCGACTAGCCCCGCCAGCTCGTGCCTTGCCCTCACCATGCACTCACAGCCTCTCCATGATCACGCCACCCCGACAGACACCCCCGTTCACCGCCGCACGACCCGTAGCTCCCGTGCGCCGCCGCAAACACCACTGCCTCCGCCCAGAGCGCCGCACGCGCCCGACCGTTACACACCGTCCCACGCCGCGCCATTAAGTCCGTGAGAACCGCTAGGAGACACCGGACCGTCCACCTACCCCCGCCATGCCCTTAGCTCTCTGTGCCACCCTCGTCGGATACGCCAGCCCGCACCGCTCGGTTCCCTCGTCGAGCTATAAAAGGAGGCCACCCCAGCCTCCATTCCTCACACCATTCGACACCCCACTCACGACTGAGCCTCCCACACCCCTTCCCAGAGCAAGGCGAGCACCACCATGTCGCAATTGCACCGGAGTCCGTTGCTGCTAGAGCAGAAGGGCGCCGTCGATTGCAAGCACCCCAAGCCTCGCCGTGACCGCGCCTCACTTCACCGTCATCTACCACACTGTTTGCCCCCATCGGCGAGCCTAGCTGGATCCCAGGTGAGCCCCGATAGACCCGAACCACCGTGTTAGGGTTCAGGCTTCGCCGGAGCTGTTCGTCGTCGACGATGACCCTCAACCGTTGGATTAGATTTAGATCGTAGGGCTCTGGTTGAAAGATACTGGTTAACGTTAGATAAGTTGCTGACTAGTGGGTCCGTGCTGTCAGAAGCCTGCTGCGCCACGGAGTGCCACTGGGCCGGCCCGTTAGCTTTCCCGCGCTAGCCCAAAGATTCAAATAAGTGATTTTCCCATTTAGTTGAAACCATATTCTGTCCACTTATTCAAAAATCAATTCAGAGAGGTTCACTTAACAAAATGGCATCATTCAAATTTTGTTAGAAAGATAACTAAAATATCTATCCAAGCCCATTAGATTTAAATCATTTGGAGTTAGAGATAATCTATAGCAAAAATAACAAAACAGAGACTTTTGCAACTTCAAACATTTTTCAAAAATCAACCATAATAGCTTTTGAGTTGATTTCAACTCTCAAAATTCACATTTGACAATACCTATCTGAATATGTAATAATATTTAGGTTTGCATGCAGTGACTTTGGACTAGTACCAAAATAATGCTATATAGGCATTTCTAGTCACTTTAAATCATTTAAATGATAATCTTAAACTTTATAAAATGTGACCAACCCTTTAAATAACATTCCCATGTATTAGAATATGTGGTAATGACATGTGTCCACATGATCCCATATTTTAATTAGAGAATATTAAATCTTAATTAATTCCAATGAGTAGAAATTACTTTTCTCAAATAAAATAAATGAAACTAGTTCTTTAAATCTTGTGATGAGTGTGATGATGCTAGATCATCAAGTTTAAACCTTAGTGTGCTAATTAGACTTAGTTAAGTATTGTTTGGTGATTGTGTACCCCGTATTCATTTATAGATGATAGTACCGACCAAGTCTACGAGGAGGAGTAGTTCTACCCGAAGAAGACGAAGAAAACTTCAATCACTCCACCAATCAAGGCAAGCTATTATTGGCAAGCTAATACTTGCAAGGCATCACTAGATGCAAGTTAGCCTAAGCAACATGCATTAGGAATGCTTGGTTATACATTTTGATTTATACCCATCCCAAGTTTTACTTGCAAGCTTTACTCTTTTACTTTACCAAAGTTCTTTACTTTTAGTTAATGCTTGGGGAGATTTTGGAAAGATAGTATAGATAGCATAAAGAGTATAAAACTTGGCCTATACTAGATGTCATTCTATGGCATGAGATTGAGTTTAGCATCCCTCATTAGTGAACACTCTTAACTTAGTGGCTAGTGCTAAGTATTAAAACTTGATCACTTTAGCTGGGAATACTTGGTGAAAATGATTATGAAAACCTTGGAATGATGCTTCAACTATTGAAATGTTTTGACATGTGTTGAGAAACACAAATGGATTTGATGATGAAAATGTTGAGGCATGAGCCTTAGCCCTTTATAAAAACTGATGGTTGGGTTCGGATGCGATACCATTCCAATTTTACCATACAACCACAATACCTGAATTGGGTAACGCTTAGCCGGAAGTTTATATGCATTAGTATGGGTTCCCTCGCGGAAGAGGTTTCAGATGAGGCTACCTCTTGATGATGTCCACCTATGCAGTGCCCAGGATGGCAGATGGCCATGGCTGGGAGGCCAAGCTCACAGGAGAGGTGCTTATACTAGAGTGTGTAAAGGAAAGGTTATGATTGATTATCCGCATACTAAGTATGATGATTCAGGGTTATCCCTGACGGATGTATCAAATTTTGTGGTGAAAGTGTACCACCTCTGTAGAGTGTCAAACTATTCGAATAGCCGCGTCCGCAGTCATGGATAGTTGGAGTGGCCATATTGCCCCGTCGTCAGATATTTTCAAAATGACTTGTGAAGTGAACTATGATTTTGACTTGACCACAACAAAGTTGTGGCTATGAAAACTAAGTTCCCACTTAGGTGATTTAGAACATTAATTTAGCCTTCTTTTCTTCTGAACTTAGTTTAGATAAATCTGGCTTTTTGCAAATAAACTTAGAGCTTAGCATTCCTACTAGAACTACCTTACTTGTTAGTGATAGTTTGCGAGTACCTAAAGAGTACTCATGGCTTTGTCCCTGGCTATTCCCGTGGCTAGACTATGAGGAGGACTATCAGGAAGATGAACAGCAGGATGCCTACGACAACTAGGATCATCTCCCATCGTCAACATTGCCTATGACACTGAAGATGGAGCCCACTGCTACGCTTATTATTCCACTGCTTGTTTGTATTAAGCCTGGATCATGAGATCCTTTATTTGTGTAAGACCTTATTATGGTTTGTAATGGATGATGTATTGTGATATCCAATCTGTTATGTCTCGCAAAAATGGTAATGCTGGGATTGCCATGTATGGCATAACATGCATCCAGGATTAAAAATCCAGGTGTTGACAAATAATAAGTTGGGATTGATCCATCCTTTAAAAGTAGTGTTGATACTCCTTATATTGGCTTCACTCTTCATGTAAGTCTTCATCTTGATCTTCGGAACTCGTCACTTCCTTACACAAATTCCCTTTTCTATCTAGGTCTATAACATCAAGTAATAACTTGATGATGCAACATGCATTTGCACATCAAGTCAAACTTCATGCACATATCTAGTCAATCAAGAAGATCCAAGAAAAACCAAGAAATCCAAATGTGGTACATATAACACACATTATTCTAAGCCCATATTATAGTAGTTGAGTAAAACATCTCTAGAATTCAGGCTTAGTGTGTAGTATATGACACCTCCTAATATAGGTTTACATCGTGATACTTAACGCTTAGTGGTTAACTACTCTTTGCCTCATTGCAATTGGATAATTTTGAGCAACGTGATCTCACTTTGGTTATGACGAACCTCTTACCTTTATTTCGGGACTACTAACGACTACCAACCTTGCATTCTATCATAAAATACCCTCACATAATATCTCAAGACTACTAAAAAAATTGTATTCACTACCTTAATCCAAAATTTATCGTAATGTTATAATACCTATAACTTCTATCATAGACCTAAACTGTTCTTTACTTACTATTGTTATAAGATTTGTTACTGAGTACTTCTCCTTACAAATTCATCAGGTCTCGGAGCTATTCTCACCGTGAAATTGTTAAGATTTACCTAGTCATCGTGATTGGGATGCTAATCTCACCATGATAACTCTTGTTCTTAGCTTACTACTAATGATTCTTAACAGAATTATACGCCAGCACATGGAATTCTCAAGTGAATGCCACATGATTTACTTCCAATTGTATCTATACATACTCTAATGGTCTACCTTAAGTGGTATAATGGTATCAACTAGTGATAAGGTTCTTCGAATTTATAGGAATTCTAAATATAGACTCCATCAGTAATAGTACTCCACATGATATCCTAATCTTGATCGTAATCTTCTTTGATATTTTAACTTATTTAAGATATCTTAGTGGTGTTATACCTATTTAGAGCTACACTAACATATCATTTCTGTAGATAATACATATAACTAATCCTTAAGAAAGATGACCAGAACATCAAACTTAAGTGTGACAAGGTTTATCCTCAAGTGGATATCCATCACAAGTCTTGGTTTAGATTAGATGGCTCCTATAGTCACTATCCAACCTACAGATCTTCCTAAAAGGGTTTTAATCCTAAGGTCAAATCATATGCTCTGATACCAGCTGTGGCGACCCAGCATACCACTACATGATGTAGTACACTATAGTCATTGACATAACACCAATGAAACATCGTTCACTAGCATTACATCCCTCAGAGTGGTACAACAGAAACACAGCAGGTCCAAGACATGACTATAGATTACAACTCAACTCTTTACAAAAGATCTAGAGAACAGTCTAGGTTAAAGAAAGAGGAAGAAACTTCTTACAAAGAAGAACTAGAAATAATAACTCAGAACTATCTGGCTAATAATGCTAGCATCTAAACTATCTGGCCTGCAATTGCTACTAATGCAATGCTCTACAGAAGTAGGTTTTGTGGCTAGAGTATTTACTCCTATCTAACAGGATCTTCGTCTTCACTTCGGTTGATGTATAGGTTGACTCCATTGACTTTATTGAAGGACTTCAGCTGCCGATGATGGTTTCTTGAGCAGAAATTGATGTTGACGTCGTCTTTAACGGCTTAGAACCTATCAAGGGTTAAGAAGGTATGGTTGAGTACGAGCGTACTCAGCAAGTTCACTAAAAAGGAGTATATGATGCACTATCTCTACAGCCACAGAACAAAGTTCATAAGCAATGCAGGTTTTCGTAAACATTTCTTCAAAGGTTGCTTTTATTCTGAAAACTATGTCTGTCAGCCTTCACAAGTTAACCAGAACTTTCATGGAGTTCCTTTCCTACCGAGTTCATAGCTTTTTCCTGGAACAGGGAGTAACAAGTTACAGTTCTTACACTCTACAGAGGTGTGTTACTTTACCCATGAGAGACCAAATCCTTGTTGCACAACCAGGCAGCTTATTCCCGTCCACAATTCCTTGATGTGGGGCCCAGTAGATGATCCAAGCCAATCACTGCCCTTCTCCGTGACCGCGCATGAAGACACGATCCCCCAAGAGCTTTACCATGAGTACAGTCTGGGTAGCCTCTCGAAGAGTCTGTAAGAAGCTCTGCGTGGCAGCCACTGATACATTCAAAACGTATCTACTTTCCCGAACACTTTTGCTATTGTTTTTCCTCTAAACTTGTGTGATTTGGATACAACTAACACGGACTAATGCTGTTTTCAGCAGAATTACCTTGGTGTCTAGTTTTTCTGCAGAAAATCAACTACCAAGAAAAATCCCGGAAAATATGCCAAAAATCCTATTTCACCAGAAGACTCACGGAGCCAGAAGACGAGACGGAGGAGGGCCACGAGGGGTCCACACCACCTGGCCGCGCGGGCCAGGCCAGGCCGCGCCTGGGGGTGGTGTGGCCGCCTCGGTCACCCCCTCGGCCTCCCTCTTCGCCTATAAGTTGCCTCTTGACCTAAAAACCAAGGGAGGTTCGGCGTTTTTCTAGAACGAGTTCCGCTATGCCGCCAACACCAGATTCCGCGATTCGGAACCAGAAACTCTGTTCTGGCACCCTGACGGGACGGGGAATTGGAGGAGATCATCGCCATCATCATCACCATCGCTTCTCCATCGACCATCCATGTTTCCCCCATCTATGAGTGAGTAATCCCCCGCAGTAGGCTATTGGGATGGTAGGGATTAGATGAGATCGTTCATGTAATGGCATCAAATTGTTAGGGCATGGTGCCTAGTATCTATTATTAGTGCTTTTTGACTTTGTTGCAACCTGTTATGCTTAATGCTTGTCACTAGGGCCCGAGTGCCATGATTTCAGATCTGAACATGTTATTGATTCATTATGATAGTATTGTTTATGGTCTTACCTGCAAGTTGTATACACATATTGTTGTCCGGAACCAAAGGCCCCGAAGTGACAGCAATCGGGATAACCGGAGGGAATGGCTTTCATGTGAGGATCACATGTGTTCATGGAGTGTTAATGCTTTGCTCCGGTGCTCTATTAAAAGGAGCATCTTAATTGCCATTAGTTCCCTTGAGGCCCCGCTGCAAACGAGCTGGCAGGACAAAAGATGTTGTGAAAGTTCTCATTGCGAGCACGTATGACTATGTATGGAACACATGCCTATGATTATTTAGTACTTGGATACTTTATCTTATTTATCTGCAAATGCCCTATGTCTTGATTTCCATATGAATTGTCTTGTCCATGCAACGCCCGTCCATCCATCCCTATGCCTACCGCGCTTTTATCCTACTGTTTACTGCAATTGTTATTACTATCTTTACTTTTACTACTGCTATTACTTTGCTATCGCTACTACAAAACTGTTGCTACCGATACACTGCTGTGAGCAAGATTGTTTCCAAGTGCAGCTGAATTGACAACTCAGTTGTTAAGGCTTAAAAATATTCTTTGGCTCCCCTTGTGTCAAATCAATAAATTGGGTTTCACTTCCCTCGAAAATACTACGATACACCCCCTATACTTGTGGGTCATCAAGACTATTTTCTGGCACTGTTGCCAGGGAGCATAGCTCTATTTATCAAGTTCACTTGGAATCACTATTGTTCACTTCCGTCCATCCATCATGGGTAAGTCTCGTGATGGCAAGGTTCCTATTTTACCATCCACTACAAGGAGAGGTACGGTTCTGAACACCTCTGTTGCTCTTGATTCACCATCTGTTATGAGTAAGTTCCTTACACCACCACATACGCATGCTACACACACTGCTACTACTGCTGAATCTGAAACTTCTGATACTTATGATACTACTTCTACTGTGCTTGATAAGAGTGGTTCATTAGGTCCTTTCCTAGATGCTACGTTTGCTAGAACTATAGGTAGAAATACTGAAACTCCTAATAAAGACACTACTACACCTGTCAGTTCACCTGAGTCTAGGGAGAGCTATGATATTGAGGACGGTTATATAGAGATGATCAATGAATTTATTAAAGAATGTCAAAACACCCATGATAGGAGTTCTATTAAGACTGTACTTGAGAGGCGTACTATAAAACCCAAATTGTCTCCTAATGCTAAGTTTGTTGTATCTCCCATAAACATTAAAGATAAGGATTATGATTTCTCTCTTGATTTATCTTACATAACCATTGTTGAAAATGAACCTTTTTGTGGGATTAAGAATGAAAGTGCGGTAACACATATGACTGAGCTTTCTACCATGAGTGGTTTATTTTCTGATGATATTAAGATACGCACCGACTTTGTTGCTAAAATTTTCCCTTTTTCACTGAAAGGAGAAGCTAAAACTTGGTTTAATAATTTACCTCCTGGATCTATTGAATGATTGCTTGATCAGTACCTTCCTTCAGAAATATTTCCCTCCTAGTGTTAGACATGCTATTTTGCGGGAACTTTTTGATTTTAAACAGGGAGAGAAAGAGATATTGCCTGAATCACGGGCAAGGTTTTGTGCTTTGATTCATGCACAGGCTAGATGTCCATTACCTAAAAATGATCTTCTTGATATATATTATAATGGACTAACTAAAGAATCTAGGACATACCTGGATAATTGTGCTGATTGTGTTTTCAGGAATAGAACTCCCAAAGAAGCTGAGGAATTAATGGCTAAACTAAGCAAGAATTATGAAGACTGGACTTCATCTGAACCGACTATACCTGAGACAACTACACCTGACTTAACTGTGCTTGCTCCTATACCAGCATCAAAGAAGAGGGGAGTTATTGAACTAAATGATGAAGTGATGAAGGAAGCCAAGAAATGTCTTAAGGAGAAGGGTATTAAAGCTGAAGATGTGAAGAATTTACCTCCTATAGAAGAATTATGTAAGCCAATATCTCACACATCCACTATTGAGTTACACTCTCTCCAACATTTTGATGAAGGCGATATTCCTTACTCTAAACCTCATGATCAATGCTTAGAAGAATTCGATGTTTTTATTGTTAAGCAAGATAATTTTAATAAAAGGGTGCAAAATCATTTAATGGAAAACTCTAGAGCTATTGTTGAGTTAAATGATATCGTAGAAAGAACCTCTAATGATGTTAAAATGCTTGTTAAACATTTTCAAATGGTTCAAACTCAAATTAATCAGCTTATTAAAGTACAAAAAGACTTGCTAGTTAATGCTGCTAAAGAAAGACATGCTTATGAAATTAGAACTAGAAGTGGTGATACAACCTAGGATCCTCTATATCCTGAGGGGCATTCTAAAAGAATTGAACAGGATTCTCAACAAACTAAAAATAGTGGTACTACTCCTAAGAAAAGGAAAAAGAAACATAAAACTATTGTAGACACTTCTGAACCTGCTAAAGATCCTAAGAGTATATCTGTCTCTGATGCTGAAACTGAAAGTGGTAATGAGAAAAATGATGCCCTTGATAAAGAAAAAGTTGAAGAAGAACCTGAAGGGCACATTAAGAATACTAAATACACTAAAGAAGATTTTGTTGCTAAGAAAGATGGTAGTGAAAGAGAGCCTTGGGTCCAAAAACCTATGCCTTTCCCTGATAAGAAGCACAAGTCAAAGGAAGATGAACACTATAACAAGTTTTGTGAGTGGATGAAACCATTATTCTTGCAAATTCCTTTGACTGATGCTATTAAATTGCCTCCTTATTCAAAGTATATGAAGGATATTGTCTCAAATAAAAGGAAGATCCCTAATGAAGAAATTTCTACTTTGCTTGCTAATTATTCCTTTAATGGTAAGGTTCCAAAGAAACTTGGAGACCCAGGGACTCCAACTATTCCTTAATCTATTAAAAATAGTTATGTTATAACTGCCTTGTGTGATTTGGGAGTAGGAGTTAGTGTTATGCCTTTTTTCTCTCTATAAGAGACTTCAACTGGAAAAATCAATACCAACTAATATATCTTTGCAAATAGCTGATAAATCTACTACTATTCCTATTGTTATATGTGAGGATGTACCTGTTCAATTGGCTCATAATTGCTTGATATTAACTGATTTTGTTGTGCTTGAAATGCCTGAGGATGACAATATGTCTATTATTCTTGGGAGACCTTTTCTTGATACTACAGGAGCTGTTATTAATTGTAATCAAAGAAAGGTGACTTTTAATGTTAATGACAAGGAGCATACAATCTATTTCCCAAAGAAGATTGATAGGACTTATGGTTTAAACTCAATTGAACATGTTGAGGGCATTCAAGTTGGAGAAATATATTATCCCATACCACGAGAAAAATATGAAACTATTATGATTGGGGCCATTGCTATCAAGGTTAAGGTAACATAATCATCAGCGGAATACAAAGTTTTGTTTCATATAAAATTGTTTTGGTAACAAGACCTGATCAACCTTGTTAACAAAAGGATTTAATGAACAAAACAATGTTTTCACCATGATTATCTCTGCTTACTTTTATTTTATTCATTTTAGTTTTTGCTTTCGCTTAGTTTACTTTTCTTTTGCTAGTTTATTGCATATTAGAGTGTCTTAGAACTTCTGAAGTTTTAGCTTTTTTTGTCATTGCATCATTCCAAAAACATCTTTATGTCAAAAAATCATTCATCAATACCTGAAAATTGCTCAAAAATAAAGTGTCTCGAAAAATTCCAGAAAACTCATATTAAAATTTTACGTAAAAAAAGGGGCAGAGAAGTGCCTGGAGAGTACCAAGGGGGCCCACCAGGTAGGCACACCACCTGGTAGCATGGCTAGCCCAGGGGCGTGCCTGGCCATGGTGTGGGACACCCCTGGCCCTCCACTCACTCTTTCACTTCCCATTGCCTTCTCTCTTTTGAGAAAACACCAGCTCCTTACTCGAAATTGCGTTCTTGCTATTCTTGTCCATGATTTTTTGATCTCCTTGCTCAGCCCATCTTTGCTGCTGAAATTTGGATCATTTGTTCTCCGGTATGTGACTTCTCCGCTTGTCCAAGTAGATTTGTATTTAGTGGTTTACATCTTGAGTATTTTGCTGCTGTAGGTGACAGGTTATGAGAGCTTGTAAGCTTGTTCATTGCTTAGAGATATGGTTTTGATGCATGTTTAGGCCTCTTACAAGTCCCTATGAGTAGTTTCTTTCATTATGTATTCACTTTGCAATCACTTGTATAATGGATGTTTAAATTTCAGAATATCAAAGATGAACAACCACACATTTGGAGAAATATTTGAGAGGGACACACCTAGGAGGTCAAGGCCCTCAAGATCAGCCTCTCAGTTTAGGCCTTCATACAATGAAGATCTTATTGCACCACTCTTTTCCAATGAAGGAGATGAGGGAGATGCTCACCCATCTACCTTCCCTTGTTTTAACTTTTTGCAAGCTGTAGGGATCCTCAATGATTTCTTAGTACTGGTTCAGAGGGTTGTCCTGACCATGTACATGGAAGATGAGAGTGAGAAATATGCCGTGCTCACCAAAACTTTCGTGGAGAGTTTCTTTTTCACTAACACTCCTTATCAGTCAACTGTTTCGTTTAGAATTTATAATCAGCCTATTACCATGTCATTGGAAAGATTTTGTAGCATTATAGGTATATGCATGACAGGGACAGTGAAAAAGATCCAAGGCCGAGCCGCTGACTTGCCGGAGCTCTATCGAAGTGTGACAAATGACGATGATCACGTAGCTCAACACGGGAATATAAGGAACATCCAACTCCCAGCTCTTAGATATTGTGCTTTTTATCTTGCCACTAGCATTCTTGGTAGGGAGAACAGTAGTAATATCTCTAATTATCATTTAGCCTTCCTCGCTGCTGCACTTAATAATGATACCAAGTACAATCTTGGATCTCTCTCATTGCTCATCGCCTAGTTGCTAGGGGACCTATTTATGGGGGCATTATGCCTCACGTATGGTTGCTGCATTAGAACTTTCTGTGGATCCTAATGACACTGTGTTGGCACCACAGAGGCTTGATCTTGCTGCCATGAAAACACATCACTTTGTCACTGCTGACTCTAGTACGGAGGGTTTAGTATACAGGATATTGTTTACTGACGGAGACGAGAGGGACATTCCTTTGCCACAATCTACTTTGTTCAGTACTTACAGGAGACCATGGTCGCGTTCCAAGGAGGAGGTGGACGAGCAGCTCCGCTTGCTTGGTTTCCACAGGCAGCACCACGAGGATGTGCCTTCTTACGACTACTCTGCGCACTACGGTGGGGCGTCCTCGAGCTCGCGTATCAGGACGAGGGCACCTCCTCGCCGTACTACGGAGGCACTCCATCTTGGCCATCTTGGGATTGATACCCACTTAGGCCAAAAGCCTAAGCTTGGGGGGAGGTACACCGACATCACACTCATCTACATATCATGTTTAGTCGGTACTTTGTATATCCATGCTTCGTTCTCTTTTTAGTTTTCGTTCTTTCTTTAGTTTTGCTTTCTAAAACATAAAAAGACCAAAAATATTTTCGTTGTTTCTCTTTATTTGCTTCTTTTTGCCTTGGTTTTCTTTTTCCTTTTTGCTTTGTTTGAACTATTCGAAAAACCCAAAAAGATTTTGCTTTGCTTGTTTTTCCTTTTTGTTCTTGCCTTTAAAAATCAAAAACACCAAAAATATTTGTTCTTCTTCTTTGGTTTTGTGAAATTCGGTGCAGGATTCAGCAGTCCTCAGTGGAGTTTGGTTTCATGTTATTATTCGAGCCACACAAGTGAAGGGCAATAATGAGGATTAATGACAACTTGAGGTGTGGTAAGAGGCTGGTAACAAACTCTATTTTTTTCATTTTTGTACATATACTCATCATTGTGGGCATGCTTAGTCTGTTCACGTAGGGTGTATGTTATTTATGGATGCTTAGTAGTTTTTGCTTTCTTATGATTAGCTCCAACTCGCTAATAGTTTGTAGCATGTCTTATGAATGTTTGCTTGCATTGTTCTATTCATAACTTGGTATGACACTGTGGTATCCTCCTCTAAATGCTTCACTTGAATTGACTTGGCACATGCTCATGCATGCATATGACTGAAACAATAATCAGTTAAGCCTCGATGAATTATTTTGCCTCAGGGGTCTTGAATCACTTTCATGTCGTGATTAGTCCTGTTTTGTTACAAGCATGATTATGACAGTTATTGCTCTCTCGTTTGTCGCTCCCTTACTATTGCTAGCCTTCACTTGCACTAAGTATGAGTTCTACTCATGTTTCCAACTCCCCAAAACCAATATTGACAAAAGTGTCCAGCATACCTACCTATTAGCATCATTTGCTAGTCCGTGCATATTCAGTATGCCTTGTTTTCTTCCAAATAAAATGTTTGCTTGTTATGAGAAAGTTACTTAGTAAAGCTCTCACAAACTTGATGGCACACTTTACTTTCTTGCACTTAATAATCTTGAACCATTGTGTCCATCTTTGTTGCGTATATGCTTGCACTTTATAAGTTGAACTTAGCAGAACCATGTATCATGGGGAACGCTTTCAACATTGCACTTATTATTCCGTTGATATCATGATTCTTTTGCTTATGGATCCCGGCGGTGTGAAATAAAAGGGGAACTTGTAAGATCATGGAGTTTGTATGTGTGTTAGAGAAACGCCTGGGCCGCTAGCCTAAGCCATGCCTAATCATGGTGAAAACTTGCAGCATAACCATAATGAGCATTATATGAAGCATCCTCATTAAAAAACTATGCAAATAACAAATAAAAAGATCGCTGAGATGCTCATTGTCTGCTTACCTTGTCATTTTGATTATGGGATAGCTCCTGTATCATGTGCAAGGGGTACCCCGTTGGCGGTTCTCTATGATACATATGTACTTACAATGGCAAGAGCTTACTTGTGACTGAAGTTGAGTAGCATGAGGTTCGGTACTCGTAAGCAAGGGGCATGAGATTTCTACTTATAACTTGTCAAGCATATCCTCTTAGTTGTGTCACTTTAACCTTAACCATTTAAAGATGCTTATGATAGGGGCAATGATATCTCAAAGCAAATGAGTACCATACTTTCAGCATTTGGAAGCCTTTCAAACTTTTCAAAACCTTTTCATTTCCTTGTTGAGTCTCCACATATTCTATGAGCACTTTCTTGAAAGCATAGTTGTCATTCTTAGTGTATTGTGCTTGTCTCAAACTTGATCAATTATGTCATGATTTTGATGCTTGTATCTCTGATATTTTTACTTCTAGTCTTCACTTGAACTTCAGAGGTGCCTTGGCATTTATATTTGCTCTACAATCAAAGGCAAGCGAGATACCACTCTATCATACATTTTTATGAGCATTGCAATGTTGCTTATGTTTATGTTTCATGCTACTTATTATTTTTGAGGTAGAAGCTCTTCATAGCTTGCAATGACTATTGAGTAACCTTATTTTCATACTTCTTATTATGAATTGACCAAGTACTTGATCATATGCCGAAAATATAAACATCTTATGAAGCAAATGTGTTCATGAAAGTTTCTTTTATCGCACTCAGTTTTACACTGAATTGCTTGAGGACAAGCAATAAGCTAAGCTTGGGGGGAGTTGATACGTCCAAAACGATCTACTTTCCTGAACACTTTTGCTATTCTTTTTCCTCTAAACTTGTGTGATTTGGATACAACTAACACGGACTGACGCTGTTTTCAGCAGAATTACCTTGGTGTCTAGTTTTTGTGCAAAAAAATCAACTATCAGGAAAAATCCCGGAAAATATGCCAAAAATCCTATTTCACCAGAAGACTCACGGAGCCAGAAGACAAGACGGAGGAGGGCCACGAGGGGCCCACACCACCTGGCTGCGCGGGCCAGGCTAGGCCGCGCCTAGGGGTGGTGTGGCCACCTCGGTCACCCCTTCGGCCTCCCTCTTCGCCTATAAGTTACCTCTTGACCTAAAAACCAAGGGGGGTTCAACGTTTTTCCAGAAAGAGTTCTGCTACGTTGCCACCACCAGATTCCACGATCCGGAACCAAAAACTCTATTCTAGCACCCTGCCGGGATGGGGAATTGTTGGAGATCATCGCCATCGCCATCATCACCATCGCTTCTCCATCGACCATCCATGTTTCCTCCATCTATGAGTGAGTAATCCCCCGCTGTAGGCTATGGGGATGGTAGGGATTGGATGAGATCGTTCATGTAATGGCATCAGATTGTTAGGGCATGGTGCCTAGTATCTATTATTAGTGCTTTTTGACTTTGTTGCAACTTGTTATGCTTAATGCTTGTCACTAGGGCCCGAGTGCCATGATTTCAGATCTGGACATGCTATTGATTCATTATGATAGTATTGTTTATGGTCTTACCTGCAAGTTGTAAACACATATTGTTGTCCGGAACCAAAGGCCCCGAAGTGACAGCAATTAGGATAACCGGAGGGAATGGGTTTGATGTGAGGATCACATGTGTTCACGGAGTGTTAATGCTTTGCTCCGGTGCTCTATTAAAAGGAGCATCTTAATTTCCATTAGTTCCCTTGAGGCCCTGCTGCAAATGGGCTGGCTGGACAAAAGATGTTGTGCAAGTTCTCATTGCGAGCACGTATGACTATATATGGAACACATGCGTATGATTATTTAGTACTTGAATACTTTATCTTATTTATCTACAAATGCCCTATGTCTTGATTGCCATATGAATTGTCTTGTCCATAGAACGCCCGTCCATCTATCCATATGCTACCACGCTTTTATCCTACTGTTTACTGCAATTGTTATTACTGTCTTTACTTCTACTACTGCTATTACTTTGCTATCGCTACTGCAAAACTGTTTCTACTTATAAACTACTTTGAGCAAGATTGTTTCCAGGTGCAGCTGAATTGACAATTCAGTTGTTAAGGCTTATAAATATTATTTGGCTCCCCTCGTGTCGAATCAATAAATTGGGTTTCACTTCCCTCGAAGATACAGCGATACACCCCATATACTTGTGGGTCATCAGCCACCATCAGCTATGGTGAACCTCCACCAAGACAGCTATGCATAGATAATCTAGACACCTATATCGCGGGGCACTGAGGGGTCCCACCCATGTGCTGGAATCTCCACAAGAAATCTGCAGCTTCACGATAAAGTCATCCTTTCATGCGAAAGGAAGAAGATCCAGCTGACTTCTCCATCGCATTCCATATCTCATGGTTAACGCGTAATATACGGCACTAGAATCACTGGCGACATTGGTTGTTAAGTCCTAGATATTATGTTCCTTTACCACTGGAACTGTATTAGTAGATTATTACCACTTGGTAAATAATCCATAATCATATTGTTATGAAAATAGTATTTTCTCACCTTTTTGAAATGCAGGTGATAACAACATTTGAGTTACAAGCATTTGATAGAAAATAATCAAAGGACATGAGCAAGTGTGAACTTGCTTTTTGTGGCTGCAAGATTATGCACTCATGTCTTCGAGACAATAGAAGATCCAAATTCTGTAAACAACATCATTGGTCCGGGTAAGGACGAATATTTAATAAGCAAGATGCAATTATGCATAAATAATGTAATGCAGTTTGATAAACACGAATCCCCGGAATAATCGTATTTGATCTAGGGTTCAGTAACTGGGGATGGTTTCTTTAGAATGTGTTCACTTTTATACTAGCTTCACACTTGTGCTTCTTATTAAGGCTTGTGAGAGTGTGTGTGAAACAATATGTAATTACAACAAGTAGCATGCAATTCTAAAGCAATCAAATGGGGCATGGTATCTAAAATATTTCTTAAGCAAGGTTATTACTCAATTAGAGCCTTTATCGAAATGCTTAAGGAATACTTTTAATGTTTCTTAAAAAACTCTTTGAGGAAAAGATTACTTATGTAAACAAAAGTACGTAAACTCTAAACTAACACTCTTAGGGTTTCTTACTAGCTATAGTTCTTCTGGAAGAAAGAATTACTTCATTTGAATAATGACCACACTAATAGTTGAGACTTATTTGTCTTGGTCATTAGATGGTATTATAATTTGTTCACTTCTTAATGTTTATTTAAGGTTAATTAAGAGTGGTAACCCTTCTATTTGAGTCATGTTTTCTAAATATTATAGTTGAATAGAATCATTTATTTACTTACAAATGAGTGCATATAATTCATAATATGGAAACACCATTATTTAACTACTTATGAATTATATTTGGATTTTTAATATACTTATTAACTTGTGAGTGAAATAATAGTAAAGGTTCTTAATAAGTCAAAATATTATTCTTGAGGATTTTATATTTAATAAAATCCCTTTGGAAAATAATATACATGTATTTGTGAATAATAATTTGACAAGTATTGTATATAGGATGTTTTAGACTAGTTTTACTTCATAGTAGCATTACTCAAGATTAACACCATTATTAGACCTTTAATGGATAATATTAGAAGCATTAGCAATTTTATATATCCTTTTATGAATTATCAATTAAGGAAATAAATTTAATTCAAGTTTGTTGGAGTATTAAACTTTTATTTACTTAAAAAGTGGATTATTATATTTTAACATGTAGATATTATTTTCGTGATCATTTAGGTATATTATATGTATTCTTGTGAATTTTAAATAATAAGATATGTTTTTTATAAGTTTTATCATTTATAAAGACTTAATAAATAATAAAATATTTAGTTAAGTGTTATAAATATATATGAAACAAGTTTATAAATGTGTATTTTGTTTTTCTAAGAATTTTGATATATTATACTTATTTTTATGAATTTTTAAATAATAGAATATATTTATTTAAGATTTAACCTTAATAGGGTATTTACTAATTAATACTAATTGTTTTATTTAAATTTGAAAATAAAATATGATAATAGGTTTTATAGAATTTATTTTTCTGAACATTTTGATATATTATACCTGTTTTTTTGAATTATAAAACAAAAGATATTGAATTGATAAGATTTAACCTTTTTTTGAAAATAAAACCTAAATAAGGAAAACCTTTTTAGACTGCTATTTAACCTAGCCCACCTCACATACATGTTGGGCACACGCCACGTTGACAGCCACGTGGGACGAAGACTCGATCAAGAAGCGCTGAGGTGCCAGGGATGATCTCCAGAAAATCGATGCACAGGGCGATTAAGGGCGCGCGAGATGCTCTGGAGGGGTTCGTTGGAAAGAGGGCGTCAAGGCGGATAATATAGTGGTGGCGCCGCTCAGTTATGGTCGTCAGAGTAGCTACTATGATGAGGAACAACGGCGGTGGTAGTAGGTACCCGGTGGCACGATGATTAAGGCCGCGAGAAGACTAATTGAGGGGTCTTGAGGAAGCACGAGCTCACCGTGAGTATGCAGGACGTGTTGACGAGGTGGGAGGTGGTCGAAGGTGAGTTTTCCGTCAAGAATTCCGGCAGAGACCGACAAAAGGGAATGATCAAATTCGGCCTCCTCCGAGCTCCCCTTGTTCAATCTCCACTACAGGCTTGAAGAAGAAGACGAGGAGCTTCCTCCAAGCTACTCCGCGGAGCTCGGGGCGAACTCTGCCGACGGTTATCTAGAGACCGAATCTAGGGTTAGGGTTTCCTGGGCATGTGGAGAAGAGAGTGAGGAAGGGGTGGCATGCAGGGCTTCTCCACGTAGCACCAGGCCTTCTTATAGGGCTGCGGAAGCGGTAGCGCGCATCTTGGCGCTTGTCAGTGCGGCAGAGCTTGACAGCGAGCTGCTTCCCGCATCCGTCGACGGAGACGACAATGAACAGAAGGACCGAAGGGGTACGGGTCGGTAGTGGGTTGCGCATGGGCCAGGTGTGCTACAATATAGTTTGTGAGATGGGATTTTAATGCTCCACGCGAGCGACAAATAGGCACGAGGGGAATTGGGCCACGTCCAGAAACCTCTTTTCCTATTTTCCTTTTCCTTTTTATCTATTTCTATATTCTATTTTCCTTTTCTATTTATAATTTTTTTTCCAATTCTATTTCTACAAGGTTGAAACATTTAAATTTCGGGTAGAATATTCAGAATAGTGTAAGGATTCATTATAATCAATTCTTCTATATTATTTTGTTGTTTATAAAGGAAATAAAACTATATGAGAGGTTATTTTATTAAATAGAACAAATAAGACTTAGGCTTTAAGGATTTATTCCTTCTAAAGAAAAATCCAATAAGAATGATTTCCATTTTCAACATGATGGTGGTTATAGTAAAGATTGAAAATGTTAAATGTTTTGTACGGAATAAATCCATACCTAACATCATTCAACACCAACACTATGTGGTGGTTTATAATATAGTGATTTAAATTTTTAGGTTCTTTAAAGTTTGGAATTTCCTTTACTCCAATTCCATTACAATTTCTTCATAACCATTCTACTCTTCTTCAAAGTAGGCATGGATCACTTCTTGAACTAGTTGTTTAGTACTTTCTTAAGTGTGGTTAATGTTTTGATAGAAGTTTATTATATAATGGTGAATAACCATTATCATTCATGTGGACCAAGTGATCTCAATGCCCAGCAACATTTATTTAAGGTTTCTAATACCACACTTACTATGGACCCTAGAGGATACACTACCCTCGAGTTTATTAGTGAATGTTGCTAGGGATCAAGGTTTAAGGATTGATCCAAAATTTATAATCCTGAATGATATCTCAACTTAGAGTGAGCTATAATGATTACCACTCCATGTGATTTTGATAGCTTATGAGACTAGGTTTTTAGTTGGGGATTAAGATGTTAAGATAGACATGGCTTTCTCAAATACTACACTCCTCTGATATTCTAATTATCTCTTAGAAACTTTATTTGACCAAGAGGTATTGTTCAATGGTTACCTTGGAATAGGAAATGGTTCGACTATCAATTTGATTTTAGGGTTTTGAACAAAGAGGTAGACATGGTTCTTGTCATGGCTTGATATACTGTTGGTTAAAGGTTTCTCAAGCACTCCTACCTTAATACCTCACTAAGCTTATCTTTAAATAAGAAATTCCTTTCATAAATATACTCTATTTAATCTCTTATTTGTTCACTATGATCTCTTCTGCATAAATGAACTAGTCATCTGGCTTCACCATATCCATCAGCATATGATGACATGGTCATGCCACTTCAACAATAGTCCTCCTTCATTCTTCTCTAGTATATAACTTCTATTTCTTAGCTACTAATAATAAATATATCAATGTAGCTATTTCTAACTCCATCCATTAACTCCTTTTATATCCACCTTGCATTTAGTTCCAAGGCTTGCGATATTACAATCCTCTCTATATCACATGTGATAACAATCCTCTAGAATAGGTATGGTACTACTCTCCATAATACATGTTTGTTCTTGTATTAGCTTGGTTGAGCTACTATGCCCCCAACTACTCCATACAACTCATATTATATACTTCATCATACCCTAGCTTAACTACTCATGATCAAGCCAGATGATTTAGCTAATTAGGGTTTTGCCTAATTTGGTATACTCACAACCTTTCTTCAGCACCTACTCATCTATTCTCAAGTGACTTGAGAATAATGACCACCATCCCTTGATCATACTAATCTTAGGCTTCTAATTTTCTAATCAAGATCTATAATCAACTAAGTAATAGACTTGTACTACACCTGGTCTCTTTATAGGGTTTATATTGTTAATGAAGCTTACTTTACCTTACACCTCCTTGACTTAACAAGATTACCATTTGATTATCTACTACTACTAGCTTTCTCATAGCTTCATAATTACTATCTGAACTCTTGGGTTTAAATACTTCTTCTAATTAACTCATGAGTGAGTTAACTCCTCCAACATCAGATGGTTTGATCTCCACTAAGGATCACATTCCATTCATGATGGCATACTTTACCATAGCTAGTTCCTCCTCCTTATTAATTTACTTAAGGTCTTTGGAAGGTTAATATAATAGGTCAAAGGCTAAGAGTCAATAAGTGCTAGGTCAATAATTCATCACTCAACATTGATGATCAATTGCCACTAGGACTTCGTTACATAGGAATGTCATCTATTAATATGACAATAAGGATATGTGATGAATGGTCTTGGCTTGACTTCCCTTTCTACTCTATTTGTAACAAAGGTTAATGATTGGGATCTACAATGATGTCCATGTTATAAATATTTATGAAAAGCATGTATATCAAGGTTTAGTTATTGAGTTGCTTTACTTCAGTTATAATCTTAACTTGGTATCCAAGGTTTGTTGTAAATGGTTCCTTGATAAATCTTTAGAAGATTAAGTATTCATCCTTGAGTCATTTTATGGAATACCATATCATGATCTCTAGAAGATATAGTACTCCTTATTCAGTAGTGTGTTAGGGGTTTAGCTCTATAACATTTGATCTACCCATAGATCAAATTATACTACCCAAAAAATAGGGTTTTATAAAAGTTCATATTAAAACTCATCGCAATCAACTTGATGATCTACTTTAGTTCCACCAAGTTAAGAGAAGCTTCAATCACTTTGACAAGTTTTATTTAAAGGTGCGAAAATTATCCAGATTTTCTATGCATGAATGCAATGCACACACCTCATCTCAGCTTTTTTTAAGCTCTAATACTGGGATGTTACACAACCGCAACCCAACATCGGCTCCTCCATTTGCGATCAAGGGCCAAAGGCCCAAATAACGGTCCGCAGAGGCCAAGATCACGCGCGCTAGTGACCTGCACTGTCATCGACAGCCACACCGGCGGCGAGCTACCACCTCCACATTGCTGCCCTACTCAGGTCACGCCGTCCCGTGTCCTTTGTCGACCCCACACTGCCTCCTTCACGACGAGACCGAGCACACCTCTCCGCCCACCGCCGTTTCGTAGGGGTGGGCACCGCCACCACCGCCATTGCCGGTGGCAGCGGTGACCTCTTCTTGCAGATCGTCCGGGCCTCGAGGAGTGGATTGCGGCGCCTCCAGAGCCGCCTGGGTGGGGGCTACCCAGGAGGGAATCCCGGTACACTGGTACCTCATGCCTCCGTTGCTATAAAGTATAAGTACAATAAGAAGAAATATACAAGAGGTGAATTCACCATCCCCGGAACTTCATTTCTTGTTCTGCCATGCTTCATCTTCTTCCCCTTACCGTTTATATTTTATCCTCTATTATTTTTAGAAATCAGATTTCAACATGATTTTAACTTTTTTTACTTTCAGGTCAGACATGTCAACTTTCTTCTAGTGTGGTTCCGGCAACCATATTCATAAATTTTCGAACATAAATAAGATGAACATAAAATCGGCCAAACTAGGGTTTACTACAAAGAAATCTCTTTGTAGTGGCAAGTAACATCACTCCGTTGTTGCATTACTTTGTAGGAAAAGCATTCGTGGCAAGTGAGACCAATGACAATCGTATGGGAGGCATGGAAGATGTGTGAGGTTGAAACTTAACACCTTTGAAGAAAAAGTGTTGGGACAAAGTAACTTAAACGAGGCAAATGTACACGAAAAAATAATACTTTGTGCAACCTACACCTTTTTCTAGATCATCTTGGATGTGAGGTGTCGGGATGAGGGATGAGTTTGTTGGGTATTCCTAACTCCCTCTCATAGTGGGAGCAAGCATAACCCTCCTTACAACATCGTTCTTATTGGTTCAGTTCTTTTTCTGCTTCATTTCCATGTCATGCTCTTTCTACTTTCTTCTCATTTCATTTTGTTTTATATTTTCACATGTTTTTCTTCTTCTTGTTTCTTTTATCACTTTTTAGTTCATTTAATTTTCCTAATTCTTATTTATTATATACTGTTTACTATTATTTTAGGTTTCATGTGTTATACCAAACAAAAAGTATTGATGATATTATAAAGATTTCTTAAGTAATCATTCTTTTTATTCAGAATTAATATTTTTGGTGACATAATTTTTTAGAATTTATGGCAATGAACTTTTCAACTTCTCTTAATAAATGCAAAAAATATCAGGTATAATCTGGAAACGGCCGTTCATCCATTCTTCACTATAGTTTCATCTTGTACTATCGGATTGGACAGTAGATAATTGGAGAGTTCACAACAACCAGAACATTACCAAAAAGCTCACCTCCGAAAGGGGTCCAGAGGGAGAATCAGCAGGCGGGTAGCCATCTCTATCCTAGCTTCGATCTTGGAGGCCACAATATCGATCTCCATTATCATCACTATCATCTGTATCTTTTATTTATCCATCCATCTCGTTGTAATTCAAAACCCTAGTAAGAATTTACACATGTATTATTTTAATCATTCATTTGCAATTCATGTTATTATTATGATGATGTATTGTGCTCTATATCTGAGTAGTTTTATTAGTTTCTAGGATGCAAGGATGTATTCAATTTTAAATGTACAAAGTGTGGTAATATTTTTCATGATATTATGTGACTAAGGATAGTTTTCACGATTCCTCCACAATCTCACTTCCGAGAAACAAAAGAGAATTTATTTGTTCGGCAATCGAATTGGGTCAGCATGTTTGGATCTCTCAAATACAAAGACAAAGATAAATGTGTAATGGGGATGATTTCCTCATACTTTATTCATAAAGTGATCGGGAGATCATACAATAAATTTACAAGATGATCTCGATGGGTTTATAATTACACCCAACGAGAGATATGAATCTAGAACTATGACTAAGGCTAATGGCAGAGACTTGGTCGATTCTGGTGTGTCTTTCTCAAGTGAATGTCTTCGAGTACTTATAGACGTCGATGGTAGCAAAGTCTTTCTTAGTCACGCTAGATCTTCATCTTGTCTTACACGTAATCTTGATCTTGTATCTCTCTTACACATACATCTTGTATTCAGGATCTTCAGAGAGCCGTCTTGCAGCCCCACAGGTCAGATCGGTTGAGAGCTTCTAGATGCATACATTCAGGTCCTTGATCGCAGATGTAGGTGTGGGCATGAATCGTGGATTAAGGGCCATGTGGGGTACGTGCCTAAATCCACCCATTCACCGACATTATGTGAACGCTACTTTATAGTATTTGTGTCATGGACATGAAGAATATTATTTCTAGTGCGGGATGGAGAGAGTGATCATAGCGGTGACATAAGCTGCCCTTTCCTTTGGCGACCATTAGTAAGGAATCACACAGATCCAAGTTCTTCACAACCACGACGTGACCCTTAATTGCTATTGTATTCTGATGGTTGCCCATGTGGATGTTTTTGTGTGCAAATTCATATCGATAACATTGGTAAGGGTTTCCAAAACACATCCAATCTTTGTCTGGGTAAGTCCATTCAGACCACTAACACCAAAGATGGAGGGCACAAACAAACTTCTCTAAAGATCTAGGGCATGAAGGAGAACTCATATCCTTACATGGAAGAAATGAGGTGGTGGGGCATCCCTACCATAGGGAGACAAGTAGAGAGATTTTGAGTGAGTTTTTTCACCAAATTCCTAAAGTAAGGCACGATGAAACTTTAAGGTTCCATCAATGCATGCGTCATGTACTCACGTGTCAGAGTCACATCATCCGCTCATCCTCTTATCCACGTGTCTCTCTCACATCCAAGTATTTTCTTGTGCATGCCCGCACCTTCATGGCTATTTCTCATCTCTCACCGAATGATGCATAACCTCCACGCCAACGGTTGCTGTCGATTTATATCCTCCGTGCAAGATGTCCGCCGTCGCTTCTCCTTCCTCGCGTAAGGCGTCCAACATTTCTCCTCCTTAGCTTGTCATTTTCCTCCTCCTCCAAGCCACTATTGCTAGTTCGCTGGCTTTCGCCGCTGAGGGCTGACTGTCTAAGCACCCCACACCATGGATGTCTATGGAGGGAGCTCCAATCCCTAGTCGTTGATGCGCTCTAAGCTTAGGGAAGATAGGGTACCAAGTGGGATGCATTGGTAGTCGCCGATCCACCGACAACAAGGCTCTTGTGAGTCTTATTTGTAGCCGACGAACTTTGAGGATGACGGACTCGTGATGGTGAAGGTAAGGTTTTATGGGGACATTACATGTTGCAAAAGATGATTTAGATCATGACAAACGACTATTGTTTTTGTTGTCTAAGCATGGGTAAAGTGCTGCAATTATTTTTTGGCATATGCTATAGAGGGATTGCTCTAAGGTTGCATACGTGTTTTTGTAATGTTGGACAAGTTAGACACATGTGTTGGATGAGTTGTTGTTTATTGTTGCAAACTAATAGAGATTTGTTGCATAAGTTGTTACTTTTTTTTTGCTTCATTTGTGTGTTCAAATGTTACAACATTTTTGGTACACTTCGCCAGTTTGTATATACCAAGAAAAAATGTTTCAAAATAATGTTGCATTCCTGACCAGTTCCTCTAGTCGGACCGACCGATTGTTACCTTCAGACGCCACCGCGGTGCTGCCATCAGCTCCCTTCGAGCCTGGACGATCCATCTAAGCGTCTGACAACCCAAGGTGTGCCTGGCGAAGTCCATGGCGGAAGTCCATGTGCGGTGTACCTTAGAGCATCTCTAGTCATTGGTCGTTCCCAGGCCGAAATCCAGACCTAAATAGCGCCGGACAAAGGAAGGTTTTGGCCTGAGAACGGCCGATTTCCCACTCGCGTTCCTAGGTCGTGTTCCCAGGTTGGCGTGTTTTAGCCCAAATTTGCCTCAAGTTCGTCCAATTTTCGGCATATTTTGGCATAATACGAATACGGACCAATGTTTTGCATAGTTCTGGACAAAATTAAACACAGTTCAGCATAAAATTAAACATAGTTCGGCGAACAATGAAAATACAACATATTTCGGTCTAGTTCTCATGCTAGGCATCTATGTGTTTCCCCTACGTATCCATAGGTGCTCAACTAGATCATCATGTTGCTGTTGATGCACTAGCAGGTCTCAAAACTCCTGACGCATGACGATGAAAGCAGCCCAGGTTGGCGACACCTGGTGATCAGGCTGTGCAAGAGGTCCCTGTCTGTAGTATGGCTCGTTCTGCTCGACTAAACTCACTAGGTCTTTCCTTTCATCCTCAATGATCATGTTGTGCAAGGTCACACAACAGTTCATCACTTTCCACATCTAATCTTTCAACCAGGTCATTGCAGGGAACCGTACAACTACAAACCTCTGTTGGAGCACACCAAATGCCCGCTCCACATCCTTCTTACAAGCTTCCTGTTCCTTGGCATACTGAGCATGCTTGGGAGTATCGGGTTTGAGATAGTCTTCACAAATGTTGTCATCTTGGATAGATGCCATCTACAAGATAGTATCCCTTGTTGTAGTGGTGCCCATTGGTCTGAAAGTCCACGGGGGGAGCATGACCCTCAACAAGATTGGTAAAGACGTTTGAGTTGAGAATGTTGATGTCGTTGTTCGATCCTGCCATGCCAAAGAAGGAGTGCTAGATCCAAAGATCATGTGTAGCAACTGCATCAAGTATCACAGTGCAACCTCCTTTGTGGCCTTTGTACATCCCCTGCAATGCAAATGGACAGTTCTTCCAATGCCAATACATGCAGTCTACGCTTCCAAGCATCCTAGGGAATCCTCTTCTTTCATTGACTGCGAGGATCCGAGCAGTGTCTTCAGCAGTGGGTGTTCTCAAGTACTGTGGCCCAAACACTGCAATCACCGCCTTGCAGAACCGGTACAAACAATCGATAGCGGTGGACTCAGTCATGCGAAGATAGTCATCAACACTGTCACCTAACAATCTGTATACAAGCAACCTCATCGCCACTGTGCACTTCTGCAGTGAGGAAAACCCAACCATTCTCGGACGGAGTGCACGATCTCGAGGAAGAGCTTTCGGCTCATCCTGGAACAATGCCGAAACACGGCCTCTTCATGGAACGGCTCGTTGGCGAAGTAGTCGGCGTACAACATGCAGTAGCCCTCCGCCCTCTGCCTTGCTTTGCACTTCCGTTGACCCTTCGCCGAGCCTCCACGCTTCGGCATCGCAGTCTGCATGTACAGCCGTGCCAGAGAGCCGAGGATTTGCACGTGCTCTACATCTTCGGTGGCTGCGGCGTTCTCTTCCTCCAGCAACACGGCGAACATCTCTTCATCGTCGGAGTCCATGGCCGAATGAGCCAATCGTCGAACACTTGGCGGGCGAGGTGGTGGGAACTAGAAGTGTGGCCGAGCTATGGCGAAGGAGGGGCGGTGAAAGTGGCCTAGGCTACAGGGGAACTTGCGGCGGTGGCGGCGGACCTATCTACAGGCGTGAGTTCGGCTTGAGTCGGCGGACCTTCGCCGGCGCAAGCATGGCGACGAGGCAGCTGGGGGGAATCCTTCGCCGCGAGAGAGGCGACGGGTGATGGGAAATGGGATGTCTCGCTCACAGGACTGACCCACCCTCGTTTTCTCTCCATCCGGCATTCCCAGGCCGTTCCCGACACCTCGGGTTCGGCCTGGAAACGCCAGACCAATTTTAGACCAAATTCGGACGAAACCAGCGTCCTGGGAACGCGACTAGACGAAATTTCATCGTCCGAACGAAAAATAGACGTTGAAAACGTCTTCCTGAGAACGCGAGTGGAGATGCTCTTACACGCATTTCACAAAAGAACACCTGTACGACCCATTAGGTCCCGTTATTGCTGATCAAGCGCGTATAAAACCGTACGTGCTTCCCCGCGTCCCCCCAGCGTGTCTCTCTCAGATCAAGGTCTTTTTATTTAATCCGAGAAACTCTCCGTGATCTGCATCGACCACAATTAATTTAGTTGGAGCCTAGTAGACGATAAAAAACACACCACTCGCTCTCGCTCAGAATTCTAATCCTGCTTGGTGCAGGTAAGCATGCACGCTGTCCCTTTACGTGATTTGAAGAAATTAAAGAATTAATGGAGAAGAAAAACTGGTTTGGGTGCACATGCGTGTGCTCCTCGATGCTGCATTTGCACATGCAAACCAAACAGCAACTGATAAACTTTTTTGAGTACATATATGGCAACTGGTATATATATTGGGGACGACCGCTCAAGGAGGCGACATAATAAGTTATTAAGAAATCTTTTTTTAGTGGAGTTATTAAGAAATCTTAGTAAGCAGAAGATGGTATAGGGTTGAATCAGTTGAAAAGAGATGCGGCTCAGTGCCCTGGGTTGTTATTTTCGTTTGCTGCAACACGGTTGCGCGTTAACTGAATGATTGCACGCCGGCACCGGCAGCCCGCAGCACCCCAATCTGAGTATATGCTTTCGGAAGCGGTACCTAGCAGGGAGCTCGACAGACGAGTAGTATGAGTGGGTGTGAGCCTGCGAGGTAGTTGAGCGAGCAGCAGGGGTCTTCGCGCGTCGTCGTCCATGAACACGACAACCGGCGACAGCTTCGTCGTCACCGCCCGCTTCACCAATCAGATTGACCAAAACATCGCCGTCGCCGTCAGGCGTCGAGAGGAGTACGACCGAACTGCATTAGCGAATGTTCTTTGCTCCCATTGAATCAAGAAGAAGAATCGTATACTACTTGGGCTTAACAACCCAAGACTCTATGGGCAGGAACGCGATTGCTTGGTCACTAAGTTGGGCACTGTCTTGTCGTACTCTGGCACATGTACTGTAGTGTACTACGGACACGGTTTCCTTCTTGCCCAGTCGCCTCTGCAGCTGACTCACGGACCAGAGCCAGGTGTGGCAGTTTCAGAGTACGCGCCACCGACTGGCCTATATATCGGCCCCAGGTTCTCTGCTCCCTCCACGGCAAACTTGCTTCTTCCAGCTTTGCTTTTCTCGCTTCCTCTGCTAGCCTGAAACCTGATCTCTCAGCCAAACCCAGCCGGCCGCGATGAAGCAAAAGATCGTGATCAAGGTGCAGATGACGTGCGACAAGTGCCGGTCCAAGGCGATGGCGCTGGTGGCGGCCACGGTAGGGGTAGACTCGGTGGCGCTGGCCGGGGATGCCAAGGACCAGGTGGTGGTGGTCGGCGACGGCATCGACTCCGTCAGGCTCACCACGGCGCTGCTCAAGAAGGTCGGCCACGCGCAGCTCGTGCAGGTCGGCGAAGTCAAGAAGGAGGAGGAGAAGAAGAAACCAGCCGAAGCCGCCGCCGCGGCCTCTACCGTCGAGTACGCGTACCCGTGGCACTACTACCCTTCCCACGCGGTGCCGGTCTACGACCACCCCGCCGCCGCCTACGGTTACCAGCAGTATAACTCCTGCTGGATGTAGTCACAGCATGCTGATTTTCGTAAGCAGCACCTATACGAAAAGTTTGCCATTGGAACATACTCGAGTTTTTTTTCTTTTTCTCCGATCGGAGCGTTTAGCTTAGGATCGTAAATGCAAAAATTAAGTGGGATCTGTACGAGTTGTGCTGATTGGTGTAGAAGCTTTGTGATTAATTTATTAATCGATCGATCGATTCGTTTTCCGATCAACTTAATCAGCACGGAGGTCCAGGACAAAAAAGGATGACAGTGACATTGACAACAGACGAGAGGCAAGCCAAAGTCATATCACCGTAGTTGGAAACTGATGATGATCAGGGTGGAAATGGATGATTGCGAAATCTTCTAAGGGTGGGTTGCTCACACAAAACAATTTTGAGTGTGAAATCTGGGCGTCCTCACCCGGTTCCCGCTGGTTGCCAAGTGTCTTAACTTGCTATTGTTCTTTCTTGCGTGATTGTCAAATGACACAAATTTAGATTGTAATCGTGGCGCCCTAATTTTTGAAAGACCCCAGTTGTTACAAAATTTCTCACAAGGATATCTTGAATCACACCATTAGAGTTCTCACACGCACTATCCCCTTTCCCAAAAAGGTTTTCGTACTTTTCAAAGAGTGCATATTTAAATTTTTATGCCTTTGTTGCCTTTAAAAAAACATATATTAATATCACGAAGATAAAAATTACACTCAGTCTCTACAACAACATATAGCCCTAACGGCCTTACGGATGCACACAACATAGAGAAAAAGAATCACGGAAAAGAAAAGTCCTGCTTTAGTGATCTATTTTTTTTCGAAATGGGAAGCACAGCCCTGACCTTTGCATCAATCGATGCACACATTCTTTATTTATTATTAGAACAACATTATTTGGCAAAAGCCATTACAAATATCATACAAACCGGAACCGCCAAAACAAAATACTAAGCAAAAACGATAACCGTATCGTCAGCTTCCCAATGAGATCTATCAAACACCTATCTACCTTTTTTGACCCCGCTCCATGGTCACCCACACTATTGCTACTCGCCAAGAGAAGCTGGAGTGCCTTGGCGCGATGGTTCAAACTCAAGCAAAAGGAGCCCTAGACCCGCACATCATATCCACGGAGCGGCTCCCACGCGCACTCTCCGGATGTCGCCGCCTTCATAATCTTCCGCCAACCCGTCGTCATCATGTAGATCGATGTGTAGACTCTTTCCACACCAGCCACCGACACCACATCGGTGCCAAGCAGCACCACCCCCCGCGCGCTAGCTGATCCACTCCTCCCGTCGCTTCCATCCAACGCTGCTCCACAGGTGATGCTCCTAGGAGAGAACGCGATGCCGACACCGCGGCACCGACATCGCCCGACCCGAAGATCTTAGGGTTTCCCCCGGAGTAGCACGATTGAGGTCAACACAAGGTGCACTAGCGATGCCTTCATCAAGGTAACGATGTGGTAACGCCGCCATCACCTACCAATCGCTCGGTTTTCACCGACACCTAGGTCTCCCCGCCTCGCTGGTGGGACTGGAAGACGGATCACGAGATCTGCCAATCTAGTTGCAGGCCAGCCACCTTCGATAGAGAAGATGTCCACCTCCACCAAACCTAGGGCCTCCGCCCCGAGCGCCCTCATGATGCAAAGTAGGTCGCAGAAGATCTCCGGATGACACCGGCCGACATCGAGGAGGCAAAGACGACCGATCTAGGAACCCTAAATCTCGCCACACCCGTTGCCCTAACACCCAGGGACCGTTGCCGACAGAGCTCACTGCCTACCCATCATCATTGCTGGAGATCGGCTAAAGCGCCACCGCCGTTGCCTGGATCTCGAGCCGCTGCCGCCATGGAAGCGACGCGCGTGAGGGATCGGGACCCGCCGCCGCCGCGCCGCTAGAGCTTCGTCCGGTGACGAATCCGGCAGCGGCGGAGAGGAGGAGGCTTGCGGTAGGGGTAGCTGGCCGAGGGCGAGGGTGGCGACCCGGTGCGGCAGCGGCGCCACACGGGGTCAGGGTCGGGGGTCGGTAAAACCCTCTCTTCCTGTAGCAGTACTAACACCACGAATATAGTACCAGAAGTCCAACTTCTACAAAATCGATGCCTCCAAGAAGTGAACAGTGCACAAACAACGTCGTCGTCTGATCCTAGATCATAGATTTTCACTCAGGAGAAAGTCCTTACTCACAAAACAATATCTTCAACATGACCATTATCAGGCACAATCAATTAAGGCCAGACTATGGATTTTCACCCTGCAAGATAAGACTTTGGACTTCACATGTGTTGCCGCCGCACTGACAATGCCGCTACCAGAAGTCATGAATCACCAAGCCAGTTTCTCTGTGCTGAAGGCTCGAACCACATTTGTTAATCCTCATATCTCTGCTTTTCATTCTCCACCATTGACTTCACCCTGGACCAATAAGATGTGTCCCATGATGGTAAAAGTCAGCAGAGCTTCACAACACTCTCACTGAAACCAAACGGCCAAAAAATGCACGGGTGCGCACGATCGAATCCCACCGGATCCAGCATACTCTAGGCATGATGCGTCCGGAACTCAACAATCCTCACAGATCAACGACAACACACATTCAGCATGTCTTCGTATCGGCACGAGACAAACCCTAGGACCACCGCCATTGTTCTGGTGACTCGCAGCCCCCATGCCGCGAGCCTCCTCCAGCATAATGGCAGCAACCAAGGAAGCAACAGAAAGCTGAGATGTCAAAGGGATCGAGCCCCCACAACTGCAACCCAACATGGGATCCTCCATTTGCGATCAAGAGCCAAAGGCCCAAATAACGGACCATAGAGGCCCAGATCGTGCGCGCCAGTGACCTGCGCCGTCGTCGGCAGCCACACCGGCGGCGAGCCACCACCTCCACATCGCTGCCCTACTCAGGTCACATCTTCCCGTGTCCTTTGTCGACGCCACACCGCCTCCTGCACGACGAGACTAAGCATACCTCTCCGCCCACCGTCGTTCCGTAGGGGTGGGCGCTGCCACCACCGCCGTTGCCGGCGGCAGCGGTGATCTCTTCTTGCAGATTGTCCGGGCCTTGAGGAGTGGATGGCGGCGCCTCCGGAGCCACCTAGGTGGGGGCGACCCAGGAGGGAATTCCGGTACACTGGTACCGCATGCCTCTGTTGCTATAAAGTATATGTACAAGAAGAAGAAAATATACAAGAGGTGAATTCATCATCCCCGGAACTTCATTTCTTGTTCTGCCATGCTTCATCTTCTTCCCCTCACCTTTTAGATTTTATCCTCCATTATTTTTAGAAATCAGATTTCAACATGATTTTAACTTTTTTCAGGTCAAACATGTCAACTTTCTTCTAGTGTGGTTCCGGCAACCATATTCAGGTCAAACATGTCAACTTTCTTCTAGTGTTGTTTCATTAGTTTGTAGGCAAAGCATTCGCGGCAAGTGAGACCAATGGCAATCGTATGGGAGGCATGGAAGATGTGTGAGGTTGAAACTTAAGACCTTTGGAGAAAAGGTGTTGGGATAAAGTAACTTAAACGAGACAAATGTACTCAAAAAAATAATACTTTGTGCAACCTACACCTTTCTCTAGATCATCTTGGATGTGAGGTGTCGAGATGAGGGATGAGTTTGTTGGGTATTCCTAACTCCCTCCCATAGTGGGAGCAAGCATAACCCTCCTTACAACATCGATCTTATTGGGTCGGTTCCTTTTCTGCTTCATTTCCATGTCATGCTCTTTCTATTTTATTCTCATTTCATTTTGTTTTATATTTTCACATGTTTTTCTTCTTCTTGTTTATTTTATCGCTTTTTAGTTCATTTAATTTTCTGAATTCTTATTTATTATATAATGTTTACTATTATTGTAGGTTTCATGTGTTATACCAAACAAAAAATATAGATGATATTATAAAGATTGCTTAAGTAATCGTTCTTTTTATTCAGAATTAATATTTTTGGTGACATAATTTTTTAGAATTTATGACAATGAACTTTTCACCTTCTCTTAATAAATGCAAAAAAATATCAGGTATAATCTGGAAAAGGCCATCCATCCATTCTTCACTATAGTTTCACCTTATGCTATCGGATGACAGTAGATAATTGGAAAATTCACAACAACCAGAACATTGCCAAAAAGCTCACCTCTGGAAGGGGTCCGGAGGGAGAATCAGCAGGCGGGTAGCCATCTCTATCCTAGCTTGGATATGATGATATCTTGTGCTCTATGTCTGAGTAGTTTTATTAGTTTCTAGGAAGATGGAGGAACCCTAGAACCAACACAAATTGTATGCAAGGATGTATTCAATTTTAAATGTACAAAGTGTGGTAATATTTTTCATGATATTATGTGACTAAGGATAGTTTTCACGATTCCTCCATAATCTCACTTCCGAGAAACAAAAGATAATTTATTTGTTCGGCAATTGAATTGGGTCAAAGATGACCCACAAGTATAGTGGTGTATCGCAGTATTTTCGATAAGTAAGAGTGTCGAACCCAACGAGGAGCAGAAGGTGCTGGCTAGTGGTATGGATCACGAATTTTCTACAAATACTTAGCAAACGGATATTTAGGGGTTTTCGATAAACCAAGTAAACAAAGTACGAGTAAATGAAAGACAGTAGGAATAAATGCAGCAAGTGGCCCAATCCTTTATGCAGCAAAGGATAAGCCGGTTGTATTTTTTAAGATGACCAAACGTTCTCGAGGACACATGGGAAGACTGTCAAGTGCTTTCGCTTCATATAGTTGATTAATCTTCTCTAGCTTGCTAAGTGTTGTGTGGGTGAACCTGTGCTAATGTACCGCCCCATCCAAGACTAATACATACTTGTGATTATACCCCTTGCAAACATCCGTAAGTAAAAGAAAGTAATTAAGGTAGAAACCTAACCACCGATTTAAACTCTAAGACCCTTACGTCCCTTGTGCAATGGTTTCCTAACGGGGGTTCAGGTTTCTGTCACTCCGGCAACCTCTACGATTAGTAGCCAAATATATAATGCATTCCCCTAGGCCCTTATAGGTGAAGTGTCACGTAGTCGACGTTCACATGACACCACTAGAAGAAGTACACCACAACTTAAATAACAATCTATTGAATCTTTCTCAACACAATTCCGCTACTAACAACAAGACTTCTCCCATGTCCTCAAGAACAAAACAAACTACTCACAAGACATCATATGGATCATGATCAGAGATGGAATAATGATGTATAACAATCTGAACATAAACAATAATTCAATGGTTCACTCAATAGCATCAACTACAAAGAGTAATCAACACCGGGAAAGTTTCCCCTATGAACTATGCAAGATTCAACGCAATTGTTACAGCAATATGGAGATGGTGATGAGGGTGCTGATGGTGGTGATGGTGGTGATGATGATGATGATCCCGATGAAGTCCAGCTTGATGGTGGTGTTGATGGCGACGATCTCCCCTCTCCGGGAAGGAATTCCCCTGGCAGAAATCTGTCTGCCGGAGAGATCTTTCTCTCTCGGTGTTTTCCGCCCCGCAGAGGTGGCGGAATCTTTCTGTACTCGCTCCCCGAATCTTAGGGTTTCGGGAGGATGATATCCGCCAGAGGAGAGAGGCTGGAGTGGGGCAAGGCGGCCACACCACCTCTAGGCGCGGCCTAGGCCTGCCCGCGCCATGGGGTGGTGTGGGCCCCCTGTGGCCCACTTCCACTCCATTTTCTGGCATCCTTAGTCTTCTAGAAAAATAGGATTTTCCATATATTTTCCTGGATTTTCTGATCTTCACGAATTTTGCCTCCAAACAGCACCTTTTCCATCAGAATCCTGAAAGCAGCGGTCCATGCTCCAAAAGTCATCAACCATGCAAAAATAGATGAAATAACATAAGTATCACCTCTCAATACAAAATATATCAATGAGTAATAGTGAATTAAGACATAGAATAGTGATGCAAAATGGACGTATCAGTCAACATGTTTGGATCTCTCAAATACAAAGACAAAGGTAAATGTGTAATGGGGAGGATTTCCTCAGACTTTATTCATAAGGTGATCCGAAGATCATACAATAAATCTACAAGATGATCTCGATGGGTTTATAATTACACCCAACAAGAGAGATGAATCTAGAACTATGACTAAGGCTAATGGCAAAGACTTGGTCGATTCTGGCGTGTCTTTCTCAAGTGAATGTCTTCGAGGACTTATAGACGTCAATGGTAGCAAAGCCTTTCTTAGTCACGCTAGGTCGTCATCTTGATCTTGATCTTCTATCTTCCTGACACATAATTGTATTCGGGATCTCCAGAGAGCCGTCTTGCAGCCCCACATGTCAGATCGGTTGAGAGCTTCTAGATACAGACATTCAACTCTTTGATCACAGAGGTAGGTGTGGGCATGAATCGTGGATTAAGGGCCATGTGGGGTATGTGCCTAAATCCACCCATTCACCGACATTATGTGAACGCTACTTTATAGTATTTGTGTCATGGACACGAAGAATATTATTTCTAGTGCCGGACGGAGAGAGTGATCATAGCGGTGACATAAGCTGCCCTTTCCTTTATCGACCATTAGTAAGGAATCACACAGATCCAAGTTCTTCACAACCACGACGTGACCCTTAATTTCTATTGTATTCTGATGGTAGCCCATGTGGATGTTTTTGTGCGCACATTCATATCGATAACATCGGTAAGGGTTTCCAAAACACATCCAAGCTTTGTCTAGGTAAGTCCATTCAAACCACTAACACCAAAGATGGAGGGCACAAACAAACTTCTCTAAAGATCTAGGGCATGAAGGAGAACTCATATCCTTATAGGGAAGAAAAGAGGTGGTAGGGCATCGCTACCATAGGGGGACAAGTAGAGAGATTTTGAGTGGGTTTTTTCACCAAATTCCTAAAGTAAGGCACGATGAAACTTTAAGGTTCCGTCAATGCATGTGTCACGTACTCACGAGTCAGAGTCACATCCTCCGCTCATCCTTTTATCCACGTCACATCCAAGTATTTTCTTGTGCATGCCCCTCACCTTCATGGCTATTTCTCATCTCTTACCGAACTATGCATAACCTCCACGCCAACGGTTGCCGTCGATTTAGATCCTCCATACAAGATGTCCGTCGTCACTGCTCCTTCCTCGCGTGACGTGGCCAACTATTTCTCCTCCTTAGCTTGTCGTTTTCCTCCTCCTCCAAACCACTATTGCTAGTTCACTGGCCTTCGCAGCTGAGGGCTGACTGTCTAAGCACCCTCACACCATGGATGTCTATGGAGGGAGACCCAATCCCTAGCCGTTGATGCGCTTTGAGCTTCAGGAAGATAGGGTACCAAGTGGGATGCGTTGGTGGTCGCCGATCCGCCGACAACGAGTCTCTTTTGAGTCTTATTTGTAGCCGACGAACTTTGAGGATGACAGACTCGTGATGGTGTAGGTAAGGTTTTATGGGGACATTAGATGTTGCAAAAGATGATTGGGATCACGACAAACGACTATTGTTTTTGTTGTCTAAGCACGGGTAAAGTGCTGCAATTATTTTTTGGCATATGCTATAGAGGGATTTCTCCAAGGTTGCATACATGTTTTTGTAATGTTGGACGAGTTAGACACATGTGTTGGATGAGTTGTTGTTTATTGTTGCAAACTAATAAAGATTTGTTGCATAAGTTGTTACTTTTTTTCTTCTTTTGTGTTTTCAAATGTTACAACATTTTTGGTACACTTCGCCAGTTTGTATATATCAAGAAAAAATGTTTTACTCCCTCCGGTCCATATTATTGTTCTCAACTTTATCTAGATTCAGATGTATCTAGTTAATAACTAGATACATCTGAATCTAGATAAAGTTGAGAACAATAATATGAACCGGAGGGAGTAAAATAATGTTGCATTCCTGGCCCGGTTCCTCTAGTCGGACCGACCGATTGTTACCTTCAGACCAATGTTTTAAATAGCCGACTATAGGCTATTGCTGTGGCCTCTGAAAACAGCTATAGCCTGGCTATAACCAGCTATTTAGGCTAGTCATAGTAGAGGTAACTTCACTAGTAACTAAGAGTTCAAGTCAACATTTTTGCTTATGTGGCAATGAGTTAATAAAGAGAGAGATAGATAGAGTAACTAGCTATGTTATTCCTGTAACATCACACATATTAAGGCAAAATGAGTCTACAACCTAATTAATGTGATGTTACATGTTACCACACATAAGTTATTATCCACTATGAAAATAGTAACATAGACTAATAACATGTGCATGTTACTACTCTATGTTACTTTGCACTATGATCAGCTCTAAGCACACCTTTAGCCAGCTAGCACTTAGCCGCACCATACATAAAAGGCTATAGCAGGTAGTCCGCCGGCTATTTAAAACTTTGCTCCGGAGGCCACCGCGGTGCTGCCATCAGCTCCCTTAGACCCTGCACGATCCATCTAAGCATTTGACAACCCAAGGTGTGCCTGACGAAGTCCAGGGCGGATGTTACCGTGTACGGTGTACCTTACACGCTCTTCACAAAAGAAAACGGTCTGAGCCGTGTGTTGGGTGTGCTGATGCTATTTTTAGGAGGCCATCGCACTGCATCGACCACAATTAATTTAGTTGGAGCCTAGTAGAAGATAAAAAACACACCACTCGCTCTCGCTCAGAATTATAATCCTGCTTGGTGCAGGTAAGCATGCATGCTCTCTCCCTTTACGTGATTTGAAGAAATTATAAAATAATAGAGAAGGAAAAACTGGTTTGGATTCACACAGGTGTGCTCCTCGATGCTGACTTGCATCTGCATACCAACCCACAACTGATAAACTCTGCGTACTTATATTTTTTTTCGAAATGGGAAAAAAGGCCCCGGCCACTGCATTGGAAAAATACATACGGCCTTTATTAATTATTGAGAACCAAAGTACCCAGCCGTAGCTGTCTCAAGATTATTACAACAGACTAATCACTGATCACAAAGAGTCTCAATGTGAACTAGCCACCTAAAAAAAGCAAGAAAGTGGGATTGCCAAGGTCCTAACATGTGATCCTATTAATAGGCTGCCAGCCACCGGCTGAATAATTCTCGCGCGACCATATCCTGGCGGCTGCACCCAAATTCCATGGCTCGTCGGTGTGCCTCCGATTGTAGACATAACCACGAACGGGTCCAATGAATAGCTAGAGGAATAACCTGCATAAAAGAAGCACGATTTGATTTGTTAAAAGTAAGATCATTTCGGACATGCCAAATATCCCATAAAAGAGCACATATGCCAACTCTAATCTGGCCTTTAATACTCTTTTCTATTCCATGCAACCAATTCCCAAAAAGATTAGAGATATTTGTTGGAGCTGTCAAACCGAAAGCTATATGTACAATGCGCCACACCACCTGCGCAAGGGAGCAATGAACAAACAAATGATCAATAGTCTCTGCCTTATCACGAACACAACAAGACTTATCCCCTTGCCAATTTCTTTTTAACAGATTGTCTTTAGTTAGAATAACTTTTTTATGCAGGAACCACATGAAAATCTTTATTTTCAGTGGTACCTTTATTTTCCACAAATATTTTCATAGGTAGGTTGTATGCCCATTCATAAAATCGAGATACATTGACTTCACCGAAAAGGCACCAGATGAGGTAAGATTCCAACAAACTTATCATTTTCAGTAGTCAAATTAATGCTTATTAATCGACTAAGAAGATGCAGCCATCTCGTCCATTTGTTTCCGGTTAAGTTTCTTCTAAACGCTATATTTATTGGAAACCCCGAAAGAACTGTTGCCACTGTAACATTCTTGTGTAGGACGATATTATAAATCGAGGGGTACTGCTCAGCAAGGGGCGTCTCCCCCATCCATGAATCTTCCCAAAATCTTGTATCTAGGCCATTCCCAATTTTAAAATAGCCCCTATCAAAAAAGTCTCCTTTTACCTTCATCAAACCTTCCAAAAAGGTGAATCGTCAGGTTTAGCACTAACTTGAGAATGGGTATGTGAGTGAAGATATTTATTTTGGAGTAGCTCTTGCCAGACACCTTCCTCATTTAAGAGTTTAAACAACCACTTGCTAAGTAAACACTTATTTTTAATTTGTAAAACCTCTATCCCAAGTCCCCCTTGATCTTTGGGGCGGCAAATAATATTCCACTTAGAAAGTCTATACTTTCTTTTATGGCCATCGCTCTGCCAAAAAAATCTCGATCGAAAGAAATCCAATCTCTTACTCACCCTATGGGTATTTCGAGAAAGGAAAGCATAAACATGGGAAAACTAGTGAGCACGGAGTTGATGAGTATTAAACGATCTCCATAGGAAAGCAACTTACCAATCCAGCTACTAAGTTTCACTTCGAAACGGTCTTCTACTGGCTTCCATTCCCCATTCTTTAACTTTTTAAAATGAATTGGGATTCCCAAATATCTAAAGGGGAAAGCTCCCACTTCACAACCAAAAATATCTCTATATTTGTCATGCACATCTTTTGCTTTACCGAAACAGAATATTTCACTTTTATGAAAGTTAATCTTAAGATCTGAGAGCTGCTCAAATATACATAAGATCAATTTCATATTCAAAGCTTTTTCCAAGTTATGTTCCAAGAAAATAATTGTGTCATCAGCATACTGAAGTAGAGATACTCCCCCCTCCACTAAGTGAGGAATAAGGCCATCTACCTGACCATCCTCCTTAGCTCTCGCTATTAAAATAGCAAGCATATCAGCCACCACGTTAAAAAGAATAGGTGATCGCGGTTCACCTTGTCGTAAACCTTTTTTTGTTTGGAAGTAATGTCCTATGACACCGTTTACTCTAATACCTACACTACCTCTATTAACAATGTCGTTAATCCAGTCACACCATTTTGGATCAAAGCCTTTCATGCGAAGCGTTTGTTGCAAAAAGTCCCAATTTACTTTATTTGGTATTGTGTGCCGCCTATTGGTAGATCGGGTGGAATACTTGTCGGTTTTCATACGGTTTCTCTTGCAGTCAAATGACTTGGTTTGTCTAGATGTATATGTATAGGTATATCTGAGTATATGGCCTCTACTCCCTTCGTCCAAAAATAACTGACTTGGTTTGTCTAGACGTATTTGTATAGGTATATCTGAATCTAGACAAATTCAAGTCAGTTATTTCTGGACGGAGAGAGTAGTATATTGACTAGGACCTCTCAAGGAGGTGATAGAGAGAATGGTATAGGATTGAATCAGTTCAAAAGAGATGCATCTCAGTGCGCTGGATCATTATCCCCGTCTGGGACCTGCGGGGCAGCCGCCCCAGGCCCAAAAATAGGAGCCCTCCTAAAAATATGCTATATAGGCAGGAATAGTATACATCGTAAAAAAAATATTTTGTTGGGCTGGTGGATTAATTGCGCCTTTTTTCGCCGTCGTAGACTCTGAGCTGAGGCGATTGATACGGGTACAAGGCGAGGCCGAGGCGGAGGCCAGCCGCTCGACTCCTAGTCCTAGAGGGCGTTGGTCGCTTCGCTTTCTCCCAGGTAAACATAACCAACAATTGATCGTACACCTCCTTTCCGAGTCCTGTCACCTCCACTGGATCGGAATATCGGATCGGGATACGGGAGCGGAGAGCCTTGAGGCCCTCGACGATCGACGCCAGGCGTGAATGCCAGACCATCGACGAGACGATCGACCGCCGAACTGCTGGTCTAGTGGTCCGCTCCCGCCCATGTCTCTGTTGGTTACGCCCTAATTCTTAGTTCTTAAATCTAATTCTAATTAGAATTCTTAGCACAGATTTGAAGAACTTCAGTCATTCAAAAGTATATTTGGGTTTTTAATAAGTTCGACATCCTTGAAGGCATTGGATGGTTCTCAACTGAAAGAACATTGCACTACATTTGTAAAAACTTTTACTCGGCCTGGTATAAATGGTAAACCTAATATATGTGATGTTGAGTTAAATGCACTTAATTCTGAGTTAAGTGTTATGAAGTTCACTTTGCCAAATATATCAATATTTGCTATGGAGATTTTTGATTTTGTCAGGGAAGCAGATTGTTATCCTAATATTTGTATCGCTTACCGGATCTTATTTACTATGTCTGTGACTGTTGCATCAGCCAAAAGAAGCTTTTCAAAGATGAACTTACTAAAAAATTGAGATCTATAATGTCGAGAGGTGAAATGGTTTGGCGACTCTATGCATTGAGAAGAAGTTAGTGGACGAGATTGATATTCATTACATCATCACGGACTTTGCTTCTAGGAATTTTTGGAGGAAATTTTAAGATATCATATAAACATTGTCATTTTTATATGAATATTATAGTTGGAAGTATACTTAAACTATTTATTTTTCATCATCGCATATATTCATAAAAAAAATATAATAAGGGGCCCAAAATTTTAGTTTCGCCCCGGGCCCCCGAAATCTCAGGACCGGCCCTGCTTTTTGAGGTTTGCTGGAACATAGTTGCGCGTTAACTGAACTAGCAGGGGTCTGGCCCGAAGATACTTCGCCTTAATAATGCTCCCTCGTCTTGGAGAATGCGCCATGTCCATTTGAGCATTAGAGAGACATTGAAGCGACACGAGTCGAGAATCCCCTTGGGGGCACAAATATCTGCCCATTTCATCATATGGTATTTCTGACGACCGTCCCTTGCTATCCAAAAGAACCTGGAAAACTCTTTATCAAAGTCCGTATGGGTTCCTTCAGGTAGGAGGTACATTCCCATATGATACATGTTGATGCTAGATACACGAGAGTTGATCAAGATCGTCTTGCTCCCCTTGAACATGAGTCTAGCTCGCCTACGTTCAGCTTTAGAGCGAACCCTCCTGACCAGGGGCGAGATCCTTGATCAATACCCTTATATCTCTAATGAACATCCCTAGATACGTGATAAGAAAGTTAGCCAGCCTGCATTTGATTTGTATTTGGCCCTAGCAAATACTTCAGTATTTCTGAATATTTTTTCTCGATGCCACCATTTTGTGGCCTCTCCAAGTGGAGGACAATACCGGTCCTCGTGTGTCTCTACAAAATTGCGAGTATTCATTAGTAGAGACTAACGCTGCAAACACGTAACTACATCATTCTGTAAACAACTCTCCTTCGAAATCCAACGGTTATACTTGTCCCCATCATTCACGTTGAAGAGACAATTTCAACCTCGTATTAATTCAGTGTATAATATGTTTACTCTTCTACTCAGTTTTTGAACATGCATATGAATTCGTTACTTCTATAATTTTGTTCTGTGATTAATTCTAGAGGTATATATGTATATACACATGTACTCAAGGAGCAATAGATAAGAATAAGTATCATGATAAATAGTTTTCTTGACAAATATAAATGGGTAGTTTCGGATGCCTTCACCAAGATTTCAAAGATAATGGATCTAACAAGTGTACGGATTATATAATTGTTTAGAGGCCTGATAATAGTAATTATTCTTAAACTTTGAGTAATACTAAATATTTTAGCACAAATATTGAAGATATATTTATTTATTTTTTGAAGTAGGGGGCCATTGCCCCCCGACTCAGTAAAACTTTGCCACTTCAAATGAAGGGACTTTAGTGTCGTGTTGCCCTAGAGCTCCCAAAACCTATGGACCGGTCCTGGAGCCGATGCGGCTGATTTCTGCAGTAACATCCAACACACTGAGCGATAAGCTAGCAAAACGTCAGGAAACCTTGAATGTTACTTTTACTAAGCTATATCTTTCATTTCAGTAACAAGTATACTTTCCGGACTTATACATAGGAGACAGGAAGAAGAAGAAGAGGATGAGGGTAATTTTGGGCGTGGCCTTAGGAGTGTTTGTAGCGACCAGTCTGTCACTGCTGGCCTGGGTTCTCTTGCGTCGAAGGAGACACTCATCCCAGAAGATGAAGAAACCAGCAAGATTTTCGAACCATGCTTCTCCATCTTTACTCATGGAATCCTCAAGATTTTTTGCATTTCTACAAGTACACTTAATACTTGCTTATTTTATGGGATTATATTCTAGGAATAGACAAAAATTGCATTTTTTAGATAAAAGACAATAACTAAAGGATCTTAGAGCATCTCCAACGGACTCGTTAAAACATGCCCTCGCGGTAAAATTTGTCCTTTTTGGGTGCGGGAGGTTGTATTAGCCGCTCCAGTAGATGTTATAAATTAGCGCGGGGGGCGCGGCATATTTTCTGCTCAACCTCCAGCGCGCTAGAAAATTCGTCGTCGCCCACTCCATTCCCCCGACCTCCTTCGGTGACCCAGCCATGTGGATTCCAAGTCATTGCCTCTCCCCCACAGATCCTGCCGCTACAGCTCATCCACATGGCCGTCTTTGTGGGGCCTCCCGGATTAACCATCCGAGAATCCCTTACGCATTCAACCATGACCCCAGGATTAGCATGCCGTGGATCATAACCAACACATATAAAGTAAATATCCAATACATAAGCAGATACAAGTCATACCACAATGCCATTATGGCTATACCTTACATAAGAATTGATGGGTTAACATCAACTATTAGCGGCAGATCCTCATCAAAACGTCGAGCCCACATCACGCCTTTTAGCCCTACAGGCAACTGACTGGGAGAACATCCTAGCTCGCATAGTCATCAATTTTCTCGAAGTTTGGCCAAGTAAATATCTAGGAATAATGTCGGTGAGTACATTTGACTACTCACAAACTACCTAAAGGGAGTATCAACGAAAGGATATGCAATATGGTTGTGGTAGTGGGAAGACTCCACAAGAGGTTCTTTTCTAAAACCAGTTTCTCTAGTAGATATAGCATTTACATACCTTTGTTGAAAGACATTTTTGAAAACATTTCGAAACACTAGGTCGACATGCACGCTTCGCCGCGCCGTCTACAGTCTATTTGGCAGAGTGTGGTAGGTGTGTTTTACCCACTCACTATTACTTAAATATATTATCATAAATTAATTGGTATATAAATGTGTTATTTACGTGTTAGACATATCTAAAACTGTGACATCTGACCTTAGACGCAAGAAACGGATCCTTATTTCATATTGAAGCTCATAAGTAACATAGGGATACCAGTGTTTCTTCAAGTAAACAAAAAGGTACATCGAGCAAAGCATGGCAGTGGATGGGTGTGCGAGGTCGGGGGCGATGTTGAATCGATACTGGGAAGGTTCGAGGCAGGAAAGCAGAGGCGACTGAAGCTGGATGCGGGAGATGGATGGGAGGAGGTGGCCTCGTGAGTGGAGGGGCGGAGGGAGCGGAGGCGGCCGCGCATGTTTCTCGGGAGACGGAGGCGGGGCTAGGATGGGAGGAAGCTCAGGACTCGGGAGCTCGGGTGGAGAAGAATGAGATCAATATAGGGGTAGGGTGAGGATGAGAGGGGCCGGCTCATACGACTTCGGTCAGCACCTGAAACTGCACAACTGAGATAACTCAGAGTGAAGATCAAACGGCTAGAAACGCGCGAGCAAATAGATAGCCTCAGATGACTCGCTTTTGCTAAAGCTTAAGCTATAGTATAATAATTGCACACCTGTACCTGCAGGCCGCAGAACCCCAATTTGAATACTTCCACTCAGTCCACAGCTCGTCGTTTCGCTTAGTTATGGAAGCTGTACCGATGCTACAAGCATATTTGAGTTTTGGAAGCTGTACTTAGTAGTGCATCAGCTGTATCTCAGAGGCCTACATAGATTGTTTGCCAAAAGTAAACCCATTGATCACGTCCTACTAGCTGAAACATCTTGTGTTGCCCAGATGATCTGGGCAGTGCTCTGAATGAGAGCATCTTTAGCAGATACCGTAAAATAACCGCCCGTTTGTGGTACGAGGCGGGAAAAGTGGTTATTCTAGATACCCTAAACCGTACCATATCTGAATTTTTTTATGGTTTCCTGCAAATCGTCTCTTCCCTATCTTATATATACTATACCGAGGGCTACTGATACGGTTCACTGCATCCTGACGTGTATGTTGGCACGGGGAGGGGGGGAGGGAGGGGGAGTTTCCCCTTCCCCGCTTCCCACTCAGCCACCACCATCGCTGGCCGTTTCGACCCTCCAATATCCCTCTCCTACATCCCATCACTCTTTCTCTCGTCGCCGCAGCCATGGCTTGACCCAATCTAAACTACTACGAGGCCTCGATGTTCGTGCAGCACGACATCCTCGCACCGCCTCGCGCGACGATTTCGCATGCTTCGAGCTCAGCCACTTCGGTGTGCCGGTGGCGCCGAGTTGAGTCGCCAGATCAAAGAGCGCCGCCTTGAACTGCTAGAGTGGAAGAGAACAATGCCCTGATACGCGGCTTCGAGCTCCTATTGGCATAGGCTATTCAAGCTGGAGCGCAGGGCGGCGCTTGCCATCTGCCTCAAACACCGGCGCGATGTCCACCCCGATGGCCGCAACCTCGAAGGCAGGACGCATATCAGGGCGGTTCCTGGACGCACCATGAACACTGCCATGAACGATGCGCTCCGGAAAGAGTTCCTGAGGGAGGCGAACCGCGTCAGAATCATCGAGATTGCCGATAGTGACAGCGATGAGGACGAGGCGGAGGACGGTGGCACGGAGGAGGTGGAGGACTGTGGTGCGGAAGATGACAGCGGAAGCCAGATCGTCGATTAGGGTTTACATTTAATCGTTCGCTATGTCGCTTAATTATTTCGATTGAAAAGCTCACCGTTGAATTATCACGCCTCAATTAATAATGCATGGTGTTCTATTTCTAGTTCATACACTGAATTGTGTGCTTTACGGTATTTGTTTACAATATACGTGACGGGGCGGACCAGATGCAGCACAACTGAACCGTAAAAGGGAATATTCTGTTTTGCGGTACAACATGCGGTATCTGATCCGTACCGCCATTAGTCGAGATGCGGTTTACGTGTTTTGCGGTAGAGCGGACGCGGTATCTGCTAGATGCTCCGATCACTATATCACCACTCAGGGTGCGCAGTGCAGTACTCGTGACAGTATATATGTGGATGTTGATTTCCGTTTAGCAGACCTGCCTGATAGAGTCCACTTTCCACACTGAAGGGCTCCCTGGGGGCTCGATATAGACGTGGTGTACGAGTACGTGTTAGCGTGTGAGGTAGTAGTTCAGGGAGCAGCAAGGGTCTTCGGGCGTCGTCGTCCATGAACGCGACAACCGGCGACAGCTTCGTCGTCACCGCCCGCTTCGCCAATCAGACTGACCAAAACATCGCCGTCGAGACGAGTACGACCGAACTGCATTAGTGCATGTTCTTTGCTCTGCTCCTGTTACATTCCCCATTGAATCAAGAAGAATCTTGGGCTTAACAACCCAAGACTTCCTAAGTTGGGCACTGACTTGTCGCACCCTGGTACATGCATGTACTGTAGTGTACTACGAACACGGTTTCCTTCTTGCCTAGTCGCCTCTTCAACCAGCTGACTCAAGGACCAGAGCCAGAGGTCATAAACAAAACAAATCCACATCTTTCCAAGAAAATAATTCCTCATCTCCTGCTCTTGTAGTACCTCGCTTTCTCTAATCGCGTCCTAACTACTCCCGGTAACGCTTTTTATCTCCCAATCAGATGTGGCAGTTCCAGAGTAGTACTTACGAGCTTCCCCGGAAATAAATCCTATGAGACATGGTCTATATTACTGAAGGATAGACCCACCTCCATGCACAATAACTAAAAAAAGGGCTAATTAACAAACGACATATTAGAAAACAGAAAAGACGGACAGTGTCAGGCATAGGAGATGGTCTATTAATAGACCTGGTGTCATAGGATTTATTTCCGCTTACCCTACCTACATACACACCCCGCACCGAGTGACCTATATATATCGGCTCCAGTTTCTCTGCTCCCTCCAGGGCAAAACCTGCTTCCGGCTTCCTATTCTCACTTCTATTAGCATTAGCTTGAAACTTGATCTCAACTAAACCCAGCCGGCCGCGATGAAGCAAAAGATCGTGATCAAGGTGCAGATGACGTGCGACAAGTGTCGGTCCAAGGCGATGGCGCTGGTGGCGGCCACGGTCGGGGTAGACTCGGTGGCGCTGGCCGGGGACGCCAAGGACCAGGTGGTGGTCGTCGGCGACGGCGTCGACTCCGTCAGGCTCACCACGGCGCTGCGCAAGAAGGTCGGCCACGCGCAGCTCGTGCAGGTCGGCGAAGTCAAGAAGGAGGACGAGAAGAAGCAACCTGCCGCCGCCGCTGTCGTCGAGTACGCATACCCGTGGCACTACTACCAGTACGCCGCCGCCGCCGCTTACGGTTACCAGCAGTACCACTCCCGGCCGGACACCTGCTGGATGTAGCCACAGCATACTGATTTTGTATACCAAATGCATACATATAGAGTTCTCGAGTATCCTTTTTGAGCCTACGTTTAGCTTCATTAGGATTAAGAGTGCCAAGAGTGGGATCTGTACGTCTTGTCCTGGGTTGGTGTACAAGCTTCGTGATTAATTAATTGAATGATTGATTCATTTGCCGCTCAATTTAGTAGTGCTACAAGTAATTTCCTGGCAAAACTGTGAGCATTATTCATGTCCGGGACCAAAAGGATGATAGGGAGATTAAGAAACGGACGAGGTGCAACAGCAGGGGTTTTGCGAATTGATGATGATCAGGGTGGTGGAAATGGATGATTGTGAAATACTCGATGGTGGGTTGCTCACATAAAACTAATTCGAGTGCGAAAGCGGGCGTTCTCATGCGGTTCCCGCAGGTTGCCCGGTGTCTTAACTCCCTCCCTCTTGCTCTTTCTTGCATGAATATCAAATAACACAAATTAGATTGTAATTCATGATATATTATTTCTGTAAAGACCTCGCTTGTTCTAAAATCTTCTGACAAGGATATCTTGAATCACACCATTAGAGTTCTCATAGGACGATAGCGGTATCCCCTTTCCCAAAAAAACATTCACGTATTTCTGTAGAACGCATTCTTAATTTCTTATACCTCTGTTGACAACCATATTCATACAAAAGTAAAATGAACAGAAAATCGACCAAACTAGGGTTTGTAACCACACCGTCAAGGATGCTGCAACCTTGCATGAAAGCAGTTTGCGAAGGGCGAACTACACGATCATCCACTGAATTTAACCTGATAGTAGCAACTTTGGTGAAAATCTTAAAACTAACATTAAGAAGACATATGTGTCTATAATGTTGGATCCGTTATGCTTCATTAATTTTAGGTAATAAAATAATCTCCCCAAAATTCAAACGAAACATGTCCAACTGACCAGCATGCAAAGCAGACATGTCAAGAAGATCTGTTTTGATTACGTCCCAAAAAGTTTGTCTTTTTTAAATGAGACCCCTAAAATGTTCTTTTCACATGAAAACTTATGTACAAACATATAATATTCGAATATACATGCAAATATTTTTTCAGAATTTTTTGATATTTTGAAGTGTGTTTTCACACAATGGGTTTATTTGCATCTGTGAGCCGGAATTTGCTTTTCTAGGTTCGTGAGAAGTTAGGCCGTGGGACGAGTTTGTTTGGGATTCCTAACTCCCGCTCATAGCGGGAGGAAGCACAACTCTCCTTAGAACATCGTTCTTACTGGGTCGGTTTCTTTGATTTTCTTTTCTACTTTAATTTTTCATGCCATCCCATGTTTTATTTTCATTTCCTTTTAATATTTTTCTTGTATTTTCTCACATTTTCTCCATGTTTCTTTTATCACATTTTAGTCTATTTATTTATTATTGTTTATTATATAATATTTTACTATTTTATGTAGGTTTCGTGTGTTCTACCAAACACGATATATCGATGATATTATATAGATTTTTAAATAATCGTTCCTTTTATTCTGAATTGTAATATAATATTCATTGATAGAAATTTTAAATTTTATCACGGTGATTTTTAATATTTTCTTAATAAACATCCAAAATTTTGGAATATTACAAATACACAAAACATGTTTATCCACCCCAAAAAATTGTAATATAAGTCGATGAACTTTTTTTTGAGTGGAAGAGAGCTTATATTGTCATGGAAACACCTGTGCTCCGGTCTTGGGTTACAATATCCCACACACAATCAAGTAGTGTGTTTGTCCAGATACAACTACCCGCTAATCGGGCAAGATTTGCCAAGGAATCGGCAGCCCTATTATCCTCTCTTCTTACATGGATGATTTGAGACACGTTCAGGCTCCTCGGTAGCTTTTTTGTCTCGTCGTGGGTGATGCACTGTACAGATCGATCAGGCTTCTCTTTGCGAAGCGCCGCGGCAGTAATGGAGTTGTCCAGTTCAAGGATAACCATGGTGTAGCCCAATCCCTGGAGGAGTTTCATCCCATGCAGAGCGCCTTTGGCTTCAGCATCAACCGCGCTGGAGCAGCTGGGGATGGGAGAGCAAGCCACCATGATCACATTGTCCAGGTGGTCTCTAATCATAGCTCCCATACCGCCAGGCTTGTTACAGCCAATGGAGGATGCGTCGATGTTGAGCTTGATCCACCCGGGAGGTGGGGCGCACCAGCTTTGACTGGCCAGGGATATTTCCCAGGTGGGGTCTTGAGGTTCAGTTTGGAGGGGCCTTTTACCTTTGGCGTAGCTGCTGTTCGTGGGTGGGACATGCCGCCACCGTCGTTGGCTTCCAGCAAAGAGCCCGACCGAGCAATCATTTCCATGCCCTTGCCATGGACCATGTCGTTGCGCAGAAACCACGCTCTCCAGATAAGCATTAGGATCCTAGACTTGGTGGTCTCGTCCACCTGGCCAAGGAGAATTTGCAGCCAGTCCTTTCCGGTGTAACTAAATCTCGATTCATCAGGGAGGGTCCATTTGTTGCGCAAAGCGTGTCGGAGAGCTCTTGCTTTGGTGCATTGGATGGTGACATGGTAGGCATCCTCCGTTCCGCTGCCGCAGATCGTGCACTTGTCGTTGGGCTCCAGAGATCTCCTCCATTTGTTGTTCCTCGTCGGTAGGGTGCCCGTGGCGGTTCTCCATCCGAAGATGCGTATCTTGGGCTGGACGTTGGCCTTCAAGATATTGTTCCATATGGTACGGTCGCCGTTGAGAGCCATGCTGCACTTGTGGGTGTCTTGCTTCTGATGTTTTAGGCTGTGTCCAAGTCTATACGCGCTCATCATGGAGAAGACGTCGTTGCTCTTGTAGTGCTAGGTGATGACCCACAAGTATAGGGGTGTATCGCAGTATTTTCGAGGGAAGTGAAACCCAATTTATTGATTCAACATAAGGGGAGGCAAATAATATCTATAAGCTTAACAACTGAGTTGTCAATTCAGCTGCACCTGGAAATAATCTTGCTCATAGCAGTTTATCAGTATCAACAGTTTTGTAGTAGGAATAGTAAAGTAACAGCAGTAATAAAAGTAAAGACAGTAGTAACAATTGCAGTAAACAGTAGGATTCGAGCGTGGTAGACATAGGGATGGATGGACGGGCGTTGCATGGACAAGAAAATTCACATGGCAATCAGAACATAGGGCAATTACAGATAAATAAGATAAAGTATCCAAGTACTAGATAATCCTATACATGTGTTCCATATATAGTCATACGTGCTCGCAATGAGAACTTGCACATCATCTTTTGTCCTGCCAGCCCGTTTGCAGTGGGGCCTCAAGGGAACTACTGGCAATTAAGGTGCTCTTTTTAATAGAGCACCGGAGTAAAGCATTAACACTCCGTGAACACATGTGATCCTCACATCAAAGCCATTCCCTCCGGTTATCCCGATTTCTGTCACTTCAGGGCCATTGGTTCCGGACAATAACGTGTGTATACAACTTGCAGGCAAGACCATAAAATATACTATCATAATGAATCAATAACATGTTCAGATCTAAAATCAAGGCACTCGGGCCCTAGTGACAAGCATTAATCATAACAAGTTGCAACAAAGTCAAAAAGCACTAATAATAGATACTAGGCACCATGCCCTAACAATCCGATGCCATTACAATGAACGATCTCATCCAATCCTTACCGTCCCCATAGCCTACAGTGGGGGATTACTCACTCATGGATGGGGGAAACATGGATGGTCGATGGAGAAGCGATGGTGATGATGATGGCGATGATCTCCTCCAATTCCGCGTCCCGGCAGGGTGTCAGAACGGAGTTTCTGGTTCTGAATCACGAAATCTGGTGGTGGTGGCGGAGCGGAATTCTTTCTGAAAAAACGTCGAACCCCCTTGAGTTTTTAGGTCAGAAGACAACTTATAGGCGAAGAGGGAGGCCGAGGGGGTGCCTGGGGCGGCCAGACCACCCCCTGGTGCGGCCAGGCCTAGCCCACGCGACCAGGTGGTGTGGCTAGGCCCCAGCCCCTCTCCGTCTTGTATTCTGGCTCTTGGTGTCCCTCGGTGAAAAACTGACTTTGGCTTTTGTCCTGTCCAATTCCAAGAATATTAATTTTTTGACTTTTGTGGAACCAAAAACAGCAGAAAACAGGCAGCTGGCACTGTGGCTCTTGTTAATAGGTTAGTCCAAGAAAGTGTATAGAAAGTACTCCAAAGTGTGGACAAAACATAAGAAAGTAGATAAAACCAAGCATGGAACATCAAAAATTATGGATACGTTTGCAACGTATCAACATCTCCAAGCTTAACTCCTGCTTGTCCTCGAGTAGGTAAGAGATAAAAAGAAAGAATAATTTTTAAGGTGACATGCATCATCATCAACTTGATCAAAGTATTTGTAAGACATTCATAGCTGGGATCATAGTATTTCAACATAACATGAAAGACAAAGTTCTAACAATAAGGCAAAGCAACTATGTTGCAACATGAAAAGGCACAAACAAAAGATTCATGAATAACAATGCTTTGCAAGACGTTTGTTTGTTTCACATAAAGAAAACATAGCATAGTGGCATTCAGCTTGTCCCTCATAGAGTAGTAAACATAAATGCATAGGACACCTTCAAAGTTCATAAGAGTGACTAGATACAAATAGTTTAAAACAGGCAATATCAAAGCTATGCATCAATCAACGAGTCTTGGGACAATGTACATAGAACTAAGAATGACCACTGCTCTCAAAGTAGGTGCATAAAGATAGAAGGAGGAGACTCAACATAAAAGTAAAAGAAAGGCCTTCAAAGAAGAAAGTAGAGACTCAAGTTTCATAAAGAGCTTCCAAAAATTATGGTACTTATTAGCTTTCAGCTCTCATTGCCCCTATCATAAGCATCTTGAAGTGGTTAAAGTTAAAGTGAACAAACTATGAAGCATATGCTTGACAAAGTACAAGTTGGAAATCTCATGTCCCTTGAATACGAGGGCCGCTCCTTATGCTACTCAAGTTTAGTTACCGGTAAGTTCTTGTCATTATAACTACATGTGTATCATAGAGAACCTCCAATGGAGTACCCCTTGCCCGATGATACGGAAGAATCCCCATATCAAAATGACAAGGCAAGCAGACAACGAGCATCTCGGCAATCTTCTTATTTACCATGGGAAATGGTGCTTTTTTCTCTCTTTCCTCTTTTCTCATATCTCTTTTTTTCTTTTCTCTTTTTCTCAATATCTGACTCTTTTTTATAAGAAGAATGCTTCATAGACAACTCATTATGGTTACGCTGCAGGTTTCCACCATGACGACATGGATTAGACCAGCGGCCCAAGCATTTCTCTAACACACATACATAACTCCATGGACTTACAAGCTCCCCTTTCATTTCACACCGAAAACATCCATAGACAAAAGAGCATGATATCAACTAGGTACAAAGTACAAGTGCAATGTTGAAAGCGTTCCCCATGACAACATGGTTCTGCTAATCCCCAACAAATAAGTGCAAGCATATACAACATAGACGACACAATGGTTCAAGTTTATTAAGGGCAAGAAAAGTAAAGTGTGCCATCAAGTTCTGAGAGCTTTAATTACTAGTTTTCTCATAACAAGTTTAATTCGGAAGGTAGATAAAAACATGAATATACTTGGAATAACATATGCTGATAGGTAGGTATGGTGGACTCTTTGGAATAACTTGGTTTCAGGAGTTGGATGCATGAGTGGAACTCATACTTGGTTATGGAGGCTAGCAAAAGACTGGGAACGACCAACTAAGAGAGCAATAATGGCCATAATCATGCAAAGCGACAAAACATCATTAATCAAAGCATAAAGTGATACTATAAGTTGAAAACTAAAGGATCATAAAGGCTATAGTGACTTGGGATAGTCATAACATGGTGTGAGAATGTGTCAAGTCAACCTAAATAAAACATCAAAGGAGAATACCACAATACTGTAGCACCCCGATAAAACCACTACTAGAAAATCGCCGTGTTTTATCTTTGTACATCATCATGATAGCATGCTCATGTCATCTTGCCACATTGCATTTGAGCATCGTTATCATCATGCATATTTTTGCCTAAAACTATTTTCCAAAAGCCTAGTTTTGTTTTCTAAATTTCCCCGTCTTTAATTCAAATCAAACCCCCGGTCTCTTCCGGATTTTTGGTTCGCCTAAAACACTATTTACAAATGTTTCGTTTTAAACAAAATCAAATAAATAATAAAAACCTTTTTGTTTGAGGAGGCAGTCCAGCCGGTCAGGCCCAAGGCCCAACCGGCCAAACCACCTACTACCCAGCCCAAAATAAACCCTAAAACTAAACCCTAATCCCCCAAACCCTAGTCCCACCTGGACCCACACTACCACCCGCCGCCAGACCCCGCCCGCGCAGCGACCGCACCACCTACACAATATGTGTGCGCGTGGTACACACCGCGAGGCACACACGCTGCAGCACAGCCAAACCACCATGTCACGCTGCCGACAACCCGCACCCCACCCCGGCCCCACCACCCACCTCATACCCCAGCGCGATCCCGACACGGACCCCGTCCCCAACCTCCTTCCTCACGATCCCCTCCACCCCGCCTCTATCTCCCTCCCCTGCTCGTGAACCTCCCAGGCACCTCTACACCGCCGCCGCCCTCTCTCCTCTCCGAAGGAAGCGCCCTCGTGGCCAACCTTCCTAGCCCTGCCACCGACACCGTCCTGCAGCCTGGCCCGGACCCGAGCGCCTCTGCCTTGCCACCTGTGCCGCCTTCCGCTGCTCCCGGCTCGCGCGGCTCAACCCCAGCGACCTCGACCGCCCGCGCCGCAGAGCGCCTGTTCCTCCTCACCGCCGGACGCCCCCTGTACCTCCAGGTCACCGCAGGGCGCCCGCTTCACCGAGTTGCGTTGCCCTCCTCTTCATCGCGGCCCCCTCCTTCTCTGGCTCCGGCCGCCTCCCTCGCCAGCGCCGCTATTCCTCAGCCCGCGGGCTCCGTCTCTCGTCGGTGAGGACGTCATGCTCGTGTTCGGCCCGGGCCCTCCCTATCGTCCCGGCCGAGCTCGACCCCGCCTCCTCCCGCCGAGCTCCTCACCCCGCGCCTCCATCTTCTAAGCGCCCTACCTTCTGTAGGCCGGCGACCTCGCCTCCAAGTGCAGCTCCGCTGCACCCACACCTTGTTGACCTCCGCCTATCTAAGGTCATCGTCAACGCCACCCTTCCGCGCCGTCGTCCCCTTGTTTTTGGTCTGTGTGACCCCTACCCTCAAACTCTCTGGTTATCACCGCCTCGTGCAGGTGATGTATTCCACCTCGCGCGTGTGCGTAGGCAACAACATCACGTCTTCCTGTCCTCCTACAGAATTTGATGCCTCAAGAACGTCCTCTAGCTAGCGGCGCCTAGGCCCGGTGACTTCTTCCTGTTTCGTGCCTGCACTTCCAGTTGTAACATCCGCGAGGCCAAGTACTCCTTGTGAACATCGTCTGCGTTGCCTCTTTGTCCTGTACTCCAAGTTCTTCAAGGAGTCCTGATGGCAATGCAGTCATCGACAAGGCTATCCAAGTTCGACACCGAGACTACAAAGTGGAGACATTGCCAAGTTCTTCCAATGACCGATGAGAAAAGTGAGACGAGCCAAACCGAACACAGTGCCACTCCAAGACCACCGATGCTTGAAGATGTACCCGAGGGATTTCGAGAAGACACACCAAGAACTCCTTCCCGGGTCCGAAGACCGAACCCAGATGCTTCTTCTTCTCTGAAGATCGTTCCCTCCGAACACAAGTTCGCCGAACCGAAACCGTGGGCACCCAAACCTATCCCTATTTTCATAGATGATATATAACTTGTCGCATATTTAAATCATCATGCTTGCATACATGTCATCTTGTGGGTTGGGTTAAATAGTTGATTCACCTAAATTAAATATGGAGACTATACGTGGGCTTTTCTAGTCTTATATTGGCTCCATTTAAATTTGAGTAGCGAACCCGTGCCATGTTTTGCCTTGTTCATACAACATTTAAATTGCGGGATAGCTAAACAACATGAACCACCTAATTAATTGTCTGGAACTCGGTTCCGCTTAATATTGACTAATTGCATCGTATCTTTGCCATGTCATGCATCATACATGCATCATGCCTGATCTTCCGCCGTAGTAGTAAATAGTGTATCCGGTGTTTCTTCTAGTGCTTTGCTTCTTCACGGATTAGGCCGTTGAGCGGATGCGAGTGTCGACCCGATCTCGAGATGAACCTTCACAATGTTTCCTAGGCAAGCATTCTCCCTCTTTCTACCTATTTTGCATTTATAGTCTTTACTTCCTCCTGTTGATCTATTGCTACCCGTGTTGCGATGCTTTAGTTTTCGAGCACAAGTTATATTCCTTGCAGCCTCTATATTGCCTTGGACACATTCTATTGCCTGTTGTTTGATAGACAGTCGGCCTTGCAAGTCGTAGTTGCTTTCTCAGGTGGTGTTTCGTGTCGTTGTCGTTCCAGTGTTATTGGAAGGTTCGCACATGCTTAATGGTGGAGATGATCATGGCATTAATGGCAACTTGATATTAAAATGTTGGTAATAGATATAACTAATACAGAGGCATCAGTGGGCAATAGACAATATTTGGTTTTTAACCGCTCACTTGTGTCCTGTAGGCCCCGAGTACTTGATACCTGTTCCTTGACTATCGCACTATCCGCATGTGGGACCATTAATCCCCTTAACCAGAGCTTGATTCATTTCTTATTTCTTGGGGCCACAAACTAGTTTGGGACTTTATTACTATCATGTACTTATGCCATGCTTTACTGCTTTATTTACGATTGTGCGTGGAGCACCTGTACTATTTTGGAACGTGGAATGTTTTCGCCGTATCGACAAGCCCAGTCACACTTTCGGGTTCCCAGACGTTTACAGCCATTGTCACAAACCTTGGGTCCGTCTCGGAGCCGGCCAACTTCGTCGCGGGTAGCTTAGTGGGTTGGCCCCCTGAAATATTTTATGAATCCTGTGATTGCTTTGTCGTGAAAGCCTCGTTGGGTTTCTATTTGGTTTTTCCGAGGTTGATCGTGCGTGTGTTGCTATTTGTGCACCCCTGCAGGGTAAATCTTTCTGAAAGCCGTGACCGTGGTTATGGACGACTTGGAGCACAGTATCTCGATCATAGACAAGCATAACTAAAGTAGTGCTATAAATTTGACTTAATATGTGACTAGTAATCAGCTTCACTACAATGGAATGGATAATAAAAGTGCCAACAACTGGTGGAACTGGGGTGTATCGTGTCATGTTATACCTGCCTAGTAAGTATCGCAAATCCAATGGAATGAAATAAAAGTGCCAACAACTTCTGGGTTTGGGATGTCACATGCTAATTGTATCTGACTAGTAAGTACTTCAACTACAACTAAATGGTTAACTAAAACTGCCCACTACTTATGCTATCAGGATGACTCATGCTATCTATATCTGACTAGTAAGTGCTTCAACTATAATGGAATGAATAAAACTGCCAACTGTGTGAGTTCCTCGGTTTGACTTCCTCATTTGGTCTCGAGGGGGGAATGCCAGGATGGGTATGATTGGTGTTAGTATCAGGTTGGTCCCGAATGGGTCTCTCTTATCCCTCTCTAATAGCCAACAGTTGCATCGAGTCTCTATAGATTGTTTAGTGCATGCTTCGCTGCCGCTTCAGTCCACCATACCTATGTTGGCGAGAGCCGCCGAATTCTAGCCTCGCTGTGTACTGGCCTCAGTACTGACCGCTCCCTTTTTCCTTTGCCCTTTGTCGGCACCCCTTTTGTTTAACAGGTATGAGTTCGACATAGTTAGCAGGGTTACCCTTCCGGCTTGGCCTGGGTAGGGTTATGGACGCCATTGGTTATTTTTCAGGGCTCTTAGCCCCATTTGCATCTTATCCGTACTCGGATGTTGTATCGTTTTCAAGGTGATTTGGATCTTTGTACTGTATATATGTATTCTTGACTCGTTGAGTCATTGTTGTATATATGTTCTGTGGGTTCCATCGTGGACTATTGTGTAATGATATTACTTCGTTTTCCACTCGCACGCAAGTGCCTGGTGGGCATCTTTGAATCATTTCTATGCGGGTTTGGCGGGAATCGCTAAAACTTCCATAGGGCTGATTCGAGGGTGTTACAAATACTATGCTTTAATATGCTAAACAACGCATGATTCTTCAAAGGCACATTAAGCAATCTCAATTGTTTATAACAAGTCATGCTAGACCAAAGAATGATAAGCATAAAGTCAAAACAATATCAAGCATGGTATGACAAAGCATAAGCCGGAGTCAAAAACAAGCTCTCTTTACCACTTAAGCATGAACTTTCCTACTCTTTTCCAATCTAAACCAAACTATTTGAAAACCAATGTATGAAAGAGGGGGTCCAACCAATTTATTCAGCAAACTAAGCAAACCAAGCAAATGAAAAACCAATATAAAAACGAAAAAGAAGGCATCCAAGAACAACGCAACTGTGCATGAAACAATAAAAATGAAGCGTCTGGAAGAAACCTGGGATTTTTATTGATGAAGAGGGGGATGCCTTGGGCATCCCCAAGCTTTGACGCTTGTACTTCTTGGATATTTCTTGGGGTGACACGCGTGGCATCCCCAAGCTTGAGCTTAAATCCATCCTTCATCTCATTACTCATTCCTTCCATACACCTGAAAATTTTCCTTTATACAAAACTTCACACAATATTTATTAGGAATATTAGCGCACTCAAGATAATAAGTCCTTAGGTTTAGTTCTAACACCAATAAAATTTCCATTAAGACACTATATACTGTAGCACTTCCCTAAAAAGCTAACTCAAAAAATGAACTAACAAGAAGCAAATGCAGAAAATGGCAGAAATCTGTCAAAACATACCAGCAGGTAAAGACGATTTTTTTGGACCTTCTGTTGATTAAATCGAAAAGTGTTGAACTAACGAAAGTTAGATAACAACCTGGGGAAGAAGCACAAGAATTTAAGCCTCAAAAGGATGTACAGAGATTTTACAAGAATTTTTACGGTGAAGCCCAAAAATATGTTTTGGGACAGCAACTTTCCCAACCATTACTTCTCTGTCATTAGAGGTTACTCTTGCCACAAAAAGCAAATAAAAACGATAAGGAGCGGTTATTACTGAAGTAATAACTTCCAAGACTCATCTAAAACTTTTGAGTTATCTCCCAATAAGTACTTTTCTTTAACGCCTTTAAGTTAGGCATGAAGGTTTGAGAGGATGCTCACATAAGAAATATGAATTGAAGTAAAAGAGAGCATCAAAAAGAAAATTCAAAACACATTTAAGTCTAACCCACTTCCTATGCATAGGAATCTTGTGTGCAAATAAATTCGCAAAGAACAAAGTGACAGGCATAGGAAGATAAAATAAGAGTAACTTCAAAACTTTCAGCACATAGATAGGTGTTTCGATACCATGAAAACTTCTACAACCATATTTTCCTCTCTCATAATAATTTTTAGTAGCCCCATGAATAAACTCAACAATATAACTATCACATAAAGCATGCTTTTCATGTTCTGCAAAAACATAATTTTTATCAAGCTCAAAAATAGTGGGATTAAAACCTTCAAACCCACTTTTAACAATTCTATAACACGATGACTGCTCATTCAATATAGGACCATCGTCTAGAGCTTTATCATAAACAATTTCTAAGAAAAACTATTTAGTACCATGCATCTTGAAGTTAGGCACAAATAAAGGATTATCATAGATAACATGAGCATAACATTCATCCTCCTTTGGTAAGCATGGGGGACAATCAAATAATGTAAGGGATAAAGAGTTACTCTCATTAGAAGGTAGGGATGGGTAGCTAATCCATTCTTCCTCCTTTTGTTCATCACTCTCCTCCTCTTTTTCATCTAATGAGGTTTTAGGTTCATCAATTTCTTCTTCCATAAGATCCTGCAAGGCATTAGTCTCTTCCATTTGTGGAAACAATATATTAGTATATTCAACAATATAGCTATTTTCTTCCTTGTAATTATCAAAGCAAAATTTAAGTATATCATAAACCTCATATTTATAAGGTGAATCATCAATATTTTCAAGAAAACTAGCAAGTTCAAATGCACCCTTCCAAGCAATAAATTCCTCAATTAGTTGCACATCATAAAAGTCATAATTTCCCTTAACATAAGAAGATATGGTGACATCATCATTATACTCACATTAAAAAGGGAGGTGTTTGTACCTCCTATAGCAACAAGATTTATCAAAGAAATAAGTAACATTATAAGTAGAGCACACGTTTATAGCAATGGTATATAATTTATCAATTTGTTCCCATAAGTGTTTCCCTTTTTGTGACAAGCGGTGTTCCTTATAATAATATTTTTGTTCTTCCGTGAACCCACCTTGCCAATAAGATTCAGTTTCAAAGAAACCAACCATTGATAGAAAGCATGATAAAGCAAGAGAATAACAGACCAACGAAAATAACTACTAGAGTAGGAACTAATTTTTTTTATTTTTGATAAAGAAATAAGCAAACAAGGCAGAAATAAACTAAGCTTGAACAATAGTGATTCCAAGTGGACTTGATAAATAAAGCTATGCTCCCCGGCAACGGCGCTAGAAAATAGTCTTGATGACCTACTAGTATAGGGGGTGTATCGCAGTATTTTCGAGGGAAGTGAAACCCAATTTATTGATTCGACACAAGGGGAGCCAAAAAATATCTTATAAGCCTTGACAACTGAGTTGTCAATTCAGCTGCACCTGGAAACAATCTTGCTCACGGCAGTTTATCAGTAGCAACAGTTTTGTAGTAGGAATAGTAAAGTAACAGTAGTAGTAAAAGTAAAGACATTAGTAACAATTGCAGTAAATAGTAGGATTCGAGCGCGGTAGGCATAGGGATGGATGGACGGGCGTTGCATGGACAAGACAATTCACATGGCAATCATAACATAGGGCAATTGCAGATAAATAAGATAAAGCATCCAAGTACTAGATAATCCTAGGCATGTGTTCCATATATAGTCATACGTGCTCGCAATAAGAACTTGCACAACATCTTTTCTCCTGCCAGCCCGTTTGCAGCTGGTCCTAAAGGGAACTACTGGCAATTAAGGTGCTCCTTTTAATAGAGCACCAGAGCAAAGCATTAACACTCCGTGAACACATGTGATCCTCACATCAAAGCCATTCCTTCCGGTTATCCCGATTTCTATCACTTCCGGGCCATTGGTTCCGGACAATAACGTGTGTATACAACTTACAAGTAAGACCATAAACAATACTATCATAATGAATCAATAACATGTTCAGATCTGAAATCATGGCACTCGGGCCCTAGTGACAAGCATTAAGCATAACAAGTTGCAACAAAGTCAAAATGCACTAATAATAGATACTAGGCACCATGCCCTAACAATTCGATGCCATTACAATGAACGATATCATCCAATCCCTACCATCCCCATAGCCTACAACGGGGGATTACTCACTCATGGATGGGGGAACATGGATGGTCGATGGAGAAGCAATGGTGATGATGATGGCGATGATCTCCTCGAATTCCCCGTCCCGACAGGGTGCCAGAACGGAGTTTCTGGTTCCGAATCACGAAATCTGGTGGTGGCGGCGGAGCGGAACTCTTTCTAGAAAAACGCCGAACCCCCTTGAGTTTTTAGGTCAGAAGGCAACTTATAGGTGAAGAGGGAGGCCGAGGGGGTGCCTAGGGCGGCCAGACCACCCTTGGCGCAGCCATGCCTAGCCCGCGTGGCCAAGTGGTGTGTCCAGGCCCTAGCCCCTCTCCGTCTCGTATTCTGGCTCCTGGTGTCCCTCGGTGAAGAACTGACTTTAGCTTTTGTCCCATCCAATTCTGAGAATATTCATTTTCTGACTTTCCTGGAACCAAAAATAGCAGAAAAAAGGCATCTCAACAATCTTCTTATTTACCATGGGAAAATGGTGCTTTTTTCTCTCTTTCCTCTTTTCTCATATCTCTTTTTTCTTTTCACTTTTTCTCAATATCTGACTCTTTTTTTATAAGAAGAATGCTTCATAGACAACTCATTATGGTTACGCTGCAGGTTTCCACCATGACGACATGGATTAGACCAGCGGCCCAAGCATTTCTCTAACACACATACATAACTCCATGGACTTACAAGCTCCCCTTTCATTTCACACCGAAAACATCCATAGACAAAAGAGCATGATATCAACTAGGTACAAAGTACAAGTGCAATGCTGAAAGCGTTCCCCATGACAACATGGTTCTGCTAATCCCCAACAAATAAGTGCAAGCATATACAACATAGATGACACAATGGTTCAAGTTTATTAAGGGCAAGAAAAGTAAAGTGTGCCATCAAGTTCTGAGAGCTTTAATTACTAGTTTTCTCATAACAAGTTTAATTCGGAAGGTAGATAAAAACATGAATATACTTGGAATAACATATGCTGATAGGTAGGTATGGTGGACTCTTTGGAATAACTTGGTTTCAGGAGTTGGATGCATGAGTGGAACTCATACTTGGTTATGGAGGCTAGCAAAAGACTGGGAACGACCAACTAAGAGAGCAATAATGGCCATAATCATGCAAAGCGACAAAACATCATTAATCAAAGCATAAAGTGATACTATAAGTTGAAAACTAAAGGATCATAAAGGCTATAGTGACTTGGGATAGTCATAACATGGTGTGAGAATGTGCCAAGTCAACCCAAATAAAACATCAAAGGAGAATACCACAATACTATGCTTTAATATGCTAAAACAATGCATGATTCTTCAAAGGCACATTAAGCAATCTCAATTGTTTATAACAAGTCATGCTACAGCAAATAATGATAAGCATAAATTCAAAACAATATCAAGCATGGCATGACGAAGCATAAGCTAGAGTCAAAAATAAGCTCTCTTTACCACTTAAGCATGAACTTTCCTACTCTTTTCCATTCCAAACCAAACTATTTGAAAACCAATGTATCAAAGAGGGGGTCCAACCAATTTATTCAGCAAACTAAGCAAACCAAGCAAACGAAAAACCAAAACAAAAACGAAAAAGAAGACGCTCCAAGAACAACGCAAATGTGTATGAAACAATAAAAATGAAGCGTCTGGAAGAAACCTGGGATTTTTATTGATGAAGAGGGGGATGGCCAAGCTTGTAATTCTTGGATATTTCTTGGGGTGACACGCGTGGCATCCCCAAGCTTGAGCTTTAGTCCATCCTTCATCTCATTACTCATTCCTTCCATACACCTGAAAATTTTCCTTTATACAAAACTTCACACAATCTTTATTAGCAATATTAGTGCACTCAAGATAATAAGTCTTTAGGTTCAGTTATAACACCAATAAAACTTCCATTAAGACACTAGATACTGTAGCACTTCCCTCAAAAAGCTCAATTCCCCAAAAGAACTCAAAAAGGAACTAACAAGAAGCAAATGCAGAAAATGGCAGAAATTTGTCAAAACAAACCAGCAGGTAAAGACAAATTTTTTCGAAGACCTTTTGTTGCTTAAATCGAAAAGTGTTGACCTAATGGAATTTAGATAACAACCTGGGGCAGAAGCACAAAAATTTACGCCTCAAAAGGACGTCCAGAGATTTTACACGAATTTTTACGGTGAATCACAAAAATTTGTTTCGGGACAACAACTTTTCCAACCATTATTTCTCTCTCATTAGAGGTTACTCTTGGCACAAAAAGCAAATAAAAAGGAGAAGGAGCGGTTATTACTGAAGTAATAACTTCCAAGACTCATCTAAAACTTTTGAGTTATCTCCCAATAAGTAGTTTTCTTTAACGCTTTTAAGTTAGGCATGATAGTTTGAGAGGATGCTCACATAAAAAATATGAATTGAAGTAAAAGAGAGCATCAAGAAGCAAATTCAAAACACATTTAATTCTAACCCACTTCCTATTCATAGGAATCTTGTGTGCAAATAAATTCGCAAAGAACAAAGTGACAGGCATAGGAAGATAAAATAAGAGTAACTTCAAAACTTTCAACACATAGAGAGGTGTTTCGATACCACGAAAACTTCTACAACCATATTTTCCTCTCTCATAATAATTTTCAGTAGCCTCATGAATAAACTCAATAATATAACTATCACATAAAGCATGCTTTTCATGTTCTGCAAAAACATAATTTTTATCAAGCTCAAAAATAGTGGGATTAAAACCTTCAAACCCACTTTTAACAATTCTATAACACGATGACTGCTCATTCAATATAGGACCATCGTCTAGAGCTTTATCATAAAAAATTTCTAAGCAAAACTATTTAGTACCATGCATCTCGAAGTTAGGCACAAATAAAGGATTATCGCAGATAACATGAGCATAACATTCATCCTCCTTTGGTAAGCATGGGGGACAATCAAATAATGTAAGGGATAAAGAGTTACTCTCATTAGAAGGTAGGGATGGGTAGCTAATCCATTCTTCCTCCGTTTGTTCATCACTCTCCTCCTCTTTTTCATCTAATGAGGTTTTAGGTTCATCAATTTCTTCTTCCATAAGATCCTGCAAGGCATTAGTCTCTTCCATTTGTGGAAACAATATATTAGTATATTCAACAATATAGCTATTTTCTTCCTTGTAATTATCAAAGCAAAATTTAAGTATATCATAAACCTCATATTTATAAGGTGAATCATCAATATTTTCAAGAAAACTAGCAAGTTCAAATGCACCCTTCCAAGCATAAATTCCTCAATTAGTTGCACATCATAAAAGTCATAATTTCCCTTAACATAAGAAGATATGGTGACATCATCATTATACTCACATTAAAAATGGAGGTGTTTGTACCTCCTATAGCAACAAGATTTATCAAAGAAATAAGTAACATTATAAGTAGAGCACACGTTTATAGCAATGGTATACTATTTATCAATTTGTTCCCATAAGTGTTTCCCTTTTTGTGACAAGCGGTGTTCCTTATAATAATATTTTTGTTCTTCCGTGAACCCACCTTGACAATAAGATTCAGTTTCAAAGAAACCAACCATTGATAGAAAGCATGATAAAGCAAGAGAATAACAGACCAACGAAAATAACTACTAGAGTAGGAACTATTTTTTTGTATTTTTGATAAAGAAATAAGCAAACAAGGCAGAAATAAACTAAGCTTGAACAATAGTGATTCCAAGTGGACTTGATAAATAAAGCTATGCTCCCCGGCAACGGCGCTAGAAAATAGTCTTGATGACCCACTAGTATAGGGGGTGTATCGCAGTATTTTCGAGGGAAGTGAAACCTAATTTATTGTTTCGACACAAGGGGAGCCAAAAAATATCTTATAAGCCTTGACAACTGAGTTGTCAATTCAGCTGCACCTGGAAACAATCTTGCTCACGGCAGTTTATCAGTAGCAACAGTTTTGTAGTAGGAATAGTAAAGTAACAGTAGTAGTAAAAGTAAAGACATTAGTAACAATTGCAGTAAATAGTAGGATTCGAGCGCGGTAGGCATAGGGATGGATGGATGGGCGTTGCATGGACAAGACAATTCACATGACAATCAGAACATAGGGCAATTGCAGATAAATAAGATAAAGCATCCAAGTACTAGATAATCCTAGGCATGTGTTCCATATATAGTCATACGTGCTCGCAATGAGAACTTGCACAACATTTTTTGTCCTGCCAGCCCGTTTGCAGCGGGGCCTCAATGGAACTACTGGAAATTAAGGTGCTCCTTTTAATAGAGCACCGGAGCAAAGCATTAACACTCCATGAACACATGTGATCCTCACATCAAAGCCATTCCCTCTGATTATCCTGATTTTTGTCACTTCGGGGCCATTGGTTCCGGACAATAATGTGTGTATACAACTTACAGGTAAGACCATAAACAATACTATCATAATGAATCAATAACATGTTCAGATTTGAAATCATGGCACTCGGGCCCTAGTGACAAGCATTAAGCATAACAAGTTGCAACAAAGTCAAAAAGCACTAATAATAGATACTAGGCACCATGCCCTAAAAATCCGATGCCATTACAATGAACGATCTCATCCAATCCCTACCATCCCCATAGCCTATAGCGGGGGATTACTCACTCATGGATGGGGGAAACATGGATGGTCGATGGAGAAGCGATGGTGATGATGATGGCGATGATCTCCTCCAATTTCCCGTCCCGGCAGGGTGCCAGAACGGAGTGTCTGGTTCCGAATCACGAAATCTGGTGGTGGCGGCGGAGCGGAACTCTTTCTAGAAAAACGTTGAACCCCCTGAGTTTTTAGGTCAGAAGGCAACTTATAGGCAAAGAGGGAGGCCGAGGGGATGCCTGGGGCGGCCAGACCACCCCTTGGCGCGGCCAAGGCTAGCCCGCGTGGCCTTGTGGTGTGGCCAGGCCCCAGCCCCTCTCCGTCTCGTATTCTGGCTCCTGGTGTCCCTCGGTGAAAAACTGACTTTGGCTTTTGTCCCGTCCAATCCGAGAATATTCATTTTCTGACTTTCCTGGAACCAAAAACAGAAAATAGGCAGCTGACATTGTGGCTCTTGTTAATAGGTTAGTGCAAGAAAGTGTATAGAAAGTACTCCAAAGTGTGGACAAAACATAAGAAAGTAGATAAAACCAAGCATGGAATATCAAAAATTATTGATACGTTTGCAACGTATGACTAGGCAACACGATCATTTTGACTATGGCTTGGCAGGTCAATACAGAGGATGGCTTGGACATCGTGCTCGTAGAACAGCTCACTGAGGAGTTGGGAATTCCAACTGTTGGTGTCTGTGTGTAATAGTTGGTTAACACATATGAGTCTGATATTTTTCTTCAAGGCGGTGATTTTGAGGCCATTTTCTCTTGACAACCGTTGGTCACGAAGGATTTGTGTGCGCCTTCCATTCCGATGCGGTTGATCATCCTGAGCTCGAGCCCAAATTCCACACCCTTCCAGACAGGGGAGGGGTATGAGGAAAACACTGTATCAAGGATATTTCCCTAGGGAAGTATTTGGCTTTGAGGACCCTGGCGCACAGGCTGCTTGGTTTCTGTGGTAGGCACAAGTCTTCTCTGGCCAGCAGAGCCTGGTTGAATAGGTTAAACCCATTCCGCCTTTTCCTTTTGTTTTGGCGAGGTTTTCCCAAGCAGCCCATTGGACCTTTCGGTGGTTTTGGTCGTCACCCACCCAAAATCACGAATTAGCTTCTCGTATTGGACGCAAAAACCTAGGGACATCCTAAACAGGGCCATTACATGTCCAAGAAGCGATTGAGCTACAGATTTTATCAGTGTGTCTTTGGCTCCATGAGACATGAATCTCTCATCCCAATTGGTCAACCTTTTTGAGAATCTCTGCATGATTGGTTGGAAGCAATCACCTTTCATACGTCCTTCAGGGGTGGGATACCCAAGGTATTTTTCCTCGAAGGTAGAAGAGGCAGTGTTGAGGATGGATTTGATCTCTGATTGTGTCGCCGAGTGAAAGGCAGAACGGAACAGAGCTAAACATTTGCTAGGGCTTAGTAGTTAACCCGTGCAACTCTGGAAAAGATTCAGAGCACTGTCAACAACCCTGGCCTCCTCCGGAGTGGCTTTGAAGAAGAGGAAGCAGTCGTCGGCGAACAATAGGTTAGAGGATTCCCGGAGCCCCTTTAGCTACCTTAAGAGGTGTGGTTCTTCCTTCACTCGTTTCTCTTTTCAGGATGGTGGTGAGGGCCTCGCCAACGAAGAGGGACAGGTAAGGGCTTAGTGGGTCGCCTTGTCTCAGACCACGTGAGGGGTGGAAAGTCTCGAGCATCTGACCGTTTAGTTCGACAGAGAACCAAACGGAACGGATGTAGCCCATCACCCAGTCATTCCACCGTTTGCAGAACCCAAGCTTCAGTACAGTTTTTTTTCCAAGAAATCCCAGTCGACCGGGTCATACGCTTTCGAGAGATCAAGCTTGTAGGCACAGTGGGTGTCGCGGGGGTTTTTGCTCCTCTGAATCTTGTGGAAGCACTCAAAGGAAATTGTGGCATTATCCGTGATCAGTCTGCCCGGCATAAAGGCACTCTGGGTTTCCAAAATCAGATCGTCGAGCTGTGGGAGGAGGCAGTTGACCATGCACTTGGATATGATCTTGTAGGTTACGCTGCACTGACTAATTGGCCTGTAGTCAAAAATGCTTTCAGGGTCCAGACCTTTGGGGACGAGGATGATAGTGGTGTCATTTACCCCCTCGGGCATAATTCCATCGCGAAAGAAGCTTCAGAGAGCGGTTGTAACCTCGTCTTTCATCAACAGCCAGTTCCTCTGAAAAAATCTACCAGGCATCCCATCTGGATCCGGGGCTTTTAAAGGGCCGATTTGGAACTGTGCGTTGCTGATCTTGTCGTATGTGAACGCACTGTAGAGGGCTTCGTTGGTCTCGGCTGCGACAGGAGAATGTATCAGGTTGATTAGTTCATCGGGGCAGATACTTATGTCCCTGTCATAGAGGTTTCTGAAGAAATCATTCACTGTTTCCTTTAGTTTAGCTGGGTCGTCAGTCCAGTTGCCATTCAGGTCTCTAATTCTAGTGATTCTATTTTTTGACTGTCGCCAGTTCGCTCTCTTGTGGAAATACAACATATTTCAATCGCCTTCCTTGAGCCAGGACACTCTTGAGCGTTGGCGTCACATCAGTTCTTCCCTGTGGAGGAGTTTGTCCAGCTCGGCGCTAACCTTGCAAATTTCTTCAGTGTAGCTAGCGGAGTTGGGTTTATTCCACAGGTTGTTCAGCCTTTTTCTCTTTAATCTGATTTCTCTAGTAACTTTTCCGAAGTTTTCAGTGCTCCAGTCCACCGCGGGTGTTGCTTACTTTGTGCATAATGTCAGACAGAGAGGCCCAAGTGGGGTTGCTCAACCACGCCTCCTCAATCACAGCAGGAAGGCCAGAGTCTCTTTCCCACATTTGCTCATACCTTGGGGGCACGTTGGGGTTGGCTCGCTGCGTCTGGACTTCAAGCTCGAGCAGAAGAGGAAGGTCGTCAGATCTGGATGACACAATATGGTTTAGCTTGGCTTCCGGGTAGAGTGCGGACCAGCAGTTAGTAGCAACGGCCCTGTCAATCTTGGCTTTTACAATTTTCTTCCCCTGTCGATGAACAATCGATGGACATGCACATGTCATGTCACATAGATCAACACCTTATATGTACATATATGAACATTGGCAGGTGGAGATTTTTTGGCTCCTGAGCTCCGGTGCTCCTGTTATTTAAAAAAAATTAAAATCGTATTTGTGAGTTCCAAAAAACTTTAAAAAAACCCGGATATAGCCCATGATTTATCCCACAAATGTGTAAAATATCACTTTCAAATACTTTGTATTGTAAGCTGTACAAAAATAACAAGAGTGTAGATCTGTACAGGTATATTTTCAAATCCCGAATTTTATCAGAGTTTTCATTTTTTGTGTAGGACAAAATACAAATAATTTCACATCACGGTTTTGCGTGCTTCTAGGATATAACATTGATTATTTTCGGTATTGTTTTTAGATATTTTTAAAACCTATAAAATATGGGTTTTTTAAATAAAGAGAGCTGGGAGGCAAAGACACTTTCCCTGAACATTGTTCATAGACAGGAGAACATAGCTCAAAGAAGAAATATGTTACATACATAGCACGGAAGTGAGCATTTTTTTGGTATGCATTATTATTTTTATACATTGTGAAAATCATCTTCATATTTTATTATATATAAGTTTGGTATAGTTTTTTATTTCACAGGATCTACAGAATCCATTTTCTTATTAATAAAATGCAAAAAATAGAAAACATCACTGAGCTAGTCGGCAAATCATATGTTCCGCCCAATGCGTGCATTAATATTGCACGCACACCCTCTGGGCTGGGCATGGCCCCGCTGGACTGCTTCCTAGGTTTCCTCCCCTTTTCTTTTTCGTTCTTCTTTTTTTCTTCGTATTGCTTTTCGTTTTTGTTTTTAAAATTTGAATAAATACTAAATTTAAACACTCCGAATTTAATTTTCGTAAGATTAGAACATTTTTTTGTAAAATCTGAACAATTCCAAAATTTAAATATTTTTCAAATTTTGAACAATTTTCAAATCTCATCTGAATATTATTTGAAAAAAATTAAATAGAAAATAAAATGAGAAAGACTGTAGGAAGAAGAAGGGTGGCTAAGCGGGAGCACCACGCTAGCATGGACGGCATATTGCACGCGCTAAGTAGGGCATATGACCTCTTTTTTTCGAAATGGGAGCGGAGCCCCGGCCTCTGCATCAAGCAAAACAATGCACACAACATTTATTTATTATTACAGCAACAAAGCGTGGCAAAGCCATTACAAAGATCATACAAACTGTAACCGCCAAACTAAAACTCCCAAAACGATAACCATATCACCAGCTCCCCGACGAGATCTAGCAAACACCTAGCTGGCTCATGCACTCCAGGAGACCAGATCCGCACAGCCTATCCATAAAACGGTGTCCACGCACACGCTCCGGATGTCGCCGCCTCCACTATCTTCCGCCAAACCATCATCAACATGTATATCGATGTGCAAACTCTCTCCACACCAACCACCAACACCACCACGGTGCCAAGTAGCACCACCTCCCTGCGCACTATCTCCAAGGCATGCCGCGGTTGCCACGGGTACCTCGCAGCACCATGTCGCCAAGTACCACCAGCAAACACAGCATGAAGCCTTCAGAGGATCTGCCGTGAGTAGCACCTGTCGAACATGCATGACTTAGTGTAGCACATGTCGGTCAAGCATGACTTGACAGCACCTCCGAAGCTCCGTGCAAGACAAAGTCGCTCAACCTTTCCTGCCACTTCGATCTAGCGCTGCTCCGCAAGAGATGCTCCCAAGAGAGAACGCGACACCGCGGCACCGCCATCGCCCGATCTGAAGATCTTAGTGTATCCCCCAGAGTAGCACGATTTAGGTCGACACTAGGTGCACGATGATGCCTTCATCAAGGTAACGACGTGGTAACGTCGCCATCGCCCGCCAACGGCTCGGTTTTCACCGGCACTTAGATCTCCCCGTCTCGTTGCTAGGACTAGATGACGGATCCCGGGATCCGCCAGACTAGCCTCAGGCCCACCACCTCCGACGGAAAAGATGACCACCACTGCCAATCCCAAGGCCTCCGCCCCAGGCGTCCTCATGATGCGGAGCAGTACCCAGAAGGCCTCCGCGCGGCTTCACCGGTCGACGACGAAGCTAGCCGTAATTGGATTTGGGCCGATCCTAGGACAACCAAGAACTCCACCAACCCCGCCGTCTCAGATCCACCGGCATTGGAACCCGGCCATCGCTGCCCCGCCATCACCGTTGGAGATCTAAGGGCACGCCGCCGCCACCCATCGATCCTAGGCCGCCGCCGCAATCTGGTAGGACATGGGGGCGCGAGCACGAAGACCTTCACCGCCACGCTGATGTCTACGCACTTCTATTCTTGTAGACAGTTGTTGGGCCTCCAAGTGCAGAGGTTTGTAGAACAGCAGCAAGTTTTCCTTTAAGTGGATCACCCAAGGTTTATCGAACTCAGGGAGGAAGTGGTCAAAGGTATCCCCTCTCAAGCAACCATGCAATAAAGATACAAGAAGTCTCTTGTGTCCCCAACACACCCAATACACTTGTCAGGTGTATATGTTGGGGTTCGCAGCATAGAAAACGAAAATTTCCTACGAAGGGAACTATATGCCAAGATCTATCTACTAGATACAAGCAACGGGTGGATATACATCCATAGAGAACTTACCCTCGAAGACAACAAAGCTTTGTTAACGAGTTGGAACTCATGGATGATGTGGTCGTACACTTGCCGATCTCAAGATCGTGATGAAGTCCAGCAGGTTCGGCTCCAGCACGTCCATCAGATCCAGTTCCAGCAAGTCCATCACCACCAAGTCCAGCACCGCAAAGCAGCGGTGCATCCGTGATCGCACACACGTCCGGTACCCCGACAACCACCGTCCCTCGCTCCAGCAAAGCAGCGGAAGTAGCAACTCCTTTCCAGATAAAGCCACCGGAAACATGTATCTCACTAATCCGAGACCATGGGGGAAAAATACTAGAGGGGGAGAGAGATCCTTCACGAGGAGGTGTGTGGAAGAAGGGGTGTAAGGGGGGGCTTTTATAGGAGGAGGGGGTACCCCTCCCCATGGCCGGCGCCCCATGGGGGGTGACTCCTCACCTCCCCATTTATGTGGTGGTAACCCCTCCACATTAAAATGCCCCTTCACATTCTCTTTTAAAGTCTCCACTTTAAATGCATTAAATTTCTCCAAATTTAATGCTCTCTCATTTAATAAAACTCTTTTATTATTTTTATTCAGAATTTTGCTAATTACTTTAATTAACAAAAATTCACATAAAACCCCCTACAACATTTCAATATTACATGCAGAACCAATTTCAACAATTTCACCCGAAACAGTTTCGGTGCCTATTGAAATAATTCTAGTGCTTTCTTAAATCTTTATCTGAAACATATTTGCTCCAAATGGTGTCGGTATCCCTTAAGTGTGTCACCCTACGGTTCACGAATAATGCAGACATGATCGAGACCCCTCTCAGATCAATAATCAGAAGCGGGACCTGGAGATCCATACTGACTCCTACAAATTCAACGATGACTTCTGTGATCGTGAGAACCTTTAATGCTAGTAACTAAATACCTTTGTCTCATGAGATAATACATGTCCGAGATTCCATCATCGGTATCCAAATACTTAGTTTGATCTCGTTACAGACATGCACTCTTTTCTCGTTCCCATGATATAACATTCTAGTGATCACATCACTTGCTTGCAAGCTATCTTAATGTGATATCACCGAGAGGGCCTAGAGTATATCTATCCGTCATCGGGATTGACAAATTCCACTCTTGATCCATGAGCCTCAACATAACACCTTCGTAGTACTGAACCCACCTTTATAGTCACCCTGTTACGGTGTGATGTTTGGTGTTATCAAGATACTCTTCTAGTATTAGCAGTTAACATGATCTCATGGTCTAAGGACTAAGATTACTTTGTATGATGTTATAGCAATATAAATATAATGACTTTGATCGTAATGCTATACTTCGGATGAATGTTCATCACATCATTCCACAAATGTTGTGACCTTGTTATTAACAACATCCAATGTCCATGATCAGGAAACCTTGATCATCTTGTTAATCAACGAGCTAGTTTATATTAGAGGCATTACTAGGAACTTCGTATTTTGTTTATTAAGAACACATATATTAACGTTTCCAATTAATACAATTATAGCATGCAAAATAAACATTTATCATAAACATGGAATAAGATAATAACCACTTTATTATTGCCTCTCGGGCATATTCCCTTCAGTCTCCCACTTGCACTAGAGTCAATAATCTAGTTTGAAAAACTTTGTGTATTGAACACCTATGGCTTTCTAGTGTTGCATATACGCGATTTCTAGTGGTTAACATAATCTCCGGATCTGACAGTTTCAGGTCCGTGTGTATTTGCATGTCTTTGCGTCTCTACGCATAACTCATTCTCAAATGAGATGGCATTGTATAAATTCGGTCCTTTGGTGAGACCTTTAGTTCGTTCGGGTTAAAATATGTTGATATTATTGTCATACAATATATCTTCATAGTATTAGCCCACTTTGAACCACACCAAGTTTGATAACAAACTACTTAACACAAATGCCCTCCTTTGCTGCTATTATAGCAGTCATATACTTAGCCTTTTTGTTGTTGTATCCGTCACAATGTTTCAACTTTGGAACTTATCCAAATCCATCATGGAACATCCTTTCCATTACATTGTGCCACCCATAGTCTAATTTGAGATAAATTTAATTTGTATCTTGTGACAAAACTAGTATTAGTGTAACACTTTACAATGAACTGCCTTTAACTATTTGTCACTTATACATGATATATTCTTAGTTCTTCCAAAGCTCATAAGAATATCTTTGCTGTCGTCCAATGATCACCTTATGAATGATTCTGGTATGTGCTCATAACATTTAGAGCATAGGACATATCTGGATATATACATATCACGGTATAATCGATCAAAATCTTCATGTGATTTTACTCACCAAGTGTTGAAACAATTGAATCTTGATACAATCCTTTCCATGCAGCAAGAACCTTTCTTGTTGTTTCCATATTGAACCCTTTCAATATCTCATATATGTACGTCTGGCATAACCATATTGGCGCCTCAATCTATCCATATAGACATTGATGCCAAATATTCCGGTTTTGCCCAAGTATTTCATCGAAATCCTATTTTAATGAAATTCTTAACTTGTGTCAATAAAAGATACATCATTTCCAATCAACAATGTGTCCTCTACATAATGTATTAGAAATATGTCTCAGCGCTCCCATTTAATTTCTTGCAAATGCAAGCATCTTCATCATCTCCGATGAATTTAAACTCTTTTAGCAGTTTCATCATGGTGAAGATTCCAACTCTGATATGCTTACTTCAACTATTGAAGTTTGCATGCCCTTTTAGCACCCTTTGAATTAACAAAACCCTTCGGACCGGGTCTTATACACTTCCTAGGTAACCATTCTATTAGAAGAACATTGTTTTGTTTGTTCAACTGTCATACATAAAATTATATGCAGTGGTTGCTACATTAATTTTTATTTTTTATTGACCTCTTCTAGACCAGAGAGGAGGTCAAATTCGAGTTTCAATTCAATTTTGTTTTGTCGCTATGAAAGATCAAATCTTATCATAGTCAACTCCTTGAACATTGTCGTAGACTTCTTTCCGACATGTCAACTATTTCATAGATGTTAAACATCCATGTCTATTTCTTTATAGATCCAAACACGACCGATAGGCTCATGCCTTTTCGGAGGGTCTTCCAAGTTCAGAAACTTGATTTCTCGTGTATGGATACTATCATAGATTCTATGACTTCTAGTCATTTTATGGAGTCAGGGCCCATCATCGCTTCTTTGCATGTAGTCGGTTCATCATTGTCAAAACAATAACGACTTGTTTATCAAATCTCACTATTTGATTCTTACCAACCCACATGGTTCAATAGGAACTCTAATCTCCGAGATCACAACCTTTGTAATCACGGGAGCCATGAGCATTGTGGCCGCCACCGGGACACTTTCCGGCGCTGCGCTACTTAGCACATATAGCTAAGGTTCAACAACCTTATCAAAGTTCTATTGTCCTCCCACTTAACTTTTTAAGAAAAAATCCTTCTCAAGAAAATTTGATGTTCCAAGCGACAAACTCTTTTGTCCTCGGTGTTATGGAGGAATTCCCAACAAATTCTTTGGGATAACCTACAAAGATGTGCTTATCCTACTTTGGTTGTAAACATCTTACTTATGCATAGCGAAAAAGGGACGGAAAAAAAGCTAGGGTGGCTCACACCACCCTGTGGCGCGGACCCACCCCTGGCCATGCCACCAGGTGGTGAGTCCACCCCGGACTCCGCCTCCGACTCGTTTTCTCCCAGTACCTTCCTTTTGATGTGAATCTCCATAATAAATAACCCCCGGATCTTCCGAGGTTCGTATATCGTGTTTTCGTCGTGTTTTTGTTTCGATCTGTTTCTGCCAGGACATACTCTTTGAGAGTTTAGAAGCACCATGGTGTCCGCCAAGGATAAAGGAAGGAGCCTATGGAGGAAAACCTCCAAGACCCCGGTAAGGAGATCAAGAGTGAAGGTGAAGAGGAGCAAGGCCAACATCTGCACACCGGCACTACCATTGCAAGCATTGGAGTGGTGACAAAACCTGCCAGAGTTAGAAGGACTGCACGGATGCAGACTGGGGGGAAAGCCCCTCGTCACAGTTTGGCTCCATGGTCACTTCCTCCACACACGAAGAATGCTTTCCATACCCTTATCCATGAGCATCAATACCAGAATATGCCCAAGGGGAAATTACCCTCCAATTGGGATTTGCCTCGTTCTAGCCATGCAGGAAAAGAAGACTTCAAGAGGAAGAGTGGGGAAAGAATAGCAAGAGCTAGAATTCTCAACCTGACATGATCATGAGCCGCATTGAGCAAAACTCAAAGCTGATTCGTAATCTCACCTTCGAGATTGAGGACTTGGGGGAAACTGATCAGAGAGCTCATCGAGAGGATACCACCACCAAAGGAGTAATTCGTCATCAGGTTTGGCATCCCCTTGGTTTGTTCCAAGCTTGGGGGAGTGCCGCGGTATCACATCACTATCTTCTATCTTATTACCTTTTTAGTAGAGTCATATCATGAATAGAGAAGTTATTATGTAGTATGGTTTGCATTATGGAAGCGTCCCCTCTCTCGTTAGATATGTATCCCTTGGTGTGCGTTTCTGTTATGGAATATCAATGAGAAGTTCTATCATTCACTCTTTTTCATAGATTGTATTAGTTTTCAATTCGTGGTTATATGATTGATCTTGTTGTTAGTATTGGTATCACTTTGGGATCATCGAGTTAATTTAGTTGGTTTTGGCAAACCTGGCTCGGTTAGTAGCAACACTATTTTTGAGAGTTGAAGGAAAAGATAAAAGTACTCTAAAGAAAAATAATTTCATCATCTTTCTTTCTTGATTTGCTCATAAGTTTAGTATTCTCTAGTTAAGATCTTTTGTGCTTCCAAGGAAGATTGCATGTTTGTCTTTTTCGCTTGTATGTTTGTTTGTTTGTTTCCTTCAACTCTTATACTTGCTACCCAGCCTTGCTAGCCAAAAACCTGTACTGAGAGGGAATTCTTCTTGTGCATCCACTCCTTTAAACCAAAACCTTTGCCATTTGTGTCCACCATACCTACCTAGTAGCATTATTGCTATTCCAAGTAAATTCTTGTTTTGTCTACCTCCCAAATTAAACTTGTCATGTGAAAATTAGTGATTAAATCTCTCACGAACTTGATGGCACACTTTACTTTCTTGCATTTAATAAACTTGAACCATTGTGCTCACCTATGTTGCGTATATGCTTGTGCTTTGTAAGTTGTGAATTAGCAGAACCATGCTGTCATGGGGAACGCTTTCAACATTGCACTGGTACTTACTACCAAGTTGATATCATGTTCTTTTGTCTATGGATGTTGTCGGTGTGAAATGAAAGGGGAGCTTGTAAGTCCATGGAGTTATGCATGTGTGTTAGAGAAACGCCTGGGCCGCTGGTCTAATCCATGCTGACATGGTGGAAACATGCAGCGTAACCATAACGAGTATCTATGAAGCATTCTTCTTATAAAAAAAGAGATAGAGATTGAGAAAAAGAGAAAAGAAAAAAAAGAGATATTATGAAAAGAGGAAAGAGAGAAAAAAGCACCATATTCCCATGGTAAATAAGAAGATTGCTGAGATGCTTGTTGTCTGCTTTCCTTGTCATTTTGATATGGGGATTCTTCCGTATATCGGGCAAGGGGTACCCCGTTGGCGGTTCTCTATGATACACATATGCTTACGATGACAAGAACTTACCGGTGACTAAACTTGAGTAGCATGAGGAGCGGCCCTTGTATTCAAGGGACATGAGATTCTCAACTTACAACTTGTCAATGCATATCCTCATATTTGATCACTTTAACCTTAATCACCTAAAGATGCCTATGATAGGGCCAATGAGAGCTGAAAGCTAGTAAGTATCATAATTTTTGGGAGCTCTTTATGAGATTTACAATCCCTGCTTCCCTCTCTGAAGGGCCTTTCTTTTACTTTATAGTTGAGTCAGTAAACCTATTCCCTTCTATCTCAGCAAGTATTTTGAGTTGTTGTGTTTCATTCATTCATATGATGATTTATTCAATCATGTCTTATGTTCCTTGTTTTGCACATTGCTCTTATCTTGATGTTTCCTACTTTGAAAGCTATCATTGAAAACCAACTATTTGTGAACTCCAGCAAATTATCAACTATTCTTCGACCAAGAGCTAAGTTTGCCATTACCAATTTTGATTGACTTCATGTATCTTTATTGTGTTTCCTTTACTCATTGCAAGTTGAGTTATATAATAGTGAGTTGTCTTCTATTATGATCTATGTATTTGATGAATGTGATGCTTCTTGTCCGTATTCTTTTATCGACTCTTCACTCCATAAACCTGAGGCCATGTTTATTGAGCTCAGTTTCGCTTGGGGACAAGCGAAGTCTAAGCTTGGGGGGAGTTGATACGTCCATTTTTCATCACTATTCTATGTCATAATTTACTATTATTCATTGATATATTTCGTATTGAGAGGTGATACTTATGTTATTTCATCTGTTTTTGCATGGTTGATGACTTTTGGAGCATGGACCACTGCAATCAGGATTCTGATGGAAAAGGTGTTGTTTGGAGGCAAAATTCGCGAAGATCAGAAAATCCGGGAAAATATACGGAAAATCCTATTTTTCTAGAAGACGAAGGAAGCCAGAAGGGGGGCTGGAGATGGGCCACAAGGGGCCCACACCACCCCTGGCGCGGGCAGCCCTAGGCCGCGCCAGCAGGTGGTGTGGCCGCCCTGGCCAACTCCAGGCTCTCCCCTCTGGCGTATATCATCCTCCCAAAACTCTAAGACTCGGGGAGCGACCACAGAAATATTCTGCCACCTCTGTGGGGCGGAAAACACCGAGAGAGAAAGATATCTCTGGCAGACAGATTTCTGCCGGGGAAATTCCTTCCCGGAGAGGGGAGATCATCGCCATCAACACAACCATCAAGCTGGACTTCATAGGGATCATCATCATCACCACCATCATCACCATCTGTCGTGGTGGTGTCACGACAGATGCCATGGATAGGCTAAAGGTGGGGACTAATACACGCTAGGGGAATCCAGGGAGGGATAGTGGAGTGATTCTCCACACAGAAGTTTGTATTGATTTCCTTCCAAGATTACAAGTGCTCCTCGAGCTATATCGGCGAGAGGAGGAAGAAGGAGCTCTCTTACTCTCACCCACAGATCACACCTGAAACCCTGGCCAAAACAGAATAGTAGAAAGACCAACCCCTTCTACAGAAGCCCCAGCCCCCCTTTTATAGAGGAGGCTCGGTCTCTGCCTAGGGCATACGTGGAGGCATATTCCTAAGAATATGCCTCCTCCCAAAGTGGTAAGCCGACTGGGGTGCTTTTTCCCCCGCGTCACACTTGCTTTAGCTACGTGAGCCTCTGCGGCGCCCGCGTCAGCCAACATGGGCGTCGTCACCCCTGTCGGCCATGACCCGGTGGTCCTGCTCTTGTCTGCTTCGCTCATGCAGTGCGTACCGGGCCCTCTTTTTGACCAGCAAGATTCCTTCCTTCTCCTAGAAGCCAATCATGACCCGGATCACAGCTGATCCGGGCACCCCTGTTCCTGCATACAAGTAAACATATACTTCCGACTTACTGCTTAAGTCGGTTGAGACTTAGTTAGGCGAACACTCCCTGTTCCGGGTCACTCCGTGATTCGGCCGGCCTTGAGGTGACCCGGCCAGCATCTACTTTGGCCTTGCCGAACCTCGGCTAACTCGGCCTTTATACCCCGACGTGACCCTACACGGGGGTATCCCCCAACATTAGTCCCCGAAGCTGGTGCGGTCTTAGCTCCTTTGGCCGCTAAGGCCACATCAGGTTCAATTCTGTGCTCCGGTCGTTATTGCCGAGTTACTTCTTTACCTCGGATTATATGGATTTACGTTCCCTTCGCACATTCCAAGTTTTCACTTGCCGGCCGGGTTACCACGATTTCATCTGGGTCTTGTTTCCTTCTCTCGTACGCTAGCCCATGTGAAAGGTAATCATTATGTCGTCTTATTTTAAGGGCCTGCACAGTAATCGCCACAGTAATTGTTAGTTATCACTGTGCGCGGGTCACGTCACGCCTGCCTCCTCGTTTCTCGCATCACAGTGTCACATCATAGGATTCTCTCCGCTCTGTGGCCCTCCGTGTGGCTCCCCGCTGATTGGTCCGGACAGGTGATACATGGCCACTGCGTGTGGCAGGTCCGCAGGATACGATCCCACTCACCGCTGGTGGGAGTGGTTAAATAGCAGAGGGCTTCCCTTAGGGTCTTTCTCCTTCCGCGCCCCTCTGCCCATTGCCCTTTTTCTTCATCTTCCTCGCGACCGCGCTGCCGCCAGTGATACCAAATAGCAGCGTCACCGCCGCGCTTCTCCACCGCACCTCTGCATTGCCGCCACCGCGACGCAAATCTCTCGCCACGGGTCCTCGTCAATCCTGACCACTGTCCCCCGCCGCCTCTAGCGCCAGCGAGGGCCTCGAGGACCAGATGACGGAAGAAGAACTCATCGTTGCTGAGCAGGAGATGGAGGAGGACGCCGCGGCGGTGGACCATGGCGCGTGGGCCGGGTCATGGGTTTGTCAAGATGATCTTGACTAGCTTTACTGAACCAGGCGCATCCCCGCCGGCGTCGCCGCTCGTCTCCCTTCTAACGAACTGGCCCCCTCACCCAATCCGGGTGAGTTCGTCGTCTTTTTGTCCCACTTCCAACGGGGCTTCGGGTTATCGGTGAGCGATTTTTTCCGGGACTGGCTCAGTACATACCAACTCCAACCGCACCATCTTCCAGCCAACGCCATCACTTCTCACTCTGCCTTTGCTTCCACGATCAAAGGCTACGCCGGACTGTGGCCCACGAAGGAGCGATGGATCCGGTTCTTCTACCTTCGTCGCAATGTCATCCCCAACATCCACGCTGATCTGGAGGACAAACAGCTCACTCAATTCGGAGCGGCTTCCATTTCACGCCGGAGGTTTTCTATTTTCCCCCGGGTCACCGGGTTAGAGTCCTGCAAAGGATGCGCCAGGACCTTCTTCTATGTCCGGAATACGGGCACTGAAGACTTGATCCGGTTGCTCCCCTATACTCCGGGTCCACCTAACCCGGATTTGTGGGATGAGATCCCCAAGAAGCCCACTGCCCTGGCCAATCAAGTCAACAAGATGTTCGTAGAGCTGAAGAAGCTTGGGCTGCGTAACGAGGATGCCATGATCACTTTCGTGCGCAACCGGATTTCCCCCCTCCAGAAGCGCACCCACAAGGTGTGCCACATGAGCTTCGGCCGCGATCCCAACCGGACCTCCTCCTTCGAGCTGAGCAACACGGAGATCTATCGCCGGGTTAAGGCTCTTTTCACCACCCACAAGGACTTCTCCTCCGAGTGGACTTGGGGAATGGAGCATTACTGCCGCGATAGGCTTCCTCCCGTGGTAAGCTTCATATTGCGCACTTACTCCGGACCAATTATATGTCAGTTATTGTTGCATTTTTGACTCTTTCATTCATTCCTTTCCTCAGCAATTTCTTCAGCAGACGATCGAGGACGGCACCGATCCGACCCTTAAGTGGGCGCCGGACCGGGAGAACCTGGATGAGGAGCCGGACCAGGAGATGTTCCTCCCAATGACCGACGCCACGAAACGAACCACGGGTAAATCCTCTTCCATTAGAGATTGGCCCGATGATGAAGATGACTCGGATGTCGAGGTGATTGAACCTGTTGAGGCTGTCCCCCTTTCTTTTGCTTTTCCGCCATCAGCTCACCCCGGTGGTCATATCCACGAGGATCCTCCCCTCGCTACGGGAGAACCTGTTCCGGTGGCTCCAAAGAAGAAGCGCGGGGCTGCTTCAAGTTCATCCTCCGGACCTTCTCAGCCCGCTATAAGGCGAAAGAAGTCCGGGGACAAGACTGCCTCCAAGCCAGCAGGCAAGGCCCCAGTACGAAGGGCTCGGAAACCCAAGGAGGCCCAAACCTCGGATGCGTAAATTGTTTTCCTTCTATAACTTGCTCTCCCTTGCATCGTTGTGATTTCTCTTCTAACATTGTTCTCTTTTGCAGGGCTCCGGTGGAGGTCCCTCAAAGTGGACCGAGCATCTCTTCACCTCTCCGACCCAGCCCTTCTCCCCGTCGCGACGACGAGTCCCGTCCGCTGAGCCCTATTCTAGAGGGTTCTGCGGCCGCTCTGGGTTCTGCTCCACCTCGGCAAGAGGGGGTAACCTTGGAGCGGGGGGGACCGGCCCGACCGAGGTGACGACATCCACCACTTCGGCATCGCCGCAACCAGCATCCACTGAAGCAACTTCGGCTCTAGCACCAGTACCAACAACCAGACCCGTACCAACACCAACTTCGGCATCAGCACCAACTCCGGCTGCTAAAACATCAGCAGCAGCACCAAGTCCAGCCCCAAGAGCATCAGCGCCTAGCTCCTCTGCCTCATCCGAGTCTTCTCAACCTCGGCGAGGAACCACTCCGGCCGCTCCTAAGGGAAAAACCGCTGCGCCGGCTTCCTCTTCCTAGCAAGCCAAGGAAAAGAAGACTCCGGACACTACCAAGCCACCATCCGTCGAAGCCGGGCAGCGTACCCTCGTGTCAATGCTTCCCAAGAAAGCACCAGCAGCGAAGGACGCACCTGCCGAGCCAACTGACACACAGCAAATGGTTCTGCACACCAGCCCAGCCCTTGCCTTGATCGAAAGGAAAGAAGCGCATGCGAAGGGCTTGGTGGCGCCCCATATGCCCAGCGGTGAACGGTACCCTCCGAGCTTAATTGAATTCGTCATGAATTAGAATAAGGCAGAGGTGGTTCAAGACACTGATCTTCCGGAGAAGTTCGGCCCTGCCGAGTTTTCCGCTCAGATGAACACAGCCGCAAAGGCAATTAACCTCGCTAGGCGAATGATGGAGGTACGTAGATTCCCCTTTACAAGTTGTAGATAGTAACCATTAGTCCCCGAGCCTCCGGGGGAGTAACTCGTTACTCGGCTGGATGCTCTTTAGAAAACTAACGTAGCTCCATGAGAACTTCGAATATGCACACACCTAGAGCTAGGTTAAGTTCCACTTGGCCTGGATTTTAGTACACTTCGAATATGCACACACTTAGAGCCGGGTTAAGTTCCACTTGGCCCGTATTTTAGTACACTTCGAATATGCACACACTTAGAGCCAGGTTAAGTTCCACTTGGCCCGGATTTTAGTACACTTCGAATATGCACACACCTAGAGCCGGGTTAAGTTCCACTTGGCCCGGATTTTATTACACTTCGAATATGCACACACCTAGAGCCGTGTTAAGTTCCACTTGGCCTGGATTTTAGTACACTTCGAATATGCACACACCTAGAGCCGAGTTAAGTACCACTTGGCCCGGATTTTAGTACACTTCGAAATGCACACACCTAGAGCCGGGTTAAGTTCCGCTTGGCCCGGATTTTAGTACACTTCGAATATGCACACACCCACTTCGCCTGGATTTTAGTACTCTTCGAATATGCACACATCTAGAGCCAGGTTAAGTTCCACTTGGCCCGGATTTTAGTACACTTCGAATATGCACACACCTAGAGCCGGGTTAAGTTCCACTTGGCCCGGATTTTAGTACACTTCGAATATGCATCGGGCTAACTAGTGTTTGTCCTTTTCAGGTGACCACCAATCGCCGGAGTGCTGAATTCCAACGCTTGCTGGATACCCACAAGCTGCTACGCGCAAAGCATGCTGCACTTATTGCGGAATACGAGAAGAGGGATAAATTTCTTCCTTAGCGCTTCTTTGTTTTGCTTCATTCTCCTTTGCCGGACTAACCTCATCATTCGGTTTCCGCAGCTGGGGTGGAAGCTGAGAACATCATTATGCACAAAAATCTGGAGTAGATGAAGGGTAAGTCATTTCTGTCCGACTTTGCCGTACTTTCCATTCCCTTTTCTCCTTGGCTCGGCCAACATCCATACCTCGGCTCTACCGGGCCAACACACTATTTCAGCATCGCTTGAAGATAGTGTGCCCGTGCCTGATATGATGCTGCATTTTCTCGAACAAGCAGGGCAGCACCAAGCCGAGCTTAAGAAGAAAGATGACGAGCTCGCCCTCCTCCGGACCAAGGACGATGAGATTTCTAGGCTCAAGGCTGAGATGGAGAAGATGAAGGCCCAGCACCAATCCGAACTTCAAAAGGCTGGCCAGAATTTCATAGAAGAGCGCGAGCGCCTCAACCTCCAGATCGCCAATGACCATGATCTTCTCAAGGAGTCCGGCATCCAGCTTGGGTCGGCGAACGCTGAGCTTGAGCAGCTCCGGAAGAGACGTGATGATTACACCAAGGAGTTGACCCGGATCCTCAGTCATATATCACGTAAGTTTCTTTCCCTTTTCCGACCTACTTCTCCGGGTCACTTCATATGTCTTTTCTTGACCTTTCTCCTTTGTCTCGCTTCCAGGCAAATTTCCAGAGGGCACTCCTATCGCGAGCGCAGCAGTTGCCAACTTCCGCCGACAAAGGGGTACTCCGGTCACTTCTGATAGTGAAGGGATTCCTTACGACCTGGAGGACCTGTTGGTCAGCTTATCATCTCGCGTGGAGCTCATCAAGAATTATGGCAAGGACATCCTCGGCGCTGCAGCTCGCATCTTTAACACTTTCTGGCCCGGCGAAGAAGCTCCGGAGACCACACCACATACTCACATGGTACGAGAAGATTGATCTCAACCTCCTAACACGTCTGCGCACAGGATCTAGATGGACAAATGACCCGGAGTGGGTAGCTCGGCGCCAGGCTTGTGCCTATAGCCTCATTGAATACGCTCCCATTCATGAATGGGTTGAGGGGCCGAGCTTCCTGGAAGCTGCTGGAGACGAAGAGGTTGAGCACGGTGAAGATGGCTCGGATGATGAACGAGAAGATGATGCCTCTGATATTGAGGGCAGCGAGGACAATGCCGAACTTCCTCCTCCTGCTGCTCCTTGAGCTAAAACACTTAAAAATTTATCAGATCCCCGGTATGCTGGGTGGAGTTGTATTCCAAACACATGTGATATTTTGCTACTAAGTTCTTATGCCGAATTAACTTGGGCGTAGTCCCCGAGTTTCTTTTTCTTGTTCGTTCAATCTCTTGGCTCGGTTCGTGTCTACCTTGATTCGGTTTTATGACTTACGAATACGAGCTTCAAAAATTGTCTTAACAATACTAGGAAACTTTTAGACTTAGCACCAAAATGAAACTGCATAATAACTTGAAAATAAATGCAGGGTTAGTTCGAAAAACAAACGTCGGGTCGAATAAATTCTTCTCCTTAGTCGTTTTTCATGTGCTACGCAATTCCAAACTTGTTCTCTTGCTTGCCATGAAGCCAATTCTTGCTGGACAGCAGCAAGTCGAAGAGTTGGGTTTTTGGTGCTCGCACACTACTAATCCGAGTTAAGTAGAATAACTTATTCCAGCTGACGCGCAAAAAACAACAAACATTATTAAGGCAGTCCTCGAGTTACTGCTTGAGGTGCCAACATTTCATTGATAAGCTCATTGCCGACATACATACCGACATATGAGATAACTTCGGATACATAGACTTCTTAGCTAAGTGTAGAAAGGGCGAAGTAGAGCTATATTCCATGGTCGCTTGGATTCCTCTCCGGACCTGTCCGCCTTGTTCTTTTCCTGTGGCTTTGCATCTATAAGATACTAAGAATCATTGTGCAATGCTTTGCTCACGATGAACGGCTCTTCCCATGGGGGGGATAACTTATGCATGCCTGTAGTACGTTGTACCAACCGGAGCACCAAATCGCCTTCCCGAAAGACCCGGGGGCACACTTTCCGGCTATGATAGCGTCGGAGATTTTGCTGATATATGGCGGATCTGGACAGTGCCAGTTCTCTCGCTTCTTCCAGCAGATCAACATCATTTTGCTGGGCTTCTTGCACTTCGGCTTCTATGTATTGGGTGACCCTAGGCGAATCATGCTCTATGTCGGCTGGTAATACAGCTTCTGCCCCATGTACCAGAAAGAACGGCGTATAGCCTGTTGATCGATTCGGAGTTGTTCTCAAACTCTACAGTACCGCTGGTAGTTCTTCTATCCAGCACCCCGCTGATCTTTGCAGCGGCTCAATGAGCCGGGGTTTTATCCCGGATAATACTAATCCGTTGGATCTTTCCACTTGCCCGTTCGATGCAGGGTGGGCTACCGAGGCTACGTCCATCCGGATCCTCTTATCCCGGCAGAAACGAGCAAATGCTCCTTCCGCAAAATTTGTGCCATTGTCAGTTATGATACTGTGAGGATAACCGTACCTCAAGATGATATCTTTGAGAAACGTTACGGCCGTAGCTCCATCACATTTTCTTATAGGCTTTACCTCAATCCACTTCGTAAACTTGTCCACCATTACCAGAATGTGAGTCATATTTCCCCTTGCTGGTTTGAACGGGCCAACCATATCCAAGCACCATACGGCAAATGGCCAAGTGATTGGTATGGTCTTGAGTTCCGACATTGGCATATGTGTCTTGGTAGCGTACCTCTGACAACCATTACATTTTCTCACCAGATCTTCTGCTTGCTCTAAGGCGTTTGGCCAGTAGAATCCGTGCCGGAAAGCTTTTGCTACCAAGGCTTGGGATGAGGCATGATGCCCGCATTCCCCTTGATGTATATCTCGGAGGATGTCAAGCCCTTCTTCCGGGTCAACACATCTCTGGAGGACATTGGTCACACTCCTTTTGTATAGTTTGGAATTGATGATTGTGTAAGCCTTTGCCCTCCTCTGTGTTTGCCTGGACATCACTTCCTCAGTGGGTAACGTTCCGTCCTTCAGGAACTGAAATATAGGTAATGCCCAAGCTGGTATCGTTCGCACAGGGAATGCATCCTCATCAATCTCCATTTGATCCACCGGCATAACTTCAACCGGATCACGCTGAGCAGTCTTCGGGTCTTGCGGAGCAGTCCTCGGGTTTACTGAAGTAGTCCCCGGGTTTGCTGAGGCAATCCCCAGGGTTTGCGCACCACTTCCCATGTCAATGTCCATGGGCACAGCTCCGGATTCCGTGTCTTCCGGGACATAGATTGACTCGGATTCTGGGGATGGCCTGATGGATGGTTTCCTGAGGTGCTCTAATGCTACACCCGATGGAATTGCTTGTCGGGTTGACTCGAGCTTCGACAGCATGTCGACCGCCTCATTTTCCACCCGGGGTACATGGTGAAATTCGCATCCCTCAAAGTAACCAGATATCTTCTGCACATGAAATCTGTACAGTGCCATATTTGGATCAAGGGCGTCCCACACTCCCGACACTTGCTGCACCACCAAATCCGAGTCGCCAAAGCATATGATCCGACGTATCCCAATTTCTTTTGCTACCTTAAGCCCATGCACAAGTGCTTCATACTCAGCGACATTGTTTGATGCGGTGAAATGGATCTGCAACACATATTTCAACTGGTCCTTCTTTGGCTATGTGAGTACAACTCCGGCACCTAGCCCGGTTTTGGTTTTTGATCCGTCAAAGTGCATTCGCCAATAGTTCGGATCTGGAAGTGGCGGTTCGTATTGTACCTCGGCCCAATCCACGAAAAAGTCCGCCACAGCTTGAGATTTGATGGCCTCTCTTCTGTCATATTGTGGCGCATAAGGAGCTAGCTCAATTGCCCATTTTGCAATTCGGCCACTCGCATCCTTGTTACTCATTATCTCGGATATGGGGGCCTCACATATGATTCGGATAGGATGCGCCTCAAAGTAGTGCTTCAGTTTCTTGGCGGCCATGTACACGCCATATGCCACCTTTTGGTAATGTGGATAGTTCTGCTTTGAGGCAGACAACACCTCGCTCAAGTAATATACTGGCCTTTGCACTGACTTACCTTCCTCGTCGCGCTCCACCACTATCACTGCACTTACAACTCGGTTGGTTGCGGCTATATAGAGCAACATTGGCTCCTTCGATAGTGGTGAGGCTAGCACTGGTGCCGTGGCTAACATTTTCTTTAGGTGGGTAAAGGCTTCATCGGCCTGTGGCGTCCAAATGAACTTATCTGACTTTTTCATGAGTTGGTAAAGAGGCAACGCCTTTTCTCCCAACCGACATACAAACCGACTTAACGAGGCCAGGCAACCTGTGAACTTCTGTACATCATTTAGACACGTTGCCTGGCCTCGTTAAGTTCGATGGCCTGGATTTTGGTTGGGTTAACCTCGATACCTCGGCTGGAAACAAGAAAACCGAGCAATTTCGCAGCTGGGACACCGAAGGTACATTTTTCCGGGTTAAGTTTCATCCGGAACCTCCTTAGGTTCGCAAACGTTTGCCTGATATCGTCAAGGAGCGTTTTGCTTTCCTTGGTCTTGATAACCACATCATCCACGTACACCTGTACATTTTGAACTCTAGATTTTCAGTTCGGCAGTTGCCTCTTGTGCCGAACAACACGTCAACCCGGACTTTGCCTATTGGCTCGCAAGAAATACCGGGCACAATACCATGGAAAGTTGTCCTCGTGGGCTGTAGCATGTTTTCCGAGATGCCCAACTTACGCATGGTGTCCGCATACATGATGTTAATGCTACTGCCATTGTCGATCAACACCTTTGAGAACCTTACATTAATGCTAGGTCCAATGAGCGTCGGATCCAGCACCAGCGCATATGAACCAGGGCTTTGCATGAGCTTGGGATGATCCCTGATGCTCCAGGTGATTTCCTGGTCCGACCAAGGCATGAACCTCGTCACTGCCGGAATCACCGCATTCACCTCCATATGCCTACGCTGTAAGCTTTTTCTGTCAGTTTCCTTAGTGGTGAACACACAGTAGCTCTGATGATGCTCCCTGTACTCGTTTCTCCCCTCATTTCCGGGGTACCTCTGATCCGGCTGATGCTGATTTTCTACCTGATGCACTGCATCCCTTCTCTCATTGTTATCATACCTCGGCGGAGGGGGAGGCAACATTAGCTATTGCGTGTTCGCTCTGGAGAGCAGTTGCTGCCGGGGTAACTCCTGCCGAGGCTGATCATTCCGGGGTGCCTGAGCATTCCCCGAACCACCTTGTTCGATCTTGCGCATCCACTCACATTGCCTCGTCGTATGACCCGCTGGGTTGTTCGTATTTGGTGTATGAAAGTTACACGGCTGGTCCAACATCGACTCATAACTATACCTCGGACGGTCTTTCCTTTCTTGCCACTGCTTCTTTTGCTCTGGTGTCCAAGTTTTCTTGCCATCATTTCTCAGAGTCCACTGCCCTCCAGTTTTTTGGCGTTGACTGCCCCCTGCTCCGGGCTGATCTTGATTCACAGCTGCAACTTGGTGCGAACCATACCGATGATCCGGTCTATCATCTCTCCTTTTTCCTCTGTATTCATTTCTTCGGGATGATCCGGCTCCATCTCTCTGATAGTACTCATCGTTTGACTCGTTTGATACGAGCCTAGGCTGAGTCAGATCACCCAAAGTATACGAATCTACGATCTGGATCATCTCTGACAACGTAGTTGGCATTTTCCTTTGCAACTTCATCCACAACTTGCTTCGATACCTGCACCCTTGTGCAAACCATGCTATGGCCTGTGATTCAATCACGCCCTCACACGAATTTCTCACAGTGCACCACCGGGTTAAAAACTCCCGATCCGTCTCATTTGGCCTTTGCTTGCACATAGCTAGGGTTTGTGGCCTATTTGGCCTCTGATACGTACTCGAAAAATTGCTGATGAACATCTCCTCGAAATCTATCCAGCAGTTGATGCTTCCTGGTGGCAAACTGTTTAGCCATACCCTTGCCAGGCCTTCCAACATCTGGGGTACATATCGTACAGCCCATCTCAGGTTGCCAGTGGCAATTTTCACAGCCGTAACATAATTTATCAGCCAATCCTCCGGCTTTGTACTGCCGTCATACGTCTTCGTGCCCCTGGGTAGCTGGAAGTTCGGTATCGGTGGCTCCTTCATGATCCGGGGTCCAAAACATGCTGGGCCCGGTGGACCTTGACATTCAATTTGTTCTGACCTATACAGTCGATCCAGTTTCAACCTGGCATCATCCGGCATCAAATCCCTGCTCTCCAATCTTGACCCTATCACATGATAGTCCGTCCTTGGGTATCCCGCGTTTGCCATTTCCGAGTCTCCATCATTATACCTGTCTTGCTCTCTTGGAGCGCCTTTCTGTTGCATACCTCGGTCGGCACTTTGCTCTTGCCTTAGAATATTCCGCTACTGCGGTTGTCCTGCTCCAGCCGAGTTTCGCTGTCCGGCATTGCCGTTGACAATGTTCCCTTGACCGGCATTGCCTTGGTCGCGGTTACCTCGGCCAGCTTCACCTCGGCTCACACTCCGTCGATCATCATTTTTCTGCGCTTCTTTTCCTTTCCCTGCCCGCGTCGGGTCATACGGGACGATCTGTTTGTTCCGTCTGGCCGAGGTTACCACCTCTTCTCTCCTTGGACCACCATGAGGAGACGATGCGGCTCCAGCGGATTTCTCCGGGTTACCCACCGCCAAATGGACGATCTTGGAGGCTCCAGCTCTCTCCGGGTTAGCCCTGAGCAGTTCCTCGTTTTGCCTGTTCGCAATCCGAACCAGATCGTTAACCCTATCTTGTTGTCTTTGCCGGTCTTCACCTGTTAGACCCTCAAACTCGGATGCAGCTGCATCCGCTGCTCTGAGGTTCTTTGCCGGGGTAATGTACCTCGGCAGCCCCACGGACAAACAGTTTTCTGATAACTCAATTCCAGTATCACCCTCTTTGTTCATCTCGCTCATGAGATTTCTCCCCTTCACTTTTACAGCGTCAACCTTGTTCGCCTTTGCATACTCGCGCAGCGTCATATTCAACGACTGCTGCACCGCAGCTATCTTTTTTGCGCCCTCTAGGATTTTCTGCCTAGTTTCTTCCAGCTCGGCCTACGCTCGAGCCGGATCTACCGCTGCTACTATAGGGTTTGCCAAGCTATCCATTGCTTCCCTCAACACGTTCTCTGGCCTCTCTAGTGGAGGACCTATACCTTTCCTTGGTGCCTTAGGCGTTACCTCCGGATCTAGCGTCGGATCCTTGCCCGCGCCCGCACTTGGCGCAGTCATCATCACCTCTGCATGGTCCGGGGAGCGAGCGATACGCGTCTCGGGGACCACGGTGAGGGGAGGCTCCCTCGCGTCGACGACGTGACGCGGATGAACACCTGACACGTCCACAACAATGTAGACCTTGTGCGTGCCGAGCCTGACGAAGAGGCCATTACGCGGAAGAGGGCGTGTACCGAAGCAGCCAGCGTTGTCGCTGACCAAGTCCAACGCTCCAAAGCGCTGAACAAGCCCGGAGACGATGCGTTCGTCGATGCCGATGATGTTTCCCGTCCGGATCTTGACCCCTGCTAGTGCCGCGAGCCCCACGGTGGGCGCCAACTATCATGGTGGTGTCACGGCAGATGCCATGGATAGGCTAAAGGTGGGGACTAATACACGCTAGGGGAATCCAGGGAGGGATAGTGGAGTGATTCTCCACACAGAAATTTGTATTGATTTCCTTCCAAGATTACAAGTGCTCCTCGAGCTGTATCGGCGAGAGGAGGAAGAAGGAGCTCTCTTACTCTCACCCACAGATCACACCTGAAACCCTGGCCAAAACAGAATAGTAGAAAGACCAACCCCTTCTACAGAAGCCCCAGCCCCCCTTTTATAGAGGAGGCTCGGTCTCTGCCTAGGGCATACGTGGAGGCATATTCCTAAGAATATGCCTCCTCCCAAAGTGGTAAGCCGACCGGGGTGCTTTTTCCCCCGCGTCACACTTGCTTTAGCTACGTGAGCCTCTGCGGCGCCCGCGTCAGCCGACATGGGCGTCGTCACCCATGTCGGCCATGACCCGGTGGTCCTGCTCTTGTCTGCTTCGCTCATGCAGTGCGTACCGGGCCCTCTTTTTGACCAGCAAGATTCCTTCCTTCTCCTAGAAGCCAATCATGACCCGGATCACAGCTGATCCGGGCACCCCTGTTCCTGCATACAAGTAAACATATACTTCCGACTTACTACTTATGTCGGTTGAGACTTAGTTAGGCGAACACTCACTGGTCCGGGTCACTCCGTGATTCGGCCGGCCTTGAGGTGACCCGGCCAGCATCTGCTTTGGCCTTGCCGAACCTCGGCTAACTCAGCCTTTATACCCCGGCGTGACCCTACCCGGGGGTATCCCCCCAACACCATCAGCACCCTCATCACCATCTCCATATTGCTGTAACATTTGAGTTGAATCTTGCATAGTTCATAGGGGAAACTTTCCCGGTGTTGATTACTCTTTGTAGTCGATGCTATTGAGTGAACCGTTGAATTATTGTTTATTTTCAGATTGTTATACATCATTATTCCATCTCTGATCATGATCCATATGATCTCTTGTGAGTAGTTCGTTTTGTTCTTGAGGACATGGGAGAAGTCATGTTCTTAGTAGTGGAATTATGTTGAGAAAGATTCAATAGTTTGTTATTTAAGTTGTGGTGTAGTTCTTCTAGTGGTGTCATGTGAACATTGACTACATGACACTTCACCTATATGGGCCTAGGGGAATGCATTGTATATTTGGCTACTAATCGTAGGGGTTGCTGCAGTGACAGAAACCTGAACCCCCGTTAGGAAACCATTGCACAAGGGACGTAAGGGTCTTAGAGTTTAAAGCTGTGTTTAGGTTTCTACCTTAATTACTTTCTTGTACTTACGGATGTTTGCAAGGGGTATAATCACAAGTATGTATTAGTCCTAGGAAGGTCGGTATATTAGCACAGGTTCACCCACACAACACTTAGCAAGCTAAAGAAGATTAATCAACTATATGAAGCGAAAGCACTTGACAGTCTTCCCATGTGTCCTCAAGAACGTTTGGTCATCTTAAGTAATACAACCGAATTGTCCTTTACTGCATAAAAGATTGGGCCACTTGCTGCATTTATTCCTACTGTCTTTTATTACTCGTACTTTGTTTACTTGCTTTATCAAAAATACCTAAATATCCGTTTGCTAAGTATTTGCAGAGAATTCCTGATCCATACCACTAGCCAGCACCTTCTGCTCCTCGTTGGGTTCGACACTCTTACTTATCGAAAATACTGCGATACACCCCCTATACTTGTGGGTCATCAAGACTATTTTCTGGCGCTGTTGCCGGGGAGTGAAGTGCTATTGGAGAGTGGAATTGGTAAAGGAAACTTCTACTATGAGTATTGGTTACTACTTCTAGTTGCTTTATTTTTGTTATGGATAATTCGCTGAGTTTCTTATTTGGTAATGCTACTACCACTGCTAAGGTAGTAGATAAGCCACCACCTGCTGAGAATGATGTTTTTAAAATACCTACAAGAATTATTGATCGTGTTATGGATAACTACTATGTTGGGGATGGAACAGTCCATCCCGGTGATCATTTACTCTTTATACACTAATTATGCGGGTTGTTCAAGTGTGCAGGAATTACTACAGATCAAGTTAAGAAGAACTTATTTTCATTATCGCTGAAAGGAAGAGCTGAGGAATGGTATAAGCTGCTGAAGAATGGTCAAGCTCTAGAATTGGAGGAAATCGTACCTCTCTTTTATTCAAAGTTTTATCCTCCTGGTAAGATTCATAAAGATCGGAATCAAATATACAACTTTTGGCCTCTTGATGGAGAGAGTACAACTCAAGCTTGGGGGATATTGAAGTTACTAATGCTCAAATGTCCCATTCATGAGCTCCCCAACAATATTATTATCAATAGCTTTTAATGCAAGGCTCCCTCTACATGACAAAGATTTATTGGATGCTTCTTGTGCTAGATCATTCACTTGCATGGAAGAAGAAGCTAAATGGGATCTTCTGGACCGTATTCAAGACAATGCTGAAGCTTGGGAGAATGACAAAGTTAGAAAGTCAGGTATAAACTATGATTATGAATGCATTGAATCTTTTATGGGAACTGATGACTTTCAAAATATTAAAAATACTTATGGTCTAGACTCTCAAGCTATTGCTTCTTATTTTAAGGCTTTTGCTTTCTACATTGAAGTGCCTAAAAAGAAGTGGAATAAGTATCATGAACCTTATAAAGATGTTGCTAAGAGTGTTCCTGCAAGAAATACGGAAGTTTATACTGCTAATCATGTTTTACCTAAACCTTACATTGAGAAAATGCCTTTCTCAGTTAAGATAAAGGAACATTCTATGATAGCTAGTGTGGTTAATGAAAGTATAAATAAAGCTGTTGAACCTGATAAACAAATGGTTGATGAACCTATAATAGCAAATGTGAAAGACTTTGTTACTAAATATGAAGAAGAGGGACACACTATCCTTTGTAAGGACACCTCTAATATTGCTTCACAAAATAGTGTTATGAGAGCTAGTATTCCTGTGTTTTCTGTTAGAATAAGTGATCATTGTTATGATGGCCCTTGTGATAGATATATTGTTAAGTTTATGCATGATACTGAAAGTTACTATGAGAGAGGGAAAAGTGTTCTTATGTATCTCAATAATATCAAGTTTCCTCGTTTTATGTTGAAAGTTTTTGTGTTGCACTTCTTTTGCCTTCTTATGCAAGTAGCCTCTGGTTTCAACAACTTGTTTGTTTACAAAATTCCCTTGCATAGGGGGTTAGACTTAAATGTGTGTGTGTTTTTGCTTCTTAATGCTCTCTTTCACCTCAATTCATATTCCAATGTGAGCATCTTCAAAATTATCATGCCCATCTTAATGGCTATAAAGAAAGAGCTTTTTGGGAGACAACCCAATTTTGTTTTTGCTTTCAGTTTGATTTTGTTTCTTTGAGTCCTGGAAGTTATTACTTTGGTAATAACCGCTCCTTATCCGTTTTGTTTGGTTTTTGTGTCAAGATCAACCTCTAATGAGAGAGAAGTAAGATTTGGGGAAGTTTCTGTCCTGAAACAGATTTTTGTGCTTCACCGTAAAAATTCGTGAGAGCTCTCTGTATATAGGATTGAGCTGTAATTTTTTGTGCTTCTTCCCCAGATTGTTACTTAACTTTCGTTAGTTATGCACTTTTTAATTTGAGCAACAAAAGAGTTTCTAACAAATTGATCTTTACCTGCTGGTCTGTTTTGACAGATTTTGCCACTCTTGCATTTGCTTCTTTATTCGATTTCCTTTTTGAATTCTTTTTGGATTTTCGGAAGGAGTTGATACAGTAGCTTATGTTTTGATGGTTTTCAGTTGAAGTTGAACTCAAAAGGTTTTACCACTTCACTTATACTAATGTTGCTAATGAGAACTGTGTGAAGTTTGTGTGAAAGAAATTTCCAGGAAGTGGAGATGATGGTGTAATAAGGAAGAGAAGGGTTTTATGACTCAAGTAATAAGTGTATGAAGATGAAGATACCGATGACATTCAAGTGATGACTCCGGAAGAATCTACTAGATACCAAATTCAGAGACCTGCAGAGTCTATTTTCAAATAGGTAACAGTTCTGGTAAGAAAAGTTCCACGAAAATACTATCCAACTATATTTTTGCAGTTTTTAGTCAATAAGGAAAGCTACGAAGCGAAAAAGGGACGAAAACGGAGTCAGGGTGGCTCACACCACCCTGTGGCGTGGGCCCACCCCTGGCCGCGCCACCAGGTGGTGAGTGCACCCTAGACTCCGCCTCCGACTCGTTTTCTCCCAGTACCTTCCTTTTGATGTGAATCTCCATAATATATACCCCCCAAAATCTTCTGAGGTTCGTATATCGTGTTTTCGTCGTGTTTTTGTTTCGATCTGTTTCTGCCAGGACACACTCTTTGAGAGTTTAGAAGCACCATGGTGTCTGCCAAGGATAAACGGAAGGAGCCTATGGAGGAAGACCTCCAAGACCACGGGAAGGAGAAGGAGATCAAAAGTGAAGGTGAAGAGGAGCAAGGCCAACATCCGCACACCGGCACTACCATTACAAGCATTGGAGTGGTGACGAAACCTGCCAGAGTTAGAAGGACTGCACGGATGCAGACTAGGGGGAAAGCCCCTCGTCACAGTTTGGCTCCACAGTCACTTCCTCCACACACGAAGAATCCTTTCCATACCCTTATCCATGAGCATCAATACCAGAATATGCCCAAGGGGAAATTACCCTCCAATTGGGATTTGCCTCGTTCTAGCCATGCAGGAAAGGAAGACTTCAAGGAGGAAGAGTGGGGAAAGAATAGCAAGAGCTGGAATTCTCAACCTGACATGATCATGAGCCGCATTGAGCAAAACTCACAGCTGATTCGTAATCTCACCTTCGAGATTGAGAACTTGGGGAAACTGATCAGAGAGCTCATCGAGAGGATACCACCACCACCAAAGGAGTAATTCATCATCAGTTTTGGCATCCCCTTGGTTTGTTCCAAGCTTGGGGGAGTGCCGCGGTATCACATCACTATCTTCTATCTTTTTACCTTTTTAGTAGAGTCATATCATGAATAGAGAAGTTATTATGTAGTATGGTTTTCATTATGGAAGTGTCCCCTCTCTTGTTAGATATGTATCCCTTGGTGTGAGTTTCCCTTATGGAATATTAATGAGAAGTTCTATCATTCACTCTTTTTCATAGCTTGTATTAGTTTTCAATTCGTGGTTATATGATTGATATTGTTGTTAGTATTGGTATCACTTTGGGATCATCGAGTTAATTTAGTTGGTTTTGGCAAACCTGGCTCGGTCAGTAGCAACACTATTTTTGAGAGTTTAATGAAAAGATAAAAGTACTCTAAAGAAAAATAATTTCATCATCTTTCTTTCTTGATTTGCTCACAAGTTTAGTGTTCTATAGTTAAGATCTTTTGTGCTTCCAAGGAAGATTGCATGTTTGTCTTTTTCGCTTGTATGTTTGTTTGTTTCCTTCAACTCTTATACTTGCTACCTAGCCTTGCTAGCCAAAAACCTGTACTGAGAGGGAATTCTTCTCGTGCATCCACTCCTTTAAACGAAAACCTTTGCCATTTGTGTCCACCATACCTACCTAGTAGCATTATTGCTATTCCAAGTAAATTCTTGTTTTGTCTACCTCCCAAATTAAACTTGTTATGTGAAAATTAGTGATTAAAGCTCTCACAAACTTGATGGCACACTTTACTGTCTTGCATTTAATAAACTTGAACCATTGTGCTCACCTATGTTGTGTATATGCTTGCGCTTTGTAAGTTGTGAATTAGCAGAACCATGCTGTCATGGGGAATGCTTTGAACATTGCACTGGTACTTACTACCAAGTTGATATCATGTTCTTTTGTCTATGGATGTCGTCAGTGTGAAATGAAAGGGGAGCTTGTAAGTCCATGGAGTTATGCATGTGTGTTAGAGAAACGCCTGGGCCACTGGTCTAATCCATGCTAACATGGTGGAAACCTGCAGCGTAACCATAACGAGTATCTATGAAGCATTATTCTTATAAAAAAAGAGATAGAGATTGAGAAAAAGAGGAAAAAAAGATATTATGAAAAGAGGAAAGAGAGAAAAAAGCACCATATTCCCATGGTAAATAAGAAGATTGCTGAGATGCTTGTTGTCTGCTTGCCTTGTCATTTTGATATGGGGATTTTTCCGTATCATCGGGCAAGGAGTACCCCGTTGCCGGTTCTCTATGATACACATATGCTTACGATGACAAGAACTTACCAGTGACTAAACTTGTGTAGCATGTGGAGCGACCGTCGTATTCAAGGGACATGAGATTCTCAACTTACAACTTGTAAATGCATATCCTCATATTTGATCACTTTAACCTTAATCACCTAAAGATGCCTATGATAGGGGCAATGAGAGCTGAAACCTAGTAAGTATCATAATTTTTGGGAGCTCTTTATGAGACTTGCAATCTCTGCTTCCCTCTTTGAAGGGCCTTTCTTTTACTTTGTAGTTGAGTCAGTAAACCTATTCCCTTCTATCTAAACAAGTATTTTGAGTTGTTGTGTTTCATTCATTCATATGATGATTTATTCAATCATGTCTTATGTTCCTTGCTTTGCACATTGCTCTTATCTTGATATTTACTACTTTGAAAGCTATCATTGAAAACCAGCTATTTGTGAACTCCACCAAATTATCAACTATTCTTTGACCAAGAGCTAAGTTTGCCATTACCAATTATGATTTACTTCATATATCTTTATGGTGTTTCCTTTACTCATTGGAAGTTGAGTTATATAATAGTGAGTTGTCTTCTATTATGATCTATGCAAGTTGAGTTATATAATACTGCTTAAGTCGGTTGAGACTTAGTTAGGAGAACACTCACTGGTCCGGGTCACTCCGTGATTTGGCTGGCCTTGAGGTGACCCGGCCAGCATCTGCTTTGGCCTTGCCGAACCTCGGCTAACTCGGCCTTTATACCCCGACATGACCCTACCCGGGGGTATCCCCCCAACACCATCAGCACCCTCATCACCATCTCCATATTGCTGTAACAATTGAGTTGAATCTTGCATAGTTCATAGGGGAAACTTTCGCGGTGTTGATTACTCTTTGTAGTCGATGCTATTGAGTGAACCGTTGAATTATTGTTTATGTTCAGATTGTTATACATCATTATTCCATCTCTGATCAAGATCCATATGATGTCTTGTGAGTAGTTCGTTTTGTTCTTGAGGACATGGGAGAAGTCATGTTGTTAGTAGTGAAATTGTGTTGAGAAAGATTCAATAGTTTGTTATTTAAGTTGTGGTGTACTTCGTCTAGTGGTGTCATGTGAACGTCGACTACATGGCACTTCACCTATATGAGCCTAGGGGAATGCATTGTGTATTTGGCTACTAATCGTAGGGGTTGCCGGAGTGACAGAAACCTGAACCCCCATTAGGAAACCATTGCACAAGGGACGTAAGGGTCTTAGAGTTTAAAGCTGTGGTTAGGTTTCTACCTTAATTACTTTCTTGTACTTACGGATGTTTGCAAGGGGTATAATCACAAGTATGTATTAGTCCTAGGAAGGTCGGTACATTAGCAAAGGTTCACCCACACAACACTTAGCAAGCTAAAGAAGATTAATCAACTATATGAAGCGAAAGCACTTGACAGTCTTCCCATGTGTCCTCGAGAACGTTTGGTCATCTTAAGTAATACAACCGGCATGTCCTTTGCTGCATAAAGGATTGGGCCACTTGCTGCATTTATTCCTACTGTCTTTTATTTACTCGTACTTTGTTTACTTGCTTTATCAAAAAACCCTAAAAATCCATTTGCTAAGTATTTGCACAGAATTCCCGATCCATACCACTAGCCAGCACCTTCTACTCCTCGTTGGGTTCGACACTCTTACTTATCGAAAATACTGCGATACACCCCCTATACTTGTGGGTCATCAATATATTCCTTTATGATCAAATCATAAACTATTTTATTTTCTTGTTACAATGATTTTTTCACTTGATCTTGAAAGTCTTTGAACAATTTTCAAATGTTTCATACTTCTTCCTTATTAGGTAATTATATAGATATATTCACTCAAATTTTTGGAGAAACCATATGAAGCAAAAAGATCCATCGCATATGGCTACACATAATGGACTATATACATCAACATGCATAATATCCAATAAGTTAGTCATCCGTTCCTCTTTGGCCTATGGACAGAGTTTCAATTATCTCGAGGAAAGTCTCACAAACGTCAATTGATCAAAATCAAAGACTCCAAAAATCCATCAACATGGATTTTTTTCATGTTTTCTTTCCAATATAATTTAAACAGCGATGTCACTTCATAAGTGATCTTTCAATCATTTGTCTTGTGACATTTTAGCAATAGTGTTTATGGATGTGATTTCTCCCACTAGACTTGTAAAAGTTCATCCATCCTTTCTGGAATACGGTAATTATCTGAAAAACCATTGTTCTCCTAATACCGGAACAAAATAACAATTATTAAAACAAATCTTGAAGGCTAGGTTTGACGACAACGAAAAACACAATAATACTTTATTTGTTTTCGATGAACATCATCACTTATTCTCTTGCTAGTTACTTAGGCCATTGCAGTTCATGAATTGCGTTGTCCTGTATGACACTTCATACCAACCAATTCGGTATCTGATGTCTACGCACTTCTATTCTTGTAGACAGTTGTTGGGCCTCCAAGTGTAGAGGTTTCTAGAACAACAGCAAGTTTTCCCTTAAGTGGATCACCCAAGGTTTATCGAACTCAGGGAGGAAGTGGTCAAAGGTATTCCCTCTCAAGCAACCCTGCAATCAAGATACAAGAAGTCTCTTGTGTCCCCAACACACTCAATACACTTTTCAGGTGTATAGGTGCACTAGTTCGGCGAAGAGATAGTGAAATACAAGTGGTATAGATAATTATAAGTGGTAACGGTGCTAGAAAATACTTTGATGGCGTGGAAGAGACTAAAGGCAAACTGAAATAAAGATAGAAGCAAGCAAACATGTAACAGATCTAATTGCAAACGGTGTTTCAATGTTTAGAAACAAGGCCTAGGGATCATACTTTCACTAGTGAACACTCTCATATAGATATATTCTCTTCATGATACTACTCTTAACTACTCTCCGGTTGGACACTCTAATCAACGGTAGGGCTATAACAGCACACCTCAATGTTCATCTTTCGCATCTAGAAAACCCCACACTGTCACCTTGAGTACTAGATGAGTCCAACAAAAACCACAATTTCATAAAGACATCCAACTCCAAATATAACTCATAACAAGTATTTGAAATCTATAGCCTAAGTGCCACCATGGTGTGCACGCTGTCACTTTCACACACATGGGGAGAGCAGAGATCTATTAAAGCACTTGAGTAGCAAGATAGATCTATAGATTACAAGCTCATGATCTCAATAAGATAATGCATAGAGAGAGAGATGAACACATAGCTACCGGTAGAACCCTTAGCCTCGAGAGAGAACTACTCCCTCCTCATCATGGGAATCAACAACGGTGATGGAGATGGTGGTGGAGATCGATGGAGATGGCTCCGGGGGCACTTCCCTATCCTGGCAGGTGCCGGAACAGAGACTTTCTGTCCCCCGAATCTCCCCTTCGGTGGCAGCGGCGCTGTGGAACTTTTCGTGGCTGGAGGCTTGATGATTTAGGCTCTTATAGGCGAAGGAGGCAAGGTCGGTGGCAAGCCAGGGGGCCCACATCATGCCCTAGCATGGCATGGGGGTACCCGCGCCTGGGGGGGTGTGTGGCCACCCTGTGGCCCCTCTCCGACTCTCCTTCTGGCTCCGTGAGTCTTCCGGGAAAATAGGAACTTTGGCTTTTGTCCCATCCAATTCCGAGAATATTCATTTTCTATCTTTCCTGGAACAAAAAACAGCAGAAAACAGGCAACTGGCACTGTGGCATCTTGTTAATAGGTTAGTCCAAGAAATCATATGAAAATTACTCCAAAGTGTGGACAAAACATAAGAAAGTAGATAAAAACCAAGCATGGAACACCAAAAATTATAGATACATTTGCAATGTATCAGTATCCAATACCTCAGAACCACATTGTTTAACAAGCAAGGAATACAACCATAACATGTATATCTTCTGTATACCTAAGTTGGACATTTCCAACTTTTTTCTTTTCTGCCAAATATTTTATAGATTCTCTTTCAGCAATTCCTTTTCCTTTTAAAAGAATCTATGAACATCAATAGTGGTGTCATTCACATGACACATAATACAAAGTGTATATAGTCAAATACTAATACCTTTGGACTTGCACTTTGAAGTGGATCACCATCATCAGATGTTTGGTATTATTTCAAAAATCCATTCTTTAGTAATCTATTAGTGTAGTAAACATTTTACTTACATCTTCTATTCATCCTTATCATGACAACTTTCATGATCAAGCTACTATAGCCTATAAGGAAGAATCGCGAGTATAATGTTAGTTCCCAAAACCTTTTTGGGAGATCCGGATGCTTAGCATCTCCATCCTTCATAAATTCTCATACAATATGAGAACATGTATTTTGCTAAATTATACTCTATCCTAATGCAACCAAAAACACTTTCACACATGATGGTTTCTGAAACAATTTTCAGCTCCTATATTATCTTGATATTAAAACAACTTTTGAATATCAATAATCATGGAGGCAAACATGATAATTTGGATACTAACATTGGAATTCTTACTCTTGATTTCATACTACTTATTAAACTTCATGGAGTAAATAGAGTTTGCTGAAAGTTTGCAATAGGACTTATAAACTTTAAATTGACATTCAAAACAATACGATACCAGTTCGTAAAGTAAATATCCAGAATTCTATAGTTCTATTATCTCAATAAAAAATAAGCATAAGGTAGTGAACAGACGCCAATGACTACAACAAATTATGCAAATTCACTTTGATTTAGTATATAACAAATTGAGTTCGACTAATCCAAATTAGAAATGAACTCCCACTCAAAAATGACATCCCTCGTGCCTTTTTGGTGATTACATGAACCAAATCCACTACACCAAGTCCGATCATCACGTGAGTCGGTGTAACTTCAAAGGCGAGCATCAATATGGGCATCACATGAACTATATGACTCATTGATGGCTCAATGCACGGCGCCCAGAAAATGCTGGTGCGGTGTTGATGTAGAGCTCGTTGGAACCCCAAGAGGAAGGTATGATGAGCACAACAACAACTTTCCCTCAGTTATGAAACCAAGGTTTAATCGAACCAGTAGGAGCAAGGAAACACCCCAAAGGTGTTACTAGCTGATCTTTGGCAGGGCGCACTACCGGTGCTAGTAGCAACATGGAGACCTGCACAACACAACCATAGAACTTTGTCCCCAACTTGCGATGAGGTTGTCAATCTCACGGTGTTTTGCAGTAAACAAAGGATTAAACGTATCGAATGGAAAGAAGTAAAATTTTGTAGAAAGTAAACACAAAGCAGTAAACAGTTTATAGATTGCATGTAAAATACAAGGACCGGGATCCATAGTTCACTAGAGGTGGATCTCCTTAAGATAGATAACATGCTGGGTGAACAAATTACAGCGGGGCAATTGACAAACACCGAGAAAGCAATACATGCATATACTAATCATCTTGAATCCTTTGAGACTTCATTGGGCATTACAACATTATACATAGACCGCCATCCAACTGCATCTATGACTAATAATCCACCTTCAGGTTATCATCCGAACCCCCTCCAGTATTAAGTTGCAAGCAACAGATTATTGCTTTACGAACTGTGTGTAAAGTAAACAATACGATTGTTCTATGAACAAAGGATTGTTGTTTTCTCCCTAGTAGCAACAACACATCTAGTACCTTAGAGATTTCTGTCACTTCCCAAGATTACCAGAGGCATGAACCCACTATCGAGCATAAATACTAACTCTTGGAGTTGCTAGCATCTACTTGGTCAAGATAGCTACTAACAACGGAAAGCATGCAAGATCACAAATAAGAAAGACATGATAGAATCAATAATCAATCTGAAATAGAATCTCAATATCCATCGGATCCCCGCAAACACAACTTGCAGAATTACAAATAGATGATCTTGATCATGAACGGAGCTCACAAGATCGAGACATGAAAGCACAAAGGAGTAGAACCAGCCATCTAGCTACTACATGGATCCGTAGTCCAAGGATGAACTACTCACGCATCACACCGGAGGCTTGCATGGTGATGAAGAAGGCCTCCAGGGTGAATTCCCCTCTCCAGCAGGGTGGCGGGAAGAGCTTCAGATCGCTCCTGATCTAGGGATGGAGATGACGACGGCTACAAACTCTTTCGTGGATTTTTGATCGAGCCCTTAGGGTTTTCGTCCCGAGGGCAATATATAGGCGGAAGGAGAGGCCGAGGGGGTGCCGGAGGTGGCTAGACCACCCCCTGGCGCGGGCCAGGCTGGGCCGCGTGGCCAGGTGGTGTGGTGGCCCCCTGGCCCCTCTCCGTCTCGTACTCTGGCATCTGATGACTTCCAGAAAAATAGGCACTTTGAATTTTGTCCCGTCCAATTCCGAGAATATTCATTTTCTGACTTTCCTGGAACCAAAAACAACAGAAAATAGGCAGCTGGTACTATGGCTTTTGTTAATAGGTTAGTCCAAGAAATCATATGAAAAGTACTCCAAAGTGTGGACTAAGAATGGTGGAGGAAAGGGCCTTTACGGTTTAAAACAAGCAATATCAAGTTATGCATCAATCAACTAGTCTTGGGACAATGCACATAGAACTAAGAATGGCCACTATGCTCTCAAAGCAGGTGCATAAAGATAGAAGGTGGAGACTCAATATAATGGTGGAGGAAAGGGCCTTCATGGAAGGAAATCAGCAATGGTGATGGATATGGCGGTGGAGATCGATGGAGATGGCTCTGGGGGCACTTCCCCCGTCCCGGCAGGGTGCCGGAACAGAGACTATCTGTCCACCGAATCTCCCCTTCGGTGGCGGCAGCGTTGTGAAACTTTTCGTGGATTTCTGATTGACGATTTAGGGTTTTTGCATCGAGAGGCATCTTATAGGCGAAGAGGCAAGGTTGATGGGCGGCCAGTGGGACCACACCATGCCCTGGCGCGGCCTAGGGCTGCCCGCGCCAAGGGGTGGTGTGGCCACCCTGTGGCCCCTCTCCGTCTCGTCTTCTGGTTCCGTGAGTCTTTCGGTAAAATATCGACTTTGTCCGGTCCAATTCCGAGAATATTGATTTTCTAACTTTCTTGGAACCAAAAATAGCAGAAAACAGGCAACTGGCACTGTGGCATCTTGTTAATAGGTCAGGCCAAGAAATTGTATAGAAATACTCCAAATTTGGAATAAAACACAAGAAAGTAGATAAAACCAAGCATGGAACATAAAAAATTATGGATATGTTAGCAACGTATCAACATCCCCAAGCTTAACTCCTGCTTGTCCTCGAGTAGGTAAGTGATAAAAAGAAAGAATAATTTTTGAGGTGACATGCACCATCATAAAATTGATCAAAGTACTTGTAAAACAACGAAAGCTGGGATCATAGTACTTCAACATAGCATGAAAGATAAAGTTCTAACAATAAGACATATCAACTATGTTGTAACATGAAAAGGCATAAACAAAAGATTCATGAATAACAATGCTTTACAAGACGTTTGTTTGTTTCACATAAAGAAAACATAGCATAGTAGTATTCAGCTTGTCCCTCATAGAGTAGCAAATATAAATGCATAGGACAAGTTCAAAGTTCATAAGAGTGACTAGATACAAATAGTTTAAAACAAGCAATATCAAAGCTATGCATCAATCAACAAGTCTTGGGACGATGCACATAGAACTAAGAATGGCCACTATGCTCTCAAAGTAGGTGCATAAAGATAGAAGGTGGAGACTCAATATATAAGTGCAAGAAAGGCCTTCATAGAAGGAAGTAGGGATTCAAGTCTCATAAAGAGCTTCCAAAAATCATGGTACTTAATAGCTTTCAGCTCTCATTGCCCCTATCATAAGCATCTTGAAGTGATTAAGGTTAAAGTGAACAAACTATGGTGTACATGCTTGATGAAGTATAAGTTAGAAATCTCATGTCCCTTGAATACGAGGGCCGCTCCTCATGCTACTCAAGTTTAGTCACCGGTAAGTTCTTGTCATCGTAAGTACATGTGTATCATAGAGAACTACCAACGGGGTACCCCTTGCCCGATGATACGGAAGAATCCCCATATCAAAATGACAAGGAAAGCAGACAACGAGCATCTCAGCAATCTTCTTATTTACCATGGGAATATGGTGCTTTTTACTCTTTTTCCTCTTTTCATAATCTATTTTTTTATCTTTTTTTCTGAATATAGGACTCTTTTTTATAAGAAGAATGCTTCATAGACAGCTCATTATGGTTACACTGCAGGTTTCCACCATGTCAGCATGGATTAGACCAGCGGCCCAGGCGTTTACCTAACACATATACATAACTCCATGGACTTACAAGCTCCCCTTTCATTTCACACCGACGACATCCATAGACAAAAGGGCATGATATCAACTAGGTACAAAGTACCAGTGCAATGTTGAAAGCGTTCCCCATGACAGCATGGTTCTGCTAATCCCCAACAAATAAGTGCAAGCATATACAACATAGACGACACAATGGTTCAAGTTTATTAAGGGCAAGAAAAGTAAAGTGTGCCATCAAGTTCGTGAGAGCTTTAATCACTAGTTTTCTCATAACAAGTTTAATTTGGAAGGTAAACAAAAACATGAATATACTTGGAATAGCATATGCTAATAGGTAGGTATGGTAGACTCTTTGGAATAACTTATTTTAGGGAGTTGGATGCATGAGTGGAACTCATACTTGGTTGCGGAGGCTAGCAAAAGACTGGGAGCGATAAACTCAGAGAGCAATAACGGCCATAATCATGTAGAGCAACAAAACATCATTGATCAAAGCATAAAGTGATACTACAAGTTGAAAACTAAAGGATCATAAAGGCTATGGTGACTTGAGATAGTCATAACATGGTGTGAACATGCGCCAAGTCAACCCAAATAAAGCATCAAAGGAGAATACCACAATACTATGCTTTAATATGCTAAAACAACGCATGATTCTTCCAAGGCACATTAAGCAATCTCAATTGTTTATAACATGTCATTCTACAACAAAGATCACTAAGCATAAAGACAAAACAATATCAAGCATGGCATGAAAAAGCATAGGCCACAGTCAAAAACAAGCTCCTTTTACCACTTAAGCATGAACTTTTCCTACTCTTTTCCAATCCAAATCAAACTATTTGAAAACCAATGCATGAAAGGGAGGGTCCAACCAATTTATTCAGCAAACTAAGAAAACCAAGAAAACAAAAACCAAAACCAAAACGAAAAAGAAGACGCTCCAAGAATAACACAATTGTGCATGAAACAATAAAAAGAAGTGTTTGGAAGAAACTTGGATTTTTATTGATGACGAAGGGGATGCCTTGGGCATCCCCATGCTTGTACCTCTTGAATATTTCCCGTGGAATCCCCAAGCTTGAGCTATAGTCCATTCTTCATCTCATTACATCATTCTCTCCATACACCTGAAAATTTTCCTTCATACAAAACTTCACACAATCATTATTAGCAACATTAGTGCACTCAAGATAATAAGTATTTAGGTTCAGTTTCAACGCCAATAAAACTTCCATTAAAACACAAGCTACTGTAGCACTTCCCTCAAAAAGCTCAATTCCCCAAAAGAACTAAAAAAGGAACTAACAAGAAGCAAATGCAAATAATGGCAGAAATCTGTCAAAACAGACCAGCAGGTAAAAACCAATTTTTTAGAAGACCTTATGTTGCTGAAATCAAAAAGTGTTGAACTAACAAAAGTTAGATAACAACCTGGGGCAGAAACACAAATATTCACGCCTCAAAACGACGTACAGATATTTTACACGAATTTTTACAGTGAAGCACAAAAATCTGTTTCGGGGCATCAACTTTCCCAAGCATTACTTCTCTCTCATTAGAGGTTACTCTTGGCACAAAAAACAAATAAAAAGGATAAGAAGCGGTTATTACAGAGGTAATAACTTCCAATACTCATCTAAAACTTTTGGGTTATCTCCCAATAAGTACTTTTCTTTAACGCCTTTAAGTTAGGCTTGATAGTTTGAGAAAATGCTCACATAAGAAATATGAATTAAAGTAAAAGAGAGCATCAAGAAGCAAATATGGAACAATTTTAAGTGTAACCCCTTCCTATGAAAAACAATCTTCTAAAGAAACAAGTCATGAAAGCACAAAGCAACAAGCATAGGAAAGAAAAACAAGTGCAACTTCAAAATTTTCAACATAAAGAGGGGAAACTTAATATTGTTGAGATACATAAAACCATATTTCCCTCTCTCATAATAACTTTCAGTAGCATCATGAATAAAATTAACAATATAACTATCACATAAAACATTCTTATCATGAGCCACATGCATGAAAGAATTAATACTCTCCATATAAACATAGTTATTCTTATTAATTGTAGTGGGAGCAAATTCAACAAAATAGCTATCATTATTAATCTCATCACCATAATCATCAAATATAGGAGGCATATTGTAATAATAATTAATTTTCTCCTCAATAGTAGGTGGACTGAAAATATCATATTCATTATTGTAATCATCATATATTAGAGGTTTGATATCATCATAAGCACTAGAAGAGCTATCTTCCAAAGCTGGGGAACTAAAAAGATTATTTTCATAAAAACTAGCTTCCCCAAGCTTAGAATTTTCCATAGCATTAGCAATAATGGTGTCCAAAGAATTCATACTAACAATATTGCTATTAGCATACAAATAAAGTTCCATAGGTTTTTTAATTTTCTCTTCAAACACTTCATGTCCTAACTTAAGATAAATACTATAAAGCTCTCTAATTTTGTTGTTGTTTTCCATTAAGCCTAACTAGTGAAAACAAGAAACAAAAAGACAAAATTGCAGAATCTAAAGAAAATAACTTCGAGCACTCACATCGGAGGATGTGAGTACCTTTTACCTTACCTCCCCGACAACGGCGCCAGAAAATAGCTTGATGTCAACACACTTCTATTCTTGTAGGCAGTTGTTGGGCCTCCAAGTGCAGAGGTTTGTAGAACAGCAGCAAGTTTTTCCTTAAGTGGATCACCCAAGGTTTATCGAACTCAGGGAGGAAGTGGTCAAAGGTATCCCCTCTCAAGCAACCCTACAATCAAGATACAAGAAGTCTCTTGTGTTCCCAACATACCCAATACACTTGTCAGGTGTATAGGTGCACTAGTTCGGCGAAAAGATAGTGAAATACAAGTGGTATGGATATAAGATAACGGTGCTAGAAAATACTTTGATGGCGTGGAAGACACTAAAGGAAAACTGAAATAAAGATGGAAGCAAGCAAACATGTAATAGATCTAGTTGCAAACGGTGTTTCAATGCTAAGAAACAATGCCTAGGGAGCATACTTTCACTAGTGAACACTCTCATATAAATATATTATCTTCATGATACTACTCTAAACTACTCTCCGTTTGAACACTCTAATCCATGATAGGGCTATAACAACACACCTTAAAGTAAGCCTTTCCCATCTGGATAACCCCACACTGTCACCTTGAGCACTAGATGGTTGCAACAAACACCACAATTTCATAGAGACATCCAACTCCAAATATAACTCATAACAAGTATTTGTAATCTCTAGCCTAAGTGCCACCATGGTGTGCACGCTGTCACTTTCACACACATGGGGAGAGCAGAGATCTATTAAAGCACTTGAGTAGCAAAGTAGATCTACTTGATTACAAAGCTCATGATCACAATATGGTCATGCATAGAGAGAGATGAACACATAGCTACCGGTAGAACCCTTAACCTCGAGAGAGAACTACTCCCTACTCATCATGGGAATCAGCAACGGTGATGGAGATGGCGGTGGAGATCGATGGAGATGGCTCCGGGGGCACTTCCCCGTCCCGGCAGGGTGCCGGAACAGAGACTTTCTGTCCCCCAAATCTCCCCTTCGGTGGCGGTGGCGCTGTGGAACTTTTCGTGGATTTCTGATTGACGATTTAGGGTTTTTGCATCGGGAGGCATCTTATTGGCGAAGAGGTAAGGTCGGTGGGCGGCCAGGGGGCCCACACCATGCCCTGGCGTGGCCTAGGGCTGCCCGCGCCAAGGGGTGGTGTGGCCACCCTGTGGCCCCTCTCCGTCTCGTCTTCTGGATCCGTAAGTCTTTCGGTAAAATATTGACTTTGGCTTTTGTCCGGTCTAATTCCGAGAATATTGATTTTCTGACTTTCCTAGAATCAAAAACAGCAGAAAACAAGCAACTGACACTGTGGCATCTTGTTAATAGGTTAGTCCAAGAAAATGTATAGAAATACTCCAAAGTTGGAACAAAACACAAGAAAGTAGATAAAACCGAGCATGGAACATCAAAAATTATGAATACGTTAGCAACGTATCACACGCCACAGGGGCTTTGCCCAGGGACGTGAGACGGCGGCGGCGGGGGGAGATGAGTTTGAGGGAGGGGTGGGGAGACGGCGGCGTGGTTGCTGCCGGTGCGGCCCGGCGGCGACCGCACGGGGTCGAAGGAAGAGGGGTCGACGGAGGAGGGGCTGGGGCATTACCAGCATGGTGACGTCTTGGCCAGCCGACAAACCCTATTATCCGCCCAGAGAACTGGTGCGCGACCAGTTAGCGAGTTAGATTCCGCCTTTTCTTTCCGGTTTTCTATTTGTCCTAGGATGGTTTTCTGTTTTCTGGGGGTGGTTTTCTTGTGTTTCTCGGTTTTTCTGTTCTAGTTTTTTCGATTACTTTTTCTAGTTTCTTTTTTTTTCATTTTCGTTTTTCTCCAAATTTGGACACTTTTTCATTCCAAACATTTTTCAAATTCGATCATCTTTTGAACTCGAACATTTTTTGAATCAGAACATTTTTTCAATTTAAACATTTTCAAATTCGAATATTTTTTAGTGGTGTATATTTTAAAATTTGAATATATTCCATATTTTAAACTTTATACTCCCTCCGTTCGGAAATATAAGATGTTTTAGCTTGTGAATCGAATGTATCTAGCCATTTTTTAGTGGATAGGTTCGAAGTGAACCTTACACTAAAAGATGTCTAGATACACTTATAGCACAAAACTAAAATGTCTTATATTTCCGAACGGAAGGAGTATCTATCTATTCTATTATATACTAAAACCAATATAAGGTGGTTTTTCGAGGCAGTAGGTTGATCCATATTATTGGAATTATTTGGATAGTTAGATCTATAATTAATGGTTAAAATTTAATCTCAGATTAAAGTATAAGTAGCGTTACGTAGAATGCACATGTGTACAGAAAAAGGTTTATGTCACGCTTAACGTAGCTACACACCGTTTCCTGAGAATAAGAAAAGGAGAGGGACTGGTAAGAATCAACCGATCGGATTTAAAAGGAAAAGTGCCCCGTGCCGCAAATACGGACACGATCGGAGGAGTCCAGACTAATAGAAAAATGATTAGCCCAAGGATCTAATCTTCCGTGATCTTTTCTTGGAAATCCTCTTGAACAGCCCGTACATCAGGCAAATATTCTATGGCCGGATTTTTCAATAGGCAAAAAAATATGTAAGCCTTTGTGGTCCATGGACCTATTTGTAATTATTATTTTTGGGTCTTTTTATACTGCTGTTGATGATTTTTAATAGATCGGTGGAATTTCGAAAAAAAATGTACGCTTTTGGCTAAAGCCAGAAAACATATAGTGACCGGCGTTGACTTGACACCAACATGGGAGGTGATTCGGTCATGATTGGTCCAAAACTTTAATACTCTCTCTGCCTCAAAATAGATGTCACAGATTTGTCAAAATTTGAATTAATCTAGACACTATTTAGTATATAGATTCATCTAAATTTTAACATAGCCGCAACATCTATTTTGAAACGGAGGAAGTAGATGATTTCTTTTTTCCTATATGATGAATATTATTTCAAGGTTCTTCATGGAGAGTGATATTAGCAAGATGTACGCGCATGATTTTACCTATTAAATTTGAATTTATATAGTCATATAGGTATTGGGAACTTATGTTTTATTGCTGTTTATTTTGTGTATAAAATGATGTCTCGGATGCACTGATTTTTTTATCCTTGATAACATTTAGTATGTGGCACTTGAGGAAAACATGAAGGTATCATGCATGCCTCAGATACACATTATATAACTATAGAACAATCAATTTAATATGGTCAGATGCATCGACATGCATTTCTTTTTGTCAATGATAGTACAAGAGGAAAGGGGCATGAGTCACGAATTAAGTTGAGGGTAATTAAGAGATAAGGCATAGTGTCGTATATGCATATGAGACATGGGAGCCAGTTTATGTTTTGTTGTCTAAGATAAGAACTGTGCATCAGTAGAATATTTATATAAGTAAACATTCATGAATATAGATTCATGACGTGATACGACGTAGTAGAAATCGATCGACAATATGAATTTTGTGTGTGCATAGGAGTACTTCGTAGAATTTGAAAAAACGGCAGCAACACTAAGAATAGCTTGCCAAATCTTCTTATAGGAAATAGAGGGAGTAGAGAAATACATCGAGCTTATTTTGTCTATATAGGTTACTTCAATTATAACATATAAATAAACTATGATGCGAGTGAGTGACATAGTGAGAGAGAATGGACAAGTTTAGAGGAATATAGATGTGATGACAGTCACCAATCAAACATGTTAACTAGAAATTTCCATTGATCTGGTGGGTTATATAATAGATGTAGGCACATAACAAACCTTGTAAGGTCGTCCATGTATGTGCAAGAAAAATACCGGGACGAACCCAACATACTATGTGTGCAAGGGACCATATCTGAAATAATAAATGTTGTCCTAGGTGCACAAATCAATTATAGTCAGTGTCTTTAGCTGGGAAATTTTAAAACAAACTTACATATTACAATATTGAGTGAGAAATAGTGTTTTAGCAATATGCGATTGCTAACACCAGTTATTATTATTGTTGTTGGGGATATACTTTCCGGGTATCCTCATAGTTCCTCACTGACCAGGGTGTCCCACTTCGGGTTAGAGCTTTGCTTCACGGGCGGCTTAGTCAGGGAAAAAAGACAGAGTCCAATCCGGCTACGGGAAGGCTCAAAAGACTTACCGACTTAGGCCCATAGTGTTACTTGTAGTTCAAGATGTACTCTGTAACCGACTCTTACTCGTAGCCGGATAGATCTCTCATGTAAACCTTAGGCCGGATATCTATATAAGCCGTCCTAGGGAGAGCCTTTAGGGCACCCTCAATTGTCTACAATCTCAACTGTCACAGGCGAAACCCTTGTAACCTATATTCCGGCTCTGCCGTATTACTGGATTGCTAGCAGGAGTAGGATCCGTCCAAAGCCAGCGGATTCGAACCTGGGTAAATTTGTGTGCTCACCGTCCCGGAACACCGTACGTCTCACACCCCTCTCTTCCGCACGCCTCGAGGACCCCCTCATGGCGTGCTTGTCATCAATCCGACGACAGTTGGCGCCCACCGTGGGGCAAGTGAGCTTCGGATCTGCGTTCCGAGCGGAATCTGCAAGAATCGGAATCGGCGAGACTATCGCCGTTGGTCGCATCCTCTACGCCAGCGACGTCTCTCTCATCGTTCTCGATGAGACTTAGATTCCGGCTAGGGAGGCTGTGACTGCCTACACCATCATGTCTTTTGGCGAGATCGATGTTTACATCGGTTTTGCTGAACCTGTCCCACCCACCCCAGCAGTGATAATAGAGGCAGAAGAATCTTCTGGGTCCCATTTGTCCGCGGAGGCGGCAGAGTTCCGGATCTCAGAAAACCCTAATCCCACCCAGCCCGCACCAGTTGCGGATATAGTGGAGAAATACGAGCCTAAAGAAGACCTAGCGGTCCAAGTCGAATCTGGAATGGATCTCCTTGGAGAAGCCGGATCCTAGATCGACCCACCCGCGGAAGTCAAAATCCAGGAGGAGCATATCAATGACACTGATTCCGGCTCTGATGACGCGGGACAGATAGGCCTTTCCTAAGGTACACACTGCGACGTATGATAATACAAGACGCAAGCGTAGATGCAATTCTCGAGACCATCAAAAGTTTTGACAAAGCTGATCGCAAAAGCCGCAGGTACCTCAAGAAGCATGTGTCGCACTTCGTCGGATATGTGGGATCCGGATCCGGCTCTGCCGATGCTGGAGACAACACCGACTCTGTGTTGGAGGATTTTGGAACAAACGCCGACGTACCCGCATCCTCGGATGAATCGATGACGTCAGCAGATTTCCGAAAGTTCTCCGCAGAATATGAAGAGGAGTATAACTCCAAAGCTGCAGAGGAAGGAGAAGCCATGGATGAAGGATCTGGGGAACACTCTCCCAAAGCGCAGGATGACATGGAAGTCGGAGATAATCCCGAAGTCCAGATGTCCGAAAGTGTTGGGTCCGCAGCATAGAAAACAAAAAATTTCCTACGATGAGAACTACACGCCAAGATCTATCGACTAGGTACAGAGCAACATGTGGACATACATCCATCGAGAACTTACCCTTGAAGACAAAGAGTTTTGTTAACGAGTAGAAACTCGTGGTTGATGTAGTCGTAAACTTGCTGATCTCAAGATCGTGTGGAAGTCCGAGCGCCGCAACTCAGCAGCGCATCCGTACTCGCACACACGTTCAAGCCACCGGACAACCTCCACCTCCTCGCTCCAGCGATCCAGCAGAAGCAGCAACTCCTTCCAAACGAAATGCCACCGGGAACATGTATCTCGCTAATCTGAGACCAGGGGGGAATAATTCTAGGGGGGGAGAGAGATCCTTCACGAGGAGGTGTGAGGAAGAAGGAGGAAGAGGGTGGCATTTTATAGGAGGAGGGGGGTGCCCCTCCCCATGGCCGGCGCCTCAAGGGGGTGCCCCTTCACCTCCTCCATTCATGTGGTGGTAACCCTTCCACATTAAAATACCTCTACACATTCCCTTTTAAAGCCCCCACTTTAAATGCATTAAAATTCTCTAAGGTTAATGCTCTCTCATTTAATAAAACTCTTTTATTAAATTTATTCAGAATTTTGTTAATTACTTTAGTTAACAAACATTCACATATAACCCCTTGCAATATTTCAATATCACATGCAGAACCACTTTCTATAATTTCACCCAAAACAATTTCTGGTTTCTATCGAAACAATTCCTGCGCTTTGCAATTCTTTCGTCTGAAACATATGTGCTCCAAAATGGTGTCCGGTAACTCTTAAGTGTGTCACCCTACGGTTCGCGAATAATGCAGACATGATTGAGACTCCTCTCAGATCAATAATCAGAAGCGGGACCTGGAGAGCCATACTGACTCCTGCATATTCAACGATGACTTCTGTGATCGTGAGAACCTTTAATGCTTGTAATTTAATCCCTTTGTCTCATGATATAATACATGCCCGAGATTAGATCATCGGTATCCAAATACCTAGTTTGATCTTGTTACTGACATGCACTCTTTTCTCGTTCCCGTGATATAACATTCTAGTGATCACATCACTTGCTTGTAAGCTACCGTAATGTGATATCACCGAGAGGGCCTAGAGTATATCTATCCGTCATCAGGATTGTCAAATTCCACTCTTGATCCATGAGCCTCAACATAACACCTTCGTAGCACTGAACCCATCTTTATAGTCACTCTGTTACGGTGTGACGTTTGATGTTATCAAGATACTCTTTCGGTGTTAGCAATTAACATGATCTCATGGTCTAAGGATAAAGATTACTTCGTATGATGTTATAGCAATATAAACATAATGACTTGATCGTAATGCTATACTTCAAATGAATGTTCATCACATCATTTCACAAATGTTGTGACCTTGTTATTAACAACATCCAATGTCCATGATCAGGAAACCTTGATCATCTTGTTAATCAATAAGCTAGTCTATAAGAGAGGCATAACTAGGAACCCTTTTTGTTTATTAAACACACATGTATTGATGTTTCTGATCAATACAATTATAGCATGCAAAATAAACATCTATCATATATAAGGAATACATAATAACAACTTTATTATTGCCTCTCAGGACATATTTCCTTCAGTCTCCCACTTGCACTAGAGACAATAATCTAGTTCACATAGTGATAAATCTAACACCCATGGAGTTTTGGTGTTGATCATGTTTTCCCTAGGGAGAGGTTTAGTCAACGGATCTGCTACATTTAGGTCTGTGTGTACTTTACAAATCTTTATATCTCCATCCTTGACATGTTCGCGGATGGAGTGAAATCGGCGCTTAATATGCTTGGAATTCTTGTGAGACCTTGGTTCCTTGGCGTTGGCTATGGCTCCATTGTTGTCACAATAGATCACCATTGGGTCCAATGCACTAGGAACCACACCTAGTTCCGTTATGAACTCTTTCATCCAAACCGCTTCCTGCGCTGCTTCTGAAGCAGCAACATATTCCGCCTCCGTCGTTGATCCAGCCACCATAGGTTGTTTGGAACTTCAACTAACTGCTGCTCCGTTCAAGAGAAATACGTATCCATATTGAGACTTAGAGTCATCCGGATCGGTGTCAAAACTAGCATCAACATAACACTTAGCGACTAGCTCTTCTTCACCTCCGTATATAAGAAACATATCCCTAGTTCTTCTCAAGTACTTGAGGATGTTCTTGACCGCTATCCAGTGTTCTGAACCTGGATCGGATTGGTACCTACTAGTCAAACTAATAGCATGTGCCACATCCGGTCTTGTACATAGCATGGTATACATTATAGAGCCTTTGGCCGAGGCATAGGGGATCTTATCCATTATCTCTCTTTCTTCCACCGTAGCCGGACTTTGAGTCTTACTCAATGTCTTGACTTGCAACATAGGTAAGAACCCCTTCTTACTTCCGTCCATATTAAACTTCTTTAATATCTTATCAAGGTATGTACTCTGCGATAGCCCAATTAGGCGCCTTGATCTATCTCTATAGATTTTAATGCCTAATATATATGACGCTTCACCAAGGTCTTTCATCGAAAATTTGCTGTTTAGATAACTTCTAACACTGTTTAAAAGATCTATATCATTTCCAACCAATAATATGTCATCCACATATAATATCAGAAATGCCACATTGCTCCCACTCACTTTCTTGTAAATACAAGCCTCTCCATAAGTTTGGACAAATCCAAACTCTTTGATCACCTCATCAAAGCAGAGATTCCAACTCCGGGATGCTTGCTTGAGTCCATAGATGGATCGCTGAAGTTTGCATACCTTATTAGCATCCTTAGGATCGACAAAACCCTTAGGTTGTATCATATACAACACTTCTTCAATATTACCATTGAGGAACACAGTTTTGACATCCATCTGCCATATTTCATAATCGAAATATGCAGCAATTGCTAACATAATCCTAACCTACTTAAGCATCGCTACGGGAGAGAATGTCTCATCGTAGTCAACTCCTTGAATTTTTCGAAACCCCTTTGCGACAAGTCGAGCCTTATAGATGGTCACATTACCATCAGCATCAGTTTTCTTTTGAAAATCCATTTATTCTCAACGGCCATTCGATCGTGAGGTAACTCCACCAAGGTCCAAACCTGGTTCTCGTACATGGATTCCATCTCGGATTTCATGGCTTCTAGCCATTTGTTGGAATCCGGGCTCATCATCGCTTCTTCATACGTCGCAGGGTCATCTATTTCATCAACCATAAAATTCACAACAGGATTGCCGTACAATTCAGGAGCTGCACGTGTCCTACTTGACCTGCGAGGTTCGGTAGTGTCCTCTTTCGGAGTTTCATGATCAATATTATTAGCTCTCTCTTCATTAGGTGAAGTCAACTCCGAAACAATTTCCGGTGCTGTGCTACTCGCCATTTCATGAAGAGAAGGTTCAATAACCTCTTCGAGTTCTACCTTCCGACTACTCACACCTTTCACGAGAAACTCGTTCTCAAGAAAGGATCCATTCTTGGCAACAAAAACCTTGCCCTCGGATCTGTGATAGAAGGTATACCCAATCGTTTCCTTAGGGTATCCTATGACGACGCATTTTTTCGCTTTGGGTTCGAGTTTATCCAGCTGAAGTTTCTTCACAAAAACATTGCATCCCCAAACTTTAAGAAATGACAACTTAGGTTTTTTCTAAACCATAATTCATACGGTGTCGTTTCAACGGATTTAGACGGTGCCCGATTTAAAGTGAATGCAGTTGTTTCTAGTGCATAACCCCAAAATGATAGTGGCAAGTCAGTCAGAGACATCATAGATCGAACCATATCCAATAAAGTACGATTACGACGTTCCGACACACCATTACGTTGTGGTGTTCCGGGAGGCGTGAGTTGTGAAACTATCCCACACTCTTTCATGTGTGTGCTAAACTCGTAACTTAGATACTCACCTCCACGGTCAGGCCAAAGAAATTTGATCTTTCTGTTACGATGATTTTCCACTTCATTCTGAAATTCCTTGAACTTTTCAAAGGTTTCAGACTTGTGTTTCATCAAATAGATATACCCGTATCTACTCAAATCATCTGTGAAAGTAACAAAGTAACGATATCCACCTCGCGCCGACACACTCATTGGTCCACACACATCAGTATGTATGATTTCCAATAAATCTGTCGCCCGTTCCATTGAACCGGAAAACGGCGTTCTAGTCATCTTGCCCATAAGGCATGGCTCACATGTATCAAATGATTCAAAATCAAGTGATTCCAAAAGTCCATCAGAATGGAGTTTCTTCATGCGTTTTAACGCCAATATGACCTAGACGGCAGTGCCACATATATGCAGATATATCATTATCAAGTTTAATCCTTTTAGCATCAACATTATGAATATGTGTAATACTACTATCGAGATCCAATAGAAATAAACCATTCAACACAGGTGCATGACCATAAAAGATATCATTCTTATAAATCGAACAACCATTGTTTTCAGATTTAAAGGAATAACCACTTTGCATCAAACACAATCCGGATACAATGTTCATGCTCAGTGCAGGCACCAAATAACAATTATTTAGGTTTATAACTAATCCCGATGGCATATGGAGAGGTAGCGTCCCAACGGTGATCACATCAACTCTTGATTCATTGCCGACCCGCATCATGACCTCATCCCTTGCTAGTTGTCGCTTGTTCCGCAGCCCCTGAACCGAGTTACATATATTATCAACCGATCCCGTATCAAATACCCAGGTGCTACTGCGAGTACTATTCAAGTACACATCAATAACATGTATATCATATATACCTTTGTTTGCCTTGCCGGACTTCTTGTCCGCCAAATACTTGGGGCAATTGCGCTTCCAATGGCCAGTCCCCTTGCAATAGTAACACTCGGTGTCAGACTTAGGGCTAGCTCGGGGTTCCTTTTCAGGTGCAGCAACAGATTTGCCACCCTTCTTTCCCTTGTGCTTGCCTTTCTTGTCCTTCTTGAAACTGGTGGTATTATTGATCATCAACACTTGATGTTCTTTCCTAATCTCCACTTCTGCAGTCTTAAGCATTGATAGAAGCTCGGGAAGAGACTTCTTCATGCCTTGCATATTATAGTTCATCACGAAGCTCTTGTAGCTAGGTGGCAAAGATTCGAGAACATGATGGATGCCTAAGTCAATGGGAATCGTTATTCCCAAGGACACAAGCTTATCGGCGTACCCAGACATTTTGAGTACGTGCTCACTAACGGAGCTGTTTTCCTCCATCATGCAGCTAAAGAACTTTTCAGAAGCATTATAACTCTCTACGGCAGCATGGGTATCGAAAATCATTTTCAATTCTCCCATGGTATCAAAGGCATTGCCATTTTCGAAACACTTTCGAAGTTCTGGCTCTAGCCCATACAGTATGCCGCAATGAACTAAGTTGTAGTCCTCCTGACGAGTCATATAGACATTCTTTTCCACGTCAGGGGCATCAGGAGCTGGTGGGGGGCCTAGCAGCGCATCTAGCACATATTGCTTTTGTGCAGCAGTGAGGAGAATCCTCAAATTCATAGCCCAGTTAGTGAAGTTGCTACCATTCGCAGCAAGTTTCTCTTTCTCCATGAACACATTAAAATTAAAAGCAGGTGGTGCCATCTACAACAGAATTTGTAAAGTTTATTGAGACTAAGTTTATGATAGAGTGAGTTCAACTAATCCAAATTACTAATGAACTCCCACTCAAAAATGACATCCCTCGTGTCCTTTTGGTGATTACATGAACCAAATCCACTACACCAAGTCTGATCATCACGTGAGTTGATGTAGCTTCAAAGGCGAGCATCTATATGGGCATCATATCAACTATATGACTCATGCTTAACCTTTTGGTCCATGTTCCGAGGCCATGTCTATACATGCTAGGCTCGCTAAGTAAGAACCTTAGTATTCGCGTGTGTAAAACTGTCTTACACCTGTTCCTATGAAAGCGTGGATTCGAGTACACCTGATCATCACGTGATGTCTCGAAACACGATCCACAGAACGGTGCATACTTAAGGAAGAACACATTTTTATCTTGATATCTAAATGAGGGATCATCTTACAATGCTACAGAAAGCGCCATACTAGCAGTATAAGATGCTAACATCTAATGTGTAAAGTGAGATGATATGGTCCATGCATTTAATCTCTATCATTTGCATCGTGGTATGATCTATATCATTCCTTTGTGTGTAAGGCCAAGGTCTATGGAACTTACACGTTGAATGTGTTGTAAGAGTATCTATCATACATCTACTTACAACAATACCATATCAATACACTAGCCCAGCAACGATCTAAACTAGACGCCTCTAATTTATCAATTGCAAGTTTTATGTGGCTTAGGGCTTTCGAAGATAGAACCGTTCTTACCTATAAACATGAACCACAAGGAGGATAACCAAGTTATCAGCAACTCGTTGTAAATCAGATATTGACTATAGAAGGAGAGACAGACACCCGTGATGACCCACAAGTATAGGGGGTGTATCGCAGTATTTTCGAGGGAAGTGAAACCCAATTTATTGATTCGACACAAGGGGAGCCAAAGAATACTTATCAGCCTTAACAACTGAGTTGTCAATTCAGCTGCACCTGGAAAAAATCTTGCTCACAGCAGTTTATCAATAGCAACAGTTTTGTAGTAGGAATTGTAAAGTAACAGTAGTAGCAAAGTAAAGACAGTAGTAGCAAAAGCAGTAAGCAGTGGGATTCGAGTGCGGTAGGCATAGGGATGGATGGACGGGCGTTGCATGGACAAGACAATTCACATAGCAATCAGAACATAGGGCAATTGCAGATAAATAAGATAAAGCACCCAAGTACTAGACAATCCTAGCCATGTGTTCCATATATAGTCATACGTGCTCGCAATGAGAACTTGCACAACATCTTTTGTCCTGCTAGCCCGTTTGCAGCGAGGCCTCTAGGGAACTACTGGCAATTAAGGTGCTCCTTTTAATAGAGCACCGGAGCAAAGCATTAACACTCCGTGAACACATGTGATCCTCACATCAAAGCCTTTCCCTTCCGGCTACCCTGATTTCTGTCACTTCGGGACCATAGGTTCCAGACAACGACGTGTGTACACAACTTGTAGATAAGACCAGAAACAATACTATCATAATGAATCAATAATAAGTTCAGATCTGAAATCATGGCACTCGGGCCCTAGTGACAAGCATTAAGCACAACAAAGTTGCAACAAAGTCATAAAGCACTAATAAGAGATACTAGGCACTATGCCCTAACAATCTGATGCCATTACACGAACGATCTCATCCAATCCCTACCATCCCCATAGCCTACAGCAGGGGATTGCTCACTCATAGATGGGGGAAACATGGATGGTCGATGAAGATGATGGTGGAGGTCGATGGAGATGGCTCCGGGGGAACTTCCCCGTCCCGGCAGGGTGCCGGAATAGAGACTTTCTGTCCCCCGAATCTCCCCTTCGATGGCGGCGGCGCAGCGGAACTTTTCGTAGAAAAACGCCGAACCCCCCCCCCCCTTAAGTTTTTAGGTCAGAAGGCTTCTTATAGGCGAAGAGGGAGCCCGATGGGGTGCCTGGGGCCACCACACCAGGCCCTGGCGCGGCCAGGCCTAGCCCGCGCCTGGGAGGGTGTGGCCAGCCCCTGGCCCTCCTCCGTCTCGTATTCTGGCTCCTAGAGTCTTCTAGAAAAATAGGCACTTTGGCTTTTGTCCCGTATAATTCCGAGAATATTCATTTTCTGACTTTCCTGGAACCAAAAACAGCAGAAAACAGGCAGCTGGCACTGTGTCTCTTGTTAATAGGTTAGTCCAAGAAATCATATGAAAAGTACTCCAAAGTGTGGACAAAACTCAAGAAAGTGGATAAAACCAAGCATGGAGCATCAAAAATTATAGATACATTTGCAATGTATCAACATCCCCAAGCTTAACTCCTGCTCGTCCTCAAGTAGGTAAGTGATAAAAAGAATAATTTTTGAGGTGACATGCACCATCATAAACTTGATCAAAGCATTTGTAAAACATTCAAAGCTGGGATCATAGTACTTCAATCATAACATGAAACACAAAGTTCTAGCAATAAGACAAAGAAACTATGATGCAACATGAAAAGGCACAAACAAAAGATTCATGAATAACAATGCTTTGCAAGACGTTTGTTTGTTTCACATAAAGAAAACATAGCATAGTGGCATTCAGCTTGTCCCTCAATAGAGTAGCAAAAGTAAATGCATAGGACACCTTCAAAGTTTACAAGAGTGAATAGATACAAATAGTTTAAAACAAGCAGTATCAAGGTATGCATCAATCAACAAGTCTTGGGACAATGCACATAGAACTAAGAATGGCCACTATGCTCTCAAGAAAGTGCTCAAAGAATAAGTGGAGACTCAACAAGTAAAAGAAAAGGTTTTGAATAGTTTGAAGGGCTTACAAATGCTGAAAGTACGATACTCGTTAGCTTTGAGCTCTCATTGCCCCTATCATAAGCATCTTTAATGTGGTTAAGGTGCAAGTGACACAACTAAGAGGATATGCTTGACAAGTTATAAATTGAAGTCTCATGCCCCTTACTTACAAAGACCGATCCTCATGCTACTCAACTTCAGTCACAAGTAAGCTCTTGTCATTGTAAGTATATACGTATCATAGAGAACCGCCAATGGGGTACCCCTTGCACATGACACGGGAGCTATCCCATGATCAAAATAACAAGGCAAGCAGACAATGAGCATCTCAGCGATCTTTTTATTTACTATGTGCATAGATTTTTATTGAGGATGCTTCATAGAATGCTCATTATGGTTATGCTGCAAGTTTCCACCATGATTAGGCATGGCTTAGGCTAGCGGCCCAGGCGTTTCTCTAACATACATACAAACTCCATGATCTTACAAGTTCCACTTTTATTTCACATCGCCGGGATCCATAAGCAAAAGAACATGATATCAACTAGGTACAAAGTACCTATGAAGCGTTGAAAGCGGTCCCCATGATACATGGTTCTGCTAACTTCAACTCATAAAGCGCAAGCATATGCGCAACAAAGAAGGACACAATGGTTCAGCTTTATTAAGTGCAAGAAAATAACTTTCTCATAACAAGCAAACATTTTATTCGGAAGAAAACAAGGCATATTGAATATGCACGGAAGTAGCAAATGATGCTAATAGGTAGGTATGGTGGACACATTGGCAATATTTGGTTTTAGGGAGTTGGAAACATGAGTAAAACATACTCAGTGAAAGTGAAGGCTAGCAATAGTAAGGGAGCGATAAACGAGAGAGCAATAATGGCCATAATCATGCAGAGCGACAAAACATCATTGATCAAAGCATAAAGTGATACTACAAGTTGAAAACTAAAGGATCATAAAGGCTTATGGTGACTTGGGATAGTCATAACATGGTGTGAGCATGTGCCAAGTCAACCCAAATAAAGCTTCAAAGGAGAATACCACTATACTATGCTTTAATATGCTAAAACAACGCATGATTCATCCAAGGCACATTAAGCAGTCTCAATTGTTTATAACAAGTCATGCTACATCAAAGAATACTAAGCATAAAGCCAAAACAATATCAAGCATGGCATGACAAAGCATAGGCCACAGTCAAAAACAAGCTCTCTTTACCACTTAAGCATGAGCTTTCCTACTCTTTTCCAAGCCAAACCAAACCATTTGAACACCAATGTATGAAAGAGGGGGGGGGGTCCAACCAATTTATTCAACAAACTAAGCAAACCACACAAACTAAAAACCAAAACGAAAATGAAAAAAAGACGCTCCAAGAACAACACAACTGTGTATGAAATAATAAAAATGAAGTGTTTGGAAGAAACCTGAGATTTTTATTGATGAAGAGGGGGATGCCTTGGGCATCCCCAAGCTTTGACGCTTGTACTTCTTGGATATTTCTTGGGGTGACACGCGTGGCATATAAACAAGATGCAATAACATGATCATCATCGCCCACATATAAACATATGTGTACTACCCGTGCAAAGCACCTACGCATAGATCAGGCTCGGATACCACTGTTGGGTTCGCAGCATAGAAATCAAAAAATTCCAACGATGAGAACTACATGCCAAGATCTATCTACTAGGTACAGAGCAACGGGTGGACATACATCCATCGAGAACTTACCCTCGAAGACAACGAGGTTTGTTAACGAGTAGGAACTCGTGGTTGATGTAGTCGTACACTTGCCAATCTCAAGATCGTGTGGAAGTCCGAGCGCCGCAACTCAGCAGCGCATTCGTACTCGCACACACGTTCAATCCACTGGACAACCTCCACCTCCTCGCTCCAGCGATCCAGCGGAAGCAGCAACTCCTTCCAGATGAAATGCCACCGCGAACATGTATCTCGCTAATCCGAGACCATGGGGGATTAATTCTAGAGGGGGAGAGAGATCCTTCACGAGGAGGTGTGAGGAAGGAGGAAGAGGGTGGCCTTTTATAGGAGGAGGGCGGTGCCCCTCCCCATGGCCGGTCCCTCAAGGGGGGTGCCCCTTCACCTCCTCCATTCATGTGGTGGTAACCCCTCCACATTAAAATGCCTCTTCACATTCCCTTTTAAAGTCTCCACTTTAAATGCATTAAAATTATCTAAGTTTAATGCTCTCTCATTTAATAAAACTCTTTTATTAAATTTATTCAGAATTTTGTTAATTACTTTAATTAACAAACATTCACATAGAACCCCTTGCAATATTTCAATATCACATGCCGAACCATTTTCTGCAATTTCACCCGAAACAATTTCCGGTTTCTATCGAAACAATTCATGCGCTTTGCAATTCTTCCGTTTGAAACATATGTGCTCCAAAATGGTGTCCAGTAACTCTTAAGTGTGTCACCCTACGGTTCACGAATAATGCAGACATGATTGAGACTCCTCTCAGATCAATAATCAGAAGTGGGACCTGGAGATCCATACTGACTCCTGCATATTCAACGATGACTTCTGTGATCGTGAGAACCTTTAACGCTTGTAATTTAATCCCTTTGTCTCATGATATAATACATGCCCGAGATTCGATCATCGATATCCAAATACCTAGTTTGATCTCGTTACCGACATGCACTCTTTTCTCGTTCCCGTGATATAACATTCTAGTGATCATATCACTTGCTTGCAAGCTACCTTAATGTGATATCACCGAGAGGGCCTAGAGTATATCTATCCGTCATCGGGATTGACAAATTCCACTCTTGATCCATGAGCCTCAACATAACACCTTCGTAGCACTGAACCCATCTTTATAGTCACCCTGTTATGGTGTGACATTTGATGTTATCAAGATACTCTTCCGGTGTTAGCAATTAACATGATCTCATGGTATAAGGATAAAGATTACTTTGTATGATGTTATAGCAATATAAACATAATGACTTGATCGTAATGCTATACTTCGGATGAATGTTCATCACATCATTTCACAAATGTTGTGACCTTGTTATTAACAACATCCAATGTCCATGATCAGGAAACCTTGATCATCTTGTTAATCAACAAGCTAGTCTATAAGAGAGGCATAACTAGGAACCCTTTTGGTTATTAAACACACATGTATTGATGTTTCCAATCAATACAATTATAGCATGCAAAATAAACATCTATCATATACAAGGAATACATAATAACAACTTTATTATTGCCTCTCAGGGCATATTTCCTTTAGAAAGTACCGATCAGAGCTTGACTCCGGGAAACGGACCCAAAGCCGTCTTTGCTACCGGCGCTACCAAGAAGGAAAAGATGAAGAACAAGGCCCCGGCAAAAGACCCTCTGACAAAGGAGGTGATTGCCGAGGAATATGAGGAAGACTTGGATGGAGCACTTATCCTGTACGAGCTGAAAAAAGAAGAATCAGTGGATGGACACATGATCACTGAAGGTGCGTGTAAACTCATCGATGCTTCATTAACCACACCTATTCCTACAGCTGCAGAACTTACTACGGAAGAACTGGACGAAAGGGCGCAGGCCCTAGAAGCGCGTCGTCAAGTACTCCTCGATGATGCCAAAAACATTGAGGAGGAAAAGAAACGCATAGCATCTGCGAAGAAGTACAACTCCAGGCAATACCAGACGACCAGGAAGCATCATACCAATGACAACCAATTCCCGCAGATTCATGCCGTCCTTTTCGGAGAAGAGATGGGGAAGCCTCGGAAAGATAGCAGAGGGGATTGGGTGTATCCAACCCCAGTACAGAATACCGTGGCAGCCCGAGAAATTCTATCAGCTAATCCAGGTCCGGAGGAGATCCAGTTGGGAATCAAACTACTCAACAAGGGACTGGAGCAGCAAAAGGTCGCCATGTCCGGAAGTCAAAAACTGGTCTCTGATTCCGACCAATGTCGCACGGATCCGGCATGGGATGATGTAAGACCCCAGCGTGTCCCGGAGCCACTACCGCCCTGAACGCCGAGAAGACAATTATTCGAGAACCGGATCTTCGGGACAGCACCACAAAGTTGCCCGTGGCTGGCGTAACGTTAACCCTGTTGCGGAGCAAGAGGCAATTGCTGCACTGAATTCGAGGAACCAGCCCCGGCGAGAGTCAAAAGACCGCAGGGATGATGATAAGGAGAAACGTCGGGAGGAGGACCGACAAAGGATGCCACCTCCTAGACATGAAAGCCGTCCGGATGACGGACAAAGGAATGACGGAAACCATGCCGGGACAAGCCGGCAGGGGGCTTGTCGTAGTGAAGACCCTCCCCGGAACCGGAGTAATGACGCTCCGGACGGAGGCCGGCGACAGCCGGAAACAATCCAGCTGCCCCACCCTCTCCACCAAGCAGTCATCACAATGGCTCTCAAGGGGGACAAGGAGGACGACGTGGCGGGGGAGGTGGTGGCAGAAGCCGAAGTCTAGCTCCAAGGCACCGCAGCCACAGTCGACATTCGGGACGATCTCTATCCCCGAACGACGCAAGGCACAGGATCAACTCTAATATAGAGGCGCGGCGCTATGAAAATGATGATATCTATGTGGGCCCAAAGTGCTTCGGACCATGCATCAGAGCTACAAGATTCCCGGAAGGATTTGCTATCTCAAGACATATCCAAGCCTACGACGACATTGCTCGGCCAGATACCTGGCTACAGGATTTTTTCCAAGCTTGCTACATCGCCAAAGGCGGAAACAGCCTGGTCGCAACCCGATATCTCCCATTTATGTTGCAGAAGACGGCACGATCATGGCTTAACGAACTTCTAGAAAACACCATCCATAACTGGTATGACATGCAAAGCGCGTTCTTTTAGAATTTCGAAGGCACATATCAGAGGCCCTGTACGGTCAGAGACCTACAGCGTTGCACCCAGAAGGCCTGAGAAACTTGCCGGGATTACCTCGGACGATGGATCGACACCAAGAACTCCTGTGAGGGAGTAAATGATCAAACTGCGATTGAAGCTTTCATTGCAGGTCTCCCAATTGGTCTACTGCACCATCGCTTGAAGTGTGACAAAGTCACGGATTTGGGAGAGATGATAGAAACAGCGAGCAAGTATGAAGATGCTGACGATGATGCAGAGGATTACTCAATGCCCTAGCTGTGTCACAGTCGGCAAAACAACCAAAGCAACAAGTTTAGAAGCGCAAAAATACCTCGGAAGAGAAACCCAATGCGGAAACGACAGTGGTTACTGCTACTTTCGGGTCTGGAGGACGAGGAGGACGCGGCGGAGGCCGCGGGCGTGGCCGTGGAACTTTGAGAGTCCAAGGTAGAGGAGACCAACAACCAGGCAAAACCTACCGACATTGCCAATAACCCATGTGTGCATCACTTAGACGCCAATGGGGGCTCGTCCCACACCAACGCCGAATGTCGTTTCAATGAACATCAAAGGTGGTGACATAACCAGTAGTTCGAAAGCAGAAAGAGGGAAGAACTCAGATAGAAAGAAAGGCGGGTGAAGAAAACTCTCGTTCTTCTTACATCTTGACCTTTTCTTTTGTCTTTCGAATTGTATCTGTGGCTACTGCTGTTTTGCCAGTCTGTCTGCGGTTCCCTCCGGTCCGTTCCCGGGTTGGGTTAGGGGAAGATCCGAGCGATTGCCTTTGTGGATCCAAACGTGCTCACAAGGCGCACAATAAGAATAAGACCAATAGAGACTTCATAAGGGACCATTTGAGCTGCGGGAAAACTCTTCTCTCTCTGGTCTCACTTCGAGTCCTTCTAGAAGTAAATAAAGGAAATGCTTATTCAACTACGGCACTGTCGGACAACCGACCGGATTCAAGCCCTAGCGCCTCAACTCGGACGGACTTGTGGAAATCCTCGAAAACTAGTATAAAAAACTCACCTATCTATAACATAGAAATGTTGCATCCAACCCTGGAACGAGAGGTAAAGAATAGGCTACCATACGAGATGAGACGACATTTGTCGATATGCCACCGCCTGTTTACTTAGATCATCATATATAATTAATGCGTGCATTCCATTATCGCGGAAATATTCCCCCATGGCACACCCTGAATATGGGGCCAGAAATTGCAGAGGAGCAGGATCCGAAGCGGTGGCTGCTACAAGAATGGAATATTCCAAAGCATTCGCTTCTGAAAGAATTTGAACTAATTGTGCCACAGTCGAGCCGAATGAAATCCAGTCTTAGTCAAATATTTCATATCTCTTCTTGTCCAAGCAGAATAAAAAGGATACAATTTGAGCTGCGCGGAAAATCCATACCTCTCTTATCCATTTAAAGCATATGGATTTAGAGCATACGGAGGGATCAATTTATAAGAATCGAATGTGTTTGTTTTTATGTTATTTTGTGAAGGAATGAAAACAATTCTATATGGAATGGGTTGGGAATTATGCCTAGATCCCGCGCAAATGGAAATTTCATTGATAAGACCTTCTCAATTGTAGCCAATATTTTATTGCGAATAATTCCGACAACCTCAGGAGAAAAAAAGGCATTTACTTATTATAGAGATGGTGCGATTTGACTCTTTTTTTTGTTTTTTTAGCCCTACCTACACCCTAGAGGGAAAAATTGAGTAGTTTGCGAAGGCACTTGCCCCCAAACGCACAAGCCTCCTCCCGACTCCGCGTAAAAGAAAAATGAAATGAAAGAAAGGCACAGTCTACTTATCCCTTCCCTTTAAAAGAAGTTTGTGAGTTCTTTGTCTCAGTGAATACCCGATTTACGGAGCCCTTTCCGGCTCTTCAAGTGTGCTTCTTTCCCCGTCTCCCTCTTACCATGGCAAGTCCTTGGGAAATAACTCCGATGGGCAGAAAAAGGAAGGCGTTAAGAGACCCTCCTGGCCCAACCCTAGACACTCTAAGATCCTTTTTCAAACCTTCTCTGCTCCCATTTAAGGAAAAAGAATTTCACATTCTTCCTGAAAGGAAGGGAGGATTAGGAAAGTCCTATTGATTGCTGCTTTCTCCAGACCGACGGGAAAAGCATGAAAAAAAGGCTCGAATGGTACGATCCCTCCGTCACCCCAGAATGAAAGGGGTGATCTCGTAGTTCTTGGTCTGTGAAGATGCGTTGTTAGGTGCTCCATTTTCCCATTGAGGACGCAGTGCCACAGTGCCCGGGCCCGCTGCAGGCGCCACTTAATAATATCTGTTGTTTGCCGGGCCCCTTTGCCAAGGGGATGGGGTAGATAACTAGTATCCGACCTTTGGGAGGACTTCCCTTAATAAGTAAACCAGTTAGAAGTGCCATTCTATCTCTTGCCTAAGTGGCTTCCGAGACTTGGACTCGAGGAAGACAAGAAACAGCATTCCCAACTAGATCTGTACGGCTTCCGTTGTCTCCTTTTCGATTCCCGACTCTAGCTCACAGGTATCCATAAGAGCGACCGGCCTATCCGAAAGAGAATCCAGTACCTCTTGGTCCTAAATAGCAGAATAGGACGAACGAACCGGCCCCCGCGGATATCTTTGCTTCGGAACAAAACAAAACCCTGCAATCAAATAGATTGTCCCAAGGGCGCCATATTCTAGGAGCCCAAGTTATGCTATTGAAAATTCGTTCCTCTAGCAGTTCCGGTTTGAGCATTCCATTCCCTTTTTCAAACCCCACTTCTTTTCATATAACAATCCCTGGGCTGAGCCGGAGGTCACTTTTCCCGATCCATCCCGAAGGTTTTTTTCCCTCTCTCGCCCCATCATCGTACCCAGTCCTGCTATCGGCTCAGCCCTATCTATTCATCTCCTTTTTTGACATGGATATTTTTTTGGATCTCTCTTGTTCATAGATCTTGAAAGCGGATCAATAGAAATTTCTCAAAGGATCTATCTATAGAAAGATCTAGATCTCTATCATCATCTATCTCTATATCTAGATATGGAAGAACCCTCGAAGCCTGTCCCCGACGACGATGCCCCCTGGGCGAAAGGAAAGGGGCCGCCATTCTCTTTCTTTCCTCAATCGTTCCGATCATTTCTCTCATTCCCTTTTGTTTGTTTGGGATTTTTTTTTATTTAATCCCTTTTGCATTTCTTCAATGATTAATTGGAATTCCAACTAATCATTTTGAAAGCCATATTTCGACCCGGACGCTTTTGGGATGCTTCTAATAACCAACGAATGGCAAGTGCTCTTCCTTGTTTAGATCCTATTTCAATCGGAACTTTCCGCGTCGATCCTTCCTTTTTATTTTTGTTTCGAATTGGTCGGGTGCTCTTTTACCTTGGAAAATTATAGAGTTACCCCATGGGGAATTAGCAGCGCCCACGAATGATATAAATACTACTGTTGCTTTAGCTTTACTCACGTCAGCAGCATAGCTCACTGGTCTAGCTCCATGGCACCGAAAATGTCTCAGGGCTCAAGTGATTCACCGAAGCGACGAGACCTTGAAAGTTTTCAAGTGTCAGTAGCGGGACGTTCTGTCAATCGGGGAAGGTTTTTGGTGACAAGACCTGGAGATATCAGAAGTGAGAATGCTGACATGAGTAACGAGAAATCCTGTGAAAAACACGATCGCCTGCCAGTGGAAGGCTTTCTGCGTTCAGTCAATCTACGCAGAGTGAATCGGTCCCTAAGGAACCCCCGAAATGACATCAAAAGAGATGACACCGCGGGCTACAAAGCTAAGCGAAAGAAGGGAAAGAAGAATCCTGAAAAAGATAAAGAGACCAAGGAAGATTCCGACATGGAGGAAGCTGATGCTTCAAATCCCAAGCCGGAAGGGAAGAAAAAAATTTCGACCAAGAAAGACACTTATGTCACCTTCCTCAGATCTCAACCAACAAAGGTTAAGAAAGCAGTTCTACATGAGCTCAATGCAACAGTTCCGGCTGTCCCCCAATTTTTGGACTGGTCGGAAGTGGAAATCACATATGACCGCGCTGATCATCCGCCTAAGTTGCACAGGAAAGGAAAATACGCCTTAATCGTCAATCCACTTATTAACATTTATGGTTTCTCCAATACCCTCATGGATGGTGGCAGCAGTATCAATATTCTCTATGTCGAAACGCTATGCTGGATGAAGATCTCGGAGACCCAGCTGAACCATAGCTCTGTGATCTTTCACGGAGTTGTCCCAGGAAGACAAGCCAATTCCCTGGGAGAAATCACTTTGGATGTTACCTTTGGAACTCCAAAGAACTATCGGATGGAGGCACTTTCTTTCGAAGTGGTCCCGTTCAAGAGCGTGTACCATGCTATATTCGGGCGTCCGGCTTACTGGGCTTTTATGGCTCGTCCGTGTTACATTTATAATATGATGATAACTCCAGGTCCCAATGGTGTAATCACTATCAGGGGAGAATCGAAGAAAGCACGAGAGTGCAAGGATGGAAATGTCACCTTTGCCGAAGCCGTGCTACACGCCCAGGAGTACCAGGAGATCAAGAAGAGCATAGATGCGTCGGAGATGCCCACAACGAAGAAGGAGGTGACAAAGCCAAATCCGGAGTTCAAGGCATCAGAAGAGATGAAGAAGACTCCGTTGAAGGATGATGACCCCTCCAAGGTGACCTAGATAGGCGTAGGCCTAGATAGCGCATAGGAAAGCGCGCTCATCAAGTTCCTCCAAGTAAATCAAGATATCTTCGCATGGCAGCCATCTGACATGACCGGAGTACCTAGGGAACTTGCCGAGCACTCTTTAAATGTAAACCTGAATGCTAAACCCGTCAAACAGTCCTTACGACATTTCGGCGATGAAAAGCGTAAGGCAATAGCTAAGGAACTAGCACGGCTCGAGTTAGCCGGATTCATAGAAGAGGTCATCCACACTGAGTCGTCGGCCAATCCTGTAATGGTCCCTAAAAAGGACACCACTGATTTAAGGATGTGTGTTGATTATACTGCCTTGAACAAGGCTTGTCCAAAAGATCTGTTCGCTCTTCCTAGGATTGATCAAGTTATCGATTCTACGGCAGACTCGGAACTCCTCTGTTTTCTCGAAGCATACTCCGGTTATCACCAAATCCGGATGAAGGAATCTGACAAAGTCAAAACTTCATTCATAACCCCCTTCGGAACCTTCTATTTTGTTACAATGCCCTTTGGGCTGAAAAACGCAGGAGCTACCTACCAGCGCACGATGCAGCGTTGCCTCCATGACCAACTCGGACGCAATGTACATGCATACGTGGATGATATTGCGGTGATGTCCAAAAACAAGGAAACGCTGATTTCCGACTTGGAGGAAACATTCGCCAATTTATGAAAATACAACATCATGCTTAACCCAAAGAAATGTTTCTTTGGAATACCAGCCGAAAAATTGTTAGGTTTCATCGTGTCTCAAAGAGGCATAGAGGTGAACCGGGACAAAATCAAGGCTATACTCAATATTTCCAGGCCAACTCGCCTGAAAGACGTACAAAGACTAACTAGTTGCATCGCTGCGGTCAATCGATTTGTAAGCCGGTTTGGTGAAAGAGACGCACCATTATACAAACTCCTGAAAAAGACCAAGGATTTTGTCTGGACTAACGAAGCTGAAGCTGCACTACAAGACCTAAAGAAAGTACTCTCATCTGCTCCTATCCTTGCTGCACCAGAACCACAGGAACCGATGTTGCTTTATCTTGCTGCGACAAACAAAGTCGTTAGTATCGTCATGGTGGTGGAGCGACCGGAGGAAAATCAGGAACACCTGGTGCAGCGTCCTGACAGAATCAAAACAGCGGTATCGGCACTATCAAAAGTTGGCTTACGGTGTTTTTCTAGCATCTCGTAAGTTACGACACTATTTTCAGGAGCATCCAATTACCGTGGTGAGCACAACTCCCATGAGAGATATAATCAACAATAGTGACGCCACAGGACGCGTCGCCAAATGGGGCATAGAGATTTCAGCTTTCGATATTGAGTATAAACCCCGGACAGCAATCAAATCCCAAATCCTTGCCGACTTTGTCGCTAATTGGACATAGACGAAGGAGAATATGAACCTCCCTGAGTCGGAATATTGGACCCTCTACTTTGATGTGTCTAAGGCTCGAGGGGGCTCGGGGGCTGGCGTGGTGCTCAAATCACCCCAAGGAGATAAACTTCTATACGTGTTGCAGAACCACTTCACAGCGACAAACAATATTGCCGAGTATGAAGCATTGCTGCATGGAATCCGGATTGCTAAGGATATTGGCATCGGACGTTTGATGTGTTATGGAGATTCGGATCTTGTTGCTCAACAAGTTTCGGATATTTGTAATGCAAATAAACACATGGCAGCATATAAAGCTGTCGTGGATGATCTATCTAAATCGTTCGAAGGGTTTGAGGTTCAACACATCCCTCGAGCAGAAAACAAGGAAGCATATGCATTATCTCGGATAGGCTCTGCGCGGAAAGAGGTCCCGGATGGTGCTTTTTTAGAGCACCTCAAAGTTCCCTCAATAAAGGGAGTAGATGAGGAATATCCGACCAAATCCGACTCACCTTTAATAGCAGTTCTGACTGTAATTCCTAGCTGGACTCAATCCTACCTAGATTATCTGGTAGATGGAAAATTACCCGAAGACGAGGTTCTGAGCCGGCAGATCATCCGACGAGCGAAAGCCTATACTATAGTTAAAGGTGAGCTCTATAAGCGGAGTGTTTCTAGGGTTTTTCAGCACTGCGTATCTCCGGAAGAAGGAGTGGAAATCTTAAGAGAAATCCACGAAGGTGAGTGTGGTCACCACGCTGCAGCCAAATCTTTAGTGGCAAAAGCTTTTAGACACGGATTTTTCTGGCTTACAGCTCAGGCAGATGCCGAACGATTAGTCAAGACGTGCAAAGGCTGCCAAAAGTACGCCAAACAAGCCCATGTTCCGGCTGATAAGCTGCGAACAATACCTATAACATGGCCTTTTGCGGTCTGGGGGCTTGATATGGTAGGACCATTTAAATGAGATCTAAGTGGATTTACTCACCTCTTAGTGATAGTGGATAAATTCACCAAATGGTTTGAGGCTAAACCTATCACTAGTTGTGATGGAGCAACAACCAAAAGATTTGCCGAGGATGTTATAATCCGGTATGGTTATCCACATAGCATTATCACGGACAACGGGAGTAACTTTTCTATGGGAGAATTGGCCGAATTCTGCAACGAGCAAAATATCCGGCTTGAAATTGCGTCAATCACACATCCACAGGCTAACGGACAAGTTGAAAGACCAAATGGTTTAATCCTCCAAGGCCTAAAACCGAGACTCGAAGCACCACTACGATGTGCTGCGAGGGCTTGGGAAGAGGAATTACCCTCTGTAATATGGAGTTTACGAACAACTCCAAACAGGTCAACCGGATACACACCTTTCTTCTTGGTCTATGGCGCAGAAGCAGTTCTTCCTAGTGATTTAATTCATACTTATCCTAGAGTGGTCGCGTATATTGAAGAGGATGCCGAGATTTCTCGACAAAATGATCTCGACTTAGTCGAAGAAGTTCGCGTCGTTGCTGAAATGAGATCAACAACCTATCAGCAGAAGTTATGCAAGTATGATAGCCAGAGAGTCCAAAACAGATCTTTCAATAAAGGTGATTTGGTTCTCCCTCTTGTGCAACAAAGAAAGCACAAACTTTCCCAAGTATGGGAAGGGCCTTTTTTAGTTAGTCGAGTATTGCACAATGGATCGTACTATTTAACTGACATGAGGCCAGTCAAAGAAAGACTTGCTACTAAGAAGAGAAAGAGAGCTGGAGGCAGTACAAATCCGGATGAGTTAGACAGACCATGGAATATTTCTCAGCTCGTCCCTTTTATTCTTAGTTTATCCTTGTTTCTAATCATATATATGTACATGTTCTGTGAGAAATAAAAGTTTTGGTTGCCTCAAGTTTTTCTGAGAAGTTTTTACCATCTTATTTCCGAATGATCATGTCATACTCGAAAATCCCAGAATGCTTGAAAGTACTTTATGCTCATGTTCGTTCTGGTTTAGATTTCCGATTCTAAAAATGCTACCTTCGGGTATAACTCTAAATGTATCTAGTCTATACTTTGGTTCTTTGTCTGATTGCTTGATGCGGGTATTTTCCGAGTAGTGAATTGTTGGTACTGGAAGCTGGCTTTCTTTCCGAGTTTAAACTGGTTTAGCAATTGAGCTCCGTTGCTCGGCAAAGTTTCCGAGCAGAAGGTTTAGCCGGCTCACGAAAGGGACGAGGTGGAAAGCCAGATAAACGATAAGTATAGGCGAAAAAATAGAAGTTCTTATGTAAACATTTCAGGCACACAAAAAATTTTAAAGCCAAAAGTGCTGAATAGATCAAAAGCTTAGCACTAGCAAAATTATAGTACTGCATATTTACATAACCATCATGTTTTTCAGAATAATACAAATATTTCTGGCAATCTATGATATAGGAGGAGAGGAAGGAGCTGCAGGCTCGCTGGATACATCGCCTTGATATCGTTCCGAGATTTCCACATCCGAAACGGTGTGGTCATCGTCGGAAACTTCTGCTGACTCTTCTGGAGGTGGAGGCGGAGTGTCCACGCGGGTGAAGAAAGGAGTTTCGTAACTGGTCAAATCAGCCACATGACACCCATATCTAGCGCAGGAGTCCATAATGGCCTTGATATCTTGCTCCTGGCCATCTTCGTCTACTTTGCAGTACCCTCTGGTCACTTGCCATATTTCCATGTTTCCATGGTGGCTCATGACCATGGTGAGAGCGTTCTACGCTGCGGACCGCGTGTAGGACATGTTCCAGTCCTGGACAAGTTGCGGCATCTCCTTTGCCTTGTCCTGCACCTGAAAATCCGACATGCTATGCATATTCGGAATCTTGAGAGCTTCGCCAGTGTCCTCAAGGGATTGGCAGAAGTCGTGAAGCAGGTCACCGACTTGGGTAAGCCGGTGGGTGCGGGGCTCAGTGGAGGTGGCGTCCGTCAAGTTCAGAGGACCTATAGACAAAAACAGTTAAAGAAAATCCTACATTGAAAGAAGTCGAAGAAAATAGACAAATCAGACAGGTGGAACATACCGAAGATGACGTCGTCAACTTTGGTCTTCTCTTCCTGAAGACTCCGGAGTTCAGCCCGGAGCGCCTCAAAAAGATCCTTCTCTCTGAACAGCTCATTATTGAGGTCCCAGATTTTCTAATCTTGAGCAGCAATCTTATGATCACGCTCGTCATTGGCCATGGAGGAGGACTCGAGAATTTGAGCAATGCTCTTTTCATGATCCGCTTTGAGCTGATCGAGCTCTTGGCGAAGTTCCTTGTTCTCCACCACCAAAGTTTTGAGGTTCTCGGCCTCTTCAATCATAGCGCAGGACTGTTTCACCAGCTCTATAAGTCAAAAAAGAACAAGAGTTCAGTAAAAATCCGACTATGAAAAACATGAAAGACAAGGTTTAACAGTTCAGTAAAAATTCGACTATGAAAAACATGAAAGACAAGGTTTGAGTCTCGGAATGTTTACCTTCGGCCTCATCCTTGGCAACTTTAAGCTCATCATTCTTAAGTCAGAGAGCTTTGATCTCTCTCCGCTTGTCACAGACATTTTTCAACAAATCCTGGTTATAGGAATATACTTTTTGTAAGTCAGAATACCCAAAGTCAGAAGTCTACTAAAGACTCGGGCTAATATTTTTACTAATATCAGCACGAGCCTTGGGGGCTACACTAGTTCGTTCTTTGGCATCCTAAGGAAGCATAAACCCGGATTATTTATCCTACTTCATGCTTGGGGGCTAGAGGATATGATATGAAATAAAGGAAAAACAGGAGTTAGAATTCCGACTTACATATTGTTCACGAGTAAGTTTATCCAAACTCGCATTCACTTCAACATCAACCTTCTCGGCGAGAATCAGAGGGGTCACTAGAGCCGTTGGAAGCTCACCGGACCTTATCCTCTCCTCACGAAGACGCACTTGTTCAAGAAGATCAGAGTGCTTGATGTCCTCTGCTTCTTGCGCTTCTTCTTCGGCAGATAGATTTCTTTTCTCTAGGCACTGCCTAGCCAGCCGCTGGATCTCTTCAGCAGATTTCCGGGACATGCCAAACTTGGCAAGTCCCAGATTGCTGAGAAGGTTTTCGGCAAAGGTTTATGCCGAGGGATCATTACCCGATGAGGGTTCACCCTTATCTATACCTGACTCACCCATGGTGATATCAGTTTGCGATTCAAGGATCATAGGCTCCGTTGAAGGAGCCAGATCTTTTGCGACGGCCAGAGAAGGAATGATCACCGGCGTTGTGGAAGGTTGAGGGGCAGGAATCGGAGGAGCCATGGCAGGAGAAGCTATGGTAAGCTTCGTCTGTCGCAGGGGCTTCGAAGAAGTTCCCTTCCCCTTACCCTTGATGAGCTGCTTAGCTCTGAGAGTTGTAATAGAGTCGGAAAACATTACATCTCGGAAGAAAATTCGAGTAAGGTACATAGGCGAAAAGTTGTGATTGAAAGTTACCTCTTCACGACGGGCACCTCCTTTGTGCCAATAGCCACTGTCGGAACCTTGCGCTTCTTAAGCACAATATCCGGCAATGGGACCATTTCCACCTCCTGAGAAAACTCTGGAGGATATCCTTCGAGTGGAGCAAATTCCGACTCGGAGAGGTCAGCAAGCTGAAAAGAGGAAAACATATCAATATTGCAATGTAACTTAAAGATTGAAACACATAAAAAGGTTTACTGTTAGAATCTTACCGGCACTATGGGGTTTTCCGCTGTGTGCATGTCCAGAGAAACCTCCGGGATCCTCCTCTCGATCCGCTCCCTTATCAACCATTTTATCTGGCTTATATAACCTTGCGTGGTATAGGCTCTCGGGCTGATGCGGAGGGAATATTTCTTGGACGACGTGATGGAGTGCATCAGTCGGTCTCTGTGGTACTGAAGGGGTTGGATCTGGCGTGACACCCAACATTGGACCAAGTCGGATCCCTTCAGTCCTTTGTGTTTGATCAGATATTCGATCCGCCTCTTAGCGAGGATCAGATCGTCAGTGAGAGCCGGAGGAGCCTCATCCCAAGAAGGTTGGGCCATGGCAGCTCTGTCGATAAAAGCTAGCAAAGCAGTGGCTTTACGGGAGCCGGAACATCCTTGTGATAAAAGAAGGTGGCTGGCCATTGTTTGACCGAGTCACCAGCTAAGATCTTAGGATATGCGCGCTCACGTCTAAGTGAAAAGATAATTGTACCGGTGATATAAGGAACACCGGTAGTGATAGAATTTCTCCGAACATGGAAGTAGTACTGGAAAAGAGTAAGACTTGGCCTAATGCCGATGTATCCCTCGCACAAAGCCGCATAGGCACTCATCTCTAGGAGAGAGTTGGGAGAAAGATGGTGGAGTTGAACACTATAATGATCTATCACCTTGGAAAAGAATTCCGAGGGAGGAAACGACAAACCTCTGTCGAGGTGGGTGCCGAAGTGGACCCGCTCGTCGGCGTGCGGATTGGGGACGGTCTCCCCGGCGCCGCTCCACCAGTCACTGGCGCGGAGGAGCCCTTCTGTCTCCATGCCGCGGAGCTTCTCATCGTCAAGTACGCAGGGGATCCAGACCCCGTGAAAGCTTTCCTTTTCTGTCGCCACCTCCGTCGCCGCCACCGCCAAGCCGGAGGAGGATGAAGAAGCCATTTCTACGGTGCGCCGGTGACCTAGGATGGGCGGCGCTGGGAGTTTTTGGGGAAAGCAGAGGAGCTCTATGCGCGGGAGAGATTTGGAGGAGGAGAAACGGCAAGGGAACAAGTGAAGAAAGGAGGAGGAGAATCCTCACCCCTTATATCCACCTAACCGCGCCAAGATTCGTGCAAATGACACTATATAACCGCCACGCATCGTGGAAGGAACTAGGAAGGACCCACGCGATGATTACGTCGCCTCGATCTCCGCGTACGCATTGAAACGGCGCCTCGGTTCCGCGAACTGCGGACCCACCAACGGTCGTGCTGACAGGATGTCTGTCAGATGACGTGAATTGACCATGACTGGTGTCAGGTGGCGTTAGAGACCAAGTTCTGGCTTAGTTTGAAATCAAGCTGGAAAATCAGAGTAACCTGTTGATCGTATTTTTTGTTCCGGCTTAGTTCCGACTTATTTTTAAGACCCGGATCGTATTTTTTGTTGTGAAGTTTCAGGAACCCTTCAAGCTTCTGCAAGCCGAAGATCAAGCTAGACGATGATAAATCCGACTTTGGATCTTGGAGGCCTCCGGGGGCTGCTGTTGGGGATATACTTTCCGGGTATCCTCACAGTTCCTCACTAACCAGGGTGGCCCACTTCGGGTTAGAGCTTTGCTTCACGGGCGGCCCAGTCAGGGAGAAAAGACGGAGTCCAATCCGGCTACGGGAAGGCCTAGAAGACTTACCGACTTAGGCCCATAGTGTTACTTATAGTTCAAGATGTACTTTATAACCGACTCTTAGTCGTAGCCGGATAGATCTCTCCTGTAAACCCTAGGCCGGATATCTATATAAGCCTTCCTAGGGAGAGCCTTTAGGGCACCCTCAATAGTCTACAATCTCAATTCACACAGGCGAAACCCTTGTAACTCATATTCCGGCTCTGCCGTATTACTGGATTGCTAGCAGGAGTAGGATCCGTCCAAAGCCGGCGGATTCGAACCTGGGTAAACTTGTGTGCTCACCGTCCCGGGACACCATACGTCTCACACCCTCTCTTCCGCACGCCTCGAGGACCCCTTATGGCGTGCTTGTCATCAATCCGACAACAATTGTGACTTGGGTAGACAAAAGGTTGATGTGAATAGAGTAAGATAAACATGTAGAAATTATATGAAGGAATGATATCTCACAAACAAAAATTCATTACATATAGATTTCAAAAAATTAATTACATATCGTATGGAGGATCACGATAATATGTACGTAAAAGACATCACTTTTCTATATGCTGATGAAAATAGTGTAAAATTTCGCAACAGAATGTTAATGAGTATAGGGCGAAAACGAAACATTGGTATGGAATGTATAGTTTTTAATGACGAGCCACAAAACTATATCTCTCAGGTCTTCTTTTGTCGCTTAATTTACTTACCGTAAATATGTCAACCAGTATCCATAAATGTTGATCAAAGTGTACAAATCATCTACACCTTACTTTTATCTTCATTATGAAAGATGTAAAAATTGTGGCAATCCTGTCCTCGGAAAAAATCGCCATCCATCCGGGTGACAAGATTTGCTAAGAACCCAACAGAAGTAAGCGCAAATAATTAATGATGGAATCAAGACAATCTGTTTTCCTTTCAAGGCTTATTAACATTCCGTATATATTCTTCCAAGCTTGGTCAGCATCGGCCACTATACTTGGATACTTGGTCAGCATTGAGAAGAAATTCGGTGGTGCTCATATATCATAAGCTACAAAAGATTTTCTTAATAAAGTTTTTGAATAATTATGAAACGATATTGTGGTTAAAACTTTATCGTCCAAGCGGGTGTAGTCCTATCTTTTGACACAACTAATATATTTGTGCCAGAATGTGTCATGTATAAGTTTAAATTTAGGATTAGAGTAAAACAAAACATGTAAAATCAATCGTAAAATTAAATATATATTCTTTGATCATCATACTTTGTGGTTGCTTTATTAATCCCCTCACGTGACAAAGTGAGCTTGATGCCATTATAAGAATGAAAGTTATTTAATAGACACACAATACATATTCATTTCAAGTCCTTTCATGGCAGTAAAGATCATGCTCTCGCATTTGCGAGAGCCACGGTGCTAGTTATATATTTAAAGTACATGACGGGTTAATCAGAAATAAGAAAAAATGCTAGAAAATTCCATAAAAAAGCAAACATCGTACCATTTATTTGATAGACTGAAAATCTAAACCATTAGATCAGATTAGGGAAAAATTACCCAACATTGCCATTATACAATAAAAATAACTTGGCCCCTCCATCGCCTTTTCCTTTTTTTCTCCTAATGTGGCCGCTGCATCCTGTAGATTGTAGTCGTACTAGGTTACCGCCGCCGTATTCTACTGTGTCCTCACGCACGCCGCCGCCGCCGTGTTACCGTTGATGCACTCAGCCGATCATGGTCTGCCCCGTGCATGCACATCAACTTCAACGAGATTTCAATCATGCGTCATGCATACACCATGCAGGCATCTGTAGCCATACAAAGATTGGATAGATTCAGTGGAATTAATACATGCATCTCGGTCGAATCGAGGTTGAATCCTCGAATCAGGCTACGTCCCGCTTTGTAAATAAAGCACATAGGTGAGACTGTTGTTGGACCAGACAACACAACGTTCAAAGACGACACAACACGATACACGATGCTGGGGCAGCAGCACACACACGCATGAACTAAACCAAGGAAAAAACAAAAAAGGAATGAAGACGAAGACGGATCGACTAGACGAGGAAGACCGCAATCGTTGCGCCCTCCGAAGAATGCCCATCACGCTCCTAGCCCCGACTCGTCAAGCACCAAGCAGCACCCTCAAGAGGGAAAGCGACCGCTGCTGCCCGGACCAGAGACTGGCCCTAGGGTTTCCCCCGGCACACAAAGGGGAGTGGATGAAGGGAAGCCACGACGCCCTCCAGGAAGGGAGATGCCACCCACGGGCGGCATCGCGTCGGTTTCGGTCGAGCCGACAAGGATTTGTCCCGAGGGCCCTATCGACAACCCCGGACGAGCCGTTGCATAGGAGACCCGCGTGGGCGAGGCCTCGCCACCACCAAAACTTGTCGCCCACGAGCATGCGCCACTCCGGTCCCGACTTCGTCATCATCGTCTCACCTAGCAATTCGACGCGAGGTCTGCAACATCGCAACATAGGTAGAAATGAAATAGGGCCCACGGTACCGCAGCCACGCGGGAGGGAACTTCCTCCACCGCCGGAGGCGATAGTCGACCGGACGCGACTGTAGACAAACCAGTCCTCCATAGGTCCGGCCGAGCCCCGCAGACCCATAAAGCCTCCGCGGAGGCAAACTAGTCCAATGGTGGTCCGACCCCCGTGAAATCCGCCACCACGCTGCAACAGGCCGGCCGAGGAGGCCACGGATCCCATCCACCCTAACCCACCAAGATCTGCAGAGCAGCCAAAACACCGCCGGCCGGCCCGCCAAACCCAGATCTGGGCCTCCAGGCCCCGCCCGCCCCGAGCTCAGGCTGCCACGGGTGCGCCACGCTGCCCTGCTGCGCCGCCGCGCCGGCTCGCCCCCTGCCGAGCAGGGCCTCCGCCGTCCCTAGAGCATCGCCGCCATGGCCACTTTGCTGCCGTCGAAGGACGTTCACACGCCCGCAGCGACGCAGCGGTCACCGCCGTCGAGAGATCCCACCACCACCGCGAGGCCGACGCACCGCCGCCTGGACCGACGCGCCGCCATGCCCCTCGCGCAGCCTGGCGCCCTCACCGGCTGTCTCGGCCCGCGCCGAAGCACCCTGTGGGGGGAGAAAGGGCCCCGCCGTCGCCAACGCCCGGGCTTCGCTCGGCGGAGCCATCTGGCGGCGGCGGGAGAGGGAGAGGAGGAGGGAAGAGGGTGGCAGTGGCTGGAAGAGTTAGGGTTCGCCTGCCGCTCGCAGGAGTGGGCAGGACGAACCGGTCTTTTCGAAAATGATCTGCGTCTCCAGGGAACTCCTCGAGGTTGAATCTCCACGTGCATGGACATAAACGTCGATGAGGTTTTAATATTGCCTCATGCATACACGATGGAGGCATGCGGCCGTAGAGAGGATGGATCGATGGAATTAAGGCATCGTGCATACACAGCCGGGAAGCCCAAATCTAGGTAATGACACGTGAGCTGAACTTTACTGTAAGTTCATATACTTCAATGTCTTACCTCTGATCTATATTATTGTTCTTAACTTTATCTAGATTCAAATGTATCTAGTTAATAATTTAGACTAGATTCATCCGAATCTAGATAAAATTGAGAACATTAATATGGACCGCAGTGAGTACTTTTTTAAATTTATCTGCATCCAATTCAGGAACCCGCTGAGTGTCTACTTCTATGTCGTACGGTATGTTTCATCATACTGCCCTGTTCATGGCGTTCTCCCGCATGAATAGATTCGAACATTAGGTATGCTAGCTGGTAATTTTTGGTGATGATCGTAGAGAAGATTAATTTCGCCACCCGAGGATCAATCACTTTGATTAGGCAGCGGTTCTCCCCATTGCCCTCTCCTTTTTCTGGATGTCCCCATCATGGAGGGGGCGGGGGATTTTGAGTGATCCTTCGTTGGATGCAAATTTGGCTGGCAGCTAAGCTCTATATCTTTGTACTTCTTTTATTCTTCCTGGTAAATCGATTAGATATCAATTACTGGCAAGACCTGTGTCAATCAACAATCTTTGCAGAAAGAAGTACGTAATAAAAATTTATGATTTCAACTAGCTCTTTAACCTTTCCGTTTTGATAAGTGTAGCAGCAATACAATATGTGTACATGAGCATGGCTCGCATATAAACATAAGAAGAAGTTGGGGCAATTCTGCTGAATTCAGATCATGTACCCATGTTGGACGACTCGTAAGGACGTCATTAGCTGCACCACATTGCAGCAATACAAGTAGTAGTTTGTGCAGTTTTTTCTTATTTTCTCCACTGACTCTTGGTGCCTATTTTCTTATTTTCTCCCATGATTATAGCAAAGAGCAACAGGACTCTAAACAAAACATATATACCAACACCGCGTATAGCTTAGCAACGTCCTTTGATTTCAGTTATAGGTAGTCAGTAGAGGTCTCCGTACACATTAGTATAGTACTAACTGCTAGCTCTAAAGTTCTAACGGTATGCTAACTATTTACATGTGATCCTAGACCCCTAACAATGTGAACACCTAGCTTAAGCCCTCAACACTCATACTAAATAATCTCTTTGCTCTGATTCTTTCTATCACATATCATGGAAAAAATACACTTATTCTCCACTCCACAACTTTACATCTTCCCCATTACTTGGTATATGGTATAATGGTTTCATACTTCTTGATTATTTTGGCCAGAAGTACTGTTAATACAGAAAGCTAAATTTGGTCATTCTAACTTCGTTCGGTATGTAAGTGCTAAAATGGCACCGAGGGTCAATATAGCTGATCAATTTTTTCATTGGCACTGCATTATTGGTACACTAGATCATATAATGGCTACTCTTAGGGAACTACTACAAGTTTTAATGAATATTTATGATTTTTTAGATGAATATGCACTAAAGTCTGGTAAGTCTATGATGCATTGGATCTTTACTCAAAGAGGTGGAAACGGCTGAATAAGTCAACAATCAGAATGATCACGCGAATAGTTAGAAGAAAGCATTATACACATGTCTTAGAATAGAACTTGCAAACCTCAAAGGAGCCAAGCATATAAAAAATCACAAGCCAAGGTAATTTATTTTTCCTTGTGTACTTCTATTGTTGAATATGATGGAAATATATTATCAAGAACTCTAATTATAAATGTTATTTATCTAATAATTATTGTATTACAGCTGTATGTAGAATTTTGGGTGTGTGTGCAAGAGTACTCACAATGGATACATGTTTCGACTTGCGGTAACACTTCTCTACTATTTCATCTCTTTCACGAGGAATCGAATCGATGATTTAGCTTACTACATTGTATTTTGAGTCTTTTAGTGGATATTTTTTGAATCATGTCACTAGACACCTTACTAGAGAAATAGTATTAGTATGGGATTCACTTGTCATAAAAGGGAGAACCATAGTTGTACTTTCAACAAAGGTATTAACCTTTCTTCTTTGAATGTTTCAGTTTCTAGGATGACTAGACATGTGAAATCCCAAATGAGTTGATAAATTTCTTAAAATAATTAAACTAAAGAATTAATCTATGGATAATTTTTATTTCAGACAGCAACAAACAGTGTTAACAAAGAAGCCGGGTTTATTTTAGTGGAGGTGATAGCAGATCCAATTTCTACATATTATAAGTCTATAATCAAAATAGAATTTTTTCGTTCCAAAGTTGAGTTGGTAGTGGCTTGAGTCAACCTTGCACTACCCATGTGCTCCTTTTTGTACTTAAATTGTATGTACCACGTGTTTATGGTATGATTTAAGTTCTTTTCCTCCTTTTAGCACAAAATGAAAAGTAGCATATATCTGACCTGATATTTCTATTGATGAGATGCAACAAAAGTAATTTTAGTTGCCTGGTATATGCTCATATTTCTAAGATGCTTCACATGTAAAGTGATACAACTTCTTATGTGTGGCAACTTGTCATTCTCTATGCCTCATGTACTCGAAATAAAAGGCTATCTATAAAGAATCATAGCTAAACAAATTTTCTATGGCATCTGAAACCCATATCTCTTATGTATTCATTTTGCATTTACTCGATATACTTGGTAGGTACGATTGATAAACTAATTGGTTATGTTATCTACAGAAACTTTTATTGTAGAAAACCTAGAAAAAATTTAGGACCACATTCAATTATCCACACACTAGACTATAATATGAGTTGTTCAATTGGTAAATTGATTACACAGTCTCACATATACTCTTCACAAATATACATCTATCTATTGTGTTGCGCTTAATCAAGCAAGATTCGCATTTGGTCGCGAAAGAAAGCCCAATTCTTTTCTCCATATGGTCAAAATTTATTTCTTGATAGTAATCCACTTAATCTTGAAGTGGCATGGCGAAATAAAATAACTCCACCTACCATATTTAGGTATTTTTACACATGATGTTTGGGTTTTACGATGCAAACCGTTACCCATGTTATGTTGTAGAACTTGCAAACATATATAACCATCGAAATATCAAAAACATCGCAAATAAAAATTTACAGAAATAGTTTTGGATATTAGTGTCGTTCCCCAATAATGAAATCTCCTTATGGGTATAATTGAGCTGATATAAATTAACCTATTTTTTTCAACTTTCCCAAAATAAGGATATTGTATTCAATGTTTTACTTTTCAAAATGTTTTATAGCACTGCAATGATTATTATTCCACTAAGTAAAATTAAATCGATGAGTAAGTGTAATACAATACTTCCAATGGTTTTGACGGAAATGATATTTCTTACATATATACTTCCTCCGACCCATATTAGTTGACTTGAATTTGTCTAAATTCGGATGTATCTAGACATGTTTTAGTACTAGATACATCCGAATCTAGATAAATCCAAGTCAACTAATATGGGTCGGAGGGAGTATAACATTTTAGATCAAAAGAAAATAATAGTTTATTGCAAAGAATAATAACTTTATTATATGGAATGGTTAGGAGGGCAGTGGTACCCCAGCCCACCAGAGTTCAAACCCCAGGTTTGACGCTTTGGTGTCTCATAAATGTGGAATATTCTTTCAGTGGGAGGTGTCAATCTCAAGACCCTCCGGCTCAGTCTCTCGGAGGTGCTCATATTGGTAGGGTGTGCGTGCGTGTGTTCAAGGGGTGAGTGTATATATGCATTGTGAGCGTCTACGTTTGTACTGTGTTTTTAAAAAAAAATACGGACAAAATGCTGTCCATTGCACCGGCCACTGTGTTAGTTACCCAAAAAACAGAAAATATAATGAAAAGCAGTACCTTTTCATTGGGCTGCCTCTGAGAGGCCCATGAAGTAAAACGCTTCAGGCTGGGCGAATCCCTCCCGCTTAGAGCTGCAACTAGGGGCTCCGGCCAGTCTCCCGAGTTTGTTGCACGAGCGACCTCGTAAAAAGGTTTCTTTGGTATTGTGTTGTATCTATGGCCCTTTTGGGCCATGAAGATATCAAGCAAATTTATACCTGAATGAAAAATGACAGACCAAACAAACTGAGGCGTGAGATCCTAAAGGCTTAACGGCCCTCGGCATTGCCTTTCCTCCCCGAACAGCATGTGACAATCTCAAAGGAAATACCTGCCTCCTTGAGTGAAAAAAAAAATGCTTCATGGAAAAACATCAGCAAATCAAGAACTTCTCGATGCTTCTGGAGCACGCCATCGATGGTCCCTTGAGTTTGGTTTGACCATAACGACAACTGGTAACTACTTCGTATCTTCCGGTGGAGTTTCTGCAAGTTGGTCATTTGGTATCACCTACTGTGTCGAGTACTAGCAGGTCACCCGGCCTCTGACGAAAGAGTAGCAACAGGTCCCGCCACGGCAAGTCCCTGCGTTCAAGTCAACTTTCGGGGATTTATCCTGCTGCGTCGATGTTTCGACGGAGGCCAAAGTCTTGGTCGCAGCAGTAGTCAAGTGCTGATCTGGTCGGTTGCAATATACAAATTGCTGCGCCGTGTATGCTGATGATTGGAAAATTGGATGCTTTTTGCAACGAATCTACCGGCAAACCTCGTGATGTACTAAGAAAGTACGGAACGCGTAATTGTTGCCAAGAACGTCAGCTTGCTGAAATCCACGCGTTGGTACTCCCTACGTCTCAAAAAAGATATCGTACATTTGTATATGTATGTATCTATACGTGTTTTAGTACTATATAGATATGTATAAATTATGACAAATCTACGACATTCTTGAGAGAGCACAATATATAAAGCGAACAAACACGCACCCATCTGTACGTTTCACTCACGAACCATTAATTCGCTCTTGCTCGATTGCTTAGCCCGTACTCAGCCGCGCGAGGATCTTGCTGCACTGCTCTGCACGTTGACCCGTAAACCGTTCGCTCTTCTTGCTTGATTGCTTAGCCCGTACTCAGCTGACGATCCAGCGCGACAGCAACATGAGGGTACGTACTACTGCCTGTAAACATTTTTTTTGGGGGTTCTGCGCGGATTATTTTCTTCTTTTGATGAAGAATGGATGAACCCACAGTCTGATCGATTTGGTGTTCTTGCAGACCGATATTGTGATCAGGATGCAGGCCAAGTCCGAGAAGGGCCAACACGCCAAGGCCATGCAGATCGCAGCCGCTATCGATGGTATGCTGCTCCATCGGTACATAAAAAACTTTGTTCTAATTAAGGAGGCTCTGCAATTGCTCAATCTGTTAACATTTCAGGAGTGGAGTCAGTGACGCTGTCTGGGGAGGGCCGGAACCTGCTGCGGGTCGTCGGCGAAGACCTCGACTCCAACGACCTCATCACCAAGCTGCGGAAGAAAGTGGGCCACGCCGACATCGTCGAGCTGCGGACCCTGCAGGCGGCCCGCGGCTACGCGACCACCAGCGCCACCAGCACGGGCGGCTACCACTCGCCGTATGCCGGCGCGCGCGGCGACACCGCCCCCGCGGGCAGTTTCTCGCACTCGCCGCCGCCGGCTGATCAGTACTACGGCTACCAGCAGCCGTCGTACGTGTACTACTACTACCCGCCGCCGCCGTGCCCTGCTGCCGTCGTGCTCCACGAGTACCCAACCGGGGACTCAACCGGCTGTTCCATCATGTAGCGTCGGCCTCGCCGGAGTATAGCTCTTAGTTTGGTGATTTGTCATGCGTCGTGGGAGCTTCGGCTTCAGATTACTCCTGTCCTCGCGTGCTAGCTAGATTCTTTTTTGTGCCTTTTCGTTTCCTGCATGCCAGTAACTGCGCGATATCATGTGAAGCTATTTTCGGCCCTCTTCGATTTGTGGTTGGGTGGTGCGTGGATTGTAAAGCTAGGAGTCAAATGTGAGATGATGCGTGGTGCCTACGTTCATGTAACATGGTAGAATCCTACTACAACTCAATTTAACTTGTTTGTCTTATCAGAACTTTGTTCACATCAACCAGTGTACGTACCCGCAGAGGTCTGACTCATAGGATTAGCATTTGGAAGTACCGTTGTTTCCATAGAGGATTTCGCGCTGCGTGATACTAAGGTCCAGTTCTTTTGGGCTTCTCCAAGAAGCCTCCCTCCCCTAGCTTCCTGGGGAAGCCGGTTCAAAATCGGCTTCCTAGGAAGCTAGGGGTACGGCAGCTTCTGGGATAAGCCGCCAAAAGTACTGGGCCTAAGGTCATATACCAACAGTTGGATCTAGGAGCTGTTTCTCGAAGAAAGGAACAACATCTCATTTTCTAGGATGAACACATTGGCTCTGTTCAACAAGTGAGACGGCGGGAAAAAGCACTTACAGATTTGGCGCTGTCCTCACTTGTCTCTTTAGGTTTGAATCCTGTTGAAGGAGGAGTCCGAGTGCTCTCTGTGCAGGTTTTCTGACCCCCAGTTGGCGGTTGCAGAAAATCCGCTTTCAGCCCCTGGGAAGCGGACAGTACTGGGGGCTTCGGGTGGAAGAGGAGTTGGTGGAGCTTTTAGGTTTCCCTGCAGGTCGCCCCTCCTGGCTTGGGTTCGCAAGGGGATTGGAGGTGATTCTACTGCCGACAACTTCTTCCCTGCTTAATGCGTCGACTCTTCTACTTGAAAGCCACGGTTGCTCCGAGATCCCGTTCTCTACCAAGCTTTGGCAGCTATGGTCAATCAAAGAAGATGAAGGGGAAGGGGAGTGGGGAACAACTGTCCTGAAGGAGGAGGGACACAAGCGTGGCAGGAACAACCCTAGCTCCAGCAACCTTTTGCTCCTTCCAATCAGCAAGGTTTAGGGTTTGGCTATGGCTATCCCCCCTTCGGGCTTTCCCGACCAATTCTCGGGGCAATTTCCACCCAATCAGTGGATAGATCCTCAGGAGTCTTGGGCGGGATCAGGTTCTTCGCAGTCGCAACTCTCCAATTTCCCTAGATGCAGCCGCAACAACAGTTTCTGCAGCTAATTCCACAACAACAACCTCTCCTAGGTGTGCCTCCTCAACAGGTTTAGGGCTAGCAGTTCATGCAACAACAACAACAACAACCTGGGCAACAATCAAATCAACAGTAGAATAGCGGCAAGCAACAGGGGAATAGGAAAAAGGGCAAAGTGACAACAGTGGTGAGCGAGGGACAGATTTCAGGGAAAGAGGGTCAGTTGAAAGCGAAAGACAGCTACCTAGTTATGGTTTGCTTCAACTGTGGAGAGCCTGGGGACAACAAAATTCAATGTTCCACTACACCTTTTTTGTTTCATTTGCAAAATGGTGAACCACAAAGAAGACATGTGCCCTGTTAGGAAGCAAGCTTTGCCTACTACTAAGTGAAAGGGCATGTATGCCCCCATGTGTGGTTTTGGTAATTAATGACAATCCCTATGGACTAATGTGTAAATTGAGTTTCACTTGTAGGTTTGTCCATTGGCATCGCTTGGACCATGTGTTGGTTTCAAGGATGAAAAAGAAGAAGCATCGTCCAAGGGCTTTGTGCCTATTGAAATCAAGTAGAAGAAGAAGAAGATCAAGTATGTCTTGAAGAAGAAGATGGAGTTCCTCATGGCTATCTTCAAGACATCATCAAGAATTGAAGTGCAAGATCAAGATGCGCCATCTTCAGAAGATCTCATGCTTAGAGCTTGCCCTCCTCGACGTTCATGGAGTGATGAATACAAGGTCAAAGAAGAGGTTTCCCCATGGAGTATGGGGGAGTCATTCTCAAGACTTCATCAAGCAAGTGCAATCAAGAAAGGTGTTCCATCTTGAAGGTGACAAGATCGTCTACATCAAGCTCAAGTGGGATGCTCAAGGCAAAGGTATGATCTTGATAGGGTTTCTATTTTACCGGTCTCTTGTAGTGTTCTTGTAGTGTTGGGAGACCGGGTTTAGGATAGATAGCCGTACTATCAAGAGGGGCTCTCGAGTGGGTGACTCGTTCGTATCTTTCAAAGAGAGCTCAAACCTTTGCATGCATAGCATCATCTTTCTTGGTTGTTGTTTGATTCTTGTCTATGTGAGGATCTAGAGTTTGTGGTTATCTTCATAACAAGCTCTAGTTCATCAAAAATGGATTTTCCTTGCATATCTTATTGCGTTTTTGATCTTGCGGGTTTTCCCGGCTCCACACCTTGGGAGGTATCTCACATATATATTCATGGTATTTTCTCTCTTGGTGATACCCAATATTTCACCTTTTGTTGGATTCTACTCTTTATTATCTTTCCAACAAAATTAGTTTCATCCCAATTAGAGTTTCCAAGCTTAACTTCTTGTGTTTTGGGTTCAGGAGGTTTTACCGGTTCATCGCTTCTGAGAGATCATACCTTTCTCCATTTTATTTTTATCCTCTATTGTTGGACTATGATGTTTCTTTGCATAATCTTGTATAGATTTTTGTTCTCTTCAAAACGAGCCCAAGATCATCGAAATCGGAGTCCGGAGTCAAAAAGTTATTGAAGTTTTCGTGCAATGTTGTCAAACATTTTTGCTTGAGCGGTAGTACCGGCCCAAGTTCTGGCCCAAGTTCCGGTAAATCTCGTTTTTGTTCTGTATCTTATGTTTCTATTTAGAGGTAGTACCAGCCGGGCACCGATAGTTCTGGTAGGGCGCGAATCTGGCCCAAACAGGCAGATTTCTCTTGCCCTATTTAAGGGCCCCCTCTTCCCAAAAGTTTCCCAAACTTTGGAGGTCATTTTTGCTAGCTCTTCCACTCTCTCTCCTCCATTGTTGACCTTCAAAAACTTGCCCTCTTCCCTTCTCCCTCCCATGATTCTTGCATCTCTTTGAGGGATTTGAGAGAGGAGATCTAGATCTACAACCCCCACCAAACCAAATCCCTTCTTTGTGAAGGAATCCTTGGGATCTAGATCTTGGAGAGTTTTTGTGTTCTCCTCTTGTTTTCTTCCTCCCTTATTCCCCAAATAGCTTTTGTAGCTTTGGTGTGAATAACTTGCCTCTTGCATTTGGTGCATAGGTTTGAATTCTTCTCGGAGATTCGGCGAGTTCAAGCTCTTGGGCTTGTTTCTCTTGGGTTCTTGAAACCCTAGACGATTGTGTGGAGTTGTGGTGTGTTCTTGGGGCTCCAATTGAGTTGTGGAGGTTCCTTAAGCTTGTTGGCCTTTTGTGGCATTGTGGAGCCTTTGTGGCGTTTCTTGGGAGCCCTCTAATTGAGTTGTGGAGATTGCCCCAAGCCTTGTACGGGTTCGGTGACCACCCTCAAGTGTCCCATAGTGGAACGTGAGTAGGCCTTTGTGGTGAGCTCACGAGAGAATAGGGTGAGCCTTTTGTGGCGTCGGTAGGTTGTGTGCCTTCGCATCTTGGGGTGAGGCCTTGTGTGGCGTTGGGTGAGCATCGCCACCACACCTCGAGGTGAGCCACTTGTGGCATTCGAAGTACATTGCGCCCCCGCACCTCTCCAATGGAGACGTAGCTTCTTTGGAAGTGAACTTCGGGAAACAAATCTTCGTCTCCGGGTTCATCGGTTATCTCTCAACCGAGCCCTTTACTTATGCAATTTACATTGTGATAGCCATCATGCTTGAAGTATTATATCTTGCTATCACCTTATTGCTTACCTTGCTTAGCATAGGTTGTTGGTGCACTTAGTGAACCTAGTGGATATAGGTTTTGGCTTGATAAATTAAACGTTAAGTTTTATTCCGCTATTAGAGCCTAAATCGTAATAATTTTAAAACGCCTATTCACCCCCCTCTAGGCGATGTCCATTTCCTTTTCAATTGGTATCAGAGCGAGGTCTCTCGCTTCTTAGGCTTCACCGCCTCGAGAGTAAGGATGTCTCCTAGGGGTTTAGTGCACTCTCACACATTTACCTTTGATGGCACAAATTATGATGTTTGGTGTATTCGCATACTTAGTCATTTCCAGGTCATTGCCCAAATATTGAGCGAATTCTAGATATGGGCTTGTCTCCTCCTAAGGATCCCCAAAATCTATCTTTGGAGGAGGATACAAACTCTTATCTCGAAGCTCAAGCATCTCGAAGCTCATGGCTAAGGAATCAAAGGTAACTTCTCCTTTGGACCCCAATGCACCTCTTGATGATGTGAATGTTGACTTAGAAGTAGAATATGATGTTGCTTCTTTAAAACAGAAGGGGGAGCTAGTCCTGCGTGCTCTTCACAATGATAACAATGCTTGCTCTACTTTCATTGAAATCTTTAACTTTGCCATTGAAAGTAAAAAAAATATTTATGAGCACGAGGACACAATTGACAAAATGAGTAGTCTTGAGCGTGAGTATGCTAATGACATTGCAAACTGATGGCTCGTGTATTAACAAGCTCGTTGGGGAACCCCAAGAGGAAGGTATGATGAGCACAGCAGCAAGTTTCCCTCAGTTATGAAACCAAGGTTTAATCGAACCAGTAGGAGCAAGGAAACACCCCAAAGGTGTTGCTAGTTGAGCCTTGGCAGGGCGAAATACCGATGCTAGTAGCAACGTGGAGACCTGCACAACACAACCACAAAACTCTGTCCCCAACTTGCGATGAGATTGTCAATCTCACCGTGTTTTGCTGAAAACAAAGGATTAAACGTATCGAATGTAAGGAAGTAATAGTTTGCAGAAAGTAAACACAAAACAGTAAACCGTTTATAGATTGTATGTAAAAGAAAGGACCAGGATCCATAGTTCACTAGAGGTGGCTCTCCTTAGATAGATAACATGCTGAGTGAACAAATTACAGCGAGGCAATTGACAAACATCGAGAAAGCAATACATGCATATACTAATCATCTTGACTCCTTTGAGACTTGATTGAGAATTACAACATTATACATAGACCGCCATCCAACTGCATCTATGACTAATAATCCACCTTCAGGTTATCATCCGAACCCCCTCCAGTATTAAGTTGCAAGCAACAGATTATTGCTTTACGAATTGCGTGTTAAGTAAACAATACGATTGATCTATAAACAAAGGATTGTTGTTTTCTCCCTAGTAGCAACAACACATCTAGTACCTTAGAGATTTTTGTCACTTCCCCAGATTACGAGAGGCATGAACCCATTATCGAGCATAAATACTAACTCTTGGAGTTGCTAGCATATACTTGGCCAAGATAGTACTAACAACGGAAAGCATGCAAGATCACAAATAACAAAGACATGATAGAATCAATAATCAATCTGAAGTAGCATCTCAATATCCATCGGATCCCCGCAAACACAACATGCAGAATTACAAATAGATGATCTTGATCATGAACGGAGCTCACAACATCTAAACATGAAAGCACAAAGGAGGAGAACCAGCCATCTAGCTACTACATGGATCCGTAGTCCAAGGATGAACTACTCACGCATCACACCGGAGGCTTGCATGGTGATGAAGAAGGCCTTCAGGGTGAATTGCCCTCTCCGGCAGGGTGTCGGGAAGAGCTTCAGATCCCTCCCGATTTAGGGATGGAGATGACGGCGGCTACAGACTCTTTCGTGGATTTTTGATCGGGTACTTAGGGTTTTCGTCCCGAGGGAATCTTATAGGCGGAAGGAGAGGCCGAGGGGGTGCCTGGGAAGTTCTAACAATAAGACATAGCAACTATGATGCAACATGAAAAGGGACAAACAAAAGATTCATGAATAACAATGCGTTGCAAGACGTTTGTTTGTTTCACATAAAGAAAACATAGCATAATAGTATTCAGCTTGTCCCTGATACATTGCAAATGTATCTATAATTTTTGATGCTCCATGCTTGGTTTTATCCACTTTCTTGTGTTTTGTCCACACTTTGGAGTACTTTTCATATGATTTCTTGGACTAACCTATTAACAAGAGCCACAGTGCCAGCTGCCTGTTTTCTGCTGTTTTTCGTTCTAGGAAAGTCAGAAAATGAATATTCTCGGAATTGGACGGGACAAAAGACAAAGTGCCTATTTTTCCAGAAGACTCACGGAGCCAGAATACGAGACGGAGGAGGGCCAGGGGCTGGCCACACCACCCCTAGGCGCGGGCTGGGCCTGGCCGCGCCTGGGCATGGTGTGGTGGCCCCAGGCACCCCCTCAGTCTCCCTCTTCGCCTATAAGAAGCCTTCTAACCTAAAAACTTCGGGGGTTTTCGAGGTTTTTCCACGAAAAGTTCCGCTGCGCCGCCGCCACCGAAGGGGAGATTCGGGGGACAGACAGTCTCTGTTCCGGCACCCTGCCGGGACGGGGAAGTTCCCCCGGAGCCATCTCCATCGACCTCCACCATCATCTTCATCGACCATCCATGTTTCCCCCATCTATGAGTGAGTAATCCCCCGTTGTAGGCTATGGGGATGGTAGGGATTGGATGAGATCGTTCATGTAATGGCATCAGATTGTTAGGGCATGGTGCCTAGTATCTTTTATTAGTCCTTTATGACTTTGTTGCGACTTGTTGTGCTTAATGCTTGTCACTAGGGCCCGAGTGCCATGATTTAAGATCTGAACTTATTATTGATTCATTATGATAGTATTGTTTCTGGTCTTATCTACAAGTTGTATACACACGTCGTTGTCCGGAACCTATGGCCCCGAAGTGACAGAAATCAGGATAACCGGACGGGAAAGGCTTTGATGTGAGGATCACATGTGTTCACGGAGTGTTAATGCTTTGCTCCGGTGCTCTATTAAAAGGAGCACCTTAATTGCCAGTAGTTCCCTAGAGGCCCCGCTGCAAATGGGCTGGCAGGACAAAAGATGTTGTGCAAGTTCTCATTGCGAGCACGTATGACTATATATGGAACACATGCCTAGGATTGTCTAGTACTTGAGTGCTTTATCTTATTTATCTGCAATTGCCCTATGTTCTGATTGCTATGTGAATTGTCTTGTCCATGCAACGCCGTACATCCATCCCTATGCCTACTGCACTCGAATCCTACTGTTTATTGCTTTTGTTACTACTGTCTTTGCTTTACTACTACTGTTACTTTACTATTCCTACTACAAAACTATTGCTACTGATAAACTGATGCGAGCAAGATTGTTTCCAGGTGCAGCTGAATTGACAACTCAGTTGTTAAGGATTATAAATATTCTTTGGCTCCCCTTGTGTCGAATCAATAAATTGGGTTTCACTTCCCTCGAAAATACTGCGATACACCCCCTATACTTGTGGGTCATCAAGACTATTTTCTGGCGCCGTTGCCGGGGAGCATAGCTTTATTTATCAAGTCCACTTGGAATCACTATTGTTCAAGCTAAGTTTATCTTTCTCCTTGTTTGCTTGTTTCTTTATCAAAAAAATACAAAAAAAATTAGTTCCTACTCTAGTTGTTATTTTCGTTGGTCTGTTATTGTCTTGCTTTATCATGCTTGTTGTCAATGGTTGGTTTTTTTGAAACTGAAGCTTATTGGCAAGGTGGGTTCACAAAAGATCAAAAATATTATTATAAGGAACATCGCTTGTCACAAAAAGGGAAACACTTATGGGAACAAATTGATAGATTGTATACCATTGCTAGGAACGTGTGCTCTACCTATAATGTTACTTATTGCTGTGATGAGTCTTGTTGCAGAAAGAGGTATAAACACCTCCCTTTTCAATGTGAGTATAGTGATAATGATACAATATCTTCCTATGCTAAAGGAATTTATGACTTTTATGATGCGGAACAAATTGAAGAATTTATTGCTTGGAAGGGTGCTTTTGAATTTGCTAGTTTGCTTGAAAATATTGATGATTCACCTTACAGATATGAGGTGTATGGTATACTTAAATTTTGCTTTGATAATTACAGGGATGAAAATTGCTATATTCTTGAATATTTTAATAGATGCTTTCCACAAATGGAACAGACTAATGCCTTGCAGGATCCTATGGAAGAAGAAATTGATGAACCTGAAATCTCATTAGATGAAAAAGAGGAGGAGAGTGATGAACAACAGGGGGAAGAATGGATTAGATACCCATGCCTACCTTCTAATGAGAGTAACTCTTTATCCCTTACATTATTTGATTGTCCCCCTTGCTTACTAAAGGAGAATGATTGTTATGTTCCTGAGGTTTCTCTTGATAATGTTTTTGATGAAGCTCTAGTGCTTGTAGATCATGAAAAGCATGCTTTATGTGATAGTTATATTGTTGAGTTTATTCATGAGGCTACTGAAAATTATTATGAGAGAGGAAAATATGGTTGTAGAAGTTTTCATGGTATTGAAACACCTCTCTATGTGCTGAAAGTTTTGAAGTTCCTCTTGTTTTATCTTCCTATGCTTGTCACTTTGTTCTTTGCAAATTTATTTGCATACACGATTCCTATGCATAGGAAGTGGGTTAGACTTAAATGTGTTTTGAATTTGCTCCTTGATGCTCTCTTTTACTTCAACTCATATTTCTTATGAGAGCATCCTCTCAAACTTTTATGCCTGAAGATTATAATATGTCTATTATTCTTGGGAGACCTTTTCTTAAATACTGCAGGAGCTATTATTAATTATAATCAAGGGAAGGTGACCTTCAACGTTAATGACAAGGAACACATTGTATATTTCCTCAAGAAGATTGAAAGGACTTATAGTTTGAATTCAACTGAACATGTTGAAGGCATTCAAGTTGGAGAAATATATTGTTCCATACCAAGAGAAAAATTTGAAACTATTATAATTGGGACCATTGCTATCAAGGTTGAGGTAACATAATCATTAGTGGAATACAAAGTTTTGTCTCATATGAAATTGTTTTGGTAACAATACCTGATCAACCTTGTTAACAAAACGATTTCATTGAACAAAATAATGTTTTCACTGTGATTATCTCCACTTACTTTTATTCTATCCATTTTAGTTTTTCCTTATGCCTAACTTAAAGGCGTTAAAGAAAAGTACTTATTGTGGGATAACCCAAAAGTTTTAGTTGAGTCTTGGAAGTTATTACCTCTGTAATAACCGCTCCTTATCCTTTTTATTTGCTTTTTGTGCCAAGAGTAACCTCTAATGAGAGAGAAATAATGATTGGGAAAGTTGCTGTCCCGAAACAGATTTCTGTGCTTCACCGTAAAAATTCCTGAGAGAGCTCTTTATGCAGGATTGAGCTGTAATATTTTGTGCTTCTTTCCCCGGTTGTTATCTAACTTTAGTTAGTTCAACACTTTTTGATTTGAATAAAAGAAGGTCTTCGAAAAAATTCGTCTTTACCAGCTGGTCTGTTTTGACAGATTTCTGCCATTTTCTGCATTTGCTTCTTGTTGGTTCCTTCTTGAGTTCTTTTGGGGAATTGAGCTTTTTGAGGAAAGTTCTACAGTAGCTAGTGTTCCAATGGAAGTATATTTGGTGTTAGAACTGAATGTTAAGACTTATTTATCTTGAGTGCACTAATGTTGCTAATAAAGATTGTGTGAAGTTTTGTATGAAGGAAAAATGCCAAGTGTATGGAAGGAATGAGTAATGAGATGAAGGATGGACTAAAGCTCAATCTTGGGGATGCCACGCGTGTCACCCCAAGAAATATCCAAGAAGTACAAGCGTCAAAGCTTGGGGATGCCGAAGGCATCCCCTTCTTCATCAATAAAAATCTCAGGTTTCTTCCAAACACTTCATTTTTATTGTTTCATACACAGTTGTGTTGTTCTTGGAGCGTCTTCTTTTTCATTTTCGTTTTGTTTTTTAGTTTGCGTGGTCTGCTTAGTTTGCTGAAAAAAATTGGTTGGACCTCCTCTTTCATACATTGGTGTTCAGATGGTTTGGTTTGGTTTGGAAAAGAGTGCAAAAGCTCATGCTTAAGTGGTAAAGAGAGTTTGTTCTTGAATGTGGCATATGCTCTGTCATGCCATGCTTGATATTGTTTTGGCTTTATGCTTAGTATTCTTTGTTGTAGCATGACTTGTTATAAACAATTGAGATTGCTTAATGTGCCTTGGATGAATCATGCGTTGTTTTAGCATATTAAAGCATAGTATAGTGGTATTCTCCTTTGATGCTTTATTTGGGTTGACTTGGCGCATGCTCACACCATGTTATGACTATCTCAAGTCACCATAAGCCTTTATGATCCTTTAGTTTTCAACTTGTAGTATCACTTTATGCTTTGATTAATGATGTTTTGTCGCTCTGCATGATTTTGGCCATTATTGCTCTCTCGTTTGTTGCTCCCTTACTTTTGCTAGCCTTCACTTTCACTGAGTATGTTTTACTCAAGTTTCCAACTCCCTAAACCAAATATTTCCAAAGTGTCCACCATACCTACCTATTAGCATCATTTGCTACTTCAGTGCATATTCATTATGCCTTGTTTTCTTCTGAATAAAATGTTTGCTTGTTATGAGAAAGTTAGTTAGTAAAGCTCTCACGAACTTGATGGCACACTTTATTTCCTGCACTTAATAAACCTGAACCATTGTGAACTCTCCATGAAATTTATATTCTTGCAAATTATAGGCTGGGGATTAGCAGAACCGTGCTGTCACGGGGAACGCTTTCAACACTTATAAATATATATACCCAGTTGATACCTTTCTCTTTTGTTTGCGGATGTCGTCGGTGTGAAATAAAAGGGGAGCTTGTAAGTCCATGGAGTTATGTATGTGTGTTAGAGAAACGCCTGGGCCGCTGGTCTAATCCATGCTGACATGATGGAAACCTGCAGCGTAACCATAATGATATCTATGAAGCATTCTTCTTATAAAAAAGAGAAAGATAGGTATTGAGAAAAAGGAAAAAAAGAGATTTATGAAAAGAGGAAAGAGAGGAAAAAGCACCATTTTCCCATGGTAAATAAGAAGATTGCTGAGATACTCATTGTCTGCTTGCCTTGTCATTTTGATATGGGGATTCTTCCGTATCATCGGGCAAGGGGTACCCCGTTGGCGGTTCTCAATGATATGCACATACTTACGATGACAAGAACTTACCGGTAACTAAAGTTGAGTAGCATGAGGAGCGACCCTCATACACAAGGGACTTGGGATTTTTAGTTTATAGTCTGTCAAGCATATAACTCAGATTGGACCTCACTTTCACCTTAAACACATTAAAGATGCTTATGATAGGGGCAATGAGAGCTCAAAGCTAATGAGTACCATACTTTCAGCATTTGGAAGCCTTTCAAACTATTCAAAACCTTTTCATTTCCTTGTTGAGTCTCCACTTATTCTTTGAGCATTTTTTTGACAGCATAGTGGCCATTCTTAGTTCTATGTGCATTGTGCCAAGACTTGTTGATTGATGCATACCTTGATATTGCTTGTTTTAAACTATTTGTATCTAGTCACTCTTGTAAACTTTGAAGGTGTCCTATGCATTTACTTTTGCTACTCTATTGAGGGACAAGCTGAATGCCACTATGCTATGTTTTCTTTATGTGAAACAAACAAACGTCTTACAAAGCATTGTTATTCATGAATCTTTTGTTTGTGCCTTTTCATGTTGCATCATAGTTTCTTTGTCTTATTGCTAGAACTTTGTCTTTCATGTTATGATTGAAGTACTATGATCCCAGCTTTGAATGTTTTACAAATGCTTTGATCAAGTTTATGATGGTGCATGTCACCTCAAAAATTATTCTTTTTATCACTTACCTACTCGAGGACGAGCAGGAGTTAAGCTTGGGGATGTTGATACATTGCAAATGTATCTATAATTTTTGATGCTCCATGCTTGGTTTTATCCACTTTCTTGAGTTTTGTCCACACTTTGGAGTACTTTTCATATGATTTCTTGGACTAACCTATTAACAAGAGCCATAGTGCCAGCTGCCTGTTTTCTGCTGTTTTTGGTTCCAGGAAAGTCAGAAAATGAATATTCTCGGAATTGGACGGGACAAAAGCCAAAGTGCCTATTTTTCCAGAAGACTCACGGAGCCAGAATACGAGACGGAGGAGGGCCAGGGGCTGGCCACACCACCCCTAGGCGCGGGCTGGGCCTAGCCGCGCCAGGGCATGGTGTGGTAGCCCCAGGCACCCCCTCGGTCTCCCTCTTTGCCTATAAGAAGCCTTCTGACCTAAAAACTTCGGGGGTTTTCGATGTTTTTCCACGAAAAGTTCCACAGCGCCGCCACCACCGAAGGGGAGATTCGGGGGACATAAAGTCTCTGTTCCGGCAACCTGCCGGAACGGGGAAGTGCACCCGGAGCCATCTCCATCGACCTCCACCATCATCTTCATCGACCATTCATGTTTCCCCCATCTATGAGTGAGTAATCCCCCGTTGTAGGCTATGGGGATGGTAGGGATTGGATGAGATCGTTCATGTAATGGTATCAGATTGTTAGGGCATGGTGCCTAGTATCTTTTATTAGTGCTTTATGATTTTGTTGCGACTTGTTGTGCTTAATTCTTGTCACTAGGGCCCGAGTGCCATGATTTCAGATCTGAACTTATTATTGATTCATTATGATAGTATTGTTTCTGGTCTTATCTACAAGTTGTATACACACGTCGTTGTCCGGAACCTATGGCCCCGAAGTGACAGAAATCGGGATATCCGGAAGGGAAAGGCTTTGATGTGAGGATCGCATGTGTTCACGGAGTGTTAATGCTTTGCTCCGGTGCTCTATTAAAAGGAGCACCTTAATTGCTAGTAGTTCCCTAGAGGCCCCGCTGCAAACGGGCTGGCAGGACAAAAGATGTTGTGCAAGTTCTCATTGCGAGCACGTATGACTATATATGGAACACATGCCTAGGATTGTCTAGTACTTGGGTGCTTTATCTTATTTATCTGCAATTGCCCTATGTTCTGATTGCTATGTGAATTGTCTTGTCCATGCAACGCCCGTCCATCCATCCCTATGCCTACCGCACTCAAATCCCACTGTTTACTGCTTTTGTTACTACAGTCTTTGCTTTACTACTGCTGTTACTTTACTATTCCTACTACAAAACTGTTGCTACTGATAAACTGCTGCGAGCAAGATTGTTTTCAGGTGCAGCTGAATTGACAACTCAGTTGTGAAGGCTTATAAATATTCTTTGGCTTCCCTTGTGTCGAATCAATAAATTGGGTTTCACTTCCCTCGAAAATACTGCGATACACCCCCTATACTTGTGGGTCATCAGTCCCTCATAGAGTAGCAAATATAAATGCATAGGACACCTTCAAAGTTCATAAGAGTGACTAGATACAAATAGTTTAAACAAGCAATATCGAGTTATGCATCAATCAACTAGTCTTGGGACAATGCACATAGAACTAAGAATGGCCACTATGCTCTCAAAGTAGGTGCATAAAGGTAGAAGGTGGAGACTCAATGTAATGGTGGAAGAAAGGCCTTCATAGAAGGAAGTAGGGATTCAAGTCTCATAAAGAGCTTCCAAAAATTATGGTACTTATAGCTTTAAGCTCTCATTGCCCCTATCATAAGCATCTTGAAGGTGATTAAGGTTAAAGTGACACAACTAAGAGGATATGCTTGACAAGTTATAAACCGAAATCTCATGCCCCACTTACGAAGACCGAACCTCATGCTACTCAACTTTAGTCACAAGTAAGCTCTTGTCATTGTAAGTACATGTGTATCATAAAGAACCGCCAACGGGGTACCCCTTGCACATGATACAGGAGCTATCCCATAATCAAAATGACAAGGCATGCAGACAATGAGCATCTCAGCGATCTTTTTATTTGCTATTTGCATAGGTTCTTATTGAGGATGCTTCATAGAGTGCTCATTATGGTTATACTGCAAGTTTCCACCATGATTAGGCATGGCTTAGGCTAGCGGCCCAGGCGTTTCTCTAACACACATAGAAACTCCATGATCTTACAAGTTCCACTTTTATTTCACACCGCCTGGATCCGTAAGCAAAAGAACATGATATCAACGAGGTACAAAGTACAAGTGCAATGTTGAAAGTGTTCCCCATGATACATGGTTCTGCTAATTTCAACTTATAAAGCGCAAGCATATACGCAACAAACAAGGACCCAATGGTTCAAGTTTATTAGATGCAAAAAAGTAAAGTGTGCCATCAAGTTCGTGAGAGCTTTAATCACTAGTTTTCTCATAACAAGTTTAATTTGGAAGATAAACAAAAGCATGAATATACTTGGAATAGCATAAGCTAGTAGGTAGGTATGGTGGACTCTTTGGAATAACTTGGTTTAGGGAGTTGGATGCATGAGTGGAACTCATACTTGGTTGTGGAGGCTAGCAAAAGACTGGGAGCGAGAAACTAAGAGAGCAATAATGGCCATAATCATGAAGAGCGACAAAACATCATTGATCAAAGCATAAATTGATACTACAAGTTGAAAACTAAAGGATCATAAAAGCTATCGTGACTTGAGATAGTCATAACATGGTGTGAGCATGCGCCAAGTCAACCCAAATAAAGCATCAAAGGAGAATACCACTATATTATGCTTTAATATGCTAAAACAATGCATGATTCATCCAAGGCACATTAAGCAATCTCAATTGTTTATAACAAGTCATGCTACAGCAAATAATACTAAGCATAAAGCCAAAACAATATCAAGCATGGCATGACAAAGCATAGGCCACAGTCAAAAATGAGCTCTTTTTACCACATAAGCATGAACCTTCCTACTCTTTTCCAAACCAGACCAAACTATTTGCAAACCAATGTATGAAAGAGGGGGTCCAACCAATTTATTCAGCAAAGTAAGCAAACAAAGCAAACAAAAAACCAAAACGAAAAACGAAAAATAAGACGCTCCAAGAACAACACAACTGTGCATGAAACAATAAAAATGAAGCGTTTGGAAGAAACCTGGGATTTTTATTGATAAAGAGGGGGATGCCTTGGGCATCCCCAAGCTTTGACGCTTGTAATTCTTGGATATTTCTTGGGGTGACACGCGTGGAATCCCTAAGATTGAGCTTTAGTCCATCCTTCATCTCATTACTCGTTCCTTCCATACACCTGGAATTTTTCCTTCATACAAAACTTCGCACAATCTTTATTAGCAACATTAGTGCACTTAAGATAAATAAGTCTTAAGGTTCAGTTCTAACACCAAATAAACTTCCATTAAAACACTAGCTACTCTAGCACTTCCCTAAAAAATCTCAATTCCCCAAAAGAACTCAAAAAGGAACAAACAAGAAGCAAATGCAGAAAATGGCAGAAATCTGTCAAAACAGACCAGCAGGTAAAGACGAATTTTTCGAAGACCTTCTGTTGCTCAAATCAAAAAGTGTTGAACTAACGAAAGTTAGATAACAACCTGGGGCAGAAGCACAAAAATTCACGCCTCAAAATAAGTTCAGATATTTTACACGAATTTTTACGGTGAAGCACTGAAATCTGTTTCGGGACAACAACTTTCCCAATCATTACTTCTCTCTCATTAGAGGTTACTCTTGGCACAAAAAGCAAATAAAAAGGATAAGGAGAGGTTATTACAGAGGTAATAACTTCCAAGACTCATCTAAAACTTTTGGGTTATCTCCCAATAAGTACTTTTTAACGCCTTTAAGTTAGGCATAAGAACCAAGAAAGAATCAAGTGTTCTCAAATGAAGAAGCATTAAGACCAAATTTCTTGCCCTTACCTCTCTTAATTTTATTCTTAACCTTGGGGAAAATATGATTGTTTGGTGGAGAAGAAAGGTGCATGGTCCCTTTTCCCACATTTATTATTGCTCCAAGGAGTTCTAATAGGGACCTTCCAAGTGTAATTTGTCCTTTTCCTGCGCATTCAATAACAAGATAATCTGTAGAAATCATTTTCCCAAGGATCTTTGTAAACACTCCTTCAGCTATTCCAATAGGTAATATGGTAGCATTATTAGCAAGAGATATTTCTTTTCCTCCTTCAGTAAGAACCCAAACATTCATAAATATCTTTGGGCATAAGATAAAATTCAGACATGATATCACAGCGGGCTTGAAAAGTTTCAGTGTTTATCTCAATCTTTACTATAGGGAGACACTTTGATGGTTCAGAATATTGGAACATAATTGTGATGCTCCCTAAGCGTATTATAGCAATATTTTAAGCTAGCAGTGCCAGTCTCAAGAGTGTTCAATCTAGCAAATATTTTTGCGAAAGAAATATCAGTTTGGCTAGACAAGTTGTAAGTAAGGATCAATTTCTTTATAGAATTAATAGCATCATCCTCATTACATTGGCGGAAATCTCCTCCCACAACAGCATCTAAAGCATATCTATAGCAAAGAGCAATTCCAAGGTAAAAACTGCTAAGGAACAAGCTTTGAGTCATTTTAGGCTCAGTTTTTTTATGTAGATCAGAGATTCTAGACCAAGCTTCCTTGAAGCTCTCCTCCATTCCTTGTTTAAAAGTGAAAATCATTTCCTCAGGTAACATAGTGATTGGAGCAAGGCTATACATAGTGGCAACTTTAAGAAGGAAACTAATTTTTGTGTGTTTTTGAAATAAGAAAGCAAACTAGTAAAACTAATTTTTTGTGTGTTTTTGATAAAGAAACAAGTAAACAAAGGAAAAAGAAACTAAGCAAAACAAAAACAACAAAGTAGAGAGATTGGTTATGAGGGACTCCCCTTGTGAAGATGTCCTTGACTCCCCAGCAACGGTGCCAGAAAAGTGCTTGATGGCTCGTGTATTAACAAGCTCGTTGGGGAACCCCAATAGGAAGGTATGATGAGCACACCAGCAAGTTTCCCTCAGTTATGAAACCAAGGTTTAATCGAACCAGTAGGAGCAAGGAAACACCCCAAAGGTGTTGCTAGCTGAGCCTTGGCAGGGCGCACTACCGGTGCTAGTAGCAACGTGGAGACCTACACAACACAACCATAGAACTCTGTCCCCAACTTGCGATGAGGTTGTCAATCTCACCGTGTTTTGCTGAAAACAAAGGATTAAACGTATCGAATGGAAGGAAGTAATAGTTTGCAGAAAGTAAACACAAAACAGTAAACAGTTTATAGATTGTATGTAAAAGAAAGGACCAGGATCCATAGTTCACTAGAGGTGGCTCTCCTTAGATAGATAACATGCTGAGTGAACAAATTACAGCGGGGCAATTGACAAACATGGAGAAAGCAATACATGCATATACTAATCATCTTGACTCCTTTGAGAGTTGATTGGGCAATACAACATTATACATAGACCGCCATCGAACTACATCTATGACTAATAATCCACCTTCAGGTTATCATTCGAACCCCTCCAGTATTAAGTTGCAAGCAACAGATTATTTCTTTACGAATTGCGTGTAAAGTAAACAATACGATTGTTCTATGAACAAAGTATTGTTGGTTTCTCCCTAGTAGAAACAGCACATCTAGTACCTTAGAGATTTCTGTCACTTCCCCAGATTACGAGAGGCATGAACCCATTATCGAGCATAAATACTAACTCTTGGAGTTGCTAGCATATACTTGGCCAAGATAGCTACTAACAACGGGAAGCATGCAAGATCACAAATAACAAAGACATGATAGAATCAATAATCAATCTGAAATAGCATCTCAATATCCATCGGATCCCTGCAAACACATCATGCAGAATTACAAATAGATGATCTTGATCATGAATGGAGGTCACAAGATCTAAACATGAAAGCACAAAGGAGGAGAACCAGCCATCTAGCTACTACATGGATCCGTAGTCCAAGGATGAACTACTCACGCATCACACAGGAGGTTTGCATGGTGATGAAGAAGGCCTCGAGGGTGAATTCCCCTCTTCGGCAGGGTGTCGGGAAGAGCTTCAGATCCCTCCCGATTTAGGGATGGAGATGACGGCGGCTATAGACTCTTTCGTGGATTTTTGATCGGGTACTTAGGGTTTTCGTCCCGAGGGCATCTTATAGGCGGAAGGAGAGGCCGAGGGGGTGCCTGGGCTGGCCACACCACTCCCTGGCGCGGCCAGGCCTGGCCCGCATGGCCAGGTGGTGTGGTGGCCCCTGGCTCCTCTTCGTCTCATATTCTGGCATCTGATGACTTCTGGAAAATAGGCACTTTGGCTTTTGTCCCGTCCAATTCCGAGAATATTCATTTTTTGACTTTCCTGGAACCAAAAACAGCAGAAAACATGCAGCTAGCACTGTGGCTCTTATTAATAGGTTAGTCCAAGAAATCATATGAAAAGTACTCCAAAGTGTGGACAAAACACAAGATAAAACCAAGCATGGAACATGAAAAATTATAGATACATTTGCAATGTATCACAAACCTAAATGAATCTCTTGAAGAGGAACAAACCACCAAGGAATCTCTTGAGGAGACCTTTGCCCTAGAACTATCTAGGGTGAAGAAATCTCATGATAGAGATCTTGAGGTGGCAAGTGACCTCCAAATTAAAAATGATGAGCTTGAAGTTTCCTATGCTAAACTCCTTGAGGATTTTGAGCACCTCAACAATGGCTCTAGGGTCATCAAGGGGGAGCTCATCAAACTCACCGAGTCGCATGAGCAGCTTAAAGCTTCATACTCAAAAGAGCTTTCCAAGTTGCCCTCACCTCTAGCAATTAATCATGATGCTTGTGCTACTAACTCTATCTCCTTGTGAAGCATCTATTGTGAAGGAGAATGTTGAGCTACATGCTCAACTTGCTTTGTTAACTAGCAACTATGGGAAATTGGAAGAGAGTCATGCTAAGCTCTCAAGCTCGCATGAGGACCTTCTAGTTTCCCATGGTAGTCTAAAGTTGGCTCATGAGGTTATTTTGTCAAAGGTAACATCGAGTATGCCTCATGTGGACATTAGCACTACATCTACTCCTAGTATCATATTACCATGTGCTAGTCCTTGTAATTCATCCACTCATGCTATTGCTATATCTTGTGATGAATTGCATCCCTTGACTTGTTGCTCTAACAACATAGCATCTACTTCCTCTAGTATTGTTGTTAATACTAACCATGTAGAGGAAAACAAAAAACTCAAGGCTCAAGTCAATTCTTTGAAGAATGACTTGAAGAAGTGTCATTAAGGGAATACCACACTCAAGAACATCTTGGGTGTGCGAAGATCCCCAAATGACAAGAGTGGGCTTGGATATAACTCCAACATCAAGAACAATCCCACCAACAAGTTGAAGCACAAGGGCAACAAGAAGAATGGCCAAGGTCAAGTGAAGTATCCGGCCAACATTGTGTGCTTCATGTGCAAGGAAGAAGGACATCATGTGAGATGTTGCCCATTGAAGAAGAAGCAACAAGGGAAGAAGCCTCAAGCTCCACCTCAAGCTAGAAGCGGGCCTCTTCCCAAGACTCAAGCTTTTTCTCAAGGGGTGGCATCCTCCAAGAAGAAAGATATAAAGAGAAGAACTTGCTACATATGCCGCGAGAAGGGGCACAGTTCTTCCTCATGCACCATGGGTAACTCCTCATCCCATCCTATCTTGATTGATAATGTATATTCTCTTCGTAAGGATGAGATGGGCAATGTGTTTGCAAAATTTGTTGGTGCCCAACGTGGTGTCAAGAAAAGAACCATTTGGGTGACTAAGCCTATTGTGACTAACTTCTTAGGACCCAACTTGGTTGGGGACCAACAAGCTAAAACTTGATCAATAGGTTTTGATGGAGGGCATTGGAGGTTTGGCTACATTATGAAGAATTGAGGGATCTTCATCGTCTATTGTTGTCAAGTCAAGCCATTTGGATTATCATGCTTCTATCATATATCCAATGTTCCTCCTTGCGGTAACATGTGCTTAACTCACTTACATTGAAAGTTACTTGCTCCCTTGTGCATGTGTGGTTTTGTACCATTATATGTGTTTTTATATGTTGTGCTTCCCTCATACCTATATTGAGTTGTCATGTATATTTGTGTATGTTGGTTGGCACATCATGTATTTGTGTTCTTGTGTTTGAGCATTTGTTGAAAAAAAATTGGTATCTTTCTTGGCTCTTGTGAGAGATTAATGGACTATCCCATTTTGGGGGAGTGTTATTCTTGGGCATTCCACAATCCTAAAATGTGTATACATGAGAAATACCACTTAGTATTTATATTTCAAGTTTATCTAGTATCTATGCGGTATGTCTTTCTCATGAGAAATTCAAGTTCCATAATGTTCATTAATCATCTCTATTTGGATGTTCTTACCTCTTGTTGAGAATTCTTGTTTTATCACATTATGGCGGAGTCATATGCTTTGTGCATATTACAAACCTAGAAAATGTTGACATTTGAGGTAGTGCCACTTAGAATTGATATTGAGTATTATCTAGCTCCTATGTGGCACATTTAGCTCAAACAAGTTCTAATTTTCTTTGTTTCTTTTATTGCTCATCTTTTGGATCTTGTTTGTGAGAGATTTTCTTGATATGTGTTTCCTCTTATTTGGACCTCCATATCCTACATGGGAACCATTTGATTCAAGTTACTATAATCACTAGTGATTGTGTGACTATTTGGAGCTATCAAGAATCTCTCTTGAAGCATCAAGCATAATTTTTATATCTTGTTACATGCTTCTTTTTGTGAATATGATCGTGATGTTCTTGGAAACTACCTCGGGAAAAATTTCCCCATAATTCTTGTCATTGGACAAGTGGTACTCCATAAATGGTAGAACTTGTTAATCATATTCACTTTGGCCTTTGCTTGTTTTTATCCTATCTTTGGCCGAGAAATTGTTTTCTTTTTCTCCCATGTCTTCCTTCCCTCTTGTGGATCATTTTAGTTTATTTGTAGTCTCTTGTGTTTTATTTAATGTAGGTAGTAGTGATGATATCTTTTATGTGCATTTTGCATTCAAAAGCAAAATTCAATTTAATGCACCATTCATGGGGGAGCTCTCCTATATTATCTAGAACACTCCTTTTATGCTTCTTGTGTTGATCCATATCTTGTTTTCCATGCTTGGAAGTTTGATCTTTTCTTTTGGTACTTTGTGCCATCATGAAAAGTGTAGAGAGTGTGGGTTTATGTGTTGGAACCTTGCTCTATTTGGGAGTTGGCTTTGTCTCATTCTTTGTTACTTGTTTTGATCTTTTAGAATGAGATAAATCCCTGAGCATTGTGTGTTTTGTGCATCTTTTGCTCTTTGGCTTTTGCCTTGTTCATTTGTTGAATTGGCGTCCTTTCATGTGTTGATTTGGCTCTTTGATACAATTTGGACACCTTTTGTCGTGTCACAGTCTTGTGTGCTACTTCTTGGTTTACTTGGTGTTTTAGTTCAAATTGTATCTCATTTTTGGTTCTTGAGAGTCGTGTGCATGCTATTTATGGCACGTATATATTATGGCATGTTGTCTTTCTTTGATCCAATATATAGGGGAAACTCCACCAAATCCTAATGGCTAAGATGTGCATGAGATTCAATTTCATATTAATATGCACATATTTATGTGGAGCTTCTCCTATGTATTGTAGTTGCCTAACTACTTTGGACCAATTTTGTTTGGGCACCATAGTGTACTTACTTGTGTGTAGGTACATTGGAGATATATTGGATGCTTGTCTCATCCATTAAGAAGAAGTGGTACCTAAATGTCAATTGGAGGCAAGCTAGGATGATCAACAAATTCTTATCCTCTACATCCTACCAATTATATCCCGATAACAAGTATCTCTCTCATGCATACATATCTTGCTTTCAACCTTTTGTAGGTTGCTTGTTGGCATGAGTTTGTGTTTTTGCATATGTTGTGTTTCTTTTGTTGGTTTTTAGGAGTTCTCTCTATTGCAAATGTGAGTATGTTGAGAAGAGTGCATATAATGGGGACTATACAAAATCATGCTCATGATTCACTTATCCCAAATATGTCAATCTAGCAATTTTATTGCATATCTTTTCGTCATTTTCTCTCATGTGCAATAGTGAGTATTTTGCATAGTTGATATCTATTTGTGATACTTGTTGCCTTTCTCCATATATTCCAACTATTCCCTTCTTCCCTTGGTAATAGTTGTAATGTATGTAGTTTGTCGGTGTTTGAAGCTCATTGATGTACAATAAGATATATTTGAGCCTTTGGCCATGATTTCAAGCAAAAATCCTATTGGTATATTATATGACTTCATTTTATTGTAAATGTCCTTTCTTGTGTATCTATTTTGTGTGTGCATGTTTCTTTGTGGGCATATGTCTTTGTGATATTTTCCACCTAGAAACTTATACATACAAGAGAAGATAAATCTTTGGTTGTCTTTTGTTTTCCTTGGAGACCACCTTTTATTTCTTGTTGATTCTTCGGTGGCTTCCAAATTTATTTTCCTATGAGTGCTTGTCCCTTTTATTTGCATCTTTGGGCACTCATAATTTGATCTCTCTTGCCGTGTAGTGTTAAATGAGTTTGTAGGAGTGAGGATTCCATGATTGTGCACTTTGTTTCCAAACATAATTATTATAATTGGTGCATAATCCTTGGGGCACTACTCTAACTCACTTAAGAATGCTCATTTGTCTTTCTCTTTTTTTGAGGTTTAAATGTCTATGGGGGAGTGAGGATTCCATATTTGTGCATGATGTATTCAAATGATTCTATATTGTGCACGAAGATTGGGGAGCTTCCCTATTTCATCTAAACACTCTTTTGTTCGTATCATAATATCTTGTGTTTTTCTTTTGGTATCAATTAGTGTTGTCAATTGGTATTTTTGGGTCTTTTGGGTTGCTCGCTTCATTTGTTGAAGTTATTTTCTCCTTCTCTTCTTTTTGCAACCTTTGGGTCCTCAATATAGTTTGATTTCCTCCCAAGTATTCATCATCAGATATGTGCATATGCACACCTTTGGAGGGAGTTTCACTATATTGGCCGTCTTGAACTTTTCACCCATTTTGGCAATCGATGCCAATGGGGGAGAAGTTTTAGAGGGTTTAAGGGAAGTTGGTTTATGCTTTGAGTTGGTTCTTAAGAATTAGCCTTGCATGTTCTTTCACATTTGTTGTTGCTTTGCATGTTGAATATATAGAGGAAACTCAACCACCGATAATGGTTGGCAATCTATGCAATGAAATTCAAGTTCATCACACATGCATAGATTGTGAGGGAGTTTGCTCTATATATTGTGGTTGCACCAACATCACATACTTGTGTAGTATTTGATGTTGGGGAAACCATTTTGTTCGTTAAATTCCATATTTAAACCCTCTCAAAGGGATTGTCATCAATTACCAAAATGGGGGAGATTGAAAGGGCATGTATGCCCCCATGTGTGGTTTTGGTAATTAATGACAATCCCTATGGACTAATGTGCAAATTGAGTTTCACTTGTAGGTTTGTCCACTGGCATCGCTTGGACCATGTGTTGGTTTCAAGGATGAAAAAGAAGAAGTTGTGCCTATTGGAATCAAGTAGAAGAAGAAGAAGAAAATCAAGTATGTCTTGAAGAAGAAGAAGAAGATGGAGTTCCTCATGGCTATCTTCAAGACATCATCAAGAATTGAAGTGCAAGCTTAAGATGCGCCATCTCTAGAAGATCTCATGCTTAGAGCTTGCCCTCCTCGATGTTCATGGAGTGATGAAGACAAGGTCAAAGAAGAGGTTCCCCATGGAGTATGGGGGAGCCATTCTCAAGACTTCATCAAGCAAGTGGAATCAAGAAAGGTGTTCCATCTTGAAGGTGACAAGATCGTCTACATCAAGCTCAAGTGGGATGCTCAAGGCAAAGGTATGATCTTGATAGGGTTTCTATTTTATCGGTCTCTTGTAGTGTTGGGAGACCGGGTTTAGGATAGATAGCCATACTATCAAGAGGGGCTCTCGAGTGGGTGACTCATTCGTATCTTTCGAAGAGAGCTCAAACCTTTGCATGCATAGCATCATCTTTCTTGGTTGTTGTTTGATTCTTGTCTATGTGAGGATCTAGAGTTTGTGGTTATCTTCATAACAAGCTCTAGTTCGTCAAAAATTGATTTTCCTTGCATATCTTATTGTGTTTTTGATCTTGCGGGTTTTCCCGGCTCCACACCTTGGGAGGTATCTCACATATATATTCATGGTATTTTCTCGCTTGGTGATACCCAATATTTCACCTTTTGTTGGATTCTACTCTTTATTATCTTTCCAACAAAATTGGTTTCATCCCAATTAGAGTTTCCAAGCTTAACTTCTTGTGTTTTGGGTTCTGGAGGTTTTACTGGTTCATCGCTTCTGAGAGATCATACATTTTTCCATTTTATTTTTATCCTCTCTTGTTGTACTATGATGTTTCTTTGCATAATCTTGTAGAGATTTTTGTTCTCTTCAAAACGAGCCCAAGATCATCGAAATCGGAGTCCAGAGTCAAAAGTTATTGAAGTTTTCGTGCAATGTTGTCAAACATTTTTGCTTGAGCGGTAGTACCGGCCCAAGTTCCGGTAAATCTCGTTTTTGTTCTGTATCTTGTGCTTCTATTTAGAGGTAGTACCGGTAGGGCGCGAATCTGGCCCAAACGGGCATATTTCTCTTGCCCTATTTAAGGCCCCCCTCTTCCCAAAAGTTTCCCAAACTTTGGAGGTCATTTTTGCTAGCTCTTCCACTGTCTCTCCTCCATTGTTGACCTTCAAAAGCTTGCCCTCTTTCCTTCTCCCTCCCATGATTCTTGCATCTCTTTGAGAGATTTGAGACCGGAGATCTAGATCTACAACCCCCACCAAACCAAATCCCTTCTTTGTGAAGGAATCCTTGGGATCTAGATCTTGGAGAGTTTTTGTGTTCTCCTCTTGTGTTCTTCCTCCCTTATTCCCCCAATAGCTTTTGTAGCTTTGGTGTAATTTTAGGGTGAAGAACTTTCCTCTTGCATTTGGTGCATAGGTTTGAGTTCTTCTCGGAGATTCGACGAGTTCAAGCTCTTGGGCTTGTTTCTCTTGGGTTCTTGGAACCCTAGACGGTTGTGTGGAGTTGTGGTGTGTTCTTGGGGCTCCAATTGAGTTGTGGAGGTTCCTTAAGCTTGTTGGCCTTTTGTGGCATTGTGGAGCCTTTGTGGCGTTTCTTGGGAGCTCTCCAATTGAGTTGTGGAGATTGCCCCAAGCCTTGTACGGGTTCGGTGACCGCCCTCAAGTGTCCCATAGTGGAACGTGAGTAGGCCTTTGTGGTGAGCTCACGGGAGAATAGGGTGAGCCTTTTGTGGCATCGGTAGGTTGTGTGCCTTCGCATCTTGGGGTGAGGCCTTGTGTGGCATTGGGTGAGCATCGAGCCACCACACCTCGAGGTGAGCCACTTGTGGCATTCAAGTACATTGCGCCCTCGCACCTCTCCAACGGAGACGTAGCTTCTTTGGAAGTGAACTTCGGGAAACAAATCTTCGTCTCCGCGTTCATTGGTTATCTCTCAACCGAGCCCTTTACTTATGCAATTTACATTGTGATAGCCATCGTGCTTGAAGTATTATATCTTGCTATCACCTTATTGATTGCCTTGCTTAGCATAGGTTGTTGGTGCACTTAGTGAACCTAGTGGATATAGGTTTTGGCTTGATAAATTAAACGTTAAGTTTTATTTCACATTTATTAGAGGCTAAATCGTAATAATTTTAAAACGCCTATTCACCCCCCTCTAGGCGATGCCCATTTCCTTTTCACTAAGCTTTATGGCAAGGTTGTCCAAGGCCTTGAGTTCTTCCATGTGGAGGTGTCCGGCAATGTTGGAATTGATGTGGGTGCTAAAAATGTGGGGATTGTTTTTGTTGAAGCTGGTGAGATAAGTAAAGAGGAGATGGCCCAAGAATTTGTTGTCATATATAAGAATATATGGCCTTGGCATATAAGGCAATTGTATGACTGGTCCTTCCTGGTTTAGTTTCCTCCTCACTTGCCAGTTGAAGATGTAGTAGGCTACCCTTGCTCTGGTCTGATGAAGGATGGTGTGACAGTGAATGTGGAAGTTTGGGATGGGGAGCTCCAATCAGTTGGAGAAAACCATGAACTCTGGGTTCAGCTGCGAGGTCTCAAGCCAGAATGTTGTAAATGGAATCTGTTATCTCAGTTTGCTTCGGTTCTAGGCATCACTAGACCTTGAAACGCGCATTGTCGCACCCGTCCATATTTTCAAAACTAAATATAGAAATTGCGAAAAATTAGATAATACAAACATTTGGTAGACTTTGAAAAGGTTATTGCGATGATACATGTCATGAAACAAATTTATATCAAGTCTACAATCACAATCACATAAACGCTTTCCGTTTTCACATTTTCTCTATATTACATTGTGCAAAGGAGATGCATGGAAAGAGCAAAAGCATATAACATTCTTTGTCCTCTAAAGGCCACATATTCTACTCTTGAACATAGTTCAACAATTCAAATCTAATAGGAAGGTCGTGTTCTCGAGAATTCAACTCTTGCACCAATATAACTGGTCATCTTTCCAAACCTGTACAAACTAAACCATCAAATTCTAAAATCAAGTGTTTGGGATATAAATACTATTATGATTGTGACAAGGAAATGTTATAAAATACCATGCAAACCTGCATTCAGTCAAGGTGAGAGAAGACAAATTCATTAGTACAAAAAGCCCCTCGCGAATAAATGTCTTCACTTCTGCAAGAGCATACACATTTTCTAGAAAAAGGAATCAATGAAATTCTTTAATAACGCACGAAAAGGAAATAAGAAATCTTTCCTTGAACAAGATGAACCGATGCAAGTGAAGCCCTATTCTACTAAAACATATGTGACCTTCCATACCTAATAATGTACACTCAAATTCTGATGGACTGCCAAATAACATTTATATCCTCTCGGCTGAGTATCTGTCCTTCAACGGTTAGTCATGATCATTCAATACTTATATAGATAGGAATATATTTTTTTGTAAGTTTGTTGTGAATATATGTGGATTGTATCATCCTAGTTGCAGGTTAATAACAGTTTTCAAGTACTAATATTTCTAGTAGGAGAATAATAATTAAGTTGATAAGTTGTAAGTATCTAACTAAAGATTCTGAAGCATTGATGATAACTAATGCAAATTATTTTGGCTAAAGCTCAATGTCAGTATAAAGTGCAACACTGAAACTACAAATGTCCAGAATGGAGCCCAAACCATCCTCTATCAAATATACAAAAATCATAAACACGACCAGAGAAATATGAGCACACCTAGAAATGAAACTACAAGAATTAATTGTTGGACTATTGTTTCTTGGGTTCCAGATTTTAACTGGCATTGCTATTTTTGATAGGCTCTGAGAGCCACTGATTTTTTTAAAAAGCTTAGGGCCAAGTAGCAAAGATCATAGGGACCAATTTTCAGTATATTAATAGCATGGAACATTATATACACATGTATTCGTACGTTAGCAATCTCTTTAGAGTTTACCCCTGCACCTTATAGAAGGTAGGCTCAATTTTGCAAGATCAGCCTCATGACTTATACTCAAGACAACTGATCCAGGTTTTTTTTCATATAGCTTGCTTCCTATATTACGTTCTGACACTATAAGAAGACAAAAATATGATAAACTAATGAAATTATGTATGCACATTTGATTTTATTCCATACAACTTGCTCCTATAAATAGATGGGTTTAAATCCATATAAACCATGCATGTTCTATTTTACATCCAAGGACAACCTAAAAGGACCATACTGAAAATAAGGGAAATAGAAATCATTGCAATAGAAAAAATCAGGGAAATGTTCTTTTTCTCATGGCAATTATTTCAGTGAACTTAACAAGAAATTTGATAAGAGAACCTTGCTGGCCAATATAAAAGTTACAGAAATCCTACAAATATAGAGCATTTTGTTGGTCCCCATGTGTGCAATTGCAGCAACAGATGGTTTAGAAGCTAAAGGAAAAATACACAACATTAATGTAGTCCTTTATTTCTCTCGCAAAATAAAAGCAGTTCTTTTATTTAAATATGCGTGTAACTAAATTCCTACAAAGATATAATATGTTGCCTTGATACCACGAGAAAACTCGTCTGGAAGAATATAGGTAAAAAGAAATGGAGTACACATAAAAACTACTTACCCTCTTCTATTTTCTAGCAGTTTCATCAACCATTATTGGGTTTATTGAAGGAAATATGCCCCGAGAGGCAATAATAAAGTTGTTATTATGTATTTCTTGTATATGATAGATGTTTATTTTGCATGCTATAATTGTATTGAAAGGAAACGTCAATACATGTGTGTTTAATAAACAAAAAGGATTCCTAGTTATGCCTTTCTTTGAGACTAGCTCGTTGATTAACAAGATGATCAAGGTTTCCTGATCATGGACATTGGATGTTGTTAATAATGAGGTCACAACATTTGTGAAATGATATGATGAACATTCATCCGAAGTATAGCATTACGATCAAGTCATTATGTTTACATTGCTATAAACATCATACGAAGTAATCTTAGTCCTTAGACCATAAGATCATGTTAATTGCTAACACCGGAAGAGTATCTTGATAACATCAAATGTCACACCGTAACAGGGTGATTATAAAGGTGGGTTCAGTGCTACGAAGGTGTTATGTTGAGGCTCATGGATCAAGAGTGGAATTTTTCAATCCCAATGACGGATAGATATACTTTGGGCCCTCTCGGTAATATCACATTAAGATAGCTTGCAAGCAAGTGATGTGATCACTAGAATGTTATATCACGGGAATGAGAAAAGAGTGCATGTCGGTAACGAGATCAAACTAGGTATTTGGATACCGATGATCGAATCTTGGACATGTATTATATCATGATACAAAGAGATTAAGTTACTAGCATTAAAGATTCTCACGATCACATAAGTCATCGTTGAATGTGCAGGAGTCAATATGGATCTCCATGTCCCACTTCTGATTATTGATTTGAGAGGAGTCTCAATCATGTCTGCATTATTCGCGAACCATAGGGTGACACACTTAAGGGTTGCCGGGCACCATTTTGGAGCACATATGTTTCAGACAAAAGGATTGCAAAGCGCGGGAATTGTTCCGATAGAAACCGAAATTGTTTCGGGTGAAATTGCAGAAAGTGGTTCTACATGTGATATTGAAATGTTGCAAGGGGTTTTATGTGAATGTTTGTTAATTAAAGTAATTAACAAAATTCTGAATAAAATAAATAAAAGAGTTTTATTAATTGAGAGTTGCATTAAATTTGGTGGAAATTTAATGCATGTGAGTGGAATTTTGGGTGGAGTCAAAATTGATGTGAGTGGAGCTTCCACCACATGAATGAGGAAGAGGTGGGGGCACCCTCCTTAGCCGCCGGCCATGTTAGGGGAGGATCCCCCCTCTCCTCCCTCACAAAGCACACCTCCTCGTGAAGGATCTCTCTCCCCCTCTAGATATTCCCCCATGGTCTCGGATTAGTGAGATACATGTTCCCGGTGGCCTTGTGTCTGGAAGGAGTTGCTGCTTCCGTTGATTCGCTGGAGCGAGGAGGTGGAGGTTGTCAGGTGGCTTGAACGTGTGTGTGAGGACGGATGCGCTGCTGATTTGCGGCGCTCGGACTTCCACACGATCTTGAGATCGGCAAGTGTACGACTACATCATCCACGAGTTCCAACTCGTTAACAAAACTCTGTTATCTTCGAGGGTAAGTTCTCCATGGATGTATATCCACCCGTTGCTCTGTATCTAGTAGATAGATCTTGGCGTATAGTTCTCATCGTAGGATTTTTTTGTTTTCTATGCTGCGAACCCAATATTTATGACATCATTTTCTTGTTTACGATCGGTACCTATTTTTTTGGGTACCATAAAAATTAGTATGCCTTGACTTGGTATCCTACAGGAAAAAGAGCCTCTTGCATAGTAGCTGTTTAGAGTAGTGGCATCAAATGAAGTGTTGGAAGCTATATAAACGATGTGCATGAATGCTAAATATACTGTGGTTTGGAGAGGGGCATATTGCATAACCCGAACATTAGAAGATATGTGCTTGTGAAGGATCATACCTATTTGCCCTTAATTTTTTCAGACCGCATTAAAAAAATGAAAATTATAATATCCATCACACATACCAATTGTTGTAAACATCAGGAATACTTACACTTGAAATATTCCATGTTAAGATTTTTAGCTGGCCACAAACTTGCCATAAAAAAGGTATTGTCATGTCCGTCAGTACATCAATCTCGGCTTAATTGAATCTTATGAGAGCTTATCCTCAATGATTGAGATTCAAAGTCAGAGAAAATGCAATCAGAAAACTAAATGTCACGTCAAGTATACCAACTGTTTTGGCTCCTGCTCAGATGTCCACCAATACACGATCTGTAAACAGAAGTAACAATAATATTCTGACCGGATATTATCACTCCCATTACTGAAAATAATCAATAAATGAACTTTAGCATCAGAGATTCTAGACAAAACAATGAATTAAACATGACTCATTTCCTCACGCATGGTAGTAGAACGGGTTGGCAAAATTAAATGGATAATCTGCCGAAAGTACAGTAAAACACCAACTTCATGTAATTTATTACGGGTTAGAGAAGAGAGAAATATGGTGTAATATGTACAACGATGATAGATTTGAGACTATGAAGATGAAGAGCGTCCAGAGGATTACCGTGGATTTGGCGAGGTTTCTAGGGACGCATATGGTCACTTTGGTGAGGCGATGACAAATAGTTGTCGGCTACGCCATATCCTCCCATTACTCGTCAGCTAGGCTCCTCGATGTGTTCGCAATTGGCAGAGACCTGGCGCTACCCCTGCCGCTAGGGTTGCTGCCAAGAGAGCGTGTCACTATGTCGAGGGGTAGAGAAGGAGACGAAGGGAGTTTTACAACACATCGAGCATGCTAGTGGAGAAATAATTGGGATGGGTTCGTGGACATAGTAGCTGGAGAAGGCCCGTCGAACTATAAAACAGCCCAGCAAACGAGAATGAGCTATGGTCATTCTTCAGAGTAGCATCCCCTTGATGTTTGGGCTGGCGATAGATGGCAGGGCAAAACACGCACTAGCGTGCGGTGGCACGACCGAACAATCTGTAGCCTTAAACGAGTAGATCAGACAGATACGGATGCCAAATGGCTGAGGTGAGTCCTAGCTAGCTCAATTTTACGGTCTCTTAATGGTGGATGTTGACTAGCTTGGTATGTTTCAAAACTTTTGTGAGGTTGTTAGTGTGAAGATACAGTGCAAGGAGCAACACCTCCTGCCATATAGTCACTTGTTTGAGGTCAGGAAGAAGCACTACTCCATCTCTATCACAGTTATTTCCCTGAAGATACGGCAACAAGCAATGAAGGACCGGATGATCCAGATACCCAGGCAAGTGCAAACCCTCTCAAGGCTGCTAGCATGGATATGGAAAACCTCCCCTCTCATCAGCCTCAGATAGGTGGCTCAGTTGTTGAGATAAGTGGTACAAGTGGGGGCACGTCTTTGGTCCCAAGCAAAAAACTACTTGTGAAGTGGTCTCTGATCCCAACAACAACTGTACTGAAGGTGATCTCTCGACTCCCCTCCCTACCTTCTCGGAATCTGCTAGAAGGGATATCATGGGATGGTGATGGCAACAACTTCATGTACCAATTCGTTGGGACTCCAAGTGCAGAGTGTTGTAGCAAGCGTCTTTTCCCTAGAAGGATGACTCGAGGGTTTATATCAAACTCTCAGGGAATTGGCTTAGAGATTTATTCTTCCTCTCCTCTTCAAGAAACCTACAAAGAAAAGTTTTGTCTTGCGTCCCCAACTCCACCGTGTGGTTTCCAAGCACAAGGTTTTATATTAGTAATAAGAAATCAGAATAATAAAAAATAAAACAACACAAGTAAAAACTAGACAAACAAAGTAAAAACAACAAAGGATAGTTGTTTTTGGGTTTTGGTTGTGTGTGCAAGTGAATAAAGTATTTTTGTATTTTCGAAATAATAAATAGCAGACAATATAAAGTGTGATAGTGGTGTTGAAAAGGTGTTTCTTATGGTTTAAAATGGACCAGGGTTCATGGGATCACTTGTCTACTCTCTTTTTGGGTTACAATGAACACAAAACAATTCATCAAAGACATAATATTGGTAGGAACTTCTACATGTGTTTGATAAGCATTCATATGGGTATCACAGCCTAACATAGATATGATGCAACACATCTCTCTTATACTCCTCAAGAAAAGGAAAACTCCAAGAAATCTTCAATTAAGAATCAACAGACTATAGCCTTAGGTATTTTGACATGGTGTTTGAATCACAAATGTGCTACCTTGACCAAACAAGATTATATAACTATCACAAGATAATTATAGCACATGGATTCACTTTATCCCTAGTGAGGCAGCAAAAGAAAGGTAAATACCATAGTAGATCTCGAATTTGTTGTCACTATTCAATCACTACCACCATGCTACTCCATCTAATACACACTTCTCCCCACACATGCTCTTGCATACAAGTTGGATCAGAACTAGTACTTAAGAACGAGGTACATCATATGCATCTATCAATACATTTTACACATAATAGGTTCCAATCTCATATATCAAATCATAGAATAAAGTCCACTGTATAGGAATTACAAATATGACCATAATCATGTTGGGCAACTCATATGGTACTAGATCTATGAACAAGAGAGAGATAGATAAATATACTGCCACAAACCCATAGTATAGAGGTGGACTACTCCCTCTTCATTATGGTGATGATGGTGGAGACGTTGGAAAAGGTAGAGACCCCTCCGGCGATGATGGCGGTAGAGTTTCCCCCTCCAATCTTTGCTAGTTCTAGCTTTGTTTTGGTGTTTCGGTGTTTTTGTGATGCCTCCCTCTAGGAACTCCCGAGGGGCCCTTTATATGGCTTTTAGGTCAAACGAAGGCGGTGGGCAAAAAATCGAAGTGAATCGATGGTCGAGAAAGAAACTAGCAAGGGTGGCGCGCCCACCCTTACTGCGCGCGCTACCAGTGCTATTTTGGGCCTCCTGGCTCTTCTGGTGAGGTCCAAGTACTCCTGGTGCTTCTCTTGATGAAATATTGGCAAGGAAGATATATGTGATACATTAAATACATATTATGGATGTAGTATAACTTGCTTTTTTTGAGAAGTTCTAGGTTTATCGAATCTTTGAGAAGAACATGCTTGGTGTGAGATTAACTCAAACAAGACCTAGTGAACATGTAGAACTTCTATTTATCGGACCAGAATGTTGACCTAGTTTTATCATTGGATGAAAATAGGCTAGGGTGAAGGTTTCACTTGTGGTTGTTCACACAAAAATGGGATACAAAATATAACGATAAGCGCTAAATGTATAAGAACATAATAGAGATCCGATCATACTTGTGGGTGGTATGTCCTAACAACACCATACCTTTCTACCACAATGCTATGGATACATTCCAATCACTATTCTTCCGACTAGCGCGTGGCTCCAGCAATTATTAACATAAAGATACCAAAGAATTAAGCTTTGTGACATCATCATACTCCCTAGAAGATCTTCTCGAGCTATTGTACTACCCTTACTCTTCCCAGGTTTCACTTCATGGCCATCAGATCTCCTCTCCTCTCTCCTCTTTACCGGGATCTTGGGAATATGATAAGTCCTAGGATCGAGGCAAGATACTAGAGACAAATATATGAATATTGATTACTTCAAATATACAAAAGGTCCCATATCAAAATATGCACATATTGTTGTGAGGTTAGGCCTCATCCCTCGGCCCATGAATACTACTCACATTAGATCAACAATCATGAACACATTATATAAGAGTTCTTGAATGAAATAACAAATAGTCTTCCAATGTCACCAATGGCAACAGAATCAAGATTACAATTATTGGACTATGGTTGACGGGAATGGATGTGGAGATTGATGGGATTCGCACCACAGAAAACAAAAATTCCTACGAGAGAGCGAACAAACATGTAGACTTGTGTTGGATTTGACTTGTGTTTTTTGTAATGAAGTAGAAACTTCACAACACCTACTATTTATTGAAGTATGATCCAAATTTATTAAGGAGGCTAACTTTGGATGAGCGGAGCGAGGACCGTCGCCGGTAGCTCCCCGCCGTCTTCAACCATGGATGTAAGCACCGACCCTTGCTCCCCTCGCCCCCCACATTAGCTATACTAGTTTGCTGGACATTACGGCCGATTTGTTAGGTACTTACGTGCCGTCATTTTGATTAGGTCCAACGGTTCAAGATTTTCATCCAGGTAGCTGCCCTAGTGGCTGTGATGCAGGTCTAGATGCTTTTGATCCGGAGAAGAGCGACTATAGGAATAATATGCTAGCTGTGAAATATGCTCCCATGATACATCGGGACATAGAGAGGATAGGAAATCCGAACTACATCTATAACAACGATGATGTAGATGCTATCAGTATGCTCCAGGTGAAAATATGCCCTTTTAACCAACTTGTGCAAACATTAAGGGGTAGGGGTTGCTTAGAGACATCATCCACTGCTGTATTGAAGAGCAAGTGGCATTATTCCTCCAGGTTCTACGATATAACTAGAGATTTCGAGTGATTCACAACACATGGAGGAGAGCCACAAAGATAATATCTCGTTATTTCCATCAAGTGTTGTATACTATTGGAGAGCTCAAAAGAGATATGATCAAGCCGCCATCAACTCAAACTCCAGCAAAGTTACAAAAAAACTATTTCAAGGTGAGAGCAACTCCTGAATGTACTCACTTGGGGATGTTCTGCACTCAGGACTAAAACTTTCTTCATTTTAGGATTGTATTGGAACAATTCATGGTACTCATGTGACTGCTAGAGTGCCAAAATCCAAATCAGCTTCTTACAGGGGACAAAGCACCATACTAGCCAGAATGTGCTTGTCGTTGTTGATTTTGACATAAAGTTCACATATGTGCTTGCTGGATGGGAAGGATCAGCCCACGATGCCACCATTCTGAGTGACATCCTTGAGAGAGATGATGGCCCCAAGATCCCTAAAGATAAGTTCTACCTAGCATATGTAGGATATGCTTGTCGCCTTGGAATTCTACCACCCTTCAGGTTAATAAGCTATCATCTCAATGAGTTCTCTACAAGGTTCTATCCTCAAAATGTAGAACTCTTCAATCTCAGGCACTCTAGCCTTAGAGTCATGGTAGAGAGAGTTTCTGCTGCTCTAATGAACAGATTTACGATCCTAGACCAGAAGCCATTCCGTTCTTTACCCACGCAAGTTAAACTTGTTCTCGCTTATTGCATTCTGCATAACTGGATCCTGCAATTTGGCGCAGATGAATTCTTCCTGGAAGAGGGAAGATGTGACACCTGATGACAATGATGATGCTGCCATGGTGTCCTGGTGAACGATTGTCATGCTTGGAAGAATAAGAGAAAACAGTGGGCTAACGACATGTGGGCAACCAGAGCCAACACCAGGATCTGAAGTAGAAGAACTGATAAACTGTTGTCGTAATGTTCTATGGCCAACCCCCAATGTGTGTGTAAAACTTCTATTCGCAGTAGCTAGGTTATAATTATGGTGAACTTTGATTTCCTAGTAGATAGGTATCTTCGTGATGAACTACCATTTGCTAGTAGCATGGATTTCAATTTGATGCTGCTTGTTAGTTTAATTTGTTGCCTACTTGTTTTATAGTCGGCTTACAATGTGCGTGGTAACATCACCACATGCGAGAAGTGGTGACCACAGTACTAGCACATGTGCAACCAAGTATGCTGATTTTTGTATAAAACCAGCCATAATCGGTTATGTTCGCAAGTAAACTAGCCAAAATTGCACCTAAACTAGATATGCGCAACCAAATAAAGCGTCAAACTTGGTCCAAACCAAATCTCGGAGCATGCAACATCCAGTGGGTCAAGTAGAAAAAACGAGAAATATTTGCCCAAGCAATCAAACAAGTCCCTAGCTTAAAGTATTTTTTTGCCTTTCAGCTTGAGTAAAAATGGGCTTAGTGGGAATATCCAAGGTCGAATCAACTTTTCAAGTCTTGTGGAGCACATAACCGATGGTCTCTTAAGTTTAGTTTGACTATAACGACAAAGTGGGAAACCCGGTCTGTTTCGGACCGGGCAGCGGCAGCGCTACGGCGTCCTCCCCTTCTTGAAGGCGCTGTCTAGGTTGTGAGGGCTCTGTGGCATTTGGAGATGGTGGCCTCGTCGGTCTCTCCTGTGAGGCTCGGTAGTGTTGTGTCAATTGCTGCTCAAGATGTGAGTCTTCAGGGCGCAATGTCCACCATCGTTCGCACTATATAGTCGACCCTTCCAAGTTGGGCTCGCCTCCCGCCGACTTCTAGGTACATGAGCAGTGTACGTTGGTCTAGGAAACTTCGGAGTCTCGGTCGTGCTTGTTTGTGCGTGATGTTGGTTGTGGCGTGGTCTAGAGGCTCTGTGCCCGCCTTCTCACCAAGAGGTTGGATAAGACGAGCTTGTCGTTTGGTGTTGTAGGAGTGTGTTGTAAGCCGAAAGGTAAGTGTGATTTTGTAGCCATTCTATGACATCTATGCAAGCTTAATATAATGATCCATGGCGGGTTCTCGAAAAAAAAGTGGTAACCACTTGTGACCTTCCCGCGGAATCTGTTTAAGTCGGTCATTTGGTATCACGAGTACTGATGGATCACCATCTTACTAGTACTAGGAAAGAGTGCTAACAGGTCAAGGCAGTCTCCACCGCCGATCACAGTCACAGTATAGCGTCGGAGATTTATCGCGAAACGCGTGGGCAAGTCTTCCTCGCGGTAGTCGTCAAGTGCTGATCTGGTCAGTTGCAGTATACAAATTGCTGCGCCGTGTGCGCTGATGCAGCATCGAATCTGGGGCGAAACTAGGATGTATATACTACTAGTACTAAAGAAGTAGGATGTATATCACTGCAATATATAAGGCGAATTGAACAAACGCGCAGTGCCCTGTACACCCATAAACCATTCGCTATTTGCTCGTCGGTTGCTTCGCCCGTACTCAGCTGACGATCGAGCGCGACAACAACATGAGGGTATGTACTGTAGTAGGAGTACAACATTTTGTTTGGTTCTGCCTTCTGCGTGTGGATTCTTTTCTTCTCTTGGTGAAAGGATGGCCGCATCAGTTTGATCGATCATCGATGTATACCTGTCCGATGGTGTTCTTGCAGACGGATATTGTGATCCGGATGCAGGCCAAGTCCGAGAGGGGACGACACGCCAAGGCCATGAAGATCGCGGCCGCAATCGACGGTATGCACATCCGCCGCCCATTACCTAAAAATTATACTAGTACTGCAATTGCTCAATATTAATGTGTTAACATTTGAGGCGACGATCGATATGGATTCGTTCAGGAGTGGAGTCGGTGACGCTGTCGGGGGAGGGCCGGAACCTGCTGCGGGTCGTCGGCGAAGACCTCGACTCCAACGACCTCATCACCAAGCTGCGGAAGAAGCTGGGCCGCGCCGACATCGTCGAGCTGCGGACCCTGCAGGCGGGCCGCGGCTACGCGACCACCAGCGCCACCGGCGGAGGCGGCTACCACTCGGCGCATGCCGGCCGGCCCGCTCGGGTGCTCCGCCGCCTACGGCCAATACCCCGCAGCCAGGCACTCCCCGCCGCCGGCTGATAAGTACTACAGCTACCAGCAGCCGTCGCACGAGTACTACCCGCCGCCGCCGCACCCCGCCAAAGTCGTGTTCCACGAGTACCCGACCGGGGACTCAACGGGCTGCTGTTCCATCATGTAGGCGCCTGAATACATCTGGAAGCTTCGGCTTCAGATTACTCCTGTCCTGCCTGCGTGCTAGCTACATTTTCTTGCCCCTTTTCTGTCGGCTGCATTGTTTCCTGCATGCGCGATATCGTGTGAAGTTGTGATCGATATCGGGGCCTACTATTTTCGGCCCTCTTCGATTTGTGATCGGGTGGTGCGTGGATTGTAAAGTTTGGCGTGAAATGATGTGTGCTGCCTTCATTCATGTAACATGGTGGAATCCTACAACTGAGTTCGTTTGTCTTATCAGAATTTTTTCACATAACCAGTGTAACTGCAGAGGTCATCTTTTCTGGCTACTGGTTCCTGCCGATCATGTAGATGACTAGACATCGCGGTTTTAGACTTGTTAGTTTTTTGGATTTCTATTTTTTATGGAAATATTTAATAGTGAATCAGCTTGTTAGTGTATGGGTTTCTACAATTTTTAATTTTTTATAATTAACCATTGCTATTGCATGGCTTATTAGGCTTTTGGGTGGAGAGTATAAGTAAGGTTGTAGCATGCAATTCTCTTTGCATTTGTTTTGGGGCTTTAGAGATTTTTTTTTGTAACATTAGTAACTTTGTAATAAAGATACTTTGTGTGCGCCAATCATCATAGTAGACCTGGGTACTCCCTCCCGATGCATCTTCCTTCGAAAGCAATAAGTTTCCGAGTCTAAATTAACACTTACTCGGAGAATCTCACATCATATTCAACGGCATGTAAGAAATTCCATTGATTTCTTTAGGAGAAAGGGGATGTGTACTGTAATTCGTAAATTGCATAGCCTAGCAGTGTAATTCGTGGACCCCGGATGACTATGAAGATACATGCAGTCTTAAATTTTTATAACCTCCCTGCCATGTCACGTGATTACGACTTTGGGCGTTCTACACACTTACTGATTAAGTGGTCCCTAGCAAAACATTTACCATAATTTATTTCTCACCGTGAGCTTATCAGAAATTTTTCACATATGCGCATGTCATCCTTTTTATGCTACTGATTCCTGTCGATCATGTAGATGACAAGAGACTCTGGTATTTCTGAGTTCCTTTGATCGCCGTGATTTTCAGCTTTTTCAATGTTTGGGCTTTTGCATTCTTTGAAATTTGTAATAATGAATCAGTATTTTCAACTTGTTAGTGTTTGGACTTCTGCATTTTTGAAATTTTTAACGATGAATCAGGGTTTTCGGCTTGTTAGTGTTCAGAATTTTACATTTTGTTTTCTTATTATTCAAGGTATTAGGCTTCTTAGGGTTTTCTTTTTGATTCGCAGGGATTGTGATCCCATGTTCCATTATTAACATGCTCGATGAATCCTGACAAGCACAGGTCTTTTGCTTCTTAGGATTTCTGGTGTATAAGTTATAAAATGTGTCCTTGCAGTTGTTTGATTTTTTTTTGGAGATTGTTCTCAATAACAGTAACAGGTTCGTAATGAATCAATCGATTTTGACGCATTACACTCTTTGCGACTTTTGTGCATCTTTCTTGAGAAGCAATAATTTCCTTTTTTTAATAAAATAAAAAACAGACAATCACCTAGATAGAATGCATAGGCATCAGAGGTCGAATAAGTGCGCAACAGGGGAATCCCGCACCAGCGGTGGTAAGGAATTCCATCGATTTCTCTAGGAAAATATGTGGAACGCGTATTGTAGTTGTAATTGAAAATGCGCCCTGGCTACCATGCGAGGTATAAAGATATATAATACTCTTTTTAGTGGGGGAGAAGCATATATTAATATCAGAGGATACCAATTACACCTAGCATCTGCAACAACGCATTGCCCTAGCTGCCATACGGATGCACACAGCCAAAAAAGAAAAAAACAATTACAAAAATAAAGTCCCATTACAGTTGCTCATTCATTGAAAGTGTAGTACTACCACCACCAAGACGACACCAGAAATCTATCTTCTCCAAAAACAACGCATCCAAGAAGAAAACAGTGCATAAACACTGTCATCGCCCGATCAAAGATCTAGGTTTTCACCCTGAAGAAATTCCACGCTCTCAAAACAATAACTTTAACAAGGTCATTGCCAGACACAACCAATTAAGGTCAGACCCTGGGTTTTCACCCTAAAAGATAGGACCATGATCTTCACCTGTACTTCCGCTCCCGCTTGCATACCACTGCTCCAAGTCACGAGCCACCAAGCCAATTCCTCATACCATATGGACTCGAACCACCATTGTCAGTCCTCAGATCTCGGTCTTCATGACATTCTCCGTCGGCACCATGGGACGAAAACATGTCCCATGATATTAACAGCCAACGGATCTTCAAAGCGCTCCCTCTGAACCCAAACGGCCAGAGTAAAAACATGGGTGCGCACGACCGAATCCCACCCGATCCAGCGATCTCTCGGCATATGTGCACTGTGGAGTTCGCCGGCGAAGCCTTCCGAAACATGACACTGCAACCAGATCAATGGAGACAAATATCAAGCGGGTCTTCAAACCCTAGGACCACCCCCTTTATTCAAACCGAGCCAACAGCCCCCTCGCTAGCAGCCGGAGGTAGAGGAGAAGACAGTCCAGCATGCCCCTGAAACGGCTCGCCAGAACGCAGTGTGCAGCTGCCTCCACAGCCAGAGGTCCAGATCGGATCCGGGCCAGACCGGATGCAACCGCCGCCCGCCATGGCGGCCACACGTCAGCACCGCCAAGGAAGACCTCGCCAGATTGCCTCCAATGTTGCCACCATGACACCTCCTCCTCCCCAAGCCCTCGATCCGCGCCGCCCGAAAGACGACGGGCCTAGGCGGACGCCCTAGGCCCACGGCGTGATGCCGCCGCCTGCAAGCAGCTGCAGGAGCACCCGTCGCCGCCTGGCCAAGATTGCCGCCCCAACCACCGCCCTCAACCCTCTCCGTCAGTGCCGCCGCAGCCGCCCCTCTGAAGAAGACCGCCGCAGCCGCCACCCCTGGCACCTTAGGTACTAGGGGGTCGCCGCCACCGCGGCCGACGCCGACACCGACGGCAACGACGGAGGGATGAGATCTAGAGGAGGGAGATCGGCGGCGGTGGGATCTGGGGACCCTCCGGCGGCGCCTGGGGTCGCCACGGGAGGGGAGGGTTACATCTATCTGATCTCCGGACGGTAAGCCCGGTTAGGTGACAGGTGAGATATATAATACTCCTATATGCAGTTCTTATATATCCGCCCTGCAATGTTAGATGAGTGCGACTTTGTGGTGGCAACTAGGACCCTAGTTTATCTCTCTTCATTAGCTTCAACCCCAACAGCAACCGGGTCGTTGAACCCTAGCCACAGTTGAACACCCAGAGCCCACAGTGACGACCGGCGCGCAATCGCGTTGGCCACGTCGACGACAAGTTTTTGGTCTGATGACAGAGACCTGACGTATGTACGCGCCACCAAATGCTCAGCACCATGGTTTCCATAAGCAAAGTCAGTGCAATTGTCAATCGCCATGGCGTGTATTGTTTACCATCCCGCGTGGAGGTGACCGGTCAAGATAGTTTTCTCTTTGTTTTTGAGAATGCCGGTCAAGATAGTTATTAAGTGGCAGCACGGTAGCAGCACAACCCATCGCCGGCCGGACGCCCGTTTCTTCTTGCACGCTTTGTACTCTGGAGTCTGGAGCCCAACTCGAAATTAAGCATTGCCAGGAACTTCCGTTTGTACTCTTCCTTGAAAAATTGAACTTCATCTACTCTCTTTGTCCGGAAAAAATGTTGCGGATTTGTGTAGAGATATGTGCAAATCTAGAAAAAAGTGCCATCATTTTGTGGACGGAGAGAGTATATGCTTCGTCCGGTCATCCTTGCACCACGTTATGTAAGATCCTAAGCAAGGCCGTGCGGGGCGGCCGCTCCAGGCGCATTAAACTACAGGCTGCTAGATATGCAGTCCATCTAGAGAAGGCCTGGCGCAAGTCAGTGACACTAGCGAATGGGAGGAAGGAAACAAGCCCATCGCAAGGGAGTCTTGGTGGCCTGCACTCCTAAAAAAAAAACTACTCCCTCCGATCCATATTAGTTGACTTGGATTTGTCTAGATTCGGATGTATCTAGGCATGTTTTAGTGCTAGATGCATCCGAATCTAGAAAAATTTGAGTCAACTAATATGGGTCGGAGGGAGTACGAAAAATCATGTAGGATAAAATCGATGGACCAACGACTGATCACTAAAACCATGATTGCATCTGCCGGAGAGAATAACCATGGCGGCTGAGACGCTGGGTGCAAGGTGTTGAACGGTGGAGAACGACGAGGTTGTATCGCTTCCACTGGATGAGCCTCGTGAAGGGAATATGCTCGTGAGTCAATAATAAAGTGGTTATTATGTTATTCTATATTTATGATAGATGTTTATTTTTATGCTATAATTGTGTTAATTGGAAACGTTAATACATGTGTGTTTAATAAACAAATAAAAGATTTTAGTTATACCTCTCATATAAACTAGCTCGTTGATTAACAAGATGATCAAAAGTTTCTTGATTATAGACATTGGATGTTGTTAATAATGGGGTCACAACATTGGTAGAATGATGTGATGAACACTCACCAGAAGTATAGTAATACGATCAAAGTTATTATGTTTACATTTCTATACTAAGTCATACGAAGTAACCCTAATCCTTAGACCATGAGATCATGTCAATCACTAATATCGGAAGATTTCTTTAATAATATCAAACGTCATACCGTAACATGGTGACTATAAAGGTGGGTTCGGGTATTTCGAAAGTGTTATGTAGAGGCTCATGGATCAAGAGTAGGATTTTTCCATCTCGATAACTAAGAGATATACTCTAGGTCCTTTCGGTGATATCATATTGAGAATAGCTTGCAAGCAGGTGATTTGATCACAAATAATGTTATATCATAGAAACAAGAGAAGAGTATTTGTCGGTAACGAGATCAAATTAGGTATGAGGATTGACGAGGGAGATCTCGGCAATATCCATAAAGAAGGACTTAGGGTTTTGCGAAAAACAGAACGCTGAGGATTTCGTCGGAAGTCAGGAAACAATGGGATCAAAGTCGCCTAAATATTACGAGAGATTGATTGGTTACAAATCGCTTGGGGGTTGTTCAGTGGTCTTGCCTACGCTTCTCCCATCCTATATGTAATAGGTCGGGTCTCAAAGCTGTATGCTGATATATTGCAAATGTATCTATAATTTTTGATGTTCCATGCTTGGTTTTATCTACTTTCTTATGTTTTGTCCATGCTTTGGAGTACTTTTCATATGATTTCTTGGACTAACCTATGAACAAGAGCCATAGTGCCAGCTGCCTGCTTTCTGCTGTTTTTGGTTCCAGTAAGTCAGAAAATGAATATTCTCGTAATTGGACGGGACAAAAGCCAAAGTCGATATTTTACCGGAAGACTCATGGAGCCAGAAGACGAGACGGAGAGGGGCCAGGGGCTGGCCACACCATGTGGTGGCGCGGGCTAGCCCTGGCCACGCCACCAGGTGGTGTGGGCCCCTCAGGCCTCCACCGAACTTGCATCTTCGCCTATAAGATGCCTCCCGATGAGAAACCCTAAATCATCAAGCCTCCAGCCACGAAAAGTTCCGCAGCGCCGCCGCTACCGAAGGAGAGATTCGGGGGACAGAAAGTCTCTGTTCCGGCACCCTGCCGGGACGGGGAAGTGCCCCCGGAGCCATCTCCATCGATCTCCATCACCATCTCCATCACCATTGTTGATTCCCATGATGAGGAGGGAGTAGTTCTTCCTCGAGGCTAAGGGTTCTACCAGTAGCTATGTGTTCATCTCTCTCTCTCTATATATATATGCATGATCTTACGGAGATCATGAGCTTTGTAATCAAGTAGATCTACCTTGCTACTCAAGTGCTTTATTAGATCTCTGCTCTCCCCATATGTGTGAGAGTGACAGCGTGCACACCATGGTGGCACTTAGGCTAGAGATTACAAATACTTGTTATGAGTTATATTTGGAGTTGGATGTCTTTATGGAATTGTGGTGTTTGTTGGAACCATCTAGTGCTCAAGGTGACAGTGTGGGGTTTTCTAGATGGGAAAGGCTTACTTTGAGGTGTGCTGTTATAGCCCTACCAACGATTAGAGTGTCCAACCGGAGAGTAGTTCAGCGTACTATCATGAAGATAATATATTTATATGAGAGTGTTCACTAGTGAAAGTATGATCCCTAGGCCTTGTTTCTAAGCACTAAAACACCATTTGCTATTAGATTTGTTACATGTTTGCTTGCTTCCATCTTTATTTCAGTTTACCTTTAGTCTTTTCCCACGTCAACCACACGCCATCAAGCTATTTTCTAGCATTGTTGTCTTATATCCATACCACTTGTATTTCACTATCTCTTCGCCGAACTAGTGCACCTATACACCTGACAAGTGTATTGGGTGTGTTGGGGACACAAGAGACTTCTTGTATCTTGATTGCAGGGTTGCTTGAGAGGGATACCTTTGACCACTTCCTCCCTGAGTTCGATAAAACTTGGGTAATCCACTTAACGGAAAACTTGCGGTTGTTCTACAAACCTCTGCACTTGGAGGCCCAACAACTGTCTACAAGAATAGAAGTGCGTAGACATCAAGCTCTTTTTTTGCGCTGTTGCCGGGGAGGTAAGGTAAAAGGTACTCACATACTCCGGTGTGAGTGCTCAAAGTTATTTCCTTTAGATTCTGCAATTTTGTCTTTTGTTTCTTATTTTCACTAGTTAGGCTTAATGCAAAACAACAACAAAATTAGAGAGCTTTATAGTATTTATCTTAAGTTAGGACATGAAGTGTTTGAAGAGAAAATTAAAAAACCTATGGAACTTTATTTGCATGCTAATAGCAATGTTGTTAGTATGAATTCTTTGGACACCATTATTGCTAATGCTATGGAAAAGTCTAAGCTTGGGGAAGCTAGTTTTTATGAAAATGATCTTTTTAGTTCCCCAGCTTTGGAAGATAGCTATTCTATTGCTTCTGATACCAAACCTCCAATATATGATGATTACAATGATGGATATGATATTTTCAGTCCACCTACTATTGAGGAGAAAATTAATTATGATTACAATATGCCTCCTATATTTGATGATTATGTAGATGAGAATAATAATGATAGCTATTTTGTTGATTTTTCTCCCACTACAATTAATAAGAATGACTATTCTTATGTGGAGAGTAATAATGATTATATGCATGTGGCTCATGATAAGAATGTTGCATGTGATAGTTATATTGTTAATTTTATTCATGATGCTACGAAAATTTATTATGAGAAAGGGAAACATAGTTTTATGTATCTCAACAATATTAAGTTTCCCATCTTTATGTTGAAAGTATTGAAGTTGCACTTATTTTGCTTTACTATGCTTGTTGCTTTGTGCTTTCATGACTTGTTTATTTACAATATTCCTATGCATAGGAAGTGGGTTAGACTTAAATGTGCTTTGAATTTGCTTCGTGATGCTCCCTTTTACTTCAATTCATATTTCTTATGTGAGCATCTTCTCAAACTATCATGCCTAACTTAAAGGCGTTAAAGAAAAGTACTTATTGGGAGATAACCCAAAAGTATTAGATGAGTCTTGGAAGTTATTACTTCTGTAATAACCGCTCCTTATCCTTTTTATTTGCTTTTTGTGCCAAGAGTAACCTCTAATGAGAAAGAAGTAATGATTGGGAAAGTTGCTGTCCTGAAACAGATTTTTGTGCTTCACCGTAAAAATTCATGTAAAATCTCTGTACGTCCTTTTGAGGCGTGAATTTTTGTGTTTCTGGCCCAGGTTGTTATATAACTTTAACTTTTTTGATTTGAGCAACAGAAGGTCTTCGAAAAAATTCGTCTTTACCTGCTGGTCTGTTTTGATAGATTTCTGCCATTATTTGCATTTGCTTCTTGTTGGTTCTTTTTTGAGTTCTTTTGGGGAATTGAGCTTTTTGAGGGAAGTGCTACTGTAGCTAGTGTTTTAATGGAAGTTTTATTGGTGTTGAAACTGAACCTAAAGACTTATTATCTTGAGTTTACTAATGTTGCTAATAAAGATTGTGTGAAGTTTTGTATGAAGAAAAAAATTCAGGTGTATGAAAGAAATGAGTAATGAGATGAAGGATGGACTAAAGCTCAAGCTTGGGAATGCCGCGCGTGTCACCCCAAGAAGTACAAGCATCAAATCTTGGGGATGCCCAAGGCATCCCCCTCTTCATCAATAAAAATCCCAGGTTTCTTCCAAACGCTTCATTTTTATTGTTGCATGCACAGTTGTGTTGTTCTTGGAGTGTGTTCTTTTTCGTTTTCGTTTTGGTTTTTCATTTGCTTTGGTTTTCTTAGTTTGCTGAATAAATTGGTTGGATCCCCTCTTTCATACATTGGTTTTCAAATAGTTTGGTTTGGATTGGAAAAGAGTAGGAAAGCTCATGCTTGAGTGGTAAAAAGAGCTTGTTTTTTACTGTGGCCTATGCTTTGTCTTGCTATGCTTGATATTGTTTTGGCTTTATGCTTAGTATTCTTTGCTGTAGCATGACTTGTCATAAACAATTGAGATTGCTTAATGTGCCTTGGATGAATCATGCGTTGTTTTAGCATATTAAAGCATAGTATAGTGGTATTCTCCTTTGATGCTTTATTTGGGTTGACTTGGCACATTCTCTCACCATGTTATGACTATCACAAGTCACCATAGCTTTTATGATCCTTTAGTTTTCAACTTGTAGTATCACTTTATGCTTTGATCAATGATGTTTTGTCGCTCTGCATGATTATGGCCATTATTGCTCTCTTGTTTGTCGCTCCCAGTCTTTTGCTAGCCTCCGCAACCAAGTATGAGTTCCACTCATGCATCCAACTCCCTAAACCAAGTTAGTCCAAAGTGTCCACCACACCTACCTACTATCTTATGCTATTCCAAGTATATTCATGCTTTTGTTTACCTTCTGAATTAAACTTGTTATGAGAAAACTAGTGATTGAAGCTCTCACGGACTTGATTTCTCATAACAAGTTTAATTCAGAAGGTAAACAAAAGCATGAATATACTTGGAATAGCATAAGATAGTAGGTAGGTGTGGTGGACACTTTGGACTAACTTGGTTTAGGGAGTTGGATGCATGAGTGGAACTCATACTTGGTTGCGGAGGCTAGCAAAAGACTGGGAGCGACAAACAAGAGAGCAATAATGGCCATAATCATGCAGAGCGACAAAACATCATTGATCAAAGCATAAAGTGATACTACAAGTTGAAAACTAAAGGATCATAAAAGCTATGGTGACTTGTGATAGTCATAACATGGTGAGAGAATGTGCCAAGTCAACCCAAATAAAGCATCAAAGGAGAATACCACTATACTATGCTTTAATATGCTAAAACAACGCATGATTCATCCAAGGCACATTAAGCAATCTCAATTGTTTATGACAAGTCATGCTACAGCAAAGAATACTAAGCATAAAGCCAAAACAATATCAAGCATAGCAAGACAAAGCATAGGCCACAGTAAAAAACAAGCTCTTTTTACCACTCAAGCATGAGCTTTCCTACTCTTTTCCAATCCAAACCAAACTATTTGAAAACCAATGTATGAAAGAGGGGATCCAACCAATTTATTCAGCAAACTAAGAAAACCAAAGCAAATGAAAAACCAAAACGAAAACTAAAAAGAACACACTCCAAGAACAACACAACTGTGCATGCAACAATAAAAATGAAGCGTTTGGAAGAAACCTGGGATTTTTATTGATGAAGAGGGGGATGCCTTGGGCATCCCCAAGCTTTGATGCTTGTACTTCTTGGGGTGACACGCGTGGCATTCCCAAGCTTGAGCTTTAGTCCATCCTTCATCTCATTACTCATTTCTTTCATACACCTGAATTTTTTTCTTCATACAAAACTTCACACAATCTTTATTAGCAACATTAGTAAACTCAAGATAATAAGTCTTTAGGTTCAGTTTCAACACCAATAAAACTTCCATTAAAACACTAGCTACAGTAGCACTTCCCTCAAAAAGCTCAATTCCCCAAAAGAACTCAAAAAAGAACCAACAAGAAGCAAATGCAAATAATGGCAGAAATCTATCAAAACAGACCAGCAGGTAAAGACGAATTTTTTCGAAGACCTTCTGTTGCTCAAATCAAAAAAGTTAAAGTTATATAACAACCTGGGCCAGAAGCACAAAAATTCACGCCTCAAAAGGACGTACAGAGATTTTACATGAATTTTTACGGTGAAGCACAAAATCTGTTTCAGGACAGCAACTTTCCCAATCATTACTTCTTTCTCATTAGAGGTTACTCTTGGCACAAAAAGCAAATAAAAAGGATAAGGAGCGGTTATTACGGAAGTAATAACTTCCAAGACTCATCTAAAACTTTTGGGTTATCTCCCAATAAGTACTTTTCTTTAACGCCTTTAAGTTAGGCATGATAGTTTGAGAAGATGCTCACATAAGAAATATGAATTGAAGTAAAAGAGAGCATCAAGAAGCAAATTCAAAGAACATTTAAGTCTAATCCACTTTCTATGCATAGGAATCTTGTAAAGAAACAAGTCATGAAAGCACAAAGCCACAAGCATAGTAAAGAAAAACAAGTGCAACTTCAAGACTTTCAACATAAAGAGAGGAAACTTAATATTATTGAGATGCATAAAACCATGTTTCCCTCTCTCATAATAACTTTCAGTAGCATCATGAGTAAAATTAACAATATAAATATCACAAGAAACATTCTTATCATGAGCCACATGCTTGAAAGAATTAATACTCCCCACATAAACATAGTCATTCTTATTAATTGTAGTGGGAGCAAAATCAACAAAATAGCTATCATTATTATTCTCATCACCATAATCATCAAATATAGGAGGCATATTATAATCATAATTAATTTCCTCATCAATAGTAGGTGGACTGAAAAATATCATATTCATCATGGCAATCATCATAAGCAATAGAATAGTTATCTTCCCAAGTGTGTTCATTTGTAAACATATCATCATTGGAAGGATCATGGATAGAACTAATAGTATAGCAATTATTAATATCATCATTTTCAGAATTGGTACCGAAGAGATTTTCAATATCAAAACTAGTGTGCTTTTCCCAATCATGATCACTACTATAGGTAACAGGCATAGGAACATCATCGAGTTCAGACTTATCAAAAACTATAATAGGAACAACATGCTTAGGGGAAAATACCGTTTCCTCTCTCCTTTTACTCCTCCTTTTCTTCTTTTTCTTCTTCTCTTTAGGAGGGAGAGGCTTGAAAGGAAGCTTCTCCATATACCCTGGTTCATTGTAAGAGACAATAGAAGGAACTTTGGAGGATTCCTCCTTTTCATTAATAAGACCAAAACACATATTAGTCATGTCATATTTTGGTAAGATCTCATCTTTTATAATATTTTGTATGTAAGTATTTGTGTGGCAATTATCAACACAATAAAGATGACAACCATGCATGACACTAATCATATCAAAAGCACCCATATCTACCAAAGAGGTTTTTCTTGATAACTCTTCACACCCCAAAAATAATATAAGTTCGTCATGATGATTAGGAGTGATCATGTCATCAAAATACAAACTTGAAGTACTCATTGGATTAGAAGGGCTATTATTATGGCCTGAGCATTGAAAATTGAAATGACCCACTTCAAAGCAAAGTTCACAAATAAAAGGATAGAGGGCACAAACTTTTTTACGAAGATCATTTAGAGCCCTATACCACGTTCTAGTTTTTTTCATTCCTGTGGGTGATACAATATTCTTCTTCAATTTGATTATTCTCACAAGGTCTATGTATTCCACAAAAACTAACATGCTTACAAGGAGTAGTACTTTCAGAGGTTTGAGCATGTTTATTGCTATCATTAATAACAATTTCATTTTCCATGCAAGTGTCTTTATAAGGCTCATGATACATGTCCCATTTTCCTTTAGGAGCATTAATATGAGAAGCAAAGGTTCTATAACAATCAACAAGAATTTGAGGATCAAGACCATATTTGGCACTAAGCTCTTGAAAATCAATAGTTTCAGCAAAAGACTTAATGCAATCATACTCATAGTTTATACCTGGTTCTTTACCTTTATTGTTATCCTAGTCTTCGGTATTGCTTTGAATTGTTTCAAGAAGATCCCACTTAGCTTTGACCTCCTTACTTGTGAAGGATCCCTCTAAACAACTATCTATATAGTCCTTGTAATGTCCTGAAAGCCTTGCATAGAAATTATTAATAACAATATTACTGGGGAGCTCATAAATGGGACATTTGAGCATTAGTGACTTCAATCCCTCCATGCTTGGGCAATACTTTCTCCATCATGTGGATGAAAATTATAAATGTAATTCCTATCTTTATGAAGTTCATGAGGAGGATAAAATTTAGAGTAAAAGTGACATGGGTATACCCTACAGGTACTCGAGCTTGGTATATACGGCCTGAATACATAGAGGCCCATGGTGTCACCAAGGCCCAAATGTGGAACTCGAGTAGCCTACAGACTCTCGATTGCTTGAAGAAGAAGAAGAAGCTAAAGATAGATCGTTCAAAGGGGAAAACCCTAACTTGTAACCGACTCGACCTGCTACCAGAGACCTAGCCTATCTATATAAAGGCTAGGAGGGGGCAGCGAGGAGGACACACGCAATCCTAGTTTCCACAACCCTCGCCAGATTGCATCTGCGCACCATTGTAATCCTCGATTCCTTTGATAATTCCACGAGCAGACAAGAAGGAGTAGGGACCTCTACGAGGCCTGAACCGGGGTAAATCTTCGAGTCCCCTGTGTGCTTGTTTGCTAGCCGATAGATGTCTCCAGCGCTCCCTCCTTCTCCAAAACCCAAGTCCATAACAATGGGCATTGATGAGTTAAACCCTCATCAATTGGCGCCATCTGTGGGAATTGGGAGTGCTGATGTTGCGGCTTCTTCGGCCCCATCAACCGCGATCTACAACTCTGCAACCGCGGAGATTCGCCAGCTCTTCGGCGCGTTTGACTTCACCATCCACACGCCAGCCACTCGCCCGGCTTTCGAGTCCGTGGGCGACGGAATCAACCTGGCGATCGGGAGCTTCCGCTTCCAAGTTGGTCAGATGGGCACGCTTCGCATGCCTGCCAGCCGATGGTGCCGTCGATTGCCCTAGCATCGTGGTTCCCTCCATCGATCGGCACCCTCAGTGAGCTCAATGCCCCGACAATAGTCGAGAACACAGTCAGCGACAGCAGTCGCGACTCCGATCTGGCAACTGAAGATGGAGCCTACGGTTCCGGGTCTGAAAGTTGCGGGAGCAGCAGCTTCCCCAACCACTTCATGTGCGCCGTCATCAACGCGGGCGACACCTCCGCCAATCGTGACAACACGGGCAACCGTGGCAACGAAACCGACCCGCCTAATGGCGGCAATGGCGGCAACGGTGGCAACGACACCCCCGTTAACAACGGAGGAGCAATCGAACCTCCAACCATAACAAACGAGCAAACCGGCGAACGCGTCGTAATCAGGCTCAATGAACAAGAATGGGCTCGCTGCCGCGAGGCCTTACAAGGCAACCCTCTACCCTTCAGATCTCCGCAAGAACTGCTAATGGGCTACCATTGGCTCCTGAAGGAAGAATTCAAGCGCCAAGTGCAAACAATCGCGCAACTCGAAGCGTGCAAAAAGGCGGCAGATGAGTCGAGTCTTCGACGTGCTGGGCTCTCCTCCCACAGAGGATCGTCCTCAAAGGGCAACGAGTACATCGCAAACAAGAGGCGATCACGGATGGCCCACCTTACCGAGCAAGAGCGCATAGAAGCTGCAAAAGTCCTCGACTTCAGCTCTATGACAGTCGATACGCGGGGCAATGTGGTCCCCAAGACGCCGCAAGCTGCAGTGACAGCGACCACCATGTACCTCCTCAACAACCAGCCGCCAGCTGGAGATCCCCAAGCCGCCATGCACCGATCTACGATCGCGGGCTTGGGACTAATCGAGGTGGCTCTCGAAAAGGAGCCAACACCGGAGCCGAAAAAAGGCAAATCGCTAGCAAAGCGCTACTCCTCGCCCTCATCTAGCGACGACAGTCACGATCTGTCTCGATGCCACCGCTCACGGCGACACGACCACGACTATGATGCGCGCGATGACCTTACACAGCGCAAGATCGATAAACCAAGGGCGCGACGTGCTCGGTCGACTGACTCGGAAGAAGAAGATGTGGAGCTCTGTGGCGCCAGATGCTTCAGTAGGGCCATCAGGAAAAAGCGAATGCCCAAAGGGTTTAGAGTCCCGTCGGAGAACCCGAAATTTGACGGCCTACAGGACCCGAAGATCTGGCTGGAGGACCACATCTCCTCCGTCAGGCTCCACGGCGGCAGTCGAAGCACAACCATGCAATGCTTACAGCTACAGTTGCAAGGCGCCGCCCGAGCATGGCTCAACAACCTCCCACGCGGATCCATTCGCAGTTGGGATGAGCTGGTTTACAGCTTTGTGCGCAACTTCAAGGGAACATACAAGTGGCCTGCATCAATCGAAGAGCTGAGATGCTGTCAGCAAAGATTAGGCGAATCGCTACGCTCCTACATCCAAAGGTGGTCCATCATCAAGAACTCCGCATAGAACATCTCAGAGGATCGCGCGATTGACGCATTCAATGGCGGTGTCTGGCGCATAGAGCCCAGGGAGGAGCTGGGCCGCTCAAAGCCCAAAACCATCGACCACCTGATGGAAATCGCGAATCGCTGGGCAGATGGAGAAGATTCGATGAAAAATCGTGTTCACTCCGACGAGGAGGCAGAACTCGAGCGTAGACGCGACCGCCGAGGCAAATGCCACATGCGCATCTATGATGACCGCGACGACATCAACATGGTCGTAGCTGGCTACACCGACAGACGCGATGATAACCGCAACAGCGGATACCACATCGGTGGATACCGCGACTCCGGGAAAACCACGCAAGTGTGGCAATGCCGCAATCATGATGAAGCACCCGCGACATCCATTGAAGACAAAATGTCCGGGCCATGTACGGTGCACTTCTACATCGACAAGCATGATGGAAAGAAGAAGTCCAGCCACCTCCTCAAGGACTGCCGCGAGTTCCTCAAACTACATGAGGGATTGGTTCGGATGAATCGCAACGCAGTCGAAAGAGGCTACGAAGCCGCTCCAGGCGCCGTGGCACATGGCGCTCCACCACCACCACCTAGAATACCCTCAAACGCAGCTGCGCCGGACCAGCACCAGGGAGGCGAGCCATACCCACGGGCCATGGGTACCATGATGATCCAAAAGGGATGCCCCTCGAATAGGGTGCAGAAGGCCATCACTCGCCAAGTCAACTTGGCCACAAACTCGCCACCATCTACCACTGAGTACCTCAGCGGAAGCAAGTCCTGCATCACCTTCGACAAACGTGATCATCCGCCTCAAGTACCTCGTCCAGGCCATTGTCCCCTCGTACTCGAGGCGCAAATCGGAGGTTTCGACATGAGCCGCGTCTTCATGGACGGCGGAAGCGGCATCAACCTTATATTCGCGAGTACCTTGCGAGTAATGAGGATCCCTCTGACTTGCTTAGAAGCCTCGGACACAACATTCCACGGCATCGTCCCAGGCAAAGGCGTGTATCCCCTAGGAAAAATCAACCTCGACGTCATCTTCGGCACGCCAAAAAACTTTCAGCGTGAGCACATCGACTTTGAGGTAGTCGACTGGCCCTCACAGTACCACTTCATCCTCGGACGTGTCGCGTTCGCTAGGTTCATGGCAGTACCACACTACGCCTACCTGCAGATGAAAATGCTAGGTCCAAATGGCGTCATCATAGTCGACGGGAGCTTCGAGAGATCTGACAGTTGCGACAGGGAATTCAACAGAATTTCCCAGTCCTTCGGCATGCAGGAAGAACTCGCGAGACTAAAGGAGTTGACAGACAACAGTCTGCCTCCCCTAAGTCGGCCAAGTTCGCCTGATCTATCTTTCGACTCATCGGTGCACACAAAGAAAGTGCAGCTCCACCCATCGGATCCCGCCAAGACGGCCCTCATCGCCAACAACTTGAGTCCCGCATAGGAACTCGCGCTCGTCGAATTCCTCCGTGAGCACTGGGAAATCTTCGCCTGGTGTCCAGCGGACATGCCAGGAGTTCCCAGGGAATTCGCCGAGCACGCACTCAACGTCAACCCAGACGCAAGGCCAGTCAAGTAAACAATCTGGCAATTATCTGAGCCAAGAGCAAAGGTAGATGGAATGGAGATCAATAGACTCCTCGACGCCAAATTCATACGTGAGATCAAGGAAAACACTTGGCTTGCCAACACGGTGCTAGTACCAAAAAAGGACACGGATACCCTGCGGATGTGCGTGGACTTCACCTCTTTGAATAAGCACTGTCCAAAGGATCACTTCCTGTTACCGTGAATCGACTAGATCATCAACTCCACCGCGGGATGCGAGCGCCTCTGCTTCCTCGACGCCTACTCAGGCTATAATCAGATTCGAATGAAGGAGGAAGATCAAGAAAATACAGCGTTTACAACGCCCTTCTGTGTGTTCTGCTACAACACAATGCCCTTTGGGCTAAAATACGCAGGAGACACCTACCAGCGGTGCATGCAAGCTTGCCTCAAGGATCAACTTGGTCGCAACATTCAAGTCTATGACGACGACATAGTAATCAAGACCAAGGAGGAAGCCTCCCTAATCGACGATTTACGCGAAACCTTTGCCAACCTCGACCGCTACTGGATCAAGCTCAATCCGGACAAATGCGCCTTTAGCGTACCATCTGGGCAACTACTCGAGTATCTCATCTCCGCGATAGGAATCGAGGCAAACCCGAAGAAAATAAAAGCCATACTGGCCATGGAGAAGCCGAAAAACATAAGGGGCGTCCAGCAGCTAGCTGGGCGAATCGCGGCCCTTAGTCGATTCATCAGTCAGATGGGTGAAAAGGCACTACCTTTCTACCAACTCCTCCGTAAAGCTGACAAGTTCGAGTGGACCAATGAGGCGCAGGAAGCATTCGAAGACCTCAAGAGCCTTCTATCCACTTCGCCAGTACTGGTGACCTCACGAGAAAGGGAACCGCTGTTGCTATATATCTCCGCCACCAACCAGGTGGTCAGCACAGTGCTCATGGTCGAACGAGCCGAGGAAAACAAGGTCCACGGGGTACAGCGCCCAGTCTACTACCTCAGCGAGGTCCTCACGCCAACAAAACAGCGGTACCCGCACTACCAGAAGCTGGCGTACGGCGTCTTCATGACCGCCCGACGACTGCGCCACTACTTCCAGGAACACCCAATCGTGGTGGTCAACGACGCCCCGCTGGGGCATATCCTCAATAACCCCGACGCCACGGGGCGAGTCGTGCTTTGGGGAATCGAATTGTCTCCATGAGACATTACATACAAAAAGCGCGACGCAATCAAGTCGCAAGTTCTTCCTGACTTCCTCGTGCACTGGATGGATAACCAGCTCCCTGAAAAACCAGATATGTCCTACCTCTGGACAATGCACTTCAACGGATCCAAGCGGAAGGACGGAGCTGGTGCAGGTGTCATACTGACATCGCCCCAGGGGGGACAAGCTGAAATATATCTTGCGAATGCAGTTCACCGCCTCCAACAATGAAGCTGAATACGAGGCCCTGCTACACGGGATGAGGATGGCAAAAGCCTGCGGCACCAAGAGGCTCATTATATACGGCGACTCCAAGCTGGTCGTCAACCAAACAATGCATGAGTGCGACGCACTAAATGACAACATGATCGCCTACAACGACCTCTACGACACACTCGAAGGGGACTTCGACGGCTGCGAGCTACGACACGTAGGTCGCGAAAGCAATGAAGAGGCAGACGCACTCGCCAACATAGGCTCTACCTGCGCCCCCATACCACCTGGGGTATTTCTCGAGCACATCTGCGAATGCTCCATCAAGCCAAAGGCAACAGAGAAGAAAACAAGCGCAGTAACGGACTCGGGGGCTGTGCCACCCAATGAGCCAATGGCACTCGATGACCTGGAGCTGGATACAGGACTCAAGGACCAATGAGTTTCATGATGATCGAGTCATCCTGGACTCAGCCGTACATCACATACCTCCTCAGCAAAAGGCTACCGGACGATCCGACTGATGCACGGCACATCGCGCGGCGATCCAAGGCATTCGCTGTTATCAACGGCAAACTATACAAGCACAACATCACATGAGTACTCCAACGATGCGTGTCCACGGCTGATGGAAGAGCTGTTCTCCTCGACATCCATGAGGGAACCTGCGGACACCATGCTGGTAGTCGCGCCCTCGTGGCCAAAGCTCTACGAGCTGGGTTCTACTGGCCCATGGCCATGCGCGACGCCAATGACATCGTCCAGAAATACAACGCGTGCCAGCGATTCGTGGACAAGCCGCACGCGCCCGGCGCAGAGCTCCGACCAATTCCATTGGCCTGGCCCTTCGCGCAATGGGGACTCAACATGGTCGGCAAGCTCCCCAAGTCCTCACGAGGAGGCTACGTCTACCTCCTGGTCGTAGTCGACAAGTTCACCAAGTGGATAGAGGCCATGCCAGTGACCAATCAATTAGGGCACAGCGCAGTCAAATTCTTCGAATCCATCGTCTACCGCTTCGGAGTGCCACACAGCATCATCACAGACAATGGGACAAACTTCACATCCAAGGAGTTACAAGAATTCTGTGAGAAACTAGGAATCAACATCAGCTACGCCTCGGTAGCGCATCCACAGACAAACGGTCAGGTTGAAAAGGCGAACGGGCTCGTCTGCGGCGGCATCAAGAAGCGACTTCTCCAACCACTCGAACAAGCCGCGGGTTGCTGGCCAGACGAACTACAGTCAGTACTCTGGAGCCTACGCACAACTCCAAACAGTGCTACAGGCTACACCCCGTTCTTTATGGTGCACGGGGCTGAAGCGGTGCTACCCGCTGAGGTACGATACAAAGCACCGCCATGGTCGCTTACAGCGAGCAGGAGTCAACCCTTGCACTTGAAGACTCCGTCGACCTCCTTGACGAGGAAATGGAAATCGCCATGGAAAGATCAACGATCTACCAGCAGAACCTGCGCAACAACCATAGTAGGACGCTACGCTCCAGATCCTTCGTCGAAGGCGACCTGGTCCTGCGACTGAAGCAGCAAGGGCATCTCAAGCTCAAGTCCCCCTGGGAGGGACCATACGTGATTACAGAAGTAATCCCAGGTGGCGCCTATCGCCTTCAAGATTTAGAGATAGGAGTCGCATACTCCAACCCCTGGAACGTCGCGCAGCTGCGATGCTTCTACCCTTAGTCGTTTTTACTTTTACATTGCAAATAAGGCCACTCAGCCAAGGCTACTTAGCCACACACTGTACTTCGTACTTTCCCGCGAATAAATAAAGCTAAGTAACCCAAAACTCTGTGTTCTCCTTTATTTTTTCGCAACTTATCCACTCGGGGGCTGCGCCACCCGATACACATCTGTTCTACGAACTAAAATACGATATCCTGAGTAGCTGGCACATCAATCGAAACCCTTGACACACATCAACCTAGTTGCAACGCACCTGCCAGGTTGACAAGGGACTGAGATAAGCGCATGGCCAGGCTAACGAAAAGGGGTCGCATAGTGCAACACACTCACAAAACATACACACTAACAAGCTCTTTATACATCATCGACAATCAATTATGCACATCATTACATACGAACTTTACAACACTGGTACACTTATGTGCAGGATACAAACTAAACTACTATTGCAACAAGAGAACGTTGGTTTGCTCCTTGAAGAAGTCAACAATCTCCTCTGCTGGGCGATCCGCCGCCTAATAATGCGGCACCATATTCCAAGAAGAAGCCGCTGGTGGCGCAGGTGGCCCAGCCGCAATTGTCGCAACGTATACATCAGGCCTATGCCGTCGCACCAGCGATAGAGCGGCCTTGGCACCAGCCACCAACTGTTGCCTTACACACTCGCGAACCGCAGCCAGGTCTTGGAACTTGGCAAGGAGGGCCAGCAGGCTCGATGGAGCAACATCCAGCGGAAACATCGTCCGATGAATGTTCTTCAAGCATGAATGCGACTTCTTCAGAAAGTGTAGCACTCGCGACGCACGATCCTGTAGGGTCGCCAGTGCGATTGCACGATCATGATCCACCCAGAAGTATCCACTCTCCTGAAGCTGCTCTTGGGTCAAGTCATGCATGCGAATGGCAATCCTATCTTTCTCATCCTGCAGATGACGCACGCTGACAACTATACAAAGTAGAAACGGAAGTGTGAGGACAGACACCATTGCGAGTGACTACAAGGAAAAGATAAGAGTAAGCAAGCTAACATTTAAATTGGTCGCCCAGCTGCATCACCTCCCCCAACAGATATTGTTCTCGGGCGGTGGCCTTCTCTGCCTTCGACTTCCATACATCCGCATTACCGCGGAGTACGGGCAATTCACACTCCAACTTCTTCACGCGATCACAAAGTCGCGAGAGCAGAGACAGCTCATCCACCCTTGAGTGCGGCGGTGCCAAAGTATCGTAAAGGGGCGGCGAATCCTGAGGTTCCCTCAAAGGATCACTTGATGTGCCCTATCACAAGCCAAGCAAGAAGCAATAAGAAGACCAAATCGATGCACAGAAAAAAGATTCGAGTGCATTCAAGATTAGTAAAAAGTATCAGCAGATACACTCGCCAAAAGGCATGTTCTTGACAAAAGACATAAGCTATTCAACTATTACAAAGCTACTAAGGAGCAACTGGTTTCTTCAACTTGGATGGCTTTGGGGGCCTCATCGAGTCTGTGGCGGTATCAGATGCCACTGACTTTCCGCCGGCCACTGACGCCGCAGCCTTTGCCGCCTTCTTGGCTCGCTACAGCTCCTCAGAGTACTTTGCAACTGTGTTAATCAGCTGCGGCCCATACTTGCCACATGCAGTCACGAAGGGAGCAAAGACTACCTGCTGGCTGTGCGCACTAACAGGCATCGCCCTTGAGAGCGCTGCTGGATCAACTTCGACTCTGTGGGCCTGAACCATAGCGAGTGACATTGACGCGCCAGCCGCACGGAGCGAGTTCTTGAAGCTTGCAGGGACGCCCCCGGCGAGAGACTCCACCAGCTCGTCCATGTTCTCGATCAGCTCAGCCTTGGGCATCATCTCTTCCTGGAGGCGATTGAGCACGCCCTTGGCCTTGGAGAGCATATCCTGAACGGCGGCGCTGCGGTCCTCGACTGCTGAAAGAGCACCCGCCAAGGCATCGTCACGACGGAGGGCCTGAGGGTCGAAGCTCAAATCGCCAGCATATGTACATAAACCCACACATGGGCACAAAAGTCAGCGCCAATGACAAATTCGAACAGAGAAAGATAATGATATCCAAGCAAGGTACCTGAGAGAGCCTTGACAATCGAGAAAAGTTGTTCTTCGAACAACTTCTCCCTAGCTGTGATGGAGGCACGCAGATCCTCTTCGCGCTTTTGCGCCTCGTCACGCGCCGCAATCGCCTCATCGCGGCTCTTCACAGCCGCGGCGAGTGTCTTTTCCATGGTGGCGGCGTTGCGAAGAAGAGCATTATGTTCAGCTGCAAAATAAAACAACAGGGATAGACTATCAGTCGACTACATAACAGCGAGGCAGTAGAAGAAGAAGTAAATGGCACTTACTTCCACCATGCGATAGCGCGTATCCAGCATGGCATGCTGGTGACCCATCGCAAGCACCTGCTCCGCCAGATGGGCGGCTTCCTTCACAAGGAGCTGTCGAAAAAAGGAAAACATTAGAAGATCAGGAGATGACATAGATAAAACCAACAGAAATATTAGAAGAAGATTTGCTACACTCACATCATCCTCCAATGACTCCGAAGTCGATTGATGAGCAGTCATCCGAGCAACCATCCGATGCTCCCCATCGTGCGGAGAGCTGGATGAGTTATGCCCGGAGTGGGCCGCCTATGGAGGGGAAGGAGCACGCTCAACCTCTTTCTTCGCCCTCGAGGTTGCGACTCCCGATTCTTTCAGAAATTGGACGTCGCCAGAAGATGACGACGCATGCTGACTACAAGACAAAACCAACATCAAGAAAGGGCAAATCCAAAGAAGAACCAAAAAGGAAAACTCGAATACCTACCAATCAAACTTATCAAAGTCGAAGGTTGGCTCCCCCGACTCTGACGACGACTCCTTTGGCAGCCGCATTTTCTTGCGAGAAGATGGCGCCATGACACTCACAGGAATGGCAGGGATTGGCAACTCCGCACCAACGCCTGCACTTTCCAGAGTCGAAGGAGACGACGCATCAGAATCCTCGCTGCGCGAACGCTTGCGAGTATCCGGACTACCCGACTCGGGGGGCTTCCTCTTCCACATCAGATGGGATGGTCGACACCGACTCGTCCTCTTCCAAGGCTTCATGAGGAATAAACCCCTCAGGAAGAGGGGGCATACAGGGTGACACCGCCCAATCCTGCATACATACCACAACACAAAGTTAAGAAACAACAAAGAAGCAACCAACAAACTAAGCAACTACGTAGCACAACTATACCTCAGGAGGAGGGTTAGCGGCATCGAACGGAGAAATGACTGGTTCACTGGGGAGCACATCCTTGACGGTGTACTTGGTGACCAGTCGAACCCTTTTGTCTACCTCCCTCGCGGACATGCCATCGACAGACACGCGAGTGACATCGTCCGCGCTAGCCCACTGAAACATGGGATGTACTCTGGCCTACAGGGGCTAGACACGACGGCACAGCCATGTGCGAATGAGGGCGCAACCTCCCTTCTCTTTGCCCATACGACCCTCAAGGTCGCAGACGCGCTCGTACAGCACATCTGTCTCCGCGGACTCACCGGGCATGATCACATTCTTCCAGGAGCACCTCCTCTTGCACGGCGTCGCGGGGTCGAAGGGCACGAGTCCGAAGTGGTATCCGTCAGCCTTCTGGTCATGGATGTAGAACCACTTGTCCCTCCACCCTTGGACGGACATCATCAACTTGATGTCGAAGTAAGTGGCGGATAGATCGAAGTGAATTCCACAGCCGCCTACATCACAGACTATGGAGCCAGACGCCGATTGGCGCTTCAATTTGAAGAGGTTCTTGAAGAGGCCGAAATGCGGCTCGATTCTGAGCCAGCACTCATAGAGGGTAATGTAGCAAGCTACGTGGAGGATGGAATTGGGGGACATCTGATGGAGCTAGAGCCCGTAAAAACAAAGAAGGCCCATGAAGAAAGGATGCAGCGGCAACGAGAGGCCGCGAATGATGAACGCTAGGAACATCACCCAAAAACCGGCAGGAGGAGAGGGGATTACCTCACCGCCCAGGACGCGTGCATCGGCAACTGCGGAGGACAAAACTCTGTCTTGGCGAAGAAGACGAAGTTCTGAGGACTTGATCACAGATGGACGCCACGCGCCATTCGTGACACGAGTGCCCGTGCCCTTCTTCTTTCCGCCGGCGGCGATGCTGGTGCCCGCAGCGGTGGAGCCGCCCTTCTTCTTCATCGCAGCAGCGGCAACAGCAGAATCGGCCGTAGTACCTCCCTTTTTCTTCCCCATCCCACGGTGGCGATGTGACTGGAGGAAGTAGCTGGGAAATACACGGAGCTGGTCCATCGCCGCGGAGGGAAAAAGAGCGTAGAGAAGCAGAGGAGCAGCGGCAATGGCGATGGAGGCAAAGGATGAATGAAAGTAGATGTGAATTTTACCGTCGCTGTATCGCTACTTAACCCCTTGGAGGATGCAATCCAACGGCTCAGAAAAACCCTACCAAACGCGTGGCATTCATCGCGCTCGACACGTGGAGGAGTGGAAGCATGAACTGTCCCCTACTACTCCCATTACGCGTGGAAATCGAGGAGGCGCAGTTAAAATAAAGATTACGCACGCCCGGTCAAATCAGAATCAGGGAATGGGACCCACCGCTCGTCATGTCCCGTCAAACTTGCTCACGCGGGGAACTGAGGTCATGGAATCGTTAGGATGGACGTCATCAAAAACTATGCAGTAGAAGACTTCGACTACTTTAGTCCTTGCTTGAGTCTTCGACTCCACCAAGCACTCGGGGGCTACTCCCATAGGGAGCTCTGGTCGCGCACCCTATGATTTTTCTTCTTCTTTTGCAGGAATATGGATAGTTAAAGCAAACCCAACCACTCGAAATACGGTTCGACTATGGACATGGGTTACTCCCATAGGGAGCGCCGGAAGCAAATTCGACTGAAACAAGCAAACAAAAGACAACAGCAGTCGCAAAAGTTTTTTAGTCCCTGCCTGAGTCTTCGACTCAACCAGGCACTCGGGGCTACTCCCATAGGGAGCGCTGATCGCGCACCCTATGATTATTTGTACAAAGTACTATGTGTTGATAAACATCCACACTCGAAGCTTATGGCGACACCGCCTCATAATTTTTCCCTACAAAGAGACTGCATCTCTTGGGTCACCCGAATCGTCTCCGCAGTGATAAAATTTGGATGCCGCACTTAAAGCGTGAAGATAAGACCTGAATAAGGCCTGGCAACGCATTTGCTACGCACTACCAGAAATATATCTGTGCCTACAGGTACGATGAACATGCCTTGACGGACGCGTCGAGTGCTCACACCCATACACTGGAATTCGACTCCTGTAAGACCTCCACGGCCTAAGTCGAATTACACCAGCATTTTTCCGGATTCGAGTCCGGGGACTCGAGTTAGAGTTGATGGCGTTGTTTTACCCTAAGGTAGTTAACTAATACTGATACATCGGTTAAATCAGGCACGCGCATCAACAATCCCTATGACACAAACAAAGCAGTCGAAAAATATACTCAGTCATGCACTCGAAAGGCTTCATAAAGTCTCTAGTCGAATATGCGATTCCACTAGACACTCGGGGGCTACTGGCATGGGTATACCCTACAGGTAATCGAGCTTGGTATATACGGCCTGAATACATAGAGGCCCACGGTGTCACCAAGGCCCAAATGTGGAACTCGAGTAGCCTACGGACTCTCGATTGCTTGAAGAAGAAGAAGCTAAAGATAGATCGTTCAAAGGGGAAAACCCTAACTTGTAACCGACTCGACCTGCTACCCGAGACCTAGTCTATCTATATAAAGGCTAGGAGGGGCGGCGAGGAGGACACACACAACCCTAGTTTCCACAACCCTCGCCAAATTGCATCTGCGCACCATTGTAATCCTCGATTCCTTTGATAATTCCACGAGCAGACAAGCAGGAGTAGGGACCTCTACGAGGCCTGAACCTGGGTAAATTTTCGAGTCCCCTGTGTGCTTGTTTTCTAGCCGATAGATGTCTCCAGCGCTCCCTCCTTCTCCAAAACCCAAGTCCATAACAATGGGCATTGATGAGTTAAACCCTCGTCAAAAAGAGAGATTCAAGTTCCTTCCACTCCAAATGATGAGGATCATCTAGTAGCTCATACCACTCCCTTGCTTTGCCCTTAAGTGAAATAGGGAATAGCTTCCTCTTAACTTGGTTCATTGAAATACCTACACACTTGAATAACTCGCATAGTTCATGTATAAAGAGTAAATGATCACCAGGATGGACAGTTCCATCTCCAAAATAGCAGTTATTCATAACATGTTTAACAATTTTTATAGGTATTTTAAAAGGGATTCTTTCAGTATGTGGATTTAAAATATCACAAGTATCATCAGAATTACCACATATGGGAGATAAAGTATCATCAGAGCAAATTTTCTTCTTTGAAGCTGGGGAACTAAAAAGATCATTTTCATAAAAACCAACTTCCCCAAGCTTAGACGTTTCCATAGCATTAATAACAAAGGTGTTCAAAAGATTCATACTAATAACATTGCTATTAGCATGCAAAGAAAGTTCCATGGGTTTTTTAATTTTCTTTTCAGACAATTCATGTTCTAAATTAGGAAAAAGACTAAATAGCTCTCTAATTTTGTTGTTGTTTTCCATTAAGCCCAGCTAGTGAAAACAAGAAACAAAAGACAAAATTGTAGAATCTAAAGGAAATAACTTCGAGCACTCACACAGGAGGATGTGAGTACCTTTTACCTTACCTCCCCTGCAACAGCGCCAGAAAATAGCTTGATGTCTACGCACTTCTATTCTTGTAGACAATTGTTGGGCCTCCAAGTGCAGAGGTTTGTAGAACAACAGCAAGTTTTCCCTTAAGTGGATCACCCAAGGTTTATCGAACTCAGGGAGGAAGTGGTCAAAGGTATCCCCTCTCAAGCAATCCTGCAATCAAGATACAAGAAGTCTCTTGTGTCCCCAACACACCCAATACACTTGTCAGGTGTATAGGTGCACTAGTTCGGCGAAGAGATAGTGAAATATAAGTGGTATGGATAATTATAAGTGGTAATGGTGCCAGAAAATAGCTTGCTGGTGTGTGGTTGACGTGGGAAAAGACTAAAGGCAAACTGAAATAAAGAAGGAAGCAAGCAAACATGTAATAGATCTAATAGCAAACGGTGTATCAATGCTTAGAAACAAGGCCTCGGGATCATACTTTCACTAGTGAACACTCTCATATAAATATCTTCTCCTCATGAAACTACTCTGAACTACTCTCCGGTTGGACACTCTAATCCATGGTAGGGCTATAACAGCACAATTCCGAGAATATTCATTTTCTGACTTTCTGGAACCAAAAACAACAGAAAACAGGCAACTAGCACTATGGCATCTTGTTAATAGGTTAGTCTAAGAAAGTCTATGAAAAGTACTCCAAAGTTGGAACAAAACATAAGAAAGTAGATAAAACCAAGCATGGAACATCAAAAATTATGGATAATATATTTATCCATAATATATTATAGCCCTACCAACGATTAGAGATGTGCTGTTATAGCCCTACCAATGATTAGAGTGTCCAACCGGAGAGTAGTTCAGCGTAGTATCATGAAGATAATATATTTATATGAGAGTGTTCACTAGTGAAAGTATGATCCCTAGGCCTTGTTTCTAAGCACTGAAACACCGTTTGCTATTAGATCTGTTACATGTTTGCTTGCTTTCATCTTTATTTTAGTTTGCCTTTAGTCTTTTCCCACGTCAACCACACGCCATCAAGCTATTTTCTAGCACTGTTGTCTTATATCCATACCACTTGTATTTCACTATCTCTTTGCCGAACTAGTGCACCTATACACCTGACAAGTGTATTGGGTGTGTTGGGGACACAAGAGACTTCTTGTATCTTGATTACAGGGTTGCTTGAGAGGGATACCTTTGACCACTTCCTCCCTGAGTTTGATAAACCTTGGGCAATTCACTTAAGGGAAAACTTGCTGCTATTCTACAAACCTCTGCACTTGGAGGCCCAACAACTTTCTACAAGAATAGAAGTGCGTAGACATCATATGCGGATAGGTTACATAATAACAATACCAACTTCAGGTCGGTCTTTGTTCCTCTTTCCTACTATAACTATAATCTTTGTCGGTTGCTCTTTTGGATCTTCATCTTGACTCTTCATGGGCCGTATTCTTCTCTGCAAGGTACTAGGTAGCAAATCATAAGGACCAGAGTAATCATACCTATCTCAGGGATACTGATGATCGAATCTCGAACATGTAATATATCGCAAGACAAAGTGATTTAGTTACAACATCAAAGGTTCTTATGATCACTAAGTCATCCTTCAATGTGTGTGAGTCAGTATGGATCTCTAGGTCCCGCTACTGATTATTGATCAGAGAGGGGTCTCGAGCATGTATTCATTATTCGCGAACCGTAGGGTGACACACTTAAGGTATAACAATACCAATTGGGGCAGATATCGTACCAGGGAAAGGTTTTGAAAGCGCTGGTATTATTTCGATAAGCACCGAAATTGTTTCAGTTCAAATTGTTGAAATTGGTTTCAAATGTAATATCGAAGTTATACAAGGGGGATAATGAAAATATTTTCTAATTAAAGTAATTAAAAATGTGAATAAAATAAAAAAATGTTTTTATTAAAGGAATTTCTATTTTCGTGCCCTTGGTTCGTTAGTTGTACTCAGTTTTCCCTAGCCTCCTAGTTTTTCCTCACCTTTGCACTCCCTCCATTCTAAAACCCTCACATGCGCTCGAGCGGGGTGATGCCGTCAGGTCAAAGGCTTGACCGTTAGATGCTGACCGGTGGGACCGCGTTGGGGCGGGTCGTGCGTTGAGCGTTACGTTACGTCGCCTCGACCGTTACATGCTGACAGGTGGAGCCAGGATACACGGCGGACCAGCCATCCATCTCTCGCTGATTATGGAGGACGTGGTGTGGGACCATGTGGGGCACATTTGGTGGTTACGTGCGCCCTATTTCCTAAATTAGAAGTTTTCTTTTTTGTTATTTTTATGATTAGCCTTTTTAAGAGCGTTTTCCCCTCCCTCTCGCTAACAGTTGTGTTTTTTTTTTGCCCAAAGAGCTAGCGAATCTAGAGCAGCTTCTCTCTTTATTCATTGTTCTTTTTCCCTCGTTTTCCCCAATCTGGTAGCAAATCTAGAGCAGCAAAACTAACCAGCACCATAAATAAATTCAGTAAATAGAGCAGATGTAGATAAAACATCTAATATAGGTTATATAGTACGGTACTTAACGAGGTTCGACAATTAGGTTGCTCAGCAGTAGTATCAGACAAGTTCAACACAGACACGACAAAAGAAGCTGCTTTACAGTAGCAGCAGATTAGTGACCCCTCATGGCCTCTGCTAGGAGGGCCTTCGCCTCCTCCACTTCTTGCTGCCCAGTCCCTTGACCTTGGGCGTCCTGGGCTTGATCGGGGGCATGCAACCCTCCTCGATAGCCACCTTCTGGAGGTTGCGGAGGTGAAGACCGAGCGCCTGGTGCTTCTCTATGAAGCCGTGGACGTTCACGGACTCGCCGCAGGTCCTCACGTCCTCGGCATGCTTCACGAGGGAGTTGAAGTCCGTGGCGTGGAGCCTCCTGGTGGGGCAGAAGGGGCACCTGTACACGTCACCGGCGAAGAAGTTGTTGTACTGGACGGACTTCAGTCTCCTCAGCATATGACGAGTCTTGGTGTCCTTGGACTCGCCGTCCCTGCGGACGTCGCTGCTATCCTCCCGTTGGAAAAAACAGTAGAGTGCAGTAAGGACATGATTGAGATACTTTGATTATCGGGATTGATTATTTGCATAAATTAACCGATTGAGATCTCCTGATTATTCCCCAAATCTCAAACCAAATCGAATACTAATCCCAACTACGAACAGGGGGTTCAAATATGAAAAGGGGGATTCATCGAAATACGAGATCTAACACAAGATGATTGGATACTGTAAAAATACGAACAACTAGTCCCTAATAACATACGATCTAGCATCCAATGATGGGAACAGGGGAAGAACAAGGGAAGGGGAGAAAACCCTGGTTACCTCTGACCATGGGTCGACGATGCTGGTGTCGTAGGGGTCCTAGCTGAGCGGGATCTGCCCGAGACCAGCGGGGGTCTCCTCACCGGTGGCTATGGATGATGCGGGGACGGGGACGGGGACGAGGGCCTCCTCACCGGCGGCCTTGGAGGCACCGATGGCCACCGCACCGTTCTTCTCCATCACCGGCATGGTTGGAGTTTTATTGGGGGTTTACAGAAGGTGATGGGACAGTGGAGACGGTTGAGTGAGCGAATGAGTGATGAGTGAGAGTGGGGAGGCCTCTATTAAAGGAGAAAGGAAACGATGTTTCGTTGCACTACCGTGCACCCCGTAATCGCGTATGCTACTGCACCGTACACGACCACAAGTGTCCGCTACCGCCTCGTCCACCGCATACGCGTACCGTGAGTCACTTTTTCCCCCTCGTGTCTAACCCTGGCGACTCAATTGTACTCAGTTTTTCCCTCGAGTGTAACACTGGCAGTTTGGTTCTACTCAGTTTTGCCCTCCAGTACTAACACTGTCGTGTGCAATATACTCAGTTTTACCCTCCGGTGGCTGGTCAACGGAGATTCAACCAATAGGTTTTAGCTAGCTAATTGAGTCATTTTATGCACAACAAATTCAAAAAGAGCAAAACATAGTGGCATCTACCCAAGGAGTCTTATTATGCGACCTGCCACCATAAGAAATGTATATAAACCAAGTTTTAACCTAAATCACCACTTCTCAAATCACCTAATATCTATGAAGGTTCATGGCTTTCTAGTCAAGCCTCTTCCCAAAACATCCCTCCCCAAAACATAGTTTGTCTGAATGAGGCAATAATTGTCAAACTGCTGTATATTTGAATTGCAAATAGTTTGATGTATGCCAAGATGTATTTTATTGTATAAAAGATGCATTTTCCATTTTTAAATCGTTTTCTATTTTTTATTTGAATCCCTTTGTCAATCTTGCCTTTGGTTTTTAAGTTCTACTCAGTTTTGCCCTTGGTTGTTAAGTGCTACTCAGTTTTCCCCTCTCTTTGTATCCATCTCTCGCACATGTGCTCGTCTTCGCTGCTACGCTCTGATTGGTCGAGACAGTTATCACATGGATCGTACCCACCAACCGTTGATCCTCTGTGATCTAGCGGACATGATAACCCCTATATATTTTGGGGGGCACCCCTCTATCCATGCAAAATAACAAGTATGCCACCAGTACTTTAACTCCATAAACAAATGAACTTGAATATAATTTGAAGGGAACGTGTTCAAAGGTGTATAATTTATGCATTATATTTCACTCCATGGAAATGGTAATGTCTCAAGATTTTGTTAGCACAACATTATCACGTATAAGTGCGATTTCAAAGATTAAAAGGTGTATAATTTTTGTATATGCAAGTTTATGCATTATATTTGACTCCATGGAAATGGTAATATCTCAAGATTTTTTTAGCACAACATTGTCACGTATTAAGTGCGATTTCAAAGAGTTCAAAGGTGTATAATTTTTGTATACGCAAGTTTATGCATTATATTTCACTCCATAAAAATGGTAATGTCTCAAGATTTTCTTAGCACAACATTATCACGTATTAAGTGTGATTTCAAAGAGTTCAAAGGTGTATAATTTTTGTATATGCAAGTTTATGCATTATATTTCATTATAGAAATGATAAATGATCAGGATTTTCTTAGCACAACATTATCCCGACCTAAGTGCTATTTCAAAGAGTTCAAAGGTGTATATTTTTTGTATACGCAAGTTTATGCATTATATTTCACTCCATGGAAATGGTAATCTCTCAAGATTTTCTTAGCACAACATTATCATGACCTAAGTGCAATTTCAAAGAGTTCAAAGGTGTATAACTTTTGTATACGCAAGTTTATGCATTATATTTCACTCCATGGAAATGGTAATCTCTCAAGATTTTCTTAGCACAACATTATCACGGCCTAAGTGCGATTTCAAAGAGTTCAAAGGTGTATAACTTTTGTATACGCAAGTTTATGCATTATATTTCACTCCATGGAAATGTTAATCTCTCAAGATTTTCTTAGCACAACATTATCACGGCCTAAGTGCGATTTCAAAGAGTTCGAAGGTGTATAACTTTTGTATACGCAAGTTTATGCATTATATTTCACTCCATGGAAATGTTAATCTCTCAAGATTTTTTTTAGCACAACATTATCACATATTAAGTCCGATTTCAAAGAGTTCAAAGGTGTATAAACTTCGTATACGCAAGTTTGTGCATTATATTTCACTCCATGGAAATGGTAATCTCTCAAGATTTTCTTAGCACAACATTATCACGTATTAAGTGCAATTTCAAAGAATTCAAAGGTGTATAAACTTTGTATATGCAAGTTTATGCATTACATTCCACTCTACGAAAATGGGGGAGAAAATAATAATCTCTCAAGATTTTATTAGCACGACATTATCACGTATTAAGTGTGATTTCAAAGAGTTCAAAGGTGTATAATTTTTGTATACGCAAGTTTATGCATTATATTTTCACTCCATGGAAATGATAAATGATCAGGATTTTATTAGCACAACATTATCATGTACTAAGTGCGATTTAAAAGAGTTCAAAGGTGTATAACTTTTATATAATTTCTGTATATGCATTACATTTCACTATATGAAAATGAAGCAACGGCACGGGCACGGGCGCGGGGCTGGCTCGGGGTCCCATCTTGCAACGCCAACCAGGGTAAGCGGTGGGTATGTGGCTCACGTGGATAAGCTGTGGGTCCAATGCTGATCTGGATAAGTTAAGAGAGGTATCCACTACGGGAATCGACTAAACGCGGCCCCACTTGTCAGCATGTAACGGCAAGGGTACACTACGGGACCCGATAGAACGCGGTCCTACTCGTCAGCATGTAACGGCGAGGGTCCACTACGGGACCCGACTAAACGCGGCCCCACTTGTCAGCACATAATGGCAAGGCTGACGGACGGCGAGTTTTAGACCATGTGAGAGTTTCGTACAAGGAGATGGGCAAAAGTGAGGAAAAACTAAGTGGTTGGGGAAAACTGAATACAACTAATGAACCGAGGGTATGTAAATAGAAATCCCTTTATTAAATGAGAGATGGCATTAATTTTGGTGGAAAATTAATGCATGTGACTAGAATTTTGAGTGGAGGTGTGTTTATGTGAGTGGAGCATCCACCCACTTGACTAAGGAAGTGGTGGGGGCACCCTCTTTGGTCGCCGAACATGGGAGGGGTGTGCCCCCTCCACTATATAAGGAGCACATCCTCCTCCTCTCACTTCACACCTCCTCGTGAAGGATCTCTCCCACTCTAGTTTATTCCCCATGGTTTCAGATTAGCGAAGTACATGCTCTCATGATGGTTTCTCTAGAAAGGACCTATTGCTTCCGCTGCTTTGCTAGAGCGAGGATATGGAGGTTGTCAGGTTGCAGACGTGTCTGCGATCAAGTATGTGCTACAAGTTTGTGATGCTGGACTTGGTGGACTTCATCACGATCTTGAGATTAGCAAGTGTACTACGTCATCAACGAGAACCAATCTCGTAAAGCTTTTCGGTCTTCGAGGGTAAGTTATCATGGATGTATATCCTCCCGTTGCTTGTATCTAGATAGATATATATTGGTGCTTAGTTGTTCGTATCATAATTTTTTTTTGTTTTCTTTGCTGCGAATCCAACTGTGTTATCAAGCCAGATCTATGTGTAGATACTTATACGGGTAGAACACATATGAGTATATTGACGCTGATGATCATGTGCATCCTATTGTGTATTTTGGATATTAGTGGCATAGTGGGATGAAGCGGCCCAGACTAACTTTACATGTCCTCACACATGAGACATGTTCCACGCTTGACATGCAACTAGTTTTACATAAGTGACTAGTGGATGTGTGTCTCTCCCACTATAGTTAATATCTGATTAACAATGAGATGCTGATAATTTGGTTATCATCGTTGTGGTACTAGGTTTGTAGGTAAGAATGGTTCTATGTCCAAAATCTCTAAGCCACGTAAAATATGCAAAAGATAAAAATAGAAGCATATAGTTTTATTTTTGTTGGGCAAGTGTCATGATATGGTAATGTTATAATTTAAAGTATGGTTGGATACTCTTGGAAATTATAACATATTAAAGAGTAGACACCATAGACCTTAGTGTTACATAAATGGAATGATGGAGATCATACCATGATGAACAAGATAGTGATCAAGTGCAAGAACCATATCATATCACTTTTTGCATATGATGTCTGTTTGCATCTTATTTTGCTTGTATGGTGCTTTAGTATAATTATAAGATGATCCCACATTTAAATATCAAGTTAAAAATGTGTTATACCTTTAGTATGCACCATTAAGAAATTTCGTCGCTTCGAGACACCGCGTGATGATCGGGTGTGATAGACTCTATGTTCACATACAATGGGTGTAAGACAATTTTATACATGTGGATACTAAGATTCTTACTTGGCGAGTGATACCTTTAATCCAGATTTATGGATGTAGTATATTAGCTTTTTCCCTAGTAGACCTAGGTTTAATCGAACCTTGGGAAAAAATGCTAAATCGAAATTAAGTGAGACGCGTCTACAAGACTTGTTTGTTCGTTTTATCTTCATTTACCAGACCTTTCTAGTTTAGTTTAGAATGTTGTTTGTTGCAATGGATGGACATAGGCCAGGGTTGAAGATTCACCTACAGCTGCACATCATATGGCATAAAGATAGTAATATGCATATTCATGTGCAATTAATTTAACAAATATAAAATTTCTGGGCAACACATCCTGATATACTAGATCCCCTGGGAGTCACAGGCATAGCAATAGTATTTTGATCCAACCGTTGTACCAAGAAATACCAGACTACAACAATTATTAAGTGAAAACACAGATCAATGCCTTAAGAAGTGATGTTGATGTTGTTCCCAAATGGATCCTAAACAAAGATTGTACTCCCCTTTCTGTTACTTGGTTTCCTACGAGATTGTCGCTCACCAGGTATCTCATCTCAAGACTTTATAAATCTCTATGATCTTGGGTACCTACAAGTCCATAGATAGAGACAAGAGACAAAGCAATAAAGGTACAAATCTCTATTCAATCAATATACAATACTCCCATGAATTAGATGCACATAATTTCTGCGAGATTTCGCCCTAACCGATAGCCCGTGAGGACTACTCACTCATAACAATAAGATCAATGATAAAAAGATTGTGCAAAATACTGAGATTGGAATCAAATATTCTTACAATGGTCATCAAATCACAAGAAGATCTCAAGTAGAAGCTAATGGCTATGGCTATAGAGAGGATGGAGGTTGAAGAGGATGAACTATGATGGGGGATCTCCTTTGATGGTGTTATGATACAATCTAAGAATGGTGGACCTCTGTGCGGCAGCTAGGACCTTGAAATATATAGGCACTTTCACAAAAGTTGCAGTACCAGGTTTTTAGGTAGGGATGGTTCTATGTCCAAAATCCCTGAGCCACGTAAAATATGCAAAAGATAAAAATAAAAGCGTCTAGTTTTATTTTTGTTGGGCAAGTGTCATGATATGGTAATGTTATAATTTAAAGTATTGTCGGATACTCTTGGAAATTATAACATATTAAAGTGTAGACACCATAGGCCTTAGTGTTTCACAAATGGAATGATGGAGATCATACCATGATGCACAAGATAGTGATCAAGTGCAAGAACCATATCATATCACTTTTTACATATGATGTCTATTTGCATCTTATTTTGCTTATATGGTGCTTTAGTAGAATTATAAGATGATCCCTCATTTAAATATCAAGTTAAAATGTGTTATAACTTTAGTATGCACTGTTAAGAAAGTTCGTCGCTTCGAGACACCGCGTGATCAGCGGGTGTTATAGACTCTATGTTCACATACAACGAGTGTAAGACAGTTTTATACACACGGATACTAAGGTTCTTACTTGGCGAGTGATACCTTTAATCTAGATTTACGGATGCAATATAGTAGATTTTTTCCCTAGTAGACCTAGGTTTAATCGAACCTTGGGAAACAATGCTAAATGGAAATTAAATGAGACACATCTACAAGACTTGTTTGTTCGGTTTATCTTCATTTACCGGACCTTTCTAGTTTAGTTTAGGATGTTGTTTGTTGCAATGGATGGACATAGGCCAGGGTTGAAGATTCACCTACAACTGCACATCATATGGGATAAAGATAGTAATATGCATATTCATGTGTAATTAATTTAACAAAGATAAAATTTGTGGGTAACATCCTGATATACTAGAGCCCCTGGGAGTCACAGGCGTGGCAATAGTATTTTGATCCAACCATTGTACCAAGAAATACCGGACTACAACAATTATTAAGTGAAAACACAGATCAAGGCCTTAAGAAGTGATGTTGCTGTTGTTCCCAAATGGATCCTAAACAAAGATCGTACTCCCCTTTCTATTACTTAGTTTCATATGAGATCGCCGCTCACCAAGTATCTCACCTCAAGCCTTTATCAATCTCTTTGATCTTGGGTACCTACAAGTCCATAGATCGAGACAAGAGACAAAGAAATAAAGGTACAAATCTCTATTCAATCAATATACAATACTCCCATGAATTAGATGCACATAATAGCTGCGAGATTTCACCCCAACCCATAGCCCGTGAGGACTACTCACTCATAACAATAAGATCAAGGATAGAAAACATTGTGCAAAATACTTAGATTTGAAATCAAATATTCTTACAACGGTCATCGAATCACAAGGAGATCTCAAGTACAAGCTAATGGCTATGGCTATAGAGAGGATGGAGGTTGAAGAGGATGAACTATGGTGGTGGATCTCCTTTGATGGTGTTATGATACAATCTAAGAATGGCGGCCCTCTTCGCGCTAGCTAGGACCTTGAAATATATAGGCACTTTCACAAAAGTTGTAGTACCAGGTTTGTACGTAAGAACGGTTCTATGTCCAAAATCCCTAAGCCATGTAAAATATGCAAAAGATAAAAATAGAAGCGTCTAGTTTTATTTTTGTTGGGCAAGTGTCATGATATGGTAATGTTATAATTTAAAGTATGGTTGGATACTATTGGAAATTGTAACATATTAAGGTGTAGACATCATAGACCTTAGTGTTACACAAATGGAATGATGGAGATCATACCATGATGCACAAGATAGTGATCAAGTACAAGAACTATATCATATCACTTTTTGCATATGATGTCTGTTTGCATCTTATTCTGCGTGTATGGCGTTTTAGTAGAATCATAAGATGATCCCTCATTTAAATATCAAGTTAAAATGTGTTATACCTTTAGTATGCACCGTTAGGAAAGTTCGTCGCTTTGAGACACCGCGTGATGATTGGGTGTGATAGACTCTATGTTCATATACAACGGGTGTAAGACAGTTTTACACACGCGGATACTAAGGTTCTTACTTGGCGAGTGATACCTTTAATCCAGATTTACGGATGCAGTATAGTAGCTTTTTCCCTAGTAGACCTAGGTTTAATCGAATCTTGGGAAACAATGCTAAATGGAAATTAAATGAGACACATCTACAAGACTTGTTTATTCGTTTTATCTTTGTTTACCGAACCTTTCTTGTTTAGTTTAGAACATTGTTTGTTGCAATGGATGGACTTAGGCTAGGGTTGAAGATTCACCTGCAGCTGCACATCATATGGGATAAAGATAGTAATACACATATTCATGTGTAATTAATTTAACAAAGATAAAATTTGTGGGTAACACATCCTGATATACTAGAGCCCCTGGGAGTCATAGGCATAGCAATAGTATTTTGATCCAACCATTGTACCAAGAAATACCGGACTACAACAATTATTAAGTGAAAACACAGATCAAAGCCTTAAGAAGTGATGTTACTGTTGTTCCCAAATGGATCCTAAACAAAGACCGTACTCCCCTTTACGTTACTTAGTTTCCTACGAGATTGCCACTCACCAAGTATCTCACCTCAAGCCTTTATCAATCTCTATGATCTTGGGTACCTGCAAGTCCATAGATCGAGACAAGAGACAATGAAATAAATGTACAAATCTTTATTCAATCAATATACAATACCCCGATGAATTAGATGCACATAATCACTGCGAGATTTCACCCCAACCCACAGCCCATGAGGACTACTCACTCATAAGAATAGGATCAAGGATAGAAAACATTATGCAAAATACTTAGATTAAAATCAAATATTCTTACAACGGTCATCGAATCACAAGGAGATCTCAAGTACAAGCTAATGGCTATGGCTATAGAGAGGATGGAGGTTGAAGAGGATGAACTATGGTGGTGGATCTCCTTTGATGGTGTTATGATACAATCTAAGAATGGCGGCCCTCTTCGCGCTAGCTAGGACCTTGAAATATATAGGCACTTTCACAAAAGTTGTAGTACCAGGTTTGTACGCAAGAACGGTTCTATGTCCAAAATCCCTAAGCCATGTAAAATATGCAAAAGATAAAAATAGAAGCGTCTAGTTTTATTTTTGTTGGGCAAGTGTCATGATAAGGTAATGTTATAATTTAAAATATTGTTGGATACTCTTGGAAATTATAACATATTTAAGTGTAGACACCATAGACCTTAGTGTTACACAAATGGAATGATGGAGATCATACCATGATGCGCAAGATAGTAATCAAGTACAAGAACCATATCATATCACTTTTTGTATATGATATCTGTTTGCATCTTATTTTGCTTATATGGCGCTTTAGTAGAATTATAAGATGATCCCTCATTTAAATATCAAGTTAAAAATGTGTTATACCTTTAGTATGCACCGTTAAGAAAGTTCGTCGCTTCGAGACACCGTGTGATGATCGGGTGTGATAGACTATGTTCACATACAATGGGTGTAAGACAGTTTTACACACGCAGATACTAAGGTTCTTACTTGGCGAGCGATACCTTTAATCCATATTTACGGGTACAGTATAGTAGCTTTTTCCCTAATAGACCTAGGTTTAATCGAACCTTGGGAAACAATGCTAAATGGAAATTAAATGAGACACATCTACAAGACTTGTTTGTTCGTTTTATCTTTGTTTACCGGACCTTTCTAGTTTAGTTTAGAACATTGTTTGTTGCAATGGATTGACATAGGCCAGGGTTGAAGATTCACCTATAGCTTCACATTATATGGGATAAAGATAGTAATACGTATATTCATGTGTAACTAATTTAATAGAGATACAATTTGTGGGCAAAACATCCTGATATACTAGAGCCCATGGGAGTCACATGCATAGCAAGTATTTTGATCCAATCGTTGTATCAACAAATACCGGACTACAAGAATTATTAAGTGAAAGCACAGATCAAAGCCTTAAGAAGTGATGTTGTTCCTAAATGGATCCTAAACAAAGACCGTACTCCCCTTTATGTTACTTGGTTTTCTACGAGATCGCCGCTCACCAAGTATCTCACCTCAAGCCTTTATCAATCTTTGTGATCTTGGGTACCTACGAGTCCATAGATCGAGACAAGAGGCAAAGAAATAAATGTACAAATCTCTTTTCAATCAATACACTATACTCCCATGAATTGGATGCACATAATTGCTGCAAGATTTCACCCGAACCCACAACTCGTGAGGACTACTCACTGATAACAATAAGATCAAAGATAGCAAATATTGTGCAAAATACTTAGATTGAAATCAAATATTCTTACAATGGTCATCGAATCACAAGGAGATCTCAAGTACAAGCTAATGGTTATGGCTATAAAGAGGATGGAGGTTGAAGATGATGAACTATGGTGGTGGATCTCCTTTGATGGTGTTATGATACAATAAAGAATAGTGGACCTTGATAACTCACAAGTATAGGGAATCGTGTGTAGCCTTTTCGATAAGTAGAGTGTCGAACCCAATGAAGAGCTAAAGGTAGGATAAATATTCTCTCAAGTTCTATCAATCACTGATACAACTCTACGCACACTAAACGTTTGCATTATCTAGGAAATAAAACTAGAGCAACAATACGAGTAATAGAGATAGCTTTGCATGATAATAAATAACAAGAAAGTAAAGCTAGTTGCTGAAACAATAAAATACACTAAACTAACAGAACCATGAGTGTGGAATAGTGGTGGTAATTGCGGTGGCTTTGTCCATGTTTAAATAGCGAATAGATCAGGTTCATTGTCTTCGATGCAGTTTTATATGTGGGAGAGGCTAAATATACATACGTTTCACTACTTAGAATTACATGTACTATATGATTGGATTCTTAGCAAACATCCGTAAGTACTAACAATGCATTAAGGTTTCCCCAACCATAGCCTTAAGTTCAATGGTCCTCTTACTCCCATACGTGTAACGTTTCTGTTCGCGTCCTCAGGTTTTTGTCACTCCGGCAAAACTCCCCCTTCCTTTTACACATACTACAAACCCTATGATGTTTAATCCATACGCGCACAAATATAATGGACACCAAAGGATTGTACCATATCAACATACAACTCTAATGAACCAAAGACGTTCAACCATTCAATCTAAGAACAAAGAAACTACACAAACATGACATAGATCATAGGATTATAACTTATAGCATTAAATACCATGTTTACATAGGACGGTACAGAGGTGTGTGAGAGGATGAACCACTGCATACTAGGAGGATTAGGTGATGGATATGGCGGTGAAGATGGTGAAGAGAGCGGTTGCGGTGCCGGCGGCGGCACGGGGGACTCATTCCCCGCCACCGGTATCATGGGGGAGCACCATCCCTTAGCCCCCTTGCTTCATGGCTTATTGGGAGCCGTTTCCCATGGAGATGGGATCCATAGGGGAGGAAAAAACGTGGCTTTGGCAGCTGCAAATTCGTGGGTGGAGGTGCCTTGGGCGAATTAGGTTTCCTCTCTTTACATAGCTTCTCGGATTCTCCTCCATCTTGGGCTGCAATAAATCGGGCCTAGCGGGCCCGTCCGAACTCGGAATCAGCTAAATTTTATATTCAGAATGTTTGTCGTAAAATTTCCAACAACTTTGTAGTTGAAGAGTATTTCGTTAGACGCCGTTTTCACCCCAAAACGTGATCATGTGTAAAAACTGTTCGGAGACAGATTTCTGGAAAAATCCTAATTTGACTCCAACAAGGTTTCCACATGTATTCTTGGTAATTCCTACACATCAAAGTGTAAAACAAGAACATTGTGCACTTTTGCAGCTATTAGTAGGTTAGTCCAAATAAATCATAAATATTATACAAAAAGGAGTGCCAAAAGCATATTATTAGCATAAAACCATCAAAAATTATAGATACGTTATGGACGTATCAACATCCCCAAGTTTAGTTCTTGCTCGTCCTTGAGTAGGTAAACGATAAAAACAATATAATTTTTGAGGTGACATGCAGACAATATAATCTTGATCATCATTATTGTAAAAACATTGATAGTTGAGATCAAAGGTACTCTAAACATGAACATGAAAGATAGAGTTCTAACAATATAGCAACTATGTTATAACATGAAAAGGTACAAACAAAAGATCATGAATAAAAATGCATTGAAAGATAGTTTGTTTGTTTCACATATAGAAAACATAATAAGAGTGATATTCAGTTTGTCCCTCATGGTATAGCAAAACATAAATGCATAAGACATATTCAAAGTTCATAAGGGTGACAAGATACAAATAGTTTAAGAACAAGCAATATCAAAGTTATGAATCAATCAACAAGTCTTGGGACAATGTACATTAAACTAAGATTGGCCGCTATGCTCTCTCAATAGGTGCATAAAGATAGAAGATGGAGACTCAACATAAAAGTAAAAAAAAGCCTTCATAGAAGGAAGCAGGGATTCAAGTCTCATAAAAAGCTTCCAAAAATTATGGTACTTATTAGCTTTCAGCTCTCATTGCCCCTATTATAAGAATCTTGAAGTGATTAAGGTTAAAGTGAACAAACTATGGAGTATATGCTTGACAAAGTATAAGTTGGCAATCTCATGTCCCTTAAATACGAGGGCCGCTTCTCATGCTACTCAAGTTTAGTTACCGGTAAGTTCTTGTCATAGTAAGTACATGTGTATCATAGAGAACCGCCAACGGGGTACCCCTTGCCGGATGATACGGAAGAATCCCCATATCAAAATGACAAGGCAAGCAGACAACAAGCATCTTGGCAATCTTCTTATTTACCATGGGAAAATGGTGCTTTTTTCTCTTTCCTCTTTTCTCATCTTTTTTTTTCTTTTTCTCTTTTTTTATAAGAAGAATGCTTCATAGATTTCTCATTATGGTTACGCTGCAGGTTTCCACCATGATTAGGCATGGATTAGACCAGTGGCCTAGGCGTTTCTCTAACACACATACATAACTCCATGGACATACAAGTTCCACTTTCATTTTACACCGACGACATCCATAGACAAAAGAGCATGATATCAATAGGGTACAATGTACAAGTACAATGTTGAAAGCGTTCCCCATGAAAGCATGGTTCTGCTAATCCCCAACATATAAGTGCAAGCATATACAATATAGACGACACAATGGTTCAAGTTTATTAGGGGCAAGAAAAGTAAAGTGTGCCATCAAGATTCTAAGAGCTTTAATCACTAGTTTTCTCATAACAAGTTTAATTCGGAAGGTAGATAAAAACATGAATATACTTGGAATAGCAAATTCTAATAGGTAGGTATGGTGGACTCTTTGAAATAACTTGGTTTTATTTGGAGTTAGATGCATGAGTGTAACTCATACTTGGTTATGGAGGCTAGCAAAAGACTGGGAGCAACCAACTAAGAGAGCAATAATGGCCATAATTATGCAAAGCGACAAAACATCATTAATTAAAGCATAAAGTGATATTACAAGTCGAAAACTAAAGGATCATAGAGGCTATGGTGACTTGGGATAGTCTTAACATGGTGTGAGCATGCGCAAAGTCAACCCAAATAAAGCATCAAAGGAGAATACCACAATACTATGCTTTAATATGCTAAAACAACGCATGATTCTTTCAAAGCACATTAAGCAATATCAATTGTTTATAACATCTCATGCTACAGCAAAAATCACTAAGCATAAAGCCAAAACAATATCAAGCATGACATGACAAAGCATAGGCTACAGTCAAAAACAAGCTCCTTTTTACCACTTAAGCATGAACTTTTCCTACTCTTTTCCAATCCAAACCAATCTTATTTGAAAACTAATGTATGAATGAGGGGGTCCAACCAATTTATTCAAGCAAACTAAGCAAACCAAGAAAACTAAAACTAAAAACAAAGACGCTCCAAGAACAACATAATTGTGCATGAAACAATGAAAATAAAGTGTTTGGAAGAACCTGAGATTTTTTGATGAAGAAGGGGATGCCTTGGGCATCCCCAAGCTTTGAAGCTTGTACTTCTTGGATATTTCTTGGGGTGACACGGGTAGCATCCCCAACCTTGAGCTTTAGTCCATTCTTCATCTCATTACATTATTCTTTCCTTACACCTGAAATTTTTTTCTTCATACAAAACTTCACACAATCTTCATTAGCAACATTAGTATACTCAAGTAATAAGTCTTTGGGTTCAATTCCAGCATAAGTAAAACTTCCATTAAAACACCAGCTACTGTAGCACTTCCCTCAAAAAGCTCAATTCCCCAAAGAGAACCCAAAAAGAAATCAACAAGAAGCAAATGCAAATAATGGCAGAAATCTGTCGAAACAGGCCAGCAGGTAGAAACCGATTTTTTCGAAGACCTTCTGTTGCTCAAATTGAAAAGTGTTGAACTAACGAAAGTTGGATAACAACCTGGGGCAGAAGCACAAAAAATTATAGCTCAAACCGACGCACAGAGATTTTACACAAATTTTTACAGCGAAGCACAAAAATCTATTTCGAGACAGCAACTTTCCCAAGCATTACTTCTCTCTCATTAGAGGTTATACTTGGCACAAAACGAAAATAAATGGATAAGGAGCGGTTTGTACAGAGGTAACAACTTCCAATACTCAAAGAAAACAAATGTAACTGGTGTTTGATGCTAAGATAAATAATTAAAAAGATACAAACGCTCCAAATTTATTCAAGTTTCTATGCTGCTTAAAAAACAAAGTTTAAAGGTTTGCAAACCAAGGGATTGTTGAAGAAACTTTTGGCCATTCTTCAATTTCTCTATTTGGTGTTCCTTATTCTCTGTGAAAAAACTTCAACACAAAAACTTTTCCCATTCTTTTCTGCGGTTTTTAACTAAAAAGCTTCAATGGAAAGATTTGTTTTGGTTTCATAGGCATGAACACAAGTGTTCACTCGACCCCCACTTAACCATTACTCATCTTTCCAATCACTTTCCTTTTTGAAAACGTTTTTAGGTAACAAGTACAACTAATTTTTTTTGTAATTCACATTCACTATCCATACTAAGATAGAGAACAACTTAAAACTGAAAGTAAAAACTACTTAGAGATAAAACAAACAAGTGCACACAAGAATATTCGCCCACACGCTATTGCTCCCTGGCAACGGCACCAGAAAAGGTCTTGATAACCCACAAGTATAGGGGATTGTGTGTAGCTTTTTCGATAAGTAAGAGTGTCGAACCCAACGAGGAGTTAAAGGTAGGATAAATATTCTCTCAAGTTCTATTAACCACTGATACAACTCTACGCACACTGAAATTTTGCATTATTTAGGAAATAAAACTAGAGCAACAATACGAGTAATAGAGATAGCTTTGCATGATAATAAATAACAAGAAAGTAAAGCTAGTTGTTGCAGTAATAAAATACATTAAACTAACAGAACCATGAGTGTGGAATAGTGGTGGTAATTGTGGTGGCTTTGTCCAAGTTTAAATTGCGAATAGATCAGGTTCATTGTCTTCGATGCAGAGGCTAAATATACATGTGCTTCACTACTTGGAATTACATGTACTATATGATTGAATTGTTAGCAAACATCCGTAAGTACTAACAATGCATTAAGGTTTCTCCAACCATAGCCTTAAGTTTAATGGTCCTCTTACTTCCATACGTGCAACGTTTTGGTTCGCGTTCTTAGGTTTTTGTCACTCCGGAAGAACTCCCCCTTCCTTTTACACATACTACAAACCCTATGATGTTTAATCCATGCGCGCACAAATATAATGGACACCAAAAGACTGTACCATATCAACATACAACTCTAATGAACCAAAGACGTTCAACCATTCAATCTAAGAATAAAGAAACTACACAAACATGACATAGATCATAGGATTATAACTTACAGCATCAAATACCATGTTTACATAGGACGGTCCAGAGGTGTGTGGGAGGATGAACCACTGCATACTAGGAGGATTAGGTGATGGATATGGCGATGAAGATGGTGAAGAGGGCGGCGGCGGCGCCGGCGGCGGCGCGGGGGACTCCTTCCCCGCAGCCGGTATCATGGGTAGCACCGCCCCTTAGCCCTCTTCCTTCATGGCTTATTGGGAGCCGTCCCCCATGGAGATGGGATCCATGGGGATGCAAAAACGTGGCTTTGGCGGCTACAAATTCGTGGGTGGAGGTGCCTTGGGCGAATTACGTTTCCTCTCTTTATATAGCTTCTCGGATTCCCGTCATCCCATCTTGGGCTGCAGTAAATCGGGCCTAGCAGGGCCGTCCGGACTCAGAATCAGCTAAATTTTATGTTCAGAATATTTGTCGTGAAATTTCCAACAACTTTTTAGTTGAAGAGTTTTCCGTTTGACTTCGTCTTCGACCCAAAACGTGATCATCTTCAAAAAAGAGTCCAGAGACATATTTCTGGAAAAAACCCAATTTGACTCCAACAAGGTTTCCACTTGTATTCTTGGACCATATCATGATGCTTGGATTCCTTTCGAGCACCAGTACATGGGTGGGACCCCTTAGTGCCCCCACAATCTTGGTATCTAGATCATTTATGAGGGACTGTCATAGGTAGGTCTACCACTTTGTTGGGGGCTGCTAGGACAATGATCTGCTCACTAGAGTCCTCAAGTGGTCTACCATAGTTATATCTACCTATATGGGGGTTAACGGAGGTAGTGTTGCTTGCGAGGTCGTGTTGACATGTGGGGTCACGGAGAAGGGCCGTGGTTGGTTTGGATCCTAGACTAGGCCTCAAACCATGGAAGTTTGAACGGGGACATTCTCCTAGTTGTGTAACAAGGCTTAAGATCTCTTATGGGAAAAGTGACGCACCTCTGCAGAGTGTATAAAAATGTGACATGTTACTCCCTATTCCAGGAAGGAGCTACAAAAGTGGCAGGAAAGGAACTCCATCAAGTTCTGGTAAACCTGTGAAAGGTGACGGACATAGCTTTTTAGAATAAAAGCAACCTTTGAAGAAATGTTTATGAAAACCTACATAACCTACGATCTTTGGTTTGTGGTTGTAGATAGTGCATCAAACAGTCTTTTTTAGTGAACTAGTTGAGTGCGCTCATACTCAACCGTCCCTGCTTAAACCTTGCTATATTCTAAAGCCGATGAAGACGTCATCAACACCAACTTATGCTCAAGGAATCGACATCGAAAGCTCAAGTTCGTAAATAAAGTCAAGATATACCTCAACTGAAGAGAAGGCAAAGTTCCTGATTAGATAGGAGTTTAACCTTTAGCCATAGAACCTACTTATGTAGAGTATTGCTATAGCAGCGATCACAAGCCATAGATATATATTAATAGTAGTATAATTTCTAGATTAGGCTTCGAGTTGTTATTTCTGGTTTATTTCTAAGTAATGTTTTCCTCACTGTTTCAAGGAATGTTCTGTAGATCTTTTGTAAAGAGTCGAGTTATAATCTATAGTCATGTCTTGGACCCACGATGTTTCTGTTGTACCGCTCTGAGGGATGTAATACTAGTGGAGCTGTGTTTCATTGGTGTTATGTCAACGACTATAGTATACTACATCATGCAATGGTATGCTGGGTCACCGCAGGTGGAGCCCAGCCATCAAAGATGGAAGGAGAGGAGGCTCTCCCTGGCGACCAGTTCTTCGCACGAAGAAGGGGCGGTCCGAGGCTCGCGGCTGGCGACGCTGTTGAGGTGCATCGAGGTGGAGCAGAGCATGTAGGGCGAGACAGTGGCTCTCGGTAGCACCGGTAACGTGGCCGCACATAGAGGCACCCCGAGCCCGATCTGGGCCTATTCTAGGCCAGCAGGGTTGCGGCGCAGATGAACAAGCGGAGTTTGCGCAACGCCTAGGCCACGACACTATGTTGGCAGCCGGCTTGCCTCGCTGGGAGGGAGGGGCTGGTGGTGCATGGCCATGTTGGAGGAAGGTGTCGTCCCAACTTCATCGAGTTGGCCAGTAGGCAGGGGAGAGCATGGAGAAGAGGAAAGTGCAGCTGAGGAGCTTGGAGGGGAGGCGGAAGGTGCATGTGCTGGGCAACCGGTTTGGGTAGGGGGAGTGCGGATCTTGCGCCTGGTGAAAACCTCGTCTCCGGTGACGACCGGAGTCGGCAATGGCGACATCCACGGATGTCGCTATCTTCTTGAAGACGATGTTGTGGTGGCATGATCCTCTCCTCCTCCCGGTGCTCTTGCCCTGAGGGGAACCTTTAGGTTCAATTCTTCTGGATCGGACAGTGATAACGCTTTGTGCCATTCCCCTCCTTGGAGGCACCGTCTTTGGGGCAGACACCAGTTGTGGGACAAGTGGTTTGCAGGGAGGTGGTACTGCATTCTGTCCAGTGACTGGTAAGGCTGCGGCGTGGTAGAGGGGGTCGGTGACTGTCAACGTTGCGGCACGACAACGAGGCCGGCGACCGGCAATGTTGCGGCATGCGTGAGTAGCAAAGGGTGCCCGCGACCGACAATGTTGCGGCGCGACAAGAGGGGGCCGGCGACCGGCCATTCTGTGACATGGTTGGGTAGCTGGCGACCGGCCACTCTGCAGCGCGGCTAGGCTCCTGGGTTCATGGTGTTGGAAACCTTTAGGTTCAGTTCTTCTAGATCAGACAGTGATGACGCTCTGCGCCATTCCCCTCCTTGAAGGCACCGTCTTTGGGGGCAGACACCGGTTGCAGAACAAGTGGTTTGGGGGATGGCGGTACTGTGTTCTACCCGGCGACCCGCAATGTTGCGGCGCAGTAGAGGGGATCGGCGACTGGCAATGTTGCGGCGCGACTAGGCTCCTGGGTTCATGGTGGTGTAGGTGAGGGCTCATCTCGGTTGTATTGGGTTTTCGCCTGGTTTTGCATAATAAACTAGGCAAATGTATGATTTTTGTGTCTGGTTTCCTGCATTAACTGGACCAAATTTCTATCTATTCAATGAATTTAGCAGCTCTCCTAGTAACATTCAAAAAGGTGATTTTTCACTATACAAGAGTGTTTTTCAAAAACACTTACTATACAAGAGTGGTTGAAGGCCCAATTATTTGAAATCCGCTTTCTAGACTCCCTCTATTGAGATAACTATGCAAGCCGAACAGTGTCATTTAGTCAAAGTCGTCGTGTAAATATCTGAACTTGTATGGCCTTCTTTTCCTGCTATGATTGCTCTTTTTAAGGCTATCGGTGATGCTTAATGGAACAGGATGTCGTGTGAAGTACGAAACTTAAAATATGAACAATATATCAGCACTTCTATGTCACATATGTCATATACATCTCTGGACAAATTATGTATTGGTCATAGATGAGCGCCTAGCTATATAAGTATGCACGGTGGCTGTGAGGAGTAGTACTACATGAGCTTGCTTCCGGTTCTTCCAGTACTACACATAGACATTTGTTTCTTCCTGCATATAGCTTCCGTGGAGCAGTAGAGCAGAGCAGCAAAAACCATGAGGGTAAGCACTTCATTTCCTTGATTTGTTGCTTCTGTGTGAATCTTCTCCTACTCTTATTTGATAGCATCCTTTTGTTTATCTTCTCTATCAACCAATCCAATTCAACTTATTGTTGGCATATTTTCCGCAACTTACGAACTGGTTTTACATGTGTGCACTAATTTCAGAAGGAGATCATCATCCGGATGTATGTGAGCACCGAGAAATGCCAAGCCAAAGCCATGAAAGTGGCAGCTACTGCTAGCGGTACGTACACACAATCATACGCTCGTTCATGTAGATTTGTAATCTGTGATCGGTTTCGTTCTTCTCGGCGAAAGCTTTTTGTCAGTTAGTTCATGATGATTAATTTCGTTGGGATCATGGCATGTGCAGGGGTGGAGTCGGTGACGCTGGCGGGCGGGGACAAGAGCCTGCTGCTGGTGATCGGCGACGACGTGGACTCGAACAAGCTGACCAAGAAGCTCAAGAAGAAGGTGGGCTCCGCGGAGATCGTGGAGCTCAGGACGCTCGACACCTTCGACGTGCCGTCGATCTCGCACCAGGCGGCAGCGACCAAGCGGGGCGCGTCGCCGTACCACGGCGCCTCGCAGCAGCAGTACTACCAGTACCAGTACGGGGCGGCGCCGATGAGCCCGTATGCCTACCACCACCACCCGTCGCCGATGATGGCCGTGCAGGGTGGTTATGGCGGCTACGGCAGCAGCTACGCGCGCGCGGTGGCGCTCAACCACCCGGGCAACTACTCGCCGCTGGTCGAGAGGCACGACTACTACCCCATGGACAAATCCTCCTCCCGCAGTGGCGGCGGCGGTGGCGATGGCGCCGGCGTCACCACCTACAGGTCGGTGCCACGCCGCGGCAGCGACTCTGGTTCCGGTGGCTGCTGCATACAGTAGTACACGTCGGCCTTGAGGGTGTTGCTGCACTGTACCTGTACTTCATCCATCGCCGCCTACAGATTAGATTGATCTTCTCATGGAAGTGCTCCTCTTCTTATGGGTTTGGTTTAGTTCTTGTTTTAATCTGTCTTAAAGGTTGTAAGTGAACTTGCTGTAAATGTTAATTCAGCTGGAACGTTGTCGGGTGGATTCAAGTGGCATCAGATGTTTCTGTAATTATGTTGTTGCTGCTACTTGAGTTTGTGCTGTCCGCTATCATGAGCAGAGTATGCGTAGTCATCTGAACTTTGCTAGCTGCAAGCTGCTGCCACGGCGGCGTCGCTGCACATCGATCATCTGCCCGCGGCGAGCGATCCTCTCATAAAATTGTTCTTCCTGTTTGGTTTTCCTAGTTCTTTTCTAATCGGTTCGGAGGTTTGTTAGTAGAATTACAAATGTTATTACAAGTTGCCGTTGCATGGATTGAAATGGCAACAGATGTTTCCTAATCATGTTTGCTAGTAGTTTGCTACTCCTTTCCATCCATATCTAGATACATCGAATTTAGTGAAAATTAATATGAACCGGAGGGAGTAATGCTTAGGGCATCTCTAGTCAACCATATTCGGTTAGAGAAGTATATTTTTGAGGCAAGAGTCTAGATCTCAGGCGCCTGATTTTTAGTTATGTCTAAGTCGTTGACGTCATCCTCCTGTTTTGTGCTAATTCTTAGTTACAACCTAGTTGTAACTTATAAAATTTGTATGAATTCTCGGTTACAAATTAGTTGTAACTCATTAAATTCTCAGTTATAACCTAGTTGCACCTCATATGTTGTACGAATCACGAGGTATGAGGAAGGCGACTGAGACATAACTAAAATTCAGGCACATGATTTGAAACCGATTTTTGAGATACCCGCAAGCTAAATGAACTCCTAAACGATTAGAAGAGAAAAATAGCGTCTAGATCTCAGGAACCTAATTTTTAGTTACGTCTCAGTCGCTAACGTCATCCTACTATTTTGTGCTAATTCTTCGTTGCAACCTAGTTGCAACTTATAAAATTTGTAGCAATTCTCAGTTGAATCGCGAGGTATATCCAATACTGAGAGAGGCGACTAAGACATTACTAAAAATCAGGCGCCTAATTTCTAGCAAAGAGTCAGCCCCAAAACAGCGGTCCAGTCTCTGAAATATAAGCGACGACGGCCTCCATAGAGAATAATTCGGCCCCTTCTCATCCATCGCCATTCCCGCCTCCATGTCCTTGCACTGGTGCCAATGGCCCCGACTCCACCCGAAATAGAAGCGCAAGCTGTTTCCGCACCCTCGCGGCAACCCTGGCCGGTTGCGTCAGCTCGACGCTGCCAAAATTGACCATCTCACTGGCACCCTTTGCAAGGAAGAGGTTGGGGACAAATAACGTTGTGCGGGCTATGACACCGTCTATCAAATCCTCCAACAAGGCCATAACGACGATGACGAAGGCACCTCGCCCTCCACTTCCTCCAATGATCGGTCGGCCAGAGAGGAAGCCGACACCACCGAAGAAGGCGCTCACCGAGGCGGAGGCCAACAAGAAGAAGAGGAAGGCGGCGGAAGCAAAACTAACCGAAGGCTACACCAACTCAGACAGCTCGCCACGCATCTCATTCCAACCCCACGCCTCGTCGGGTGCCTCGTCCGACCATAACAGCCGCCATCAGCAACCATGTCTGCCAAGTACTCGATGGAATGCCATAGAAGTAAAAAATTCTTTTTTTGCACTCCGCCGAGAATTTGATGATGGTTTCAACCGTAGGTGATGATATTATTGTTGTTTCCTCATTGTAGTGCAGTGGAGATAGAGGTCGCTGTCACGGAGCATGGTCCAATCATCCAAAATCTCTACAAGCAACGCAACAAGAAAAACGGTGCCAAGCCTTTTACTTTGCACAATGCTATCATGTTCATGAACTCAAACACGACGGATGCCAGGGCGAGGAAGTATTGGGAGCTCACTCGTCAAAAGATCATCGCCCTAGTGGAGGTCTCTCTTGAGGACGGTGGTGGTGACGGTGATGATGCTTTCTTTGGTGGTGATGGAGTCCGTCATGGAGGTGAGGATCAGTGGCGGAGCTTAGGCAAAACCGCTGTGGGGTTTGTGTGTGATTAGCTGCAAAGGTATGTTGGGTCAATACTGGGGGTGAGGGCAAATTGCCAAATAGTACCGTTTTTAGGTGGAAATGGGCCAAATACTACACCCCTCCCCCCCGGCGCGAACTGCGCGTAGCTCCGCCTCTGCTGAGGATGCTTGAGTTAGTGTACTTTGCTAGTAGTACATGGTAGTGATGTCTTTTGGAGATGGTTCTGAACTCCGTGCATGTTTCAGTTTGAACTTGAACAATATCTATGTCTATTGTTTAATTTTTAGTCATGTTCTGTTTGAATTGTTAGTATGTTTGATAAGGTTATGACCAATTAATTGTTTGAAATGCATATTTCAAAGGCTAAAAGAAATAGGAAAAAAATTAAAGAGATAAATATAGGGTTCGCCTAGAGATGCCTTTGACGTCGATCGTGATCTGCGTATTCATCTCAACATTACTTGCTGGTGCTGATCATGACGAACAATGTGTCTCCAGCTAGTGATGTACTTGCCGTGAATACCAGTAGATACACGTATACGTGATGTTGCCAGGTATTTTTGTTTGCCGAAATCAAGATTTTAGAACTATATTTCTGCTAGTATATCACATCGTCGTCTGTCTGTGCACGTACTACACGAGGTAAAATTAAGCGGAGAATGACAAGAAGTCACTACTCACTAATCGGCGATCATCCTTATTTTCTGACTAGTTCAGAGCTGACGCAAGACTCCCAGCGCACGCGCTTCTTGGCTGGACTTCAAATTGTTGGCAACTCAACTCAGCGCTAGCTAGTACTCCCTCCGTTCCATATTAGTTGACTTGGATTTGTCTAGATTCGAACGTATGTAGACATATTTTACTGCTAGATACATCCGAATCTAGACAAATTCAAGACAACTAATATGGGTCGGAGAGAGTACTATTTTGAGTCCGCTGTTTTTCTAAGTGGATCAGTTGGAATCATTCGGCACTACTAGTAGTGATGAGATATAGAATGATAAATGGAACTATCCTAGGTAATTTCAAGTGAGATATACAAATGATAAATAATGAAACCATTCTGCATAAGCTACCCAGTGGCGTGCATCATCCTAGCTAGCTAGATCTAAAAACAATCCAGCTCCGTCTGACCTTATAACTAATAAAGCTCTCCTTAAAATAGTCTTGATTAACGAAGCACGATCTCTGCAAGTTTATCGCGGGGCCAACCACGTCACATTGTTTGTTTGTGGCCTCTCAAGTCAAGTAAACATGGTTTGTTTGTGCCTCTCGATGTCGGCATCAGTGTAACCAAAATTTCCAATTGTGAGAAGGACGACACAGAAATTGTGGTGTTCGCGGGCGAATAATAAGAGAGCTGTGTCGTTCGTGCTGCTTGTCGATCACTGAGTGATACTGAATTCCCGCATATGCATGATCATCCCCCACTTGACGTATTCTCTCTTGCGCAAGCACGACAAATGTCGTTGTTGCAGACACGGTACAGGTAGAATCTGCAGGATGGTATGATTCACTGGCCGATTCCCTTTATGTTAGAATATGTTGGATCACGAATGAGTTGGCACCAGGATGACAAGATGGAAAAGAGAGGATGACTAGGCCTACCACGAATCAGGAAGAGTTAGCCAGGTAGAAGTATGAACTACTTGCCTCTTGGTCTGAAAATTAACTAATCCTAAGTTGATGTTACAAACTTTCACGCATATATAGATTTTCTTTTCACAATGTAATACTAGGTCACCCCGTGGAGCAATAATGCACCATATGCCTTGTAAGTTAAGAATAGCGCGAAATCTCTTCTTCCCCAGAGAACAAAGGGTATTCATTCTTATCTCACATTGCATGAAAACCTAGTAAAACAAGAAAATATCCTTAGGAACTCTCCACCTTCTTCCACCAACACGAGTCGATGGCATGCCACAGCTTCCTCTCTGCTGTCAGAGCCAACATGAGATTGTTGGTCATCAAGAACACAGACCACAGGGGGACCAGGGTCTCGGAAACCGCATGAAGTCCTCAATCCATGTTGGCTGCTGCAGCTCTCGAGGGCAACACTCGTCGGAAACTCCTCCATGTAGCTGCATAAGACCTGTAGGATTCACGTGGACACTGAAGGAGAAAAGAAACAAAAAGTGTGTCCAGTATCGAAGTGTGACCAAATGCAGGGGAAATTGAACCTTTTTGAAATGTTATTTGAACTATGCACCCAAATTTTGATGCAGTTTTCAAGTTCTATTCGTATAGCAAGAGATGATTTTCAAACTTGAAAAAATTGCACATAATTTCTTGATTTATGCATGAATTGACCTAGCAAGTAAGGGAGGAGTTTTTGTGTGTGCGTGGGTGTGTGTGTGGGGGAGGGGGGGAGAGGGGGGTTACATAGGAATTAGAATAGTAAGAGACTTCCAGTTCTATTTGTAACAAAAAAAAGTGGATCTGACCCAAGATGCATCCACCGACGGCTGGCAAGAAAAAACATCAAGAATCAGCCAATGGCCCAAACCCCAAGGTAAAAAATAAATAGCATATTGCTATTAAATTGGGCTTTGACCAGCAGGACCCACCATGGCACACCGCCAACTATCATAGATGCGACCCTGCTTCTATCCTTTGTGCTTGATTGCGCTAGTCATAGTGGGAGTAACTTGGATAGTAATATAGTTCTACGTGTATTGCCAAAGAAGCATTTATATGACATGTCATGCAATTAAATGATGAGAGAGACTCTTATGCTAACTAGCTATGTTACCATAATATCACACATTTTAAGACAAAATGAGTAATATTACAATAAATGAGGCTTTGCATGACACCGCATCTATGTTATTTTCCACTATGGAGGTACTACCTCTGTTTGGGATTACTAGTCCTAAAGGCCAAGTTGCTAATACCAAGACACTCCATAACTCTCTCTTATTAATATATGCATGCATCAATAGTTTTTACATGCATGAGAGAAGTGAGAGAAAAAGAAGAACATGCATTAGACGGGAGAGACTAATAAATGAGATAGCCTTTATAATCGCAAACATATAAAAAGATTTTAGGACTAATAATCCCAAACAGAGATAGTAGTAACTTAGACTAATAACATATGCATGATATGTGGGCTACCATCTCGGGGGGCAGCGTGCCTCTACACCTTCGTTACTACTGACTCCACAGTTGACACATCCAAGGTGCAAGGAAAAGGATGGTTGGGTCAAAAGCATATTGATGCCAGAAAACCTTTGATCAACACACGCCCCTATCGGGCTTCCGCTTCTGGCCATCAGCCACCCCAACCCAACATACTCCTAGAAAAAGGTGCTAGATCTAGACATAAACTGACTGCACCAATTCCAGTGAGCCACTTGTCAACAATGGAGTGAACGGCGCTGAGACAAAACTGACACATGAACTTATTACAAACCATTGACTTTGCCACCGTCTCACTGCCGAGCCCTAGGTATAAAATAACGACTCGTCACCTCGTCAAACATACATATTTGAGGCCTACTCTGTCTCCTGATGCCACATTGTCCATCCGAAGGGAGGAATATTGTTGGAAATCACAGTCGTAGGAGAGAGCTAGGGGTGGGTAGAGCAAATGTGTTACTACTTAGTATTGTAGAATGACACATCTTTGTTTGACTTCAACAAAGTGACACGTCTTTGTTTGACCTTCACAAAAATGACACATCATTGTGTCACTAACATGTGGGGTCAGGAGCCACATGGCAATTACACAAACGTGTCATATGTGGCAACGTGCAAACAAAGTTGTGTCAGTTTGTTAAATTCTTAATAATTTAAATCTTGCATGGATGTCAATACAATATCTATGGGTCTCAGATTTACTTGAGAACTACGGAATTTTAAAACGAGCAGAAAATTGGCAAAACTAAACATAATATGAATGTTTAGGCTATGTTATTAGTAGCACAGTGTCCATTCTTCTAAAAAGATTGTTCACGTTCAAATAAAAATATGTTTGTGTTTCGAACCAGTAATGTTCCTGAAGACCTTATTGGACATTTTCTCGTTCTCGGCTACGAGTTGACTATTGTATTCGCCGGTAAGGGCCTCATCAAGGGCCTAGCCCAATTTGATATGGACGGCCTGTGAAATGATGAGAGCCCACTCAGATCTTGTACAGCTTTGCTTCGCTTCCTCTCCGACTCGATTCCAGGATTGCTCATTGCTCTGAGAAAATAGACTCGATTTCCAGGACTCCTCTTCTCTCCTCCCCACTCCGTTGGATCACCCGAGTCGGCCATGCGGGTAGCCTCCAGGGTCGTCGTCCTCGTCCGAGACGCGGCGGGCTACGGCGCCGCCCTCGCCGAAGCACTCCGGCCGCCGCCGGGGCTCACGAGGTCCCGTTGCCCCGCAAAACCCTAACCTAAACCGTCAAAAAACACACGCACCTTCCGTCAGCTGACCCTTCTTCGGTGGATGTCCTTGCAGGGGCTCCTCACCCTTCGAGCTCCCCCTCGCCAAGTACGGCCTCAATGACGAGAAGGCCTCCGGCGAGCTCGTAAGCTTCTCCGACTCCAATGGCTCTCCTCAGGTAAGCGGGTTTTCTCGCCAATCTGGTAGATCCAATTCGCTTGCTACAAATCAACATATAGTATATGAATCACAGGGAAGACCTTCTACGGTTCGTTGAGTAAAACAATTGCTGCGAGATGAGCCCTTCCCTTTGTACTGCTCATTACTAGGAGATTGTATGGTTGCAGTTAGGTATTTAAGGGCAAAGGGAGGTTCAACTAATGTTGTATGTGTAGTATGGAGACTCTCTAATTTTCTATTGCAAATTGATCAAATATTGAGCGATGTGTAGCTTAGTACAAGAGTCAGGTTCAGAGACTTAGGAAGTAAGTGTGATCTTTAAGTGTTTGAGGAGCCGATCAGCTAAACTGCTGAGTGCAATTTGGAGAAAGAGAGAGTATGGTTTATGAACATGAATTTCTATCCAACTGTCTGTAGTGGAGTGTCATACTGGCTTTTGGTCCAGCATGTCTCTTGATTGCCGCGACCTTGCATTTTGTCCGGATATATCAGTATGCTGTTTCTGTGTACTGTCCTGACCATCTCTTTACTAATGTTAGTTCAGTTGGTACATCGGTCCAATCTATGATTTTTAGCACATAGCTCTGATTTCATGGATGTGATGCTCTAAGTTAGCTTATCGTGTTTTACTATCACTAAATTTTCATGCTAAATTTTGAGACAATCCACTGCCAAGAGAAATAAAAATGTTTTTGGCATCACGTTTGATTATCATTTGCTAACAAATAACTGTATACATTTTGGGTGACAACAGACGTTGTTCATTAGTGTTGTAGTCACAACTACAGAAGCATTTAAAACAACTGCACTTCTTATGGACGCCACATCCAAGCTATATTCAAACCTGTTGATTTTTGGCAGGTGTCCTTTTTTGTTCTGCCAGACTATAGGCCTCCTGTTGCTGCATGTGCTATGAATGAGATTTTAGCATTGATTTCTTCTGAGGCTCCCTCCGTCCAGCCAGTTCTAATTGTTCCATTCATCACAAGGCCATCAAGCTACTACCATGGAATGGTTCATTCAACAAAAACTGGACAGTTGACTACACTTCATGCTGCTGAAATAGGGGCATCAAATGAGTTTACTCACCTGTTGGTCGACGGAACTACTAAACCTCCTCCATCTTTGCAAATACGTAGTGAACCAATACTATGCTTGCTTGAAATGGTGCGTGTGTTGAAGATACCCACGGTTCTTCTTGTCACATCAGGTGGGCAGCACCAAAGCAAAAGCTCTTCAAACTCTGACCTTGAGGTACAGCTTTACTATCCCTTTTTCATCTTTATCTTTTTTTCATTATCTTCTGTGGAACTTTCAGAGTACATAATGGTACTTGATACAGAATAACAGAATGGAAATTGTTATGGTAATTTTAGTGGCAAACTCAAAACCAACTTCATACTAACTAGCAATTGTGAAAAGCTTAACATGTGCCTGGTACCTTGAAGCTGCCATTAGTGCTGAAACTGACTGAACTATATAGGAGTTCTATATTTGAGAGTAGGAGAAATCTTGGTATCTTCTTCTTGCCAAAGAGAAAGCAAGAGCTGCTGATTTTTATGGAAGCTTTCTCTTATGGTGGCTAATGTATGTTTATTGGTTTTATATGCGACACTAATGCACAAGAACTTGCAATCACTGATATTTCACAATAACAATGCATAACCACTCATATTTAACAGAAAATTATATACCAAAAAAACACTTTTACTTTTGAAGGTATGTTACTGTGATACAACTTACACGAGTTTGTTTGTGTTAATCCTGGACATTTTTTTATACAAGTTGACACACCGACAGTGATTTGCAGATTCTAGTGCCTGTGTGCTCACCTCATTTCTCTGCCTAATGTTACTTCCAGGTGCTGCAGTGTGTGGGAGATCACTTAGCCAGGCACATCAACTTGGAGTTCTCCAAAGAAACTCTCATTGAGATGGGAGTTGAGAAATCACCAAGCATTCAAGAACCCTGGAGGGAACTGTATATGTGAGGATTCTAAAAGCCTACAGGCTTCGTGCCCTTATAGATATGCCTCTTCACATGTTGGATCGGGATGTATTCAGTGTACGGTGCTCTGGAACTGGAATGAGGAATGATCTGACTTTGCAAGGGTTTGTAATGTCTAATATGAGCCATGCTTTATTTTCCATTTACATCGTCTGTGCTTCCCAATGTCTCTGATTTTGCCTTGCGGCAATACACAATTTCTTCTGTAGTGCAACACTGACCTGGAAGGCGTGATCGTGATCTTGGAATATCAGAAAGTTCTAGGCAAAAAGTGAAATAAATTTTTGAAAGAACCATGGCGCCATACCAGCCGTGTTGCAACATTACTATACCAATGGGCCTTTTTATGCGATTTAAAGGATTTTATGTGATCAGATTTCTTAAAAAGAATCACCCCTCACAAGATATATAATGGCATACGCATAACATAAACACTGTTGCAAATATGCGATGTAACAAAGAATAACAGTTATTGTTAGAGAAGATCACTGTTTACTGTTGGAGCAGAATTTAGAACTTTCTAAGACTAACATTGGGGCATAAAGAATAACAGTTATTGTTAGAGAAGATCATTGTTTACAGTTGGAGCAGAATTTAGAACTTTCTAAGACTAAACATTGGGGCATAATTCACTAATCCAAAACTAAACATAACTCAAAGCCAACATGTGATCCACATCCACATTTTGCCAATGTATATGTGAGTATACATAGATGTAAATCTTATAAGTTGTTGCCTATATGAACCGAGGTGATGTTTTGGCCTGCAGGTGCATATGATGATATGAACTTACTATGAAATATGCATAAAAAATAAATTTCGAAATGTCAAAAAAATCGGAAAAAATAATTCTCATGTACTTGCGAACATTCTGCGTTTGACACAAGTTTTCGGATAATAAATTTTCCATGAATGGTCATGTTGGGGCATGGACATTTATCTTTTTTACATGAAACGCAAAAAATGTTCTATTTTCCCTAAAATTTGTGTTCGAACATAGAATATCTGGATGTATATGCGAATATTTGTTTCTAAATATTTTGACATTTTAAAAAGTATTTTTCAAACAATAGGTTAAATTGGATTTCCGATATGCGAACCCGCTATACCCGCAAAAGCAGCTACTCCATCACAAATCTCCAGGCATGTGCGAACGGCAGATTCTGCTTCGCTACCCGCCTATGGGCTATGGCACGTTAGGAAAACGGTCATGGAGATTAGATCCCAACAATGGCGACGGCGCCGTGTGCAGTCGTGTGCTGCTGACTTCTGACATGCCACCTGCTTCCCCGCCGCCGCCACAGAATCAACAGTCCCGCTCTGACATCTCCCATGGCCTCCTCCCAATCTGTGCCGACCTCCTCCGCCTCTCCAGCGGCGCTTCTCGCGCACCTCGCCACCGCCCTCTCCACACCGAACTGGTTCGTCCACCCCTCCCTGCCGCATCTCCCTGCTCTCCTTGCCCCGACCCTCCCCCAGATGCTCGACGTCCCACTGCCGGTCCGCCTCGCCGCTGCCGCCGTCCGCGCCGCGGCGCCCTGCCGCCACCTTCTCGGCCTTTCCCTCCCCATCCTCCTCCGCCTCCACTCCCTCTCCTCTCCCCCGCTGCGCCCCCTCTTCAACCGCCCCTTCGGCTCTCTCCTCACTCACCTTTCCCGCTTCGCCCTCACACCGCTCATGCTCCGCCTCTTCGCTCACATGCACCTCCGCTCCCCGCCTGCCCCCACGGGCGCCACCTACAACGCTCTCATCCGCTCCCTCTGCCGCAGAGCCGACCTCGCCCGCGCCCTCCGCTACCTCAGCCTCATGGTCCGCTCTGGCTGGCATCCCGACGCCTACACATTCAACTCCTTGATCGTGGGTTACTGTCGCACTCGCCAGGCTACAGCTGCTCGTGATCTGTTCGACAAAATGCCTCTCAGAGGATTTCGACAGGACGTGGTATCTCATGCTGCAATGATTGAGGGGTTATGTGAGGTTGGGAGGATTGATGATGCGTTGGAGTTGTTCAGGGAGATGGAGCAGCCGGATGTTCATACGTATTCTGTCTTGGTGAAGGGGTTGTGTGAAGCAGGGCGGGGGAAGGAGGGGCTCCAGATGCTGGAGAGGATGAATAAATGTGGGTGGCGGCCAGATACTCGTGCTTATGCAGCAGTGATTGATTTGTGGTGTCGGGAGCAAAGGGTCGTGGAGGCTGAGGAAATGCTTGAGGAGATGTCTAACAGAGGGTTGGTGCCATCCGTTGTTACATGCACTGCTGTGGTCAATGCATATTGTAAGACAGGGAGGATGAGTGATGCGGTGAGGGTGTTTGAGGCGATGAAGTTGAGGTGGTGCAAGCCGAATGTGTGGACATACAATGCGCTGGTGTGGGGGTTCTGCAAGGAGGGGAAGGTGCACAGTGCAATGGCTTTGTTGAACCGGATGAGAGCACATGGAGTAGACCCAGATATCGTGACATACAACTTGTTGGTTCGGGCCCAATGTGTCGCTGGGCATATAGAGAGCGCTTTCCGTCTACTTCGCTTGATGGAAGGAGATAGTTTATCTGCTGATGTGTACACTTACAATGCGTTGGTGGATGCTCTCTGCAAGGATGGGAAAATCAATGAAGCTTGCTCCCTTTTTGACAGCCTTGAAGACAGAGGCATAAAACCTAATCTGGTGACATTTAATTCATTGATATACGGGTTATGCAAAGGTGATCAAGTTGATGTTGCATGGTCAATTCTGGAAAAGATGGTCTCAGCAGGTTTCACACCAGATACCTATACATACAGTCCATTGATAGAAAACCTGTGCAAAATGAAGGGGTCAAAAGAAGGTCTGTCCTTTATAGATAAGATGCTAAAAGAGAGTGTGAAGCCCACAACGGTCAATTATACCATTGTAATTGACAAGCTATTCAAGGAGGGAAACTATGGATTGGCCAAGAAAATCTGGGGTCAAATGGTTTCACTGGGTTGCGATCCTGATGCTGTTACTTATACCACATCTATGCGTGCTTACTGCAATGAAGGAAGACTCGTTGAAGCAGAAAATGTTTTGAGTGAGATGAACAAAAGTGCGGTCACTGTAGATACAATTGCATATAACACTTTGATGGAGGGACATGCAAGTATTGGACAGATAGATCGTGCAGTCTCGGTCTTGAAGCGCATGGAAAATGTTGCTTCTATGCCAAACCAGTTTACGTATACGATCTTGCTTAGACATCTCTTACAAAGGAGACTAGCAGAGGGTGCGCCTTCGAATGTTGCTGGTGTATGGAAGACCACAGAGCTCACTGACATCTTCCAATTGTTTGAGATAATGAAGAAGAATAGTATTGTTCCTAACACAAATACTTATTCTGCAATCCTGGAGAGGTTCTCTGAAGATGGAAGATCAAAAGAGGTGACATCATTGGTTTCTTGTATGAATGATGATACTATATCTTTGAATGAGGACATCTACACTGCTATCATTATTTGTTTATGCAAATCGAAACAGTATTCATATGCATGGATGTTGCTTCGCTCCATGGTTGGCCATGGTTTTGTACCACAACTGATGTGCTATCAGCACCTGCTTTGCGGACTTATTAGCGAAGGACAAGCTAATATGGCTAAAAAAATATTCGGAAACTCTAGATGGAAAGACTACAATCCTGATGAAATTGTGTGGAAAGTGATTATTGATGGCCTGATCAGAAAGGGTCATTCTGTTATATCCCGTGATATGATATCCAGATTAGAGCAGATGAACTGCAGACCAAGTAATCAAACATATGCTATGTTGACAGAGGAATTGTCTACCAGGGAATAATATGCTGCCAGTCACAAGTTGAGCAACGCAGCTGGGCAAAGTTTCCATCAGTTGTGCAGAATGTGCCTTATCATAGGTCAGTATGCACACATGATGTATCCTATTAGAGATACCGGAGTTGCATATTACATGGATCATTCAACACACGCCGAGTTCATGTTTTATTGCTCTCTCAAAGGTACTGCATTGATCCTTGATGTTATGATTTGTTACTCTCATATCACAGCGTACTCTGTGACTTCCAGGAAGCCATTGACCAAAATTGTAGATAGCAAATTAATCTTGTCCCACTGAATGATCACAGCAACCTTGCTTTTACATAGCTGAAGTGGTACTTTATTTTACTAGACTCCACTAGATTTTGAACAACAGTTAAAAGAACTGATGATACATCAGTGGAGGAGCTGCCATCCCATGGACTTGATGCACTATGCAAGTGATAATTGGCATTTCAGTTTGAAACATTGGATTGGAAGGTCCAGAATAAAGTAGTTCAACTGTAACCTCAACATTTAACAAACTTGACATGGTTATGTGTGCCTGTTTTGCTCATTTTATATCTAAGGTGGCTTCAAACAACACAAGTAACCTGTGACGTCAATTTGACAGGTTACCACTGGGACCAATACTCAATACTGGGATGTGGACTGGGAAATATTCATAAATTATGACATCTCTGGAAAAAGGAGACGCTTGGCGCACCTCCTTGAGCTGCCCGGTCCTTTCATTAGATTTCCTTTTTGTCTTGTGCATGGTATAGATTTTTAGGGTAGAAACATCTCCTTTTTTTTTTCAAGAACAAGCAACCAGAGGTTGCCTGTCATTTTCATTAAGATTGGAAGCAGAACGTATACAAGATGGGTCTCTTACATGTGGTCATGACCCAATAACTGGACACACTACTCACTGCTACCGCCGTACGCCTAGCCTACTCCCAGCAGCCTAACTCGTCTAACACTTGTTGCGCCACTTGGATCATGGTGCCGCTCTTGCTTTCCAATGTCCTTGCATTGCGCTCCATCCAGATGTTCCACATCTGTCTTGATTATGGGATAGTTGGAATTTAAGCTGAGTTTGAAACTGAAGAGAAAATATAACTTTTATATCCAAAATCATAAATTTGACATCATGTTCTACTTTTTCAGAAGAATGGGCTATTTTGGAGTTTTCACGAATGCTTTTGAAGAGAGGGAACATTTGGACTTCAGATTATGCATACAATTGCACGAGACATTTTTGAGTTTTGCTGGAGCCAAAAGACCAATGTCTGTTCATTTGATATTTCTTTTGTGTCAAGGGTTCATTGCTGATCCTTCGAGTTTATAGAAGAAGCCCCTTCTGATGCTGGTAACTGAGCCATTTTTTATTTGGCGTGGCAGCTATTAGTGTATGGCAGGACCTGTGAAAATTGATCGCATCCTTTTGACTGTGACAACGAAATTTTGTAAACCATCAGAAGCATACAGATACCTGAGAAGAGAGCCTTCTTGCGCTTGTACAGTCTGATTCTTTTGCTCTCGTCTTATAGATCAATATAGGCAGATTTGTCTGTAATTGTCTAAAGAAATGTTCAAGACAAATAGCTGGTCAGGTTGGCCACTAGCTTGTTGTCAGTTGCTTCAATCTTCGAAAGGAATACCATTTCCAAAGTCGAGTATCTATTTGCATACCCTGCCACTGTGATAAAATCATGACTTGCATCAGTTCTGGACTTTATATGTGAATACTGTACTTGAAGAGTCGATGGTAAGAAATGATTTTATAATCCTACGTGGATGACGTGAGATGCGCATTGTTACTGAAATGTACATACAATGCATCGTAGCTGAAATGTACTCATTCCATCTCAAAATAGATGTAAAAAATTTGCCTAAATTTGGATGTATCTAGTAGTACATGAACATCACACGTGTCATAAAATTTAATGCTCTTGCTCTCAAATTAAGAGCAAGTACAATAAGCTTATGTAGACAGACTATAAGATTTTCAATAACATATTTGAGATTAGATGGAGGAGAGAGAAGTGGGGAGTGAAAATTAGTGAGCTCTCATGCAAGAGCTAGCTACAACACGTGTTCCTAGTTACTGTGTGAGTGTAAGGTGGGTTTTGACCAAATGAAGTAGTACTTAATTATAGCTAACTAATGATCCCTCTGTTTTAAAATATAAGATGTTTTAGCTTTGTGAGTGAAAGGGAAATGATACAACTCCCCCAGGGGATCACGTGCTTGCATCCTCCCGGGTGCGGGGCCATTGGATGGAATCGATCGGGACCTCCCACTAGCCACCGCCTGGTCAACACAAAACGACCTTATCCCTTCGTCGTGTCTTCTCCACCGCTATTTCTCCCCATCGCTGTTCCTCCGCGTGCCGCCCGCTGCTCCTCCGCGCGCCGACGCGACACTGCTCTTCCCTGTCGCCACACCGCCGCTCCTCCGTGCCACCGCGTCGCTGCAGCTGCGTCGAGCACTACGCCGTCTACGGCTCGCGCCGCCGTGCTCCTCCCACAAGGTCCACCTGAGCCGCACCCTAGCCTGTCGCGGGGAGTTCCCCGGGGCAGCACCCGCCTCCCCCCGAGCTATAAGGAGGCCGACGTCGATGTGCTAAAAGGGCCACCAGCGTTGCTCCTGAAGGCGCCCAACTTTGCTACCGATGGCGCCCGCCATTGCTACCGACGGCACCCGGCGTTGCTCCCGACGGTGCCTGGCCTTGCTCCGCGGCCGCTCCCCACGAGATTTTTGCCACATGTTCCCGCCGGCGATGCTACTGGAGGCCACCAACACTGCTACGTACGGTGCGAGGTTTGCTACATGTAGCCGACGACGGTGCTACCCGTGGACGGCGGCGGTGCTACAAGCGGCGTCAAGTTTTGCTACATGCGGCCGTCGGCGGTGCTACATGTGGGCTTAGGGTTTGCTACATGCGGTTGGCATGACGCTACGAGCCCCTGCATCAGTGCTACGCGCGACGTCGGAGTTTTTCTACTTTTGTTTTTGCTACAACAGCTCTATTGTTTTGCTACACTAGTATAAAGGTTTTGCTACAAGATCTCCGATGATGTCCGGGTTTGCTATGTTAGCAGGTTTTTTTGCTACAATCATTTTGTGATTTTACTACAATAGCGTTTTTTTTGCTACATAGTCTCCGGCGAGATCCGTCTTTTTAATTTTTGTATCGTGAACGAACCGTTTTTGCTACATGTAGCAAAAGCGAGACTTTTTATAGCAAAACGGGTATGTTTGTAGTAAAAGAGGGATTTAGAGGGCTCTTTGGGATCCGTGTCAGCAGGGGAGGCAGGGGATTCAGGGTAAATATCCCTCGCGGGACGCGTAGCAATCCCCTTTGTGAAAGGAGTGTATCTAGATTTTTTTTAGTGTGTAGGTTCACTCTAAACCTACATGAACATATACAATAAAAAGATCTAAATACACTTCTTTTATAAAGATAAAATATTTTATATTTTAAAACAGAGAGAGTATATATTAACTATTAGGTTGAATATAGATAACACGACTACACGAGGGGTGCCTTATAGCCTAATAGCCCAGCCGGCCACCTACCTAACCCGGCCACGCACACACCTACCCCGCCGCCACGCACCCTGTAATTCGGTCCCAAGTTTCTACTCTTGTTCCATTGGGTTGGCGATAAGATTACAATTTCATGCAGTTTTTCTAAGTACATTCTGAATAATGACAATTATTTCAGGAGCAACAAGCATCCGATACAACAATACATCCACCTTAAATTCAAGGTCGCATGTAGTTTGCATGTAAAACAAAGGCAAAATACATTAACAACACTTTGAGCTTGCCAGGCTCATCGTTATGAAAGAAAAAAATCTCTGAAAAAGCTGGAAAACTGCGGACGGGAAACAGATATCCCACACCGACACAGCTCTCTCCCAACATCTCATCTACTTCGCATCTACCTCACAGCATCTTCAGGACCCTAAAACCTCTCTAAAAAGCTATTGGAGGTGCCAGCACTTAAAATCACACTCAGCCCGTCCCCCTCCTTCTCAATTCTTTTTTGGCGTCAACGCGGCCCATTTTGGCATCCGGTGCCCCAGGTCGAACTCAACCCACAGGAGGCGCTAGCGGGGGCGTCGGATGGAGCTGAAAACGACGTGGGCCAGCCCTGTCAGCGACACCCGCATGCAAACTCGCCCATTCTGCATTTCCTCCCCCACAACCACCACCCCAGGAGCTCGTCGCCGCTACCACCCCTCGTCACCGTCGGCCGTTCAGTCTGCTAGAAATACCCACGCAACCACTGTAAATACTTACCACCCCCTCCCAAGCCGCCTCCTCGCCCGCATCATCGTCACCGTTCCGCCTTCTGGTAGCTCCAAGACCACCGCACAACCGCCCTGAGAACACCCAATGCAGAAGACATGGCTCGAATATTGACGCATAATGAAGCAAGGGGGTTTCCAAGGATGCTTGGCAGCATCGGCTGTAAGCATTGGACATGGAAGAACTACCTATTTACGCACCAAAGCATGTACAAAGGTCACAAGGGATCATGCAGTGTGGTGCTTGAGGTGTCGGGAATATGCCCTAGAGACAATCATGTATGATGTTATTTCCGATGTATTCATAAAGTTGTTACATTGTCCTTGTATGAACTTCTGATATGTATCATTGAATATGTGATTCAGTTGTGGAACTATATATCCATGTTGTTCATACTAGATATCCTTGGTCGTTGAGGTTGTGCTGGACACACAACTTAGAATAATGTGAAAGTCGGCTGATGACTCGGTTCCACTTGTCATGGGCATGGTGATTCTATTCCGACTTACATAGATTCGGCTAAAAGAGTTTAGCGAGTCAGACTGACCCATATTAGATACAACGAACAAGTCGTCATTAGTATGTCTCAATCGATGTAATCTTTAGAACTGAGGTATTGCACAATCCGAGTTGTGGAGCACCGACTTAGGTTCTGTCAAACGTTGTTTCATCTTAGGGAAGTTATAAAGGCAGAGTTCGGGTCGACTGAGAAGAAAGCTGCGTGATGTGGATAACCAAGATGGGATTTTGCCCCTCCGACTGGAGAGATATTCTCTGGGACCTCTCGGAAGATATGATTCAGAAAGCATGGCCATGCGCGACTCAGCTAAGTGTTAACCGAGGTGTCCGACTAAGAGTTAGTCGGATAAATCACTTATCTCGGATAAATAAATAAAGTTGAGGTATTTAAAGGATGCCAATTATTCACCTATAGCTTGACAAGATATATCATGAGGCAAAAGGGACTCGGACGCAAGTCGCAATGGAAAGGTATGTCGTCATGGCTCTTTGTTACTTGGGAGTCGACATGTTCTGCTAGGAGTCACTATCGACTGATTGATTATGAGTAAGACTCGAATCGTGTCTGAGTCACCATGAGCCTGTCGGGTCACACACTTAAGAGCGGGAGCAAGTTTGGGTTAGACCTGAACCGAAAATATGTTTGGGTTTGACCCGAATCGAACACGGACTAGATCAGTAAGTTGGACTCGCAACGACTAATATAGGCTTTAGTGAATGGGCCACAAGTGAGTGGAGCCCACTTTCACTCCCTGTATATACTGGGGCACAGATGCCCAATGGAGACGATTAGGTCATTCCATGCGTTGGAAACCCCAGCTCCATTTTATTCTAGCCTTCGTACTAGACCTAGCAGTCCACCGCCGACACTCCTCCTCGTACATGTGGATACTGACAGAGGTGTTGTACGATCATCACTTCAACGATTGTGGATTGGATCGAATCGTGAGGACTGTACTACATCAAGTGACGCGCTTCATCAGTTCTGTTGGGATCGCAACATAGAAAACAAAAAATTTCCTACGATGGGAACTATACGCCAAGGTCTATCTACTAGATACAATCAATGGGTGGATATTCATCCATAGAGAACTTACCTCGAAGACAACAAAGCTTTGTTAATGAGGTGGAACTCGTGGATGATGTAGTCATACACTTGCCGATCTCAAGATTGTGATGAAGTCCTTCAGGTCCAGCAGCTCCAGCACCATCAGGTCCAGCACCATCAAGTCCAGCACCACAAAGTAGCGGTGCATCCGTGATCGCACACACGTCCCGTCCACCGAACAACCTCCGCCTCCTCGCTCCAGCGATGTAGCGGAAGCAGCAACTCCTTTCCAGATAAAGCCACCGGGAACATGTATCTCGCTAATCCGAGACCATGGGGAATAACTAGAGGGAGAAGAGAACCTTCACGAGGAGGTGGACAAGAGGAGAGGAGCCATGGGTCTCCTTTTATAGGGAGGGGGACCAGCACCAAGGCCATGGCTGGCCGGCCATGGTGGGTGCCCCCACCTCTCCCTCATTCATGTGGGTGGAGCTTCCACTAAGCCCACTCACATCAATTTCAACTCTACTCACTTTGCATTTAATGTCCACCAAATTAAATGCATTTTCTCTTTAAATAAAACACATTTATTTATTTTATTCAGAATTTTGTTAATTACTTTAATTAACAAATATTCACATAAAACTCCCTGCAACATTTCAATATGACATGCTGAACCAGTTTCAACAATTTCACCCGAAATAATTCCGGTTTCCATCGAAATGATTCCAGCGCTTTCTTAATCTTTATCTGAAATATATTTGCTTCAAATGGTGTCAGTATCCCTTAAGTGTGTCACCATACGGTTCGCGAATAATGCAGACATGATCGAGACCCCTCTCCGATCAATAATCAGCAGCGGGACCTGGAGATCCGTACTGACTCCCACATATTCAACGATGACTCTTGTGATCGTGTGAACCTTTAACGTTGTAACTAAATCCCTTTGTCTCGTGATATATTACATGTTCGAGATTCGATCATCGGCATCCAAATACCTAGTTTGATCTCGTTACTGACATGCACTCTTTTCTCGTTCCCGTGATATAACATTCTAGTGATCACATCACTTGCTTTCCAAAGTATATCTATCCGTCATCGGGATTGACAAATTCCACTCTTGATCCATCAGCCTCAACATAACACCTTCGGAGTATCTGAACCCACCTTTATAGTCACCCTTTTATCGTGTGATGTTTGATGTTATCAAGTTACTCTTCCGATGTTAGCAATTAACATGATCTCATGGTCTAAGGACTAAGATTACTTTGTATGATGTTATAGCAATATAAACATAATGACTTTGATCGTAATGCTATACTTCGGATGAATGTTCATCACATCATTCCACCAATGTTGTGACCTCGTTATTAACAACATTCAATGTCCATGATCACGAAATCTTGATCATCTTGTTAATCAACGAGCTAGTTTATATGAGAGGCATTACTAGGAACTTTGTATTTTGTTTATTAAACACACATGTATTAACGTTTCCAATTAATACAATTATAGCATGCAAAATAAACATTTATCATAAACATGGAATAAGATAATAACCACTTTATTATTGCCTCTCGGGCATATTCCCTTCAGTCTCCCACTTGCACTAGAGTCAATAATCTTGTTTGAAAAACTTTGCGTATTGAACACCTATGGCTTTATGGTGTTGCATATACGCGATTGCTAGTGGTTAACATAATCTCCGGATCTGACAGTTTCAGGTCCGTGTGTATTTGCATGTCTTTGCGTCTTTACGCATCACTCATTCTCAAATGAGATGGCATTGTATAAATTTGGTCCTTTGGTGAGACCTTTAGTTTGTTCGGGTTAAAATATGTTGATATTATTGTCATACAATATATCTTCATAGTATTAGCCCACTTTGAACCTCACCTAGTTTGATAACAAACTACTTAACACAAATGCCCTCCTTGCTGCTACTATAGCAGTCATATACTTAGCCTTTTGTTGTAGTATCCGTCATAATGTCTCAACTTTCGAACTCATCCAAATCCATCATGGAACATCCTTTCATTACATTGTGCCACCCATAGTCTAAATTGAGATAAATTTAATTTGTATTTTGTGACAAAACTAGTATCAATGCAATACTTTACAATGAAATACCTTTAACTATTTTTCACTTATACATGATATATTCTTAGTTCTTCCAAAGCTCATAAGAATATCTTTACTATCGTCCAATGATCATCTTATGAATCATTCTGGTATGTGCTCATAAATTTTAGAGCATAGGACATATCTGGATATATACATATCACGATATAATCAATCAAAATATTCATGTGATTTTACTCACCAAGTGTTGAAACACTTGAATCTTGATACAATCCTTTCCATGCAGTAATAACTTTTCTTATTGTTTCCATATTGAACCCTTTCAATATCTCATATATGTACGTCTGGCATAACCATATTAGCGCCTCAATCTATCCATATAGACATTCATGCCAAATATTCCGGTTTTGCCCAAGTCTTTCATCGAAATCATATTTTAATGAAATTCTTAACTTGTGTCAATAAACGATACATCATTTCCAATCAACAATATGTACTCTACATAATGTATTGGAAATTTGTCTCAGTGCTCCCACTTAATTTCTTGCAAATGCAAGCATCTTCATCATCTCCGATGAAATTAAACTCCTTTAACATTTTCATCATGGTGAAGATTCCAACTCCGCTATGCTCACTTCAACTATTGAAGTTTGCATGCCCTTTTAGCACCCTTTGAATTAAAAAACCCTTCGGACCGTATAATGTACACATCCTAGGTAACCATTCTATTAGAAGAACCTTTTTTTGTTTATTCAACTACCATATACCAAATTATATGTAGTGGTTGCTACATTAATCCGTCAAGACTAAATATCGCTATGAAAGATCAAATCTTGTCATAGTCAACTCCTTGAACATTGTCGTAAACTTCTTTCTGACATGTCAACTATTTCATAGATGTTAAACATCCATGTCTATTTATTTATAGATCTAAACATGACCGATAGGCTTCACGCCTTTCCGGAGGGTCTTCCAAGTTCAGAAACTTGATTTCTCGTGTATGGATACTATCACAGATTGTATGACTTCTTAGTCATTTTATGGAGTCAAGGACCATCATCGCTTCTTTGCATGTACTCGGTTTATCATTATCAAAACAATAATGACTTCTATTTCAAATCTTACTATTTGATTCGTACCGACCCACATGGTTCAATAGAAACTCTAATCTCCAAGATCACACCCTTTGTAATCACGGGAGCCATGAGCATTGTGGCCGCCACTGAGACACTTTCTGGCGCTGCGCTACTTAGCACATATAGCTAAGGTTCAACAACCTTATCAAAGTTCTATTGTCCTCCCACATAACTTTTCACAAAAAATTCCTTCTCAAGAAACTTGACGTTCCAAGCGACAAACTCTTTTGTCCTCGGTGTTATGGAGGAATTCCCAACAAATTCTTTGGGATAACCTACAAATACGTGCTTATCCGATTTTGGTTGTAAACATTTTACTTATGCATAGCATACCAAAATTTAAGAAAAGACAATTCGGGTTTTATCCCAAACCATAACTCATATGGTGTCATTTCAATGGATCACGATGGTGCTCTTTTCAGTGTAAAAGCGGTAGTCTCTAAAGCTTTAATCCTTAAAACATAATGGCAGTTATATAAATGACACCTTTGATCTTACCATGTCAAACAAGGTTTGATTTGATCTCTCGAACATACCATACTCGTGTGGTTTATCGGGAAATGCAAATTCATGGAACAATTCCTAAAATCTTAGGTGTTTTGCTAAACCTGTAACTCAAATATCTTCCTTTATGATCAAATCATACACTCTTTTATTTTCTTGTTACAATGAATTTTTACTTCATCTTGAAAGTCTTTGAACAATTTTCAAATGTTTCATACTTCTTCCTTATTAAGTAAATATATATATATATTCACTCAAATTTTTGGAGAAAGCATATGAAGCAAAAAGATCCATCGCATATGGCTACACATAATGGAATATATACATCAACATGCATAATATCCAATAAGTTAGTCATCTGTTCCTCTTTGGCCTGTGGACGGAGTTTCAATTATCTCAAGGAAACTTTCACAAGCATCAATTGATCAAAATCAAAAGACTCCAAAAATCCATCAACATGGAGTTTCTTCATGTTCACTTTCCAATATAATTCAAACAGCGATGCCACTTCATAAGTGATCTTCCAATCATTTGTCTGACGACATTTTAGCAATAATGTTTATGGATGTGATTTCTACAACTAGACTTGTAAAAGTTCATCCATTCTTTATGGAATACAGTAATTATTTGAACAACCATTGTTCTCGTAATACTGGAACAAAATAACAATTATTAAAACAAAATCTTGAAGTCTAGGTTTGACGACAACAAAAACACAATAACACTTTATTTGTTTTCAATGAACATCATCACTTATTCTCTTGCCAGTTACTTAGGTCGTTGCAGTTCATGAATTGTGTTGTTCTGTATGACACTTCACACCAACCAATTCGGTATCCAATACCTTAGAACCACATTATTTAACAAGCAAGGAATACAACCATAACATGTATATATTCTATATACCTAAGTTGGACATATCCAACCTTTTCTTTTCTGCCAAATATTTTATAGATTCTCTTTCAACAATTCCTTTACTTTTAAAACAATCTATCAACATGAATAGTAGTGTCATTCACATGACACATAGTACAAAGTGTATATAGTCAAATACTAATATCTTTGGACTTGCACTTTGAAGTGATCACCATCATCAAATGTTTGGTGTTCTTTCAAAAATCCATTCTTTAGTAATCTATTAGTGTAGTAAACATTTTACTTACATCTCCTATTCATCCTTATCATAACAACTTTCATGATCAAGATACTATAGCCTATAAGGAAGAATCGCGAGTATAATGTTAGTTCCCAAAACCTTTTTGGGAGATCCGGATGCCTAGCATCTCCATCCTTCACAAATTCTCATACAATATGAGAACATGTATTTTGCTAAATTATACTCTATCATAATGCAACCAAAAACATTGTTTCAGATATCACGATATCTTCCATACATGATGGTTTCTGAAACAATTTTTTTAGCTCCTAGATAATCTTGATATTAAAACAACTTTTGAATATCAATAATCATGGAGGCAAACATGATACTTTAGATACTAACATTGGAATTCTTACTCTTGATTTAATACTACTTATTAAACTTCATGGAGTAATAGAGTTTGCTGAAATTTTGCAATAGGACTTCTAAACTTTAAATTGACATTCAAAACAATACGATACCAGTTCGTAAAGTTAATATCCAAAATTCTATAGTTCTATTATCTCAATTAAAACTAAGCATAAGGTAGTGAACAAATGCCAATGACTATAACAAATTATGCAAATTCACTTTTATTTAATTTATGACAAATTGAGTTCGACTAATCCAAATTAGAAATGAACTCCCACTCAAAAACGACATCCCTCATGCCTTTTTAGTGATTACATGAACCAAATCCACTACACCATGCCCTATCATCACGTGAGTCGATGTAGCTTCAAAGGCGAGCATCAATATGGGCATCACATCAACTATATGACTCATGCTTAACCTTTCGGTCCGTGTTCCGAGGCCATGTCTATACATGCTAGGCTCGCCAAGTAAGAACCTTAGTACTCGCATGTGTAAAACTATCTTACACCCGTTGTATGAAAGCGTAGAGTCGATTACACCCGATCATCACGTGATGTCTCGAAACACAACCCATAGAATGGTGCATACTTAAGGAAGAACACATTTTATCTTGATAATTAAATGAGGGATCATCTTATAATGCTACTAAAAACGCCAAACTAATAATATAAGATGCAAACATCATATGTGTAAAGTGGAATGATATGGTCCATGCATTTGATCACCATCATGTGCATCGTGGTATGATCTCTATCATTCCTTTGTGTGTAAGGCCAAGGTCTATGGAACTTACACGTTAGGTGTGTTGTAAGGGTATCTACCATATATCTACTTACAAAATTACCATATCATGACACTAGGCCAGCAACAATCTAAACTAGATGCCTCTAATTTATCCATTGCAAGTTTTACATGGCTTAGGGCTTTCAAAGATAGAACCAGTCTTACCTACGAACATGGAACCACAACAATGATAACTAAGTTAAGCAACTCGTTGTAAATCAGATATTGACTATAGTAGGAGGGACAGACACCCGCTAGCCACTTATGCAAAACTAGTTGCATGTCAGTCGTGGAACCGGTCTCATGTGCGATGACATGTAAAGTTGGTCTGGGCCGCTTCATCCCACTATGCCACCAATATCCAAAATACATAGAAGATGCAATAACATGATCATCATCGCCCACATATAAACATATGTGTACTACCCGTGCAAAGCACCTACGCATAGATCAGGCTCTGATACCACTGTTGGGATCGCAACATAGAAAACAAAAAATTCCTACGATGGGAACTATATGCCAAGATCTATCTGCTAGATACAATCAACGGGTGGATATACATCCATAGATAACTTACCATCAAAGACAACAAAGATTTGTTAATGAGATGGAACTCGTGGATGATGTAGTCGTACACTTGCCGATCTCAAGATCATGATGAAGTCCTTCAGGTCCAGAAGCTCCAGCACCATCAGGTCCAGCACCATCGAGTCTAGCACCGCAAAGTAGCGGTGCATTCGTGATCGCACACATGTCCGGTTCACCGAACAACCTCCGCCTCCTCGCTCCAGCGATGCAGCGGAAGAAGCAACTCCTTTCCAGATAAAGCCACCGGGAACATCTATCTCGCTAATCCGAGACCATGGGGAATAACTAGAGGGAGAAGAGAACCTTCACGAGGAGGTGGGGTAAGAGGAGAGGAGCCATGGGGATCCTTTTATAGGGGAGGGGGCGCAACACCAAGGCCATGGCTGGCCAGCCATGGTGGGTGCCCCCACCTCTCCCTCATTCATGTGGGTGGAGCTTCCACTAAGCCCACTCACATCAATTTCAACTCCACTCACTTTGCATTTAATGTCCACCAAATTAAATGCATTTTCTCTTTCAATAAAACACATTTATTTATTTTATTCAGAATTTTGTTAATTACTTTAATTAACAAACATTCACATAAAACTCCCTGCAACATTTCAATATGACATATAGAACCAGTTTCAGCAATTTCACCCGAAACAATTCTGGTTTCCATCGAAATGATTCCAGCGCTTTCTTAATCTTTATCTGAAACATATTTGCTCCAAATGGTGTCGGTATCCCTTAAGTGTGTCACCCTACGGTTCGCGAATAATGCGGACATGATCGAGACCCCTCTCCGATCAATAATCAGCAGCGGGACCTAGAGATCCGTACTGACTCCCACATATTCAACGACGACTCTTGTGATCGTGTGAACCTTTAACGTTGTAACTAAATCCCTTTGTCTCGCGATATATTACATGTCCGAGATTCGATCATCGGCATCCAAATACCTAGTTTGATCTCGTTACCGACATGCACTCTTTTCTTGTTCCCATGATATAACATTCTAGTGATCACATCACTTGCTTGCAAGCTATCTTAATATGTTATCACCGAGAGGGCCCAGAGTATATCTATCCATCATCGGGATTGAAAAATTCCACTCTTGATCCATGAGCCTCAACATAACACCTTCAGAGTATCTGAACCCACCTTTATAGTCACCATTTTATGGTGTGACGTTTGATGTTATCAAGTTACTCTTCCGATGTTAGAAATTAACATGATCTCATGGTCTAAGGACTAAGATTACTTTGTATGATGTTATAGCAATATAAACATAATGACTTTGATCGTAATGCTATACTTCGGATGAATGTTCATCACATCATTCCACCAATGTTGTGACCTCGTTATTAACAACATTCAATGTCCATGATCACGAAACCTTGATCATCTTGTTAATCAACAAGCTAGTTTATATGAGAGGCATTACTAGGAACTTTCTATTTTGTTTATTAAACACACATGTATTAATGTTTCCAATTAATACAATTATAGCATGCAAAATAAAAATTTATCATAAACATGGAATAAGATAATAACCACTTTATTATTGCCTCTCGGGCATATTCCTTTCAAGTTCCACAACCGCGCGTCTAGTGGTAATCCTCGCGACCTTCTACCTGGCTAGATATTGGGATCACCACGTAGGAAATTGTTCTCAAACAAAAAAAAGAGGGACGATGTCCTAGACAACACTTCTAGATGAGTCGAATGAGAATGCGGCTGTTGCTGCCACCAATGCTTACCGTAGTACTTGTGATGAGTCGACGGAAAGTAGTTGTCTTATGCTTGCTCACATGGAACCAGACTTGCAGCAGCAGTTCGAGAATGTTGAGGCCTACAATATGATCGAAAGCATCAAAAGTTGTGTTTGCAGCATAGAAAACAAAAAATTCCTACGCTGAGAACTATTATACGCCAAGATTCTTGCTCACATGGAACCAGGCTTAGGAAAAGATGTTGGGTTTGCAGCATAGAAAACAAAAAAAATTCTATGATGGGAACTATTATACGCCAAGATCTATCTACTAGATACAAGCAACGGGTGGATATACATCCATAGAGAACATACCCTTGAAGATCAACATTGTTAATGAAACTGATTTCATGGTGGATGTAGTCATACACTTGCTGATCTCAAGATTGTGATGAAGTCCTTCAGGTCCAGTAGTTCCAGCACCATCAGGTCCAGCACCATCAAGTCCAGCACCGCAAAGCATCAGTGCATCCGTGATCGCACACACGTCCGGTCCACCGAACAATCTCCGCCTCCTCGCTCCAGCGATGCAGCACAGGCAACAACTCCTTTCCAGATAAATCCACCGAGAACATGTATCTCGCTAATCCGAGACCATGGGGAATAACTAGATGGAGAAGAGAACATTCACGAGGAGGTGGGGCAAGTGGAGAAGAGCCATGGGGCTCCTTCGGGGGTGGGGTGCAGCCCCATGGCCATGGATGGCCGTCCATGGCTGGCCGGCCATGGTGGGTTCCCCCACCTTTCCCTCATTCATGTGGGTGGAGCTTTGACTAAGCCGACTCACATAAATTTCAACTCCACTCACTTGTATTTAATGTCAACTAAATTAAATGCATTTTTCTCTTTAAATAAAACACTTTTATTTATTTTATTAAGAATTTTGTTAATTACTTTAATTAACAAACATTCACATAAAACTCCCTGCAACATTTCAATATCACATGCCGAACTAGCTTCAGCAATTTCACCCGAAACAATTCTGGTTTCCATCGAAATGATTCCATTGCTTTCATAATCTTTATCTGAAACATATTTTCTCCTAAATGGTGTCGGTATCCCTTAAGTGTGTCACCCTATGGTTCGCGAATAATGCAGACATGATCGAGACCTTTCTCTGATCAATAATTAGCAGTGAGACCTGGAGATCTGTACTGACTCCCACACATTCAACGATGGCTCTGGTGATCGTGTGAACCTTTAACATCGTAACTAAAGCCCTTTGTCTCGTGATATATTATATGTCCGAGATTTCATCATCGGTATCTCCATACCTAGTTTGATCTCATTATGGAGATGCACTCTTTTCTCGTTCTCATGATATAACATTCTAGTGATCACATCACTTGCTTGCAAGCTATCTCAATGTGATATCACCGAGAGGGCCCTGAGTATATCTATCCATCATCGGGATGGACAAATCACACTCTTGATCCATGAGCCTCAACATAACACTTTCAGAGTACCCAAACCCACCTTTATAGTCACCCTGTTATGGTGTGACATTTGATGTTATCAAAGTACTCTTCCGATGTTAGAAATTAACATGATCTCATGGTCTAAGGACTAAGATTACTTCGTATGATGTTATAGCAATTTAAGCACAATGACTTTGATTGTAATGCTATACTTCGGATGAATGTTCATCACATCATTCACCAATGTTGTGACCTTGTTATTAACAACATCCAATGTCCATGATCAGGAAACCTTGATCATCTTGTTAATCAACGAGCTAGTTTATAAGAGAGGCATAACTAGGGATCCATTATTTGTTTATTAAACACACATGTATCAACGTTTCCAATTAATACACTTATAACATGCAAAATAAACATTTATCATAAACAAGGAATAAAATAATAACCACTTTATTATTGCCTCTCGGGCATATTCCCTTTAGTCTCCCACTTGCACTAGAGTCAATAATCTAGTCTGTAATCTTACGCATTCAACACCTATGGCTTGTTGGTGTTGTATATACGTGTTTACTAGTGGTTAACATAATCTACGGATCTGACAATTTCAGGTCCGCGTGTATTTGCATGTCTTTGCGTCTCTACACATCACTCATTCTCCAATGAGATGGCATTGTATAAATTTAGTCTTTTGGTGAGACCTTTAGTTCCTTTGGGTTAAAACATGTTGATATAATTGTCACACAATATATCTTCATAGTACTAGCCCACTGTGAACCACACCTAGTTTGATAACAAACTTATTAACCAAATTCCCTCCTTTGTTGCTACTATAGCAGTCATATACTTAGCCTTTTGTTGTAGTATCCATCACAATGTATAAACTTTGGAACTAATCCAAATCCATCATGGAACCTCCTTTCCATTACATTGTGCTACCCATAGTTTAAATTGGGATAAATTTAATGTGTATCTTGTGACAAACTAGTATCAATGTAACACTTTACAATGAACTACTTTTAACTATTTGTCACTTATACACATAATATCTTTACTATCGTCCAATGATCATCTTATGAATCATTCTGGTATATGCACATAACATTTAGAGAATATGACATATCTGGATATGTAAATATCATGGTATATATTATTAATCAAAATATTCCTATGATTTCACTCGCCAAGTGTCAAAACACTTGAATCTTGTTTCACTTACCAAGTGTCAATACACTTGAATCTTGATTCAACCCTTTCCATGTGACAAGAACCTTTCTTGTCGTTTCCATATTGAACCCTTTCAATATATCATATATGTACGTCTGGCACAACCATATTAGCGTTTCAATCTATCCATATAAACATTGATGCCAAATATTCCGGTTTTGCGCAAGTCTTTCATCAAATCCAATTTTAATGAAATTCTTAATCTGTGTTAATAAAAGATACATCTCGACAACATGTCCTCTACATAATTTATTGGAAATTTGTGTCAGCGCTCCCACATAATTTCTTGTAAATGCAAGCATATTCATCGTCTCCGATGAAATTAAACTCTTTTAACATTTTCATCACGATGAAGATTCCAACTCCGCTATGCTCACTTCAACCATTGAAGTTTGCACGCCTTTTTAGCATCCTTTGATTTAACAAAACCCTTCAGACCGTGTCATGTACATGTCCTAGGTAACCATTCTATTAGAAAAACGTTGTTTTGTTTGTTCAACTACCATATACCAAATTATATGTAGTGGTTGCTACATTAATCCGTCAAGACTAAATTTCGCTCTGAAAGATCAAATCTTGTCATAGTCAACTCCTTGAACATTGTCGTAAACTCCTTTCCGACATGTCGACTATTTCATAGATGTCAAACATCCATGTCTATTTCTTTATAGATCCAAATACGACCGATAGGCTTCACGCCTTTCCGGAGGGTCTTCCATGTTCAGAAACTTGATTTCTCGTGTATGGATACTATCACGGATTTTATGACTTCTAGTCATTTTATGGAGCCAGGACCCATCATTGCTTCTTTGCATGCAGTCAATTCATCATTGTCATAACAATAACAGCTTCTATTTCAAATCTTACTATTTGATTCGTACCGACCCACACAGTTCAATAGGAACTCGAATCTCCGAGATCACAACCTTTGTAATCACGGGAGCCATGAGCATTTTAGCCACCTCCGGGACACTTTCCGGTGCTGCACTACTTAGCACATGTTGCTTAGGTTCATCAACCTAATCAAAATTCTATTGTCCTTCACTTAACTTTTGTGAAAAATTCTTTCTTTAAGAAACTTCACGTTCCAAGCGACAAACTCTTTTGTCTTCGGTGTTATGGAGGAATACCGAACAAATTCTTGAGGATAACCTACAAAGACGTGCTTATCCGACTTTCATTGTAAACATTTTACTTATGCTTAGCATACCAAAATTTAAGAAAAGACAACTCGGTTTTTATCCCAAATCATAATCTTTATGGTGTCATTTCAACGGATCACGATGATGCTCTTTTTAGTGTAAAAGCGGTAGTCTCTAAAGCTTTCAATCTTTAAAACATAATGGCAGTTTTATAAATGACACCTTTGATCTTACCATGTCAAACAAGGTTCAGTTTGATTTCTCCAACATACCATAGTCCTATGGTTTATTGGGAAATGCAAATCCATGGAACAATTCCGCAAATCTTAGGTGTTTTGCTAAACATGTAACTCAAATATCTTCCTTTATGACCGGATCATAAATTCTTCATTTTCTTGTTACAATCATTTTCCACTTCATCTTGAAAGTCTCTGAACAATTTTCAAATGTTTCATACTTCTTCCTTATTAAGTAAATATACAGATATATTGACTCAAATTTTTGGAGAAAGCATATGAAGTCGAAAGATCCACCGCACATGGATACATATAATGGAGTATACACATCAATATGCACAATTTCCAATAAGTTAGTCACCCGTTCCCTTTTGGCCTATGAACAGAGTTTCAATTATCTCGAGGAAAGTCTCACAAGCATCATTTGATCAAAATCAAAGACTCCAAAAATCCATCAACATGGAGTTTCTTCATGTTTTCTTTCCAATATAATTTAAACGGTGATGTCACTTCGTAAGTGATCTTTCAATCATTTGTCTTGCAACATTTTCGCATTAGGTTTATGGACATGATTTCTCCAACTGGACTTGTAGAAGTTCATCCATCTTTTATGGAATACGGTAATTATTTGAACAACCATTGTTCTCATAATATCCGAACAAAATAACAATTATTTAAACAAATCTTGAAGGCAAGTTTTGATGTCAACGATGAACACAATAACACTTTATTTGTTTTTGATGAACATCATCACATATTCTCTTGCTAGTTACTTAGGCCATTGTAGTTCATGAATTTCTTTTTTTGTATGAAATTTCACACCAACCAATTCGGTATCGAATACCCAAGAACCACATTGTTTAACAAGCAAAGAATACAACCATAACATGTATATCATCTATATACCTTAGCTAGACATTTCCAGTCTTCTCTTTTCTGCCAAATATTTTATAGATTCTCTTTCAGCATTTCCTTTTCTTTTTAAAAGAATCTATCAACATGAACAGTGGCGCCATACAAATGACACATAGTCCAAAGCGTATATAGTCAAATACTATTACCTTGGAATTTCACTTTGAAGTAGATCACCATCATCAAATGTTTGGTGTTATTTCTAAAATCCATTCTTTAGTAATCTATTAGTGTAGTAAACATTTTACCTACATCTTGTATTCATCCTTATCATGACAACTTTTATGATCAAGCTACTATATCCTATAAGGGCGAATTGCGAGTATAATGTCAGTTCCCAAAACCTTTTTGGGAGATTAGGACGTCTAGCGTCTCCAACCTTCACAAATTCTCATACAATATGAGAACGTGTATTTTAGCAAATTATACTCTATCATATTGCAACCATAAACATTGTTTTAGATATCACAATATCTTCCACACATGATGGTTTCCAAAACAATTCTTTTGGCTCCCAGATAAGCTTGATATTAAAAATATATTTGAATATCAAGAATCATGGGGGCAAACATGATACTTCACATACTAACACTAGAGTTGTTACTCTTGGTTTAATACTACTTATTAAACTTCATGGAGTAATAGAGTTTGCTGAAAGTTTGCAATAGGACTTCTAAACTTTAAATTGACATTCAAAACAATATGATACCAGTTCGTAAAGTAGATATCCAGAATTCTATAGTTCTATTGTCTCAATTAAAACTAAGCGCAAGGTAGGAAACGGATGCCAATGACTATAACAAATTATGCAAATTCACTTTTATTTTAGTTTATGATAAACTGAGTTCCACAACTAATACAAATTATAAATGAACTCCCACTCAAAACCAACATCCCTCGATTTGTTTTTGGTGATTACATGAACCAAATCCAGTACACCAAGTCCGATCATCATGTGAGTCGGTGTAGCTTCAAAGGCGAGCATTTATATGGGCATCATATCTACCATATGACTCATGCTTAACCTTTTGGTCCGTCTTCCAAGGCCATGTCTGTACATGCTAGGCTCGCCAAGTAAGAACCTTAGTACTCACGTGTGTAAAACTGTCTTACACCTATTGTATGAATGTGGATTCAAGTACACCCGATCATCACGTGATGTATTGAAGCGGCGAAACATAAAATGGTGCGTACTTAAGGAAGAACACATTTTTTATCTCTATATCTAAATGAGGATCATCTTATAATGCTACTAAAACACCAAACAAGCAATATAAGATGAAAACATCACACGTGTAAAGTGAAATGATATGGTTCTTGCACTTGATCACTATCATGTGCATCGTGGTATGATCTTTATCATTCCTTTGTGTGTAAGGCCAAGGTATATGGAACTTGCACGTTTAGGTGTGTTGTAAGAGTATAAACTATACATGAACTTACAACATTACCATATCATGACATCAGCCTAGCAACAATCTAAACTAGACGCTTATAATTTATCCATTGCAAGTTTTACGTGGCTTAGGGCTTTCGAAGATAGAACCGGTCTTACCTATGAACATGGAACCACAACGATGATATCCAAATTATTAGCAACTTGTTGTAAATCAGATATTGACTATAGTAGGAGAGACATACACCCACTAGCCAGCTATGCAAAACTAGTTGCATGTCAAGCGTGGAACAGGTCTCATGTGTGAGGACATGTATAGTTAGTCCGGGCCGCTTCATCCTACTATGCCACCAATATCCAAAATACATAGAATATGAAATAAAATGATCATCATCGCCCACATACTCTTATGTGTACTACCCGTGCAAAGCATCTACACATAGATCAGGCTCTGATACCACTATTGGATTCGCAGCATAGAAAACAAAAAATTTCCTACGAGGGGAACTATTATACGCCCAAATCTATCTACTAGATACAAGCAATGGGTGGATATACATCCATAGAGAACATACCATTGAAGATCGACAAAGCATTGTTACCAAAACTAATTTCATGGTTGATGTAGTCATACACTTGCCGATCTCAAGATCGTGATGAACTCATTCAGGTCCAGCAGTTCCAGCCCCATCAGGTCTAGCACCATCAAGTCCAACACTGCAAAGCAGTGGTGCATCCGTGATCGCACACACGTCCGGTCCACCGAACAACCTCCGCCCACTCGCTCTAGCGATGCAACACAAGCAGCAACTCCTTTCTATATAAAGCCATCGAGAACATGTATCTTGCTAATCCGAGACCATGGGGAATAACTAGAGAGAGAAGAGAACATTCACGAGGAGGTGGGGCAAGTGGAGAAGAGCCATGGGGCTCCTTTTATAGGAGCAGGGTGCAGCCCCATGGCCATGGCTGGCCGGCCATGGTGGGTACCCCTACCTCTCCCTCATTCATGTGGGTGGAGCTTCCACTAAGCCCACTCACATAAATTTCAACTCCACTCACTTGCATTTAATGTCCACTAACTTAAATGATTTTTTCTCTTTAAATAAAACACTTTCATTTATTTTATTCAGAATTTTGTTAATTACTTTAATTAACATACATTCACATAAAACTCCCTGCAACATTTCAATATCACATGCAGACCTAGTTTCAGCAATTTCACCCGAAACAATTCTGGTTTCCATCGAAATGATTCCAGCGCTTTCATAATATTTATCTGAAACACATTTGCTCCTAAATAGTGTCGGTATCTGATGAGGGTTTTACTCATTAATGCCCATTGTTTTGGACTTGGGTTTTGGAGAAGGAGGGAGCGCTGGAGGCATTAGTCGGCTAGCAAACAAGCACAGAAGGAAGCAAAGTTTACCCAGGTTCAGGCCTCGTAGAGGTCCCTACTCCTGCTTGTCTTCTCTTGAAATCAATGGAGGAATCGAAGATTATAGGGGCACGCAGATGCAATCTGGCGAGAGTTAAGGAAACTAAGGTTGCGTGTGTCCTCCTCGCCGCCCCTCCTAGCCTTTATATAGATAGGCTAGGTCTCGGGTAGTAGGTCGAGTCGGTTACAGGTTAGGGTTTTCCCTTTAAACTTTCTATCTTTAGCTTCTTCTTGTCTCGCAAGCAATCGAGAGTCCATGGGCCACTCAAGTTCTCCATTTGGGCCTTGGCAACGCCATGGGATTCCGCTGTATCTAGGCCGTATATACCAAACTCAAGTACCTATAGGGTATACCCATGTTAGTAGCCCCCGAGTGTCCAGTGGAATCGCAGATTCGACTGGGGACTTTATGAAGCCTTTCGAGTGCATGATTGAGTATTTTTCGACTGTTCAGTTCATGTCATAGGGATTGTTAATATGTGTGCCTGATTTAGCCGATGCATCGGTATCAGTTAACTGCCTTAGGGTAAAACAACGCAATCTACTCAAACTCGAGTCCTCGGACTCGAATTCGGAAAAGTGCTGGCGTAATTCGACTCAGGCCACGGAGGTCTTACAGGAGTCGAATTCCAGTGTATGGGTGTGAGCACTCGACGCGTCCGTCAAGGCATGTTCATCGTACCTGCAGGTACGGATATGTTTCTGGTAGTGCGCAGCAGATGCCTTACCAGGCCTTATCCAGGTCTTATCTTCACGCTGTAAGCGCGGTATCCGAATTTTGTCATCGCGGAGATGATTCGGGTGGCCCAGGAGACGCAGTCTCTTTTTAGGGAAAGTATGAGGTGGAGTCGCCATATCATTCGAGTGTGGATGTTATCAACACATTGTACAAGGTACAAATAATCATAGGGTGCGCGACCAGCACTCCCTATGGGAGTAGCCCCCGAGTGCCTGGTTAAGTCGAGGACTTAGGCAGGGACTAAAAAACTTTTGCGACTGCTGTCGTCTTTTGTTGCTTGTTTCAGTCGAATTTGCTTCTGGCGCTCCCTATGGGAGTAACCCATGATCCATAATCGAATCATAGATTCGAGTGATGGGTATGCTTTGAATGTTCATATTCCTATATAAAAAGAAATCGTAGGGTGCGCGACCAGCACTCCCTATGGGAGTAGCCCCCGAGTGCTTGGTGGAGTCGAAGACTCGAGCAAGGACTAAAGTAGTCGAAATCTTCTAATGCTCATCTTGATGATATCAGTGCTGATGACGTGATGACCTCAGTTGCCCACGTGAGCGGCTTTGACGGGACGTGACGAGCGATGGGTCCCACTTTCTGACTTCGATTTGACCGGGCGTGCATAATCTTCCGTTTTAACCGCGTCTCCTCGATTTCCGCGTGTAATGGAGATAGTGGGGGACGATTCGTGTTTTGGCCTCTCCACGTGCCGATAGCGATGTGCTTCACGCGTCCAGTAGGGTTTCTGCTGACCGTTTGGATGGCATCTGCAAGGGGTTAAGTAGCAGCATATCTACGGTAATTTTTCCCATCTTCGCTTTCTCTGCTTGTGCTTCCATTGCCATTGCTGCTCTCTGCTTCCTAGCGCTCGTCCTCTTCATGGCGCTGGACCAACTCCGCATCTTCCCGAGCTACTTCCTCCGCTCGCACTGCCATCGCAAGATGGGGAAAAAGAAGGGAAGCGCCGCCGCTGAGTTCGCCGCTGCCATTGCTGCTGCCAAGATGAAGGGCGTTTCCGCCACTATGGGCACCAGTGCCGCCGGCACTGGGAAGAAGAAGGGCGCTGGTACCCACGTCACCAATGGTGCATGGCGCGCATCCATCATCAAATCCTCCGAGCTCCGTCTCCTGCGCCAAGATGGAGTTCTATCATCCGTGGTAGATGAGTCACGAGTGCCAGGTGGCGAGGTAATTCCATGTCCTCCTACTGGTTTCCGGGTGATGTTCCTTGCGTTCATCATCCGTGGTCTTTCTCTGCCCCTGCATCCTTTCTTCAGGGGCCTCCTTTGCTTATACGGGCTCCAGCTGCATCAGCTGTCCCCAAACTCTATTCTCCACATCGCCTGATATATTACTCTTTGTGAGTGCTGGCTCGGAATCAAGCCACACTTTGGCCTCTTTAAGAGGATTTTCAAGCTGAAGCGCCAGTCAGCATCTGGTTCTGTAGTCTACGACGTAGGAGGCTGCGGAATCCATGTCGACTCCTCCACCACATATTTCGATAACAAACTCTTGGCGTCCGTCTAAGGGTGGAGAGACAAGTGGTTCTACATCCGCAACCAGAAGGCCGACGAAGAGCACTACGGATTCGCGCCCTTCGATCCCGTGACGCCGTGCAAGAGGAGGCGTTCCTAGAAGAACGTAGTGATGCCTGGCGAGTCCGAGGAGACAGAAGTGTTGTACAAGCGCATCTGCGACCTCGAGAGTCACATGGGTAAAGAAGAGGGAGGTGCGGCCCTCATTCGCACATGGTTGTGCCGTCGCATCTAGCCTCTATAGGCTAGAGTCCACCCCATTTTCCAATGGGCTGGTGCGGACGATGCCACTCACGTATCTGCCAATGGCATTTCCGCGGGTGAAGTAGATAAGAGGTTGCGACTGGTGACAAAGTACACCACCAAGGAGGTTCTCCCAGGCAAAGCAGTCGTGCCTCCCTTCGACGCCTCTTACCCTCCTCCCGAGGTAGAAAATGTGCTACGAAGTAGCTTTCTTTGTCGATTGTCATTAATTTCTTGATGTATAATGAATTGTTTTATGAATGCAGGATTGGAAGGTGTCTCCCAATTTGCCCCTCTTCCTGAGGGGGTTATTCCTCATGAAGTGGATGAAGAGGAAGAGTCAGACTCGACCGTCCCACTTGAAGAGGAGGAGGGAGCCCCTGAGTCCAGTGATCCGAACACTCGCAAGCGTTCTCGCAGCAAGGATTCGGATGCTTCGTCTCCTTCGACTCCAAAAGGCCCATCTATTGGTGCAGAGGAGCCTATTCCCGTTGTTCCTGTGCGCTCTATGGCTCCTCCTTCCCGGAAGAAGCTTTGACTGCCAAAGGAATCGTCAGAGTCGGAGGAGCAGTCCTTCGATCTTGATAGGTTTGACTGGTAAGTTCTTTATTCGCGATCTCGTTTTGGTTTCTTCTTCGAGTTGCCATCTGTCTTGAAGCTTTTTGCTTGATTTGTGTTTCAATCAAGCGGCGACATCGTCTTCTGACGACGTCCAATTTTTGAAGGAGTCCGGATTCGTGGACTCCAAGTCCAAGAAGGTGGCTTCACAGTCTCCTTCTCCTCCGCTGGCGGCCCACTCTGGGCACAATTTATCGAGTTCCCCGCATGCTGGGGAGCATCAGATGGTTAGCCGAATGACTGTGCAACAACCTTCTTCGGAGTTTGTGGAGGATCATGTAGGTATCTTGTAGTTGGCAATCGAATTTATTCTTAGCGTGCTTTTCTTGAACTTTAAATGTCTCTGATGCAGTGATATGTTGCAAACGCATCTATAATTTTTGATGTTCCATGCTAGTTTTATATCTACTTTCTTATGTTTTTCCATATTTTGGAGTACTTTTATGCATTTTCTGGAACTAACCTATTAACAAGATGCCACAATGCCAGTTGCCTGTTTTCTGCTATTTTTGGTTCCAGAAAAGCCAGGAAATGAATATTCTTGGAATTGGACCAGACAAAAGCCAAAGTTGATATTTTACCAGAAGACAGATGGGGTCGGAAGGAGAGACGAAGGGGGGCCACAAGGCGGCCACACCCCCCTTGGCGCGGGCAACCCTAGGCCGCGCCAGGGCATGGTGTGGTCCCCCTGGGCGGACACTGACCTTGCCTCCTTCGCCTATAAGAAGCCCCCGATGAGAAAACCCTAGATCATCAAGCCTCCAGCCACGAAATGTTCCGTAGTTTCGCCGCCACCGAAGGGGAGATTCGGGGGAAAGAAAGTCTCTGTTCCGGCACCCTGCCGGGATGGGGAAGTGCCCCCAGCCATCTCCATCGATCTCCACCACCATCTCTATCGTCGTTGCTGATTCCCATGATGATGAGGGAGTAGTTCTTCCTAGAGGCTAAGGGTTCTACCGGTAGCTATGTGTGCATCTCTCTCTCTATGCATGATCATATTATGATCATGAGCTTTGTAATCAAGTAGATCTACCTTGCTACTCAAGTGCTTTAATAGATCTCTCTCCCCATGTGTGTGAAAGTGACAACGTGCACACCATGGTGGCACTTAGGCTAGATATTACAAATTCTTGTTATGAGTTATATTTGGAGTTGGATGTTTCTATGAAATTGTGGTGTTTGTTGGAACCATATATAGCTCAAGGTGATAGTGTGGGGTTATCTAGATGGGAAAAACGAACTTTGAGGTGTGCTGTTATAGCCCTACCATGGATTAGAGTGTCCAACCGGAGAGTAGTTCCAAGTAGTATCATAAAGAGAAGATATTTATATGAGAGTGTTCACTAGTGAAAGTATGATCCCTAGGACTTGTTTCTAAGCATTGAAGCGACCTTTGCAACTAGATCTATTACATGTTTGCTTGCTTCCATCTTCATTTCAGTTTGCCTTTAGTCTCTTCCACGCCATCAAAGCTTCTAGCACCGTTGTCTTTTATCCATACCACTTGTATTTCACTATCTCTTTGCCGAACTAGTGCACCTATACACCTGACAAGTGTATTGGGTGTGTTGGGGACACAAGAGACTTCTTGTATCTTGATTGCAGGGTTGCTTGAGAGGGAATACCTTTTACCACTTCCTCCCTGAGTTCGATAAACCTTGGGTGATCCACTTAAGGGAAACTTGCTGCTGTTCTACAAACCTCTGCACTTGGAGGCCCAACAACTATCTACAATAATAGAAGTGCATAGACATCATGCAGCTCATTGTGAAGGAAGCCGTCCGCCTCGCAGAGCAGGTCCTTAATATGGGTCGATAGCATGCGCGACTGGACAATCGCCATCGCATTGTCGAAAGTAAGTCTTGACTTTGTCTTTGTCTTTTGCAAATAGTATTGATTCGATTTGGTAACACTCCCTTTATCTTGCAGCTGAGCACAATGAATTACTTCGCTATGCTGCTGCATTTGAGAAGACGTTGGCCGTAGCGACGAAGAGTCACGACGAGGCGGTCACAGCTTTGGAGGTGTCGCGGAAACGAGAGCAGGATCTCCTTGCCTCCACTGCTGAGAGGGAGAAGTTGTTCGAGGAGCAACTTCTCTCGATTGCAAAGGGTTCGATTGATGTTGAGTCAGCTACGCAGGATACTGTGACTTGTTCGTAGAACAAGGATGTAATGGGTGGCGCAACCCCCGAGTGATAAGATTGCCAGAAAAATGAGTAAAAACGCAGAGTTTCAGGGCACTTAGCTTTATTTATTCGTAGAACAGTACGAGGTACAATGTGTGGCTAAGTAGCCTGGCTGAATAGCCTTATTTGTAATGTAAGAAAAAAACGACTAGGGGTAGAAGCGCCGCAGCTTCGCTGCGTTCTAGGGGTTGGAGTATGCGACTCCTGTCTCAAAATCTTTAAGGCGATAGGCACCACCTGGGATTATTTCTGTAATCACGTATGGTCCCTCCCAAGGGGACTCGAGCTTGAGGTGCCCTTGCTGCTTCAGTCGCAGGACCAGGTCTCCTTCGATGAAGGATCTGGGGCATTGCCTTATGCTACGGTAGTTGTGCAGGTTCTGCTGGTAGATCGTCCATCTTTCTGCTGCGATGTCCCGTGCTTCGTCAAGGAGATCGACGGAGTCCTGGAGTGCGAGTGTTGTCTCCTGCTTGCTGTATGCGACTACCGTGGGGCTTTAAAGCGTACTTCTGTGGGTAGCACTGCTTCGACGTCGTGCACCATGAAGAACGGGGTATATCCCGTGGTGCTATTTGGGGTTGTGCGCAGGCTCCAAAGTACGAACTGTAGCTCGTTTGGCCAGCATCCAGCTGCTTGCTTGAGTGGCCGGAGGAGTCGCTTCTTGATTCCACCGCATACGAGGCCGTTGGCCTTTTTGACTTGACCGTTGGTCTGTGCATGAGCTACGGAGGCATAAGTTATGTTGATTCCCAAGTTGTCGCAGAAACCCTGAAACTCCTTGGAGGTGAAGTTCGTCCCATTGTCCGTGATGATGCTATGTGGCACTCTGAAGCGGTAGACAATGGACTCAAAGAACATGACGGCACTGGCTCCTGACTGGTTTGTCACCGGCATGGCCTCTATCCACTTTGTGAATTTGTCGACTACGACCAGGAGGTAGACGTATCCCCCTCGCGAGGATTTTGGGAGCTTGCCGACCATGTCGAGTCCCCATTGCACAAAGTGCCAAGCCAATGGTATTGGCCGGAGTTCCGTGCCAGGTGCATGCGGTTTGTCCGCGAATCGCTGGCAAGCATTGCAGCGCAGGACGATGTCTTTAGCATCGCGCATGGCCGTGGGCCAGTAGAAGCCAGCTCGTAGAGCTTTGGCGACGAGGGCGCGACTACCGACATGGTGCCCGCAAGTCCCTTCATGGATGTCGAGGAGGACGGCCCTCCCGTCCGTGTTGGAGACGCACCGTTGGAGTACTCCTGTAATGCTGTGTTTGTATAGTTCGCCGTTGATGACGGCGAATGCTTTGGATCGTCGCGCAATGTGTCACGCGTCAGTTGGGTCGTCCGGCAACCTCTTGCTAAGAAGATATGTGATGTAGGGTTGAGTCCAAGATGGCTCGATCATCATGACACCCATTGGTCCCTTGAGTCCTATGTCAAGCTCCAGGTCGTCGAGTGCCATTGGCTCATTGGGTGGCGTAGCGCCCGAGTCCATTGTTGCGCTTGTTTTCTTCTCTGCGGCCTTTGGCTTGATGGAGCGTTCGCAGATACGCTCAAGAAATACCCTAGGTGGTATGGGGGCGCAGGTGGAGCCAATGTTGGCGAGTGCATCCGCCTCTTCATTGCTTTCACGGCCTACATGCCGCAATTCACAGCCGTCGAAGTCCCCTTCGAGTGTGTTGTAGAGGTCGCGGTAGGCAATCATGTTGTCATTCAGCGCGTTGCACTCGTGCATCGTTTGGTTGACCACCAGTTTGGAGTCACCGTAGATGATGAGCCTCTTGGTGCCGCAGGCTTTCGCCATCCGCATCCCGTGCAGCAGGGCCTCATATTCAGCTTCATTTGTTGGAGGCAGTGAGCTGCATTCGCAGAATGTATTTCAGCTTGTCTCCCTAGGGCGATGTCAGTATGACACCCGTGCCAACCCCGTCCTTTCGTTTGGATCCATCGAAGTGCATTGTCCATAGGTAAGACATATGTGGCTTTTCGGGGAGCTGGTTCTCCATCCAGTTCACGAGGAAATCAAGGAGGACTTGCGACTTGATCGCGTCGCGCTTTTCGTATGTAATGTCTCGTGGAGACAGCTCGATTCCCCAAAGTGCGACTTGTCTGGTGGCGTTGTTGACCACCACGATTGGGTGCTCCTGGAAGTAGTGGCATAGTCGCATAGCTGTCATGAAGATGCCGTATGCCAGCTTCTGGTAGTGTGGGTACCGCTGCTTTGTTGGCATGAGCACCTTGCTGAGGTAGTAAACTGGGCGTTGCACCCCGTGGACCTTGTTTTCCTCGGCACGTTCCACCAAGAGCACTATGCTGACCACCTGGTTGGTGGCGGAGATGTAGAGCAACAGTGGTTCTTTTTCGCGTGGAGTCACCAGTACTGGCGAGGTGGATAGTAGACGCTTGAGGTCTTCGAATGCTTCTTGCGCCTCGTCGGTCCACTCGAACTTGTCAGTTTTGCGGAGAAGTTGGTAGAAAGGCAATGCCTTTTCGCCCATTCAGCTGATGAATCGACTGAGCGCTGCAATTCGCCCAGCCAGCTGCTGGACACCTCTTACGTTCTTCGGCTTCTCCATGGCCCGTATGGCTTTTATTTTCTTCGGGTTCGCCTCAATTCCTCTCGCGGAGATGAGATACCCAAGTAGTTACCCAGATGGTACGCCGAAGGCGCATTTGTCCCGATTGAGCTTGATCCGGTAGCGGTCGAGGTTGGCGAAGGTCTTGCGTAAATCATCGATTAGCGAGGCTTCCTCTTTGGTTTTGATGACGATGTCGTCCACATAGACTTTGATGCTACGACCAAGTTGATTCTTGAGGCAAGCCTGCATGCACCACTGATAGGTGGCTCCTGCATTTTTGAGCTCGAAGGGCATTGTGTTGTAGCAGAACACACCGAAAGGCGTTGTAAACGCTGTTTTCTCTTGTTCTTACTCCTTCATTCGAATCTAATTATAGCCTGAGTAGACGTCGAGGAAGCAAAGGCGCTCACATCGCGCGGTGGAGTCGATGATTTGGTCGATTTGCAGCAGCGGGAAGTGATCCTTTGTGTAGTGCTTATTCAGGGAGGTGAAGTCTACGCACATCTGCAGGATATCCATGTCTTTTTTAGGTACTAGCACCATGTTAGCGAGCCAAGTGCTTTCCTTGATCTCGCGTATGAAGTTGGCGTCGAGGAATCTGTTGATCTCCATTCCGACCGCCTTTGCTCTTGGTTCAGACAGTCGCCGAATTGTCTACTTGACTGGCCTTGCGTCTGGGTTGACATTGAGTGCGTGCTCGTCGAATTTCCTGGGAACCCCTGGCATGTCCGCTAGATACCAGGCGAAGATTTCCCAGTGCTCACGGAGGAATTCGACGAGCGCGGGTTCCTATGCGGAACTCAAGTTGTTGGCGATGAGGGCCATCTTGGTCGGGTCCGTTGGGTGGACCTGGACTTTCTTTGTGTGCACCGACGAGTCGAAGGACATGTCGGGTGAAGTTGGCCGGCTCCGGGGAGGTAGACTGTTGTCTATCGACTCCTTCAATCTTGCGAGTTCCTCCTGCATGCCGAAGGAATGAGAGATTCTGTTGAATTCCCTGTCGCAGCTGTCGGACCTCTCGAAGTTGCCGTTGATTATAATTATGCCATTTGGGCCTGGCATCTTCATCTGCAGGTAGGCTTAGTGTGGCACTGCCATGAACCTTGCGAACACAACGCGTCTGAGGATGTAGTGATATTATGAAGGCCAGTCGATGACCTCGAAGTTGATGCGCTCTCGCCAAAAGTTTTGCGGCGTGCCAAAGATGACGTCGAGGTTATTTTTTCCCAGGGGATATACACCTTTCCCTGGGACGATGCCGTGGAACGTCGTGTCTGAAACTTCCAGACACGTCAGAGGGATCCTCATTGCACACAAATCATTGCACGCAAGGTACTCGCGAATATTAGGTTAATGCTGCTGCCACCATCCATGAAGATGCGACTCATGTCGAAGCCCCCAATATGCGCCTCGAGTACGAGGGGACAGTGACCTGGACGAGGGACTTGGCGCAGGTGGTCACACCAGTCAAAGGTGATGCAGGAGTCGCTTCCACTGAGGTACTCAGTGGTGGAAGGTAGAGAGTTGATCGCCAAGATGACTTGGCGAGTGATGGCCTTCTGCACTTGATTTGAGGGACGCCCCTTTTGGATCATCCCCTTGTTGCCCACGGGTCATGGGTATGGTTCGCCACCGTGATTCTGGACCGGTGCGGCCGCGGGTGGTGGTATTCCGGGCGGTGGTGGAGGAGCTCCATGTGCCACAACGCCTGGGGCAACCCCGTAGCCCATGTTGACTGCGTCACGATTCATTCAAGCCAAACCCACGTGCAGCTTGAGAAACTCGCGGCAGTCCTTGAGAAGGTGGCTGGATTTTTTCTTGCCATCGTGCTTGTTGATGTAGAAGTGCACATTGCATGGCACGGACAGTTTGTCTTTGATGGTTGTTACGGTGCCTCTTCGCGAGCGGGGCGCTGCCACACCTGCGTGGTTTTCCCGGAGTCGCGGTATCTGCCGCTGCGATAGCCGCTATTGCGATTGTCGTCGCGTTTGTCGGTGTAGCCGGCTGCAACCATGTTGACATCGTCGCAGTCATCGTAGACGCGCATTCGCCGCTTGCCTCGATGGCCGCGTCTGTGCCCGAGGTCGTCGTCATCGTCGGAGTAGGTGCGGTTTTTCACTGAATCCTCTCTATCGGCCCACCGATTCACAATTTCCATCAGGTGGTTGATTGTTTTGGGCTTCGAGCCACCTAGTTCCTCCCTGAGCTCTATGCGGCAGACGCCGCCGTTGAACACATCAATTGCGCGGTCTTCCGAGATATTTTCTGCGGAATTCTTGATGATGGACCACCTCTTGATGTACGAGTGTAGCGATTCACCCGACCTTTGATGGAAGCTCCTTAGCTCTTCGATTGATGCGGGCCTTTTGTAAGTGCCCTTGAAGTTGTGTACAAAGCTGTAGACCAACTCTTCCCAGCTGCGAATGGATCCGCGCAGGACATTGTTGAGCCATGCATGGGCGGTGCCCTGCAGCTATAGTTGCAAGCACTGCATGGCCGTGCTTCGACTCCCGCCATGTAGCCTGACAGAGGAGATGTGGTCCTCCAACCAGATCATTGGGTCTTGTAGGCCATCGAACTTTGGATTCTCCGACGGGAGTTTAAACCCTTTAGGCATTCGCTTCTATCTGATGGCTCTGCTGAAGCATCTAGCGCCGTAGAGTTCAGTCTCGTCCTCTTTTGAATCAATCAAACGAGCATGTCTTGCCCTCGATTTGTCGAATTTGCGCTGTGTGAGGTCATCGAGCGCATCGTAGTCGTGGTCGTGTCACCGTGAGCGGCGACGCCGAGACAGATCGTGACTGTTGTCACTAGACGAGGGTGATGAATAGCATTTTGCCAGAGCCTTGCTTTTATTCGGCTCCGGCGTTGGCTCTTTGTCGAGAGCGGCCTCGATTAACCCCAAGCCCGCGATCGTGTGCATGGTGGCTTGGGGATCTCCTGCTGGCGGCTAGTTGTTGAGGAGGTACATGGTGGCCGTTGTCACTATAGCTTGCGGTGTCTTTGGGACCACGTTGCCCCACGTGTCGACTGTCATAGAGCTAAAGTCGAGGACCTTTGCAGCTTCTATGCGTTCTTGCTCGGTGAGATGAGCCATCCGAGATCGCCTCTTGTTGGCCACGTACTCGTTGCCTTTGGAGGAGGATCCTCCATGGGAGGAGAGCCCAGCTCGTCGAAGACTCGACTCATTTGCCGCCTTTTTACGCGCCTCGAGTTGCGCGATTGCTTGTAGCTGGCGTCTGTACTCCTATTTTAGTAGCCAATAGTAGCTCATCAGCATATCCTGCGGCATGCCGGGGGCAGAGGGTTGCCTCGCAGAGCTTCTCGGCAACGGGCCCACTTGTTGTCGTTGAGTTTAATCACGACACATTCACCAGTGTGCTCGTTCACCATGGTTGGTGGTTTGACTGCCCCTCCATTGTTGACGGGCGTGCCATTATGACCATTGGTGGGGCCGCCGTTGGGTGGTCGCCATTAGGTATGCCACCGTTGGGCGGATCAGGTCCGTTGCCACCATTTTGACGATTGCGCTGGTGTCGCCAACGTTGATGACATCGCACATGAAGTGGTTGGGGAAGTTGTTGCTTCCGCAACTTGCGGATCCAGAGCCGTATACTCCATTTTCCATTGCTAGGCCACCCAGATCGGATCCACGACTGCTGTCGCTGTCCGTGCTCTCAGCTACTGCGGAGGTGTTAAGCTCGCTGAGGGTGCCGATTGGTGGCGGGAACCACGATGCTAGAGCAATCGCGGGTGCCGCCGGCTGGTTAGGCATGCTAAGCGTGCCTATCTGACCAACTTGGAAGTGGAAGCTCCCGATCGCCAGGCTGATTCCATCGCCCATGGACTCGAAAGCCGGACGAGTGGCTAGCGTGTGGACAGTGAAGTCGAACGCGCTGAAGAGCTGGCGAATCTCCGCTGTTGCGGAGTTGTAGATCGCGGTTGATGGGGCCGAAGAAGCCGAGACATCAGTGCTCCCAATTCCCATAGACGGTGCCATTTGACGAGGGTTTAACTCATCAATTCCCATTGTTATGGGCTTGGGTTTTGGAGAAGGAGGGAGCACTAGAGGCATCAGTCGGCTACCAAACAAGAACACATGGACACAAGGTTTACCCAGGTTCAGGCCTCGTAGAGGTCCCTATTCCTACTTGTCTGCTCTTGGAATTAATGGAGGAATCGAAGATTACAGGGGCGCGCAGATGCAATGTGGCGAGAGTTGTGGAAACTAAGGTTGCGTGTGTCGTCCTCGACGCCCCCTCCTAGCCTTTATATAGATAGGCTAGGTCTCGGGTAGTAGGTCGAGTCAGTTACAGGTTAGGGTTCCCTTTAAACTTTCTATCTTCAGCTTCTTCTTGTCTCGCAAGCGATCGAGAGTCCGTGGGCCACTCGAGTTCTCCATTTGGGCCTTGGCAACACCGTGGGCTTCCGCTGTATCTTGGCCGTATATACCAAAATCGAGTACCTATAGGGTATACCCATGTCAGTATCCCTTAAGTGTGTCACCCTACGGTTCACGAATAATGCAGACATGATCGAGACCTTTCTCTAATCAATAATTAGCAGCGGGACCTGGAGATCCGTACTGACTCCCACACATTCAACGATGACTCTAGTGATCGTGTGAACCTTTAACATCATATCTAAAGCCCTTTGTATCGCGATATATTACATGTTCGAGGTTCCATCATAGGTATCTCCATACCTAGTTTGATCTCGTTATTGACATGCACTCTTTTCTCGTTCCCGTGATATAACATTCTAGTGATCAGATCACTTGCTTGCAAGCTATCTCAATGTGATATCACTGAGAGGGCCCTGAGTATATCTATCCATCATCAGGATGGACAAATCCCACTATTGATCCATGAGCCTCAACATAACACTTTCAGAGTACCCAAACCCACCTTTATAGTCCCCCTGTTATGGTGTGACATTTGATGTTATCAAAGTACTCTTCCGGTGTTAGCAATTAACATGATCTCATGGTCTAAGGACTAAGATTACTTCGTATGATGTTATAACAATTTAAACACAATGACTTTGATCGTAATGTTATACTTCGGATGAAGGTTTATCACATCATTCACCAATGGTGTGACCTTGTTATTAAAAACATCAAATGTCCATGATCAGGAAACCTTGATCATCTTGTTAATCAACGAGCTAGTTTATAAGATAGGCATAACTAGGAACCCTTTATTTGTTTATTAAACACACATGTATTAACGTTTCCAATTAATACAATTATAGCATGCAAAATAATCATTTATCATAAACAAGGAATAAAATAATAACCACTTTATTATTGCCTCTCGGGCATATTCCCTTCAAAAGATCAAGAGGTATCAAGTCTCTCAAGATTTGCTGAGTTGTAAGCTTAAGGATGGCGATCCAATGAGTCTGCATGTGATCAAGATGGTTGGTTATGTGTAGTCTTTGGAAAGGATGGGCTACCCTAATAGAGAAGAGTTCGCTACAAATATTGAACTCTCTTCCTAGTGCATATGGTCAGATCATATCGAACTACCAGATGCATGGTATGGATAAGAATCTCACTGAATTGCATGGGATGCTCAAGCAGGCAGAGGTGGTTCTCAAGAAAGGCGTCAGTCAAGTGTTGATGGTGCAAAATAAGGCTAAGTTCAAGAAGAGTTCTTTGACTAAGAAGAAGAAGGCAAAGTCGGGAGGCAAGGCTCAGGACTCGGTCCAATGCGCTTCCTCAAGTACTAAGCCATCTCCTTTAGCCAGATCCACCTAGTTCTATTGTGAGGAGGATGGCCACTAGAAGAGGAATTGCATCAAGTATTTGGCTGACAAAGCCAAGAGTGGAGGTGGGACTTCTGACTCGGGTACGCTTGTTTGCAATGTTATAGACATCTATCTTGCCGATGCACCTAATAGTTCTTGGGTATGTGATACAAGATCAGTGATTCACATCTGCAACTCGTTGTAGGGACTGGTAAGAACTAGGAGCATGGCGAGAGGCAAGGTTGACATTCAAGTCGGCAACAAGGTGAGATTCGTTGCGCTTTAAGTCGGCATGATGCAACTTCATTTACCTTTGGGATTCTTAATGGAGCTGAATAATTGTCATTATGTTCTAGTGCTTAGTCGAAACATTATTTCTGCCTCATGTTTGATGAGACAAGGCTATGAGTCGAATATTAATAATAATGGTTGTTCTTTCTATTTGAATGGTATGTTTCACAGCTTTGCATCCGTCTAGGACGAGTTATTTATTTTGAATCTTGATGGTGAGTCGGTCTATAACGTAAATGTGAAAAGGTTGAAACCAAATGATCTGAATATGACTTACTTTTGGCACTGTTGGCTTTGAACGATCGGTATAAGCGACTAGAGGGGGTGAATAGGTGCTACTCTATTTTTAGCTTCTTTTCAAATTAAGGCTTGACACAATGTAAGTTCTCTTGATATTTAACTAAGTGAGAACCTATATGACAAGCAAGCAAGCAACAATAATAAAGATAAAGGATAGAAATCACCGAGAGGGGACACGGAGATGTTTTCCCGAAGTTCCATCCTTGTGAGGAGAAGTACGTCTCTGTTGGAGGGGTGGGTGGTACTACGACCACCAGTGCCATTGAGGCCTCACCCTTTTCTCCTGCGCACCCGCCTTGCAGCAGGCACACGATCCACTATGTGGTGACCGTGAAGGTGGCGACCAAAACCTTGTACAAAACCTTGGGGAACTTCTCCACAACTGAATTGGAGGCTCCCAAGACAACCTCGAATATCTTACGCACGAGGATGAGCTATGGAGGGCGACTTCTTCAGGTTAGGGTTTCCTCAAACCCTAGAGCAACAACAACTTACACAAATGATGGGGAAACACAAATCCCTTTGGTGGAAAGCTAGGTCTAGGTCTCCTCCCTCAAATCCCCAAGGGGCATCAAGTTTGAGTGGCTAGAGAGGGAGATCTAGGAGGTTGGATCTCAACATTCATGGAGGAGAGAGAGTAGAAGCCACAACCTTCACTTGGAGAAGAAGGGGGTATGTATAGCCCTCCCTAGAAAAAGAGTCGTTGCTGCATCACTAACCCCGGAGTCTCCGGTCTTCAGGACCGGACTCTCTGGGCATGGCCAGAGACTCTGGTGAGGGCGCTGGACTCCGGGCAGGACTCTAGTGGGGGTTACTGAATGCTTTTTGAGCCACCCCGGAGCCGGAGACTAGGCCGGAGTCTTTGGGCTCCTGCCCTAGAGTCTATGGTGAGGTGCGCTACTCTGGACCCAACTCTTGGGGGGGGGGGCATAGAGAGTATTCCAGGGGGCAGAGAATAGCCCATAGACCAGGCCGGAGTCTCCGGTCCAAGACACTGGAGTATCTGGGCCTAGACCCCGGAGTCTCCGGACTGAAGGGAGGCAGCAGACCGAAGCTTCCATCTAGGCACCTTTTCTTCATTAAAATTTGAACCCTTCTCCTTTGAATAATAGAACATTGTCTTGTGCCTTTACATGGATGAACCTGCAATACTTAGCACATGGTAAAAACTAACTTGTGTTGACAACAAACACCAAAACATGATTAAGGCAGGAAATGTCCTTTCAATCTCCCCCTTTTTGGTGTTTGATGACAACACAAGGATTTGCACAATAATAGATAAGCATATGGAGTCTCTAGGCCATCGGAGTCTCTGGTCGTGGTGATCGGAGTCTCCGGCCTAGAAACGTGGCGAGAGGCAGGAACTAGGGGGACTTATCCTAGTAGTAGATCGGGCTCTCAAACTACCAAATATGTAAAGCATTACCGCAAAAACATGGAATCCATGGAGAATCGGGAAACAAACATTCAAAAAATCAATCTACGAAACCCTAGATAGGGATTTTTAGAGGGAGAGGCACCTGGCTCCATGGATGGAGGACCTTGCCGGAGGGGAAGCGCCTAGCCGCAAGGGGTAGGAGCTTAGCCGGCGGCGGCAGTGGATTTGGGGAGGAGGGAAGCCCCGATGGCGCGGGCGGAGGAGGGGGTAGGTGGGTGTGGAGAGAAGGGAGTCGAGGTGGCGAGGAGTAACTAGGAGTTACCCCCACCCTGGCTCTCTAATCAAACCATTCGAGAAACAGCCAGGCCAGAGTATCTGGGCCCAAGGGCCGGAGTCTCCGGGGTCAGACCCCAGAGTCTCCGGCCTCCACTGCCAGGAAACGCCAGTTTAAATCAGGACATGCAAAAACATGAAAAAATGGCACAAAGCAACCAGGTGAAGAGCCAAGGAAGACACAAACAACCATAATATAAAAAGGAACTACCAAGGATGCAAAGAACATCTAGACACACACTAATGTGTGGCTCGGTGGCCAAGGCCACCATGTTTGAGTATACTTGGCTTGGCACCACGAAGATATATCTTGGGTCCATTACCAAAACTCGTCATTGAAGCTCACATATCACAAAATGATATAAATAGAATGATTTTCTTAGTTTGGGCATAATGTGGGGATGGATAGCCCAATCAATTAGGACCGCACACCCCCTATGTCCATGCCTACATCTAGATAGGATAACATATGAATGCATGGGAATGGGTGCATGGTCTCAAGCCACATTGCTCGAATCAATGATATTTAGCTCATGCCTTAACTCTCAGAACCTCTTCTCATCAAGGGGATTGGTGAATAAATCCGCGAGTTTCTTTTCGGTGCTAACATAAGAGAGGTCAATATCTCCATTATTCACATGCTCCCGGATGAAGTGATTGCGAATATCAATATGCTTTGTTCTTGTGTGTTGCACCAGTTTGTAGGCGATCTTGATTACACTTTCATTATCACAAATAAGAGGCACTTTGTCACAAGTGACACCATAATCCTTTAAATTTGCCTCATCCATAAAAAATGTGCACAACAACTAGCTGTCGCAATATACTCAGCTTCAGCGGAAGACAAGGAGACACAATTTTGTTTCTTTGACGACCAACACACCAAGTACCTACCAAGGAATCACCAGGCCTCGGAGGTTGATTTCCTTCCAACTTTGTCTCCCGCCCAATTCGAATCCGTGAAACCATGAAGAACAAAGCTTGAGCCCTTGGGATACCATAAGCCAAAGTTTGGGGTATCAACTAAATATCGAAAGATTCACTTGACCGCCACAAGGTGGATTTCTTTTGGGGTGTCTTGAAACCGTGAACAAATACCCACACTTAACATGATATCCGGTCTAGATGCACAAAGATAAAGCAAATAACCAATCATAGATCGATATACCTTTTGATCCACATCTTTACCCTTAGTATCGAGAGTGAGATCACACTTGAGAGGCATGGGAGTCTTGGATCCATTTAAATCCGTCAACTTGAACCTCTTGAGCATATCTTGAATGTATTTGGCTTGATTAATGAAGATACCTCCAATCACTTTCTTCACTTCAAAACCAAGAAAGAATTGCAATTACCCCATCATAGACATTTCAAACTCATTGGTCATTACCTTAGCAAAGACATCACTGAAAGCTTTGTTAGGAGAACTAAAGATAATATCATCAACATAAATTTGACATATGAACAAGTTTCCTACAACTCTCTTAGTAAAAAGAGTGGGGTCGATTAGCCCAACTTTGAAACCACAGTCTACCAACAACTTTCTGAGGTGCTCATACCATGCACGTGGAGCGTATTTAAGTCCTAGGGCGCCTTATCAAGTTTGTAAACGTGGTTTGGAAACTTGGGGTCCTCAAAACCCAGAGGTTGCTTGACATACACCAACTCATTTAAGGGACCATTGAGAAATACACTTTGAACATCCATTTGTTGTAACTTAAAGTTATGATGAGATGCATAAGAAAGCAAGATACAAATGGATTCAAGATGGGTAACAAGGGTGAAATTTTCACCGTAGTCGATACCCTCGACTTGGGAGTAGCCTTGAGCCACCAATCTTGCCTTGTTGTGAATGACCATCCCATTTGCATCTTGCTTGTTCTTGAAGATCCACTTAGTCCCAATGACATTATGGCACTCCTTGGGTGTTTCCACCAATAACCACACTTTGTTGCGCTTGAAGTTGTGAAGTTCTTCATGCATGGCATCAAGCCAATGTAGGTCTTCAAGCGCTTCATACACCTTTTGGGGATCTACACAAGAAATAAAACTATTGTGGTCAACAAAGTTAGCCACTTATTTACGAGTAGAAATGCCCCTTTCAAGATCACCAGCAACATTATATTTCATTCCAAGGATGTGACCTCACGTGTGAATTCTTTGCGAAGACCTCATGTTGACATGGGAAAGACAGCGATGCCAAAGCCATCCCACGTAGCCGCGGTAGGTGTGGGTTTCTTATCGAAATCTACCACATACAAACTACTTTTGGCATACCCAACAAATGCTATAGAGAGAGTCTTCCTCCACATGAGAACCACAACCTTAGGGGTAAAGTAGGCATTAAATCCCATAAGCGTGAGTTGATGAACGGAAAGTAAATTGTATGAAAGGGTTTTGACAAGCATAATGTCCACAATGGATATATCCGGTGTGACCACTACCTTACCCAAACCCAATACCTTAGTGGTTGATCCATCTCCATAAGTGACACACATATTGGAAATATTAGGTCTCGTCTCATCAAGCATCTCTTTTCTTCCGATCATATGACTTATGGCACCACTATCAATCACCCATTTTCTTCCACCGGAAGCATAGCCCTACAAGAAATCAATGCTTGTTTTAGGTACCCATTGTTGAATGGGTCCTCTTTTGTTAGTCATAAGTATCTTAGGAACCCAAATGGCCCAATGGTAATCATCACTATAAGAGGTTCCGACATATTTAGCATAGACATGACCATCATAAGATTTCATAAGAACATAGGATGGTTTATATATATTTTCCCACAAAATTATTATGACATGGTTCATCACCATTCCTAATGACAATTGGTTCCTTCTCTTTTGCCATCTCCGCTCCTTCACAAAAGTAATCATTTTGGAAGGGGGGAGGGCAAGTTCTTCTTCTTCTTACCCTTGTTTTTCTTATTTGACCTTGATGCAAATCCAAGTCCTTCCTTAGTCACATTATCCCTTTGATTACTCAAAAGGGAATTTTGATTTTTCTCACCTTGAATGCATGAGAGAAGGCCTTTCTCAATTGTAGCTTTCAACTTCTTGTTTGCTTCGAGAATATCTCCATGCTCATAACAAGGGCTAGTAGAACATGAAGCAATACTAGTTGACAAGGTTGAAGCATATTTTGTTACTTGAGTTTTAAGTTGTTCATGTGACTTTAAAAGAGTAGAGAATTTGTTCAACAAGGCCTCACGTTCCTTCTTGAGTTTCTCAAAAATTTCATTTAGTCTATCATGACCAACCCCAAACTTGAGCTTTTCCTTTTTTAAGAACATTAGTTAAAGAAAGAGCATGGTTACATTCTTTGACAAGTTTAGCGACATCTAAGTTAAAAGATACATTAGATAAAGAAAGAGCATGATCACATTCTTTAACAAGTTTAGAAACATCTAAATTAAAGGATTCTTCATGAGCACTATAGGTCTCTTCTAGAGTAACCCTCTTACTTTGCTCTTCCTCTAGAGCATCGATCAAAGCAGCAATCTACATGGCGACCTCACGAGCATGCCCAAACATATTCGAGATGGAATTGTCTCTCTCGTCAATGATATAACGAACTTCACCTAGTTGACTCTTGAGCCTCAACACATACCTTGGCTTCACCTACTAAGTTATCCAAGCAACTAGTGGATTCTACAACCTCCTTCTTATGAGACTCAATTTATCATCATATGAAGAATCATCAATAGAAGGAGGACTAGTGGGTGGATGAGTTACCATGGAGCCTTTATCCATGAGACATGTAGGTTTGGTGTTGAGCTTGTTCTCATTGGGAGAGTCAAAGAGGGATGTCAGTGTTTAGGAAGAGGTAGTAGTAGCCATTAGACGTGTAGACTTGGTGGCGTGCTTGTTCTCATCGGGGAATTCAAAGAGGGATGTTGGTGAAGAGGTTGTGGTAGTAGTAGAGGAAGTGGTGGCAATTGTGGCTATGGCGGCCACGCCCACAATCTCTTCATCATCATCATCACTAGCATTATCGTCATTCTCTTCATATTCTTCACGAGCCACCAACACATATTTTTGCGGCTCCTTGTTGGGGTAGTTCTTGTTGCCGAAGTTCTTGTTTTGGGCTTTCTTGACCAAGTTCTTATTTGGAGTGGTCTTGTACTTTGATTTCAATACAAGCCTTCCTCCATGGTCTTCTCTCTTCTCAGATGGGCACTCGGCAATGAAGTGGTTGTTTTCTCCACAATCGTAGCATGATCTCAACTTGGGTCTTGCACTAGTTGTGGTAGTCCTTGATGGATTTCCGTTCCCTTGGTTCTTCCAAAACCTTCTTGAGACTAATGCCAATTGCTAATGAAGAGCACACCTGATGTATTCGTCATCTCCTTCTATCATCCCCAACGAATCAACTTCTTCTTCATAGACATGAGCCTTGGCCTTCAAAGAAAGAGTTGGAGAATACATTCTCCGAGCATGAGCAAGAGCATCATTGGCGGTCTTGTTCATGATTCCAAGATCCACATACTCAGTTAGCACTTCATTGGAGGACATGGCTTAGAAGTCCGCCCTTGAGCAAATGTTGTTGGCCATTTCTCTATGGAAGGGCAAGATGGCTTACATGAACTTGCGCTTGATCCACTTATCATCCACGTCCCTACTACCATGGTCAATCATTCTAATCGAAAGGGCCATGACCCTTCGATAGAGGTCTTCGGGAGTCTCATCTTCCTTTCCAATGAAGGAATCAGCTTCATAGTGCATTTCTTCAAACTTAGAGTTTTGAATGGTTTCATTGCCAAGATAGACTCTTTGAAGAGCGTTCCAAGATTCCTTGGCGGTGTCATAATAGCGAATGTGGGTCATTTTTCTCATGAGTCAAAGCATCTTGGAGAATGGCCATGGTGGTGGCATTGAGTTTATTATTGATTTCCTCGGTGGGTGTCATGTTGTAGAGGTTGCGCGGATAGAAGCCAAACTCCACAACCTTCCAAAGATGAACACTAGAACTTTTAAAGTGAGAGCGCATTAGATATTTCCAATTGGTGAAATTGATACATCAAGCTTAGGTGGTGGACCACGATGATTTATACTCCCTCTGTTCCTTAATATAAGGTGTATAGTTTTTTGTAAAAAATCCATAATATAAGGTGTATAGATAATTTTGAGATTTCTTACTCTTATTTAGGAGGTAATTAATCCGATCAAGAGAGAGAGGATATCCAGATTTCGTATGTTCCCTCTATATCACGTCAATCACCTAGGGTATTCACGTCCTAAAGTAACAAATTTTTTCCTCCTAGCCTGTGCACTAATATTCGTGCAAGAAAACTATACACCTTATATTAAGGAATGGAGGGAGTATGAGGCATTAGGAGATGGACATTATTATGGCTAGAGGGTGGAGGCATGTTTCCCATGGGGTTACTTTTATCCTTGTTTCCACCATCACCGATGGGAGATTCCTTGAGGGGATCTTCCACCGATTTGGATCCACTTGATGGATTATAAATGTCATCGGCATTGGCGACAACAACCTCCTTTTTACCAAGATATGATTCAAGCAAGGCTTTCATCTCTTGTTGAAGTGTATCCATAGATTCGACAAGCTCACTCTTAGTGATGGGATTTTCATTTGGAGGGAGTTCACTCCCCTTCGAGTCGCTCATACTTATCTTAGGCGGTTAAGCCACAGAAGAGCACCTTGTTGGGAATATGCCCTAGAGGCAATCATGTATGATATAATTCCCAATGTATTCATAAAGTAATAAATTTGTCCTTGTATGAACATCAGATATATATCGTTGAATTCGTGATTCAGTTGTGGAACTATATATTCATGTTTGTTCATACGAGATGTCCTTGGTCATTGAGGTTGTGCTGGACACACAACTTAGATCAATGTGCAAGTCGGATGATGATACGGTTCCACTTTTCATGGGCATGGTGATGCTATTCTGACTTACACGGACTCGGCTAAAGAGTTAAGCGAGTCGGACTAACCCACAGTTGAGATGCAACGAGCATGTTGTCATTTGCAGTCTCAAGCAATGGAATCCTTCGACTTGAGGTGATCACATGATCCAAGTTGTGGATCGCTAGCTTAGGTTCTATCAAACGTTGTTCCATAAATGGGCAGTTATAAAGGTAGAGTTCGGGCTAGTTGTGAAGCAAGCTACGTGACGTGGATTATCAGAATGGGATTTGCCCCTCCGTAATGGAGAGATATTCTCTAGGTCCTCTCGTGTGATATGATTCGGAAGCATGGCCATGTGCGACTTGGTTAAGTGTAAACCAAGGAGTCAGACTAAGTATTAGTCCAGTGAATCGTATATCATGGAACGAGAAGAGAGAGTCGAGCTATTAAAGGGATGGAAACTTCTCTCCTATAGCTTGATGGTACCTTCGATCCGGATTACTAATGTGGTATATCTCTTTTTCCCTAGTAGACCTAGGTTTATCGAATCCTCGGGAAGTAGAAGCATAGTGAAGTTACTTTAACAAACCTTCAGGAGTTTTAGAATTCCATTTGTGTTTTTACCGGACCAAGAGTCTGCGTCTTTTTGTTGTTGTCGATGATGGTGAGAGAGGGCCTAGGGTGTTCAGTTTCACCAGTAGCTGTGTAGAACATCTCATGGGAATAAAATATAAAAATAAAGTATGCATGTAATTGTTAGAGCAAGATAAATTATATGTGGGCAGTGCATCCATAATTGCTATTCCCTCTGCAACCGCTTATAGCCATAATCTACTAGTCTCATCCATAGAATAAAGAGAACTAATGATCTGCATAGTGACGTCATTGTTAATCCCAAGTAAATCCTGCACATACAACCCTACTACCCCTTCTATCACTGGGGTTCCCAACCCGCAGATTAGTCATTACTCATACTCCCTATACCTGGCTCAATCCTCGGGGTCTTGGGTACCTAAAAAGTCCTTAGATTGAGGAAAGAGAGGATACAATAATCATCATGTCATACAAACTAATACATGATCCCATCTATGATAAATAACATGCACAAAAGCTACATGGCTAGGCTGAAGCCCTTAGCCCAAGGAGAATTACTCACACACAGAGATGAGATCAAAGATCATAAACATTGTAATGGAAATCATGAGATTGATAACAAATAGTATTACAATGTCGTCAATCGAAGAAGAGATCTACTATTACAAGTGGTGGAATATGGCTATGGTGGTGGAGATGGGTTTGGAGATTAGATCTAAGTCTATTCCTCCGGAAGCTCTTCGGTGTTGTGGATGGAGATCTGGAGGCGGCTGATGGTATGGAGGCACTCCCTTTTCTCGTCGCCTGAGGCCTCTTTATATAGGGCCCCCTTCACGAAAGTTGTTCTGTTTAACCTAGCGGTGTCGATGGCAACTATACGACCAAAACTATATGGCCGGAATTTTATTCCTGCCGTATAGTTCTGAAATAATGAGATGGTGATCTTACTCATGATTGGTAATCTCATGTTTACTCCACTTCATAAATCTGAAAAACTTCAGCATAGCTAGAGTAATGGCAAGCATATCATACGGGTTTTTATGCATCCTTATAGCGCATCAAAATTATTGTTAACATGGATGATTCAAATGAGTAAACTTTATTCCATGTCATGTAATCAACTCATAGGCTTGCCTTTGAACAATAAAGTATAATCATGTAAAATTGGGAGTGTGAGAGTTCTCATGAAAAGCATATATACTAGAGTATCTCAATTCTCCCACATCAATAAATCAAGACTCTTCAAGCACTACGTTTCTATTCATTCTCCTTCTAGAATTTCAGTTCTTAAGTAATTGAGAGCATGCCAAAGATTTTATTTAGTTTATCGGGCTGTGATGGACACTCATGGCATTAGTAAGGTTTTTGTTCCTTTCGTACAATGATTACTCATAATAGCCAGAGGAGTGATTCCATCATGAACCCAACTACCCGGGAGTGCCAAGAATCTTACCCATTATAGCGTTGCTGCCACATATGTCTAATCAACTCATAGCCGAAATCTAGGAGTTTCCTCCATGAAGATAGTTCATAGGCTAGCGGAGTTGTTGGCATCCCATGAAGGTTGACACGCATAAAGCTATATCATTCTTATGATTCACAAGTCAAACTTTGGCATTCTCACAAAAACCGCTAAACATTAATTCAATCAAACAAATCCTTTTAAAGAGAGCTATCAAGTCAATCAACATTTTCCGTTGTGTTGAGTGTCTCTAGAAATAAGCCTTCAAGACTAAACACTACAACACCCAAGCCTTCAATTGTGAGACTTTTTCTTATTACAATTGTTTAGAAAATTTATAGGCAAGACTTGGTTAACTACAAGAGCTGGGACAAAACATACCCAACTAAATACCCATCCAATCAAAATTTTACTACAATACAAAGACTCACTCCACCAATATAATATCTCAACATTTACTACTAACTAGCATGGGTTTCTGAAACTTCAAAAGTGGGGAGTCATAAGGCATACCTCTCATGTTTAGTTCCACTTCTCTCTTCCTTTTTGATTAGTTCCTTGGAAACTCGAAGTCAATCACTCTTCCTGCAAATACATGAGAACCTCAAGGTGAAAATAAAAGAAAGAAGAGGGAAAATAAAGATAAATGGAGAAATCGTTTTGTTGTTTTTAAGAGAGGGAATTAAAGAATAGAAAATTGGAGGCAAAGCTCGGCTAGAAAATCTATAGAAATAACTAAAGATAAAGTGTTGGGGAAACCAACACGAGTGCTTATAAACTCAAATTAAAAACATAACCTCGAAATAAATAAAAGCAAATGAACGCCAAATAAAGATAAATGAGGAAACTTCCCCAAGCTTAGGCTTTTGCAAGCCCTTAAAATCATTGTGGTGGCAGGAAAAAGCTGGAACTCCAGTTCAGAAATTGAGTTGATAAATTACTAGTTGATTCTCGGAGGTTCAAAGAGAGTCTATGCATCCTCTCCACAGTCCCTCCAAGTTCCTGGAAGTCTTGGTATGCAGCGAACCGGGTTAATGGCTGCTCCTCTTGATGAGGAACTTCTTGCTCCTCTTCTTGGTCCTCATCCTCGTCCGGAATGTCCTCCTCAGGTTGGTGTTGCTCAACCTTCAATTCATATAGCAAACATACTTCCTCGATAGAGAAACCCAATAGGCAAATGAGCGGGGTAGATACGCCCAACTCCAGCAATATGCAGGTAATAAACACCACCTCTCCTAGTGAGCATTCCACAAGCTTTTAGAGTAGAGAAACCAACGCGTTGCTCACCTAGCACAGGTAGAAACTCACCTAGTTTGATGCCTAGGGAAGTGGCAAGCATGGTGATGATGCCTCCACCTGTAATTGGCCCTTGGCTTTGGGAGGATTGGTTCTCCAGGTAGCGCACAAGGATTGTGATACATCCAAAACGTATCTACTTTCCCAAACACTTTTGCTATTGTCTTTCCTCTAAACTTGTATGATTTGGATACAACTAACACGGACTAACGTTGTTTTCAGCAGAATTACCTTGGTGTCTAGATTTTGTGCAGAAAATCAACTATCAGGAAAAATACCGGAAAATATGCCAAAAATCCTATTTCACCAGAAGACTCACAGAGCCAGAAGACGAGAAAAAGGAAGGCCACGAGGGGCCCACACCACGAGTTGTATACACATATTGTTATCCGGAACCAAAGGCCCCGAAGTGACAATAATCGGGATAACCGGAGGGAATGGCTTTGATGTGAGGATCACATGTGTTCATGGAGTGTTAATGCTTTGATCCGGTGCTCTATTAAAAGGAGCACCTTAATTTCTAGTAGTTCCCTTGAGGCCCCGCTGCAAACTGGCTAACAGGACAAAAGATGTTGTGCGAGTTCTCATTGCAAGCACGTATGGCTATATATGGAACACATGCCTATGATTATCTAGTACTTGGATGCTTTATCTTATTTATCTACAAATTCCCTATGTCTTGATTGCTATATGAATGGTCTTGTCCATGCAACGCCCGTCCATCCATCCCTATGCCTACCGCGCTTTAATCCTACTGTTTACTACAATTGTTTCTACTATCTTTACTTTTACTACTGCTATTACTTTGCTATTGCTATTACAAAACTGTTGCTACTGATAAACAGATGTGAGCAAGATTGTTTCTAGGTGCAGCTGAATTGACAACTCAGTTGTTAAGGCTTATAAATATTCTTTGGCTCCCCTTGTGTCGAATCAATAAATTGGGTTTCACTTCCCTCAAAAATACTGCGATACACCCCCTATACTTGTGGGTCATCAAGACTATTTTGTGGCGCCGTTGCCAGGAAGCATAGCTCTATTTATCAAGTTCACTTGGAATCACTATTGTTCGCTGCCATCCATCCATCATGGGTAAGTATCGTGATGGCAAGGTCCCTATTTTACCATCCACTACAAGGAGAGGTATGGTTCTGAACACCTCTTTTGCTCTTGATTCACCATCTGCTATGAGTAAGCTCCTTACACCACCACATGCACATGCTACACACACTACCACTACTGCTGAATCTGAAACTGCTGATACTTATGATGCTGGTTCTACCGTGCTTGATAAGAGTGGTTAATTAGGTCCTTCCCTAGATGCTACGATTGCTAGAACTATAGCTAGAAATACTAAAACTCCTAATGAAGACACTACTACACTTGTCAGTTCACCTGAGTCTAGAGAGAGCTATGATATTGAAGACGGATATATAGAAATGGCTGATGAATTTATTAAAGAATGCCAAAACACCCATGATAGGAGTGCTATTAAGAGTCTTCTTGAGAAACATATTGTTAGACCTAAATTATCTCCTAATGCTAAGTTTGCTACATCTCCCATAAACATTAAAGATAAGGATTATGATTTCTCTCTTGATTTATCTTACATAACTATTGTTGAGAAAGAACATTTTTGTGGGACTAAGAATGAAAGTGCGGTAGCACATATGACTAAGATTTCTACCATGAGTGGCTTATTTTCTGATGATATTAAGATGCGCACCTACTTTGTGGCTAAAATTTTCCCTTTTTCACTGAAAGGAGAAGCTAAAACTTGGTTTAATAATTTACCTCCTGGATCTATTGATAGCCCTGATTACTTGACTAGTACCTTCCTTCAGAAATATTTCCCACCTAGTAATAGACATGCTATTTTGCAAGAACTTTTTGATTTTAAACAAGGAGAAAAAGAGATATTGCCTGAATCATGGGAAAGCTTTTGTGCTTTGATTCATGCACAGGCTAGATGTCCATTACCTAAAAAAGAGCTTCTTGATATATATTATAATGGACTAACTGAAGAATCTAGGACATACCTGGATAGTTGTGCTGACTGTTTTTTCAGGAAGAGAACTCCCAAAGAAGCTGAGGAATTAATGGCTAAAATAAGCAAGAATTATGAAGACTGGACTTCATCTGAGACAAGTACACCTGAGTTAACTGTGCCTGAGCTAACACCAACACCAAAACCAAAGAAGAGGGGAGTTATTGAACTAAATGATGAAGTGATGAAGGAAGCTAAGAAATGTCTTAAGGAGAAGGGAATTAAAGCTGAAGACGCGAAGAATTTACCTCCTATAGAAGAATTATGTAAGCCAATCCCCCACTCATCCACTATTGAGGTACACTCTCTCCAACATTTTGATGAAGGTGATATTCCTTACTCTAAACCTCCTGATCAATGCTTACAAGAATTTGATATTTTTATTGTTAAGCAAGATAATTTTAATAAAAGGGTGCAACATCATCTAATGGAAAACTCTAGAGCTATTGTTGAGTTGAAAGATATTGTGGAAAGAACCTCTAATGATGTTAAAATGCTTGTTAAACATTTTCAAATGGTTCAAACTCAAATTGATCAGCTTATTAAAGTACAAAAAGACTTGCTAGTTAATGCTGCTAAAGAAAAACATGCTTATGAAATTAGAAGTAGAAGTGGTGCTGCTACCTAGGATCCTCTATATCCTGAGGGCCAGCCTAAAAGAATTGAGCATGATTCTCAACAAACTGAAAATAGTGGTACTACTCCTAAGAAAAGGAAAAAGAAACATAAAACTATTCTAGAACCTTCTGAACCTGCTAAAGATCCTAATAGTATATCTGTCTCTGATGCTGAAACTGAAAGTGGTAATGAGGAAAATGAAGCTCCTGATAAAGAAAAAGTTGAAGAATAACCGGAAAGACACACTAAGAATACTAAATACACTAAAGAAGATTTTGTTGCTAAGAAACATGGTAGTGAAAGAGAGCCTTGGGTCCAAAAACCTATGCCTTTCCCTGATAAGAAACACAAGTCAAAGGAACATGAACACTACAACAAGTTTTGTGAGTGGATGAAACCTTTATTTTTGCAAATTCCTTTGACCGATGCTATTAAATTTCCTCCTTATTCAAAGTATATGAAGGATATTGTCTCTAATAAAAGGAAGATCCCCAATGAAGAAATTTCTACTTTGCTTGCCAATTATTCCTTTAATGGTAAGGTTCCAAAGAAACTTGGAGACCCAGGGATTCCAACTATTCCATGCTCTATTAAAAATAGTTATGTTAGAACTGCTTTGTGTGATTTGGGAGCAGGAGATAGTGTTATGCCTTTTTCTCTCTACAAGAGACTTCAATTGGAAAAACTAATACCAACTGATATATCTTTGCAAATGGCTGATAAATCTACTACTATTCCTATTGGTATATGTGAGGATGTACCTGTTCAAGTTGCTCATAATTGCTTGATATTAACTGACTTTGTTGTGCTTGAAATGCCTAAAGATGACAATATGTCTATTATTCTTGGGAGACCTTTTCTTAATACTGCAGGAGCTGTTTTTAATTATAATCAAGGAAAGGTGACTTTTAATGTTAATGACAAGGAGCATACTGTCTATTTCCCCAAGAAGATTGATATGACTTATGGTTTAAATTCAATTGAACATGTTGAGGGCATCCAAGTTGGAGATATATATTTTCCCGTACCACGAGAAAAATATGAAACTATTATGATTGGGACCAATGCTATCAAGGTTGAGGTAACATAATCATTAGTGGAATACAAAGTTTTGTTTCATATAAATTTTTTTTGGTAACAAGACCTGATCAACCTTGTTAACAAAGGGATTTTAATGAACAAAACAATGTTTTCACCATGATTATATTTGCTTACTTTTATTTTATCCATTTTAATTTTTTGATTTCTCTTAGTTTACTTTTCTATTGCTAGTTGCTTGCATATTAGAGTGTCTTAGAACTTTTGAAGTTTTTGTTTTGTTTTGTCATTGCATTATTCCAAAAACATCTTTCTGTCAGAAAATCATTCATCAATACTTGAAAATTGCTAAAAAATAAAGTGTCTCGAAAAATTCCGGAAAATTCATATTAAATTTTTACGTGAAAAAGGGGCAGAGGAGTGCCTGGAGTGACCCAAGGGGCCCACCAGGCAGGCACACCACCTGGTGGCGCGGCCACCCCAGGGGCGCGCCTGACCATGGTGTGGGCCACCCCTGGCCCTCCACTCACTCTCTCACTTTCCACTGCCTTCTCTCTCCCGAGAAAACATCAGTTCATTGCTCAAAATCGTGTTCTTGCTATTCTTATCCACGATTTTTTGATCTCCTTGCTCAGCCCATCTTTGCTTCTGAAATTTGGAGCATTTGTTCTCCGGTATGTGACTCCTCCGCTTGTCCAAGTGGATTTGTGATTAGTGGTTTATATCTTGAGTATTTTTCTACTGTAGGTGACAGGTTTTGTGAGATTGTGAGCTTGTTCAATGCTTAGAGAAATTGTTTTGACGCATGTTTAGGCCTCTTACAAGTCCCTATGAGTATTATGTAATCACTTTGCAATCACTTGTATGATGGTTGTCCTAAATTTCAGAAAAGAAGATGAATGAACACCAACTCAACTAGCATGAACTAAGGGTGCCTGAGGTTATGAAGGTTCACCGAGAGGAGGAAGTTTTTCCTTCCATCTATCCATGCCCCGAATTCATGAGGGCTGCAGGGATTTCTCAGGACTTCCATACTTTAATTGCTAATGCAAGATTGGAGCATTTTGTGGGAGATGAACCTTACCAATTTGTGAAACTAACTATGTCTGTGGTGCAGGACTTTCGATTTAGTTGCTCTTTTCCTAACCCCATGGTTCACTAGAAAATTTACAATATAGCTATCAGCCTTCCTTTTGATGACTTTTGTGCAGCTATTAAAGTACCCCAGTGGGGATCGTGTGAAAGGATTAAAGAGCGACCTGCACCACTCATGGACTTGTATGCGGAGATTTGCCAAGGGAGCAGCTTCTCAAAGGAGAGTGGGAAAATTCGTAATATTCATCTCCCGTCTATTCGCTACTTTGCTTACTTTATTGCCAAGTGTTCTCGCTAGGAAAACTGCTAATAAGTTATCCTCATATGATCTAGCATTCATCTCAGCTGCTTTAAAACGAGATAGGACTTACAATTTGGGTGCCTTGATAGCTTTCTGTCTTGCTACTAACCACGAGAAAGGTGGAATTTGTGGAGGCCTCATCGCCTCTTGTTTATTAGCTTTGCATGGTGTAGTGCCTCATCATCTAGATCTACAGTTTCCCATAGAGAGGCTTGACCTTAATTCTATGATACAGCATAAATTTGTTTCTTCTTGGGATAATTTGAGTGATTTATCTTATGAAATAACCTTTCTCAAGGCTGGTTGGAGAAGGAGTAAGTCTAAACGTGTTGTTCTTTTGCCTGCACTTGTTTTGTTTAACCTTGAAACCAGGGTAGGATGGTCACTCACTGAGGAGGAGCTCGATACGTATCTGGGGGAGCTCTCCCAGCAGGAGCAGGGGACTGGAAGGGAGGCTACAGATGATTCGGTCCAGCCCTCGAATGAGGGGAAGTCTTTGTACCAGCAGCCTACCTATGATCGGGGAGCTTCTTCTTCTTCACAAGGGCCTAACTACAATCATTCTTATGATGACCCACCGACTTGGAACCCTTATCCATGTTGGGGTTGATACCAACTTAGGCCAAAAGCCTAAGCTTGGGGGACGTACACCGACACCACACTCATCTACATATCATGTTCAGTTGGTACTTTGTATATCCATGTTCCGTTCTCTTTTTTATTTTTGTTCTTTCTTTACTTTTGCTTTCCAAAACATAACCAACAAATATTTTCATTGTTTCTCTTCGTTTGCTTCTTTGTGTTTTTAGCCTTGGTTTGCTTCTTCCTTTTTGCTTTGTTTGGATTATTCGAAAAATCCAAAAAGATTTTGCTTTGCTTGTTCTTCCTTTTGGTTCTTGCCTTTAAAAATCGAAAACCCAAAAATATTTGTTGTTCTTCTTTGGTTTTGTGAAGTTCGTTGCAGGGTTCAGCAGTCCTCAGTGGAGTTGGGTTTCATGTTATTATTCAAGCCACACAAGTGAAGGGAAATAATGAGGATTAATGACAGCTTGAGGTGTGGTAAGAGGTTGGTAACGAACTCCATTTGTTTTCATTTTTGTACATATACTCATCATTGTGGGCATGCTTAGTTTGTTCATGTAAGGTGTATGTCATTTATGGATGCTTAGTAGTTCTTGCTTTCTTATGATTAGCTCCAACTTGCTAATGGTTTGTAGCATGACATATGAATGTTTGCTTGCATTGTTCTATTCATAACTTGGTATGACACTGTGGTATCCTCCTCTGAATGTTTCACTTGAACTGACTTGGCACATGCTCACACATGCATATGACTGAAACAATAATCAGTTAAGCCTCGATGAATTATTTTGCCTCAGGGGTCTTGAATCACTTTCATGCCATAATTAGTCATGTTTTGTTGCAAGCATGATTATGACAGTTATTGCTCTCTCGTTTGTCGCTCCCTTACTATTGCTAGCCTTCACTTGCACTGAGTATGAGCTCTACTCATGTTTCCAACTCCCCAAAACCAATATTGCCAAAACTGTCCACCATACCTACCTATTAGCATCATTTGCTAGTCTATGCATATTCAGTATGCCTTGTTTTCTTCCGAATAAAATGTTTGCTTATTATGAGAAAGTTAGTTAGTAAAGCTCTCACGAACTTGATGGCACACTTTACTTTCTTGCACTTAATAATCTTGAACCATTGTGTCTATCTTTGTTGCGTATATGCTTGCTCTTTATGAGTTGAAGTTAGCAGAACCATGTATCATGGGGAATGCTTTAAACATTGCACTTATTATTCCTTTGATATCATGATTCTTTTGCTTATGGATCCCAGCGGTGTAAAATAAAAGGGGAACTTGTAAGATCATGGAGTTTGTATGTGTGTTAGAGAAACGCCTGGGCCGCTAGCCTAAGCCATGCCTAATGATGGTGGAAACTTGCAGCACAACCATAATGAGCATTCTATGAAGCATCCTTAATAAAAACCTATGCAAATATCAAATAAAAATATCGCTGAGATGCTCATTGTCTATTGCCTTGTCATTTGATATGGGATAGCTCCTGTGTCATGGGGCAAGGGGTACCCCGTTGGCGGTTCTCTATGATACATATGTACTTACAATGACAAGAGCTTACTTGTGACTGGAGTTGAGTAGCATGAGGTTCGGTACTCGTAAGCAAGGGGCATGAGATTTCAACTTATAACTTGTCAAGCATATCCTCTTAGTTGTGTCACTTTAACCTTAACCATTTAAAGATGCTTATGATAGGGGCAATAAGAGCTCAAAGCTAATGAGTACCATACTTTCAGCATTTGGAAGCCTTTCAAACTTTTCAAAACCTTTTACTTCCTTGTTGAGTCACCACTTATTCTATGAGCACTTTCTTGAGAGCATAGTTATCATTCTTAATGTAATATGCTTGTCTCAAAATTTGGATTAATTGTGTTATGACTTTGATGCTTGTATCTTTGATATCTTTACTTCTAGTCTTCACTTGAACTTCAGAGGTGCCTTGGCATTTATGTTTGCCCTACGATCAAAGGAAAGCGAGATACCACTCTATCATACCTTTTTATGAGCATTGCAATGTTGCTTATGTTTATGTTTCATGCTACTTACTATTTTTGAGTTAGAATCTCTTCATAGCTTGCAATGACTACTGAGTAACCTTATTTTCATACTCCTTATTATGAATTGACCAAGTACTTCATCATATGCTGAGAATATAAACATCTTATGACGCAAATGTGTTCGTGAAATAAGCTAAGCTTGGGGGGAGTTGATACGTCCAAAACGTATCTACTTTCCCGAACACTTTTGCTATTGTTTTTCCTCTAAACTTGTGTGATTTGGATACAACTAACACGAACTGACGCTGTTTTCAGTAGAATTACCTTGGTGTCTAGTTTTTGTGCAGAAAATCAACTATCAGGAAAAATCCCGAAAAATATGCCAAAATCCTATTTCACCGGAAGACTCACGGAGCCAGATGACGAGACAGAGGAGGGCCACGAGGGGCCCACACCACCTGGCCGTGCGGGCTAGGCCAGGCCGCGCCTGGGGGTGGTGTGGCCGCCTCGGTCACCCCCTCGGCCTCCCTCTTCACCTATAAGTTGCCTATTGACCTAAAAACCAAGGGGGGTTCGACATTTTTCCAGAAAGAGTTCCACTACGCCGCCACCACCAGATTCCGCGATTCAGAACCAGAAACTCTGTTCTGGCACCCTGTCAGGACGGGCAATTGGAGGAGATCATCGCCATCATCATCACCATCGCTTCTCCACTGACCATCCTTGTTTCCCCCATCTATGAGTGAGAAATCCCCTGTTGTAGGCTATCGGGATGGTAGGGATTGGATGAGATCGTTCATGTAATGGCATCAAATTGTTAGGGCATGGTGCCTAGTATCTATTATTAGTGCTTTTTAACTTTGTTGCAACTTGTTATGCTTAATGCTTGTCACTAGGGCCCGAGTGCCATGATTTCGGATCTGAACATGTTATTGATTCATTATGATAGTATTGTTTATGGTCTTACCTATAAGTTGTATACACATATTGTTGTCTGGAACCAAAGGCCCCAAAGTGATAATAATTGGGATAACCAGAGGGAATGGCTTTGATGTGAGGATCACGTGTGTTCATAGAGTGTTAATGCTTTGCTCTGGTGCTCTATTAAAAGGAGCACCTTAATTGCTAGTAGTTCCCTTGAGGCCCCGCTGCAAACGGGCTGGCAGGACAAAACATGTTGTGCAAGTTCTCATTGCGAGCACGTATGACTATATATGGAACACATGCCTATGATTTTCTAGTACTTGGATGCTTTATCTTATTTATCTACAAATGCCCTATGTCTTGATTGCTATATGAATTGTCTTGTCCATGCAACACCCGTCCATCCATCCCTATGCCTACCGCGCTTTAATCCTACTGTTTACAACAATTGTTACTACTATCTTTACTTTTACTACTGTTATTACTTTGCTATTGCTATTACAAAATTGTTGCTACTGATAAACTGATGTGAGCAAGATTGTTTCCAGGTGCAGCTGACTTGACAACTCAGTTGTTAAGGCTTATAAATATTCTTTGGCTCCCCTTGTGTCGAATCAATAAATTGGGTTTTACTTCCCTCAAAAATACTGCGATACACACCCGATACTTGTGGGTCATCAGATTGCACCCAAGTTGAGTGAAAAGTTGCTGTTGTTGAAAGAAGCCTTTGCGAGGACTAAGATGTCCTCGTCATGGAGTCTCGTGAACTCATTTCGTGCCTACAAGATGTTAGCAATAACATAGAACAAATAGGGAATTGCAGGGTGTTGAATTTTCTTCCCCTTGCTCACTCTAGAAGTGAAGCTCATTCTATTATAATATTGTTCAGGGGAAGGGTCTAAGCCAGTAAAGGATGGGCGCAAGTCATTATCATTATTGTTTGGCAAATTAAAGCATACACACCATTCATCTAGTGATAAAGTGTAATTGTTGTTCATAAGCCGAAAAGAAATCGGGTCCTCTGCATGCCATAGTTTAATGGTGCTTTGCAAAGAACTTAAAAATTCGATGGTTGACCGGCGATAAGTAGGCACATTATTGAATACAAAGTTTTGCAGGACAACCCTATTGCAAAGTAAATTGAAGTCATTGGAAATACTGACTTGGTTCAATATAATGGGGGCAAGCCCACTTGGTTGCCTTCACTTCTCGATTCTTGATCCCGTCGAAGCGATCACATTGGAGCTCATTCCTGAACCTTATCCCCATGCATTCTTGAGCGAAAGCCCGAGAAGTGCTAGCGACGACACGAGCACGAGTTTGGATCCTTGTGTTCATCATCTAAAAATAATAAGGAAAATAGAACTTTTTTATCCAACAATAGTAGGCATAACATATTCCTCATCATAGCGCACTAAAGAATCCCGACAAAATAATAATCTAGGCAAGAGAATCATGGCAATTAGTTCATAGTAGGTCTTACTCTAGATTGATAATGATAAGAGATCAAAGATGAATTTGCAAAAAGTAATTGGAGGATCGGAGGAGAAACATACTGTAGATCACTTGTGTGCGAGGAAATCGAACAAAATTGAGTAGAGATGAAGCTCTCTTTAGGTTTTTGTAACACCCCAGCATTTAGGAACCAACAAAGGGTAGAAATAGGAATCTAAGCATGTGCATGCATTCATCTGTAAAATTGGGGAATTTTTTCGCCAAACAAAAACTTAAAGAGATCAGAGTTTCTTTCACTATCTAGAGGTAGGAATAGATCTTTCTAGTGATTGCTACAAACTTTGACATGACCTTTAGGAATTAATGATAATTTGAATTCAAATTTGAAATTTAAATCATGTGGAAGATATTTGAAAATTATAAATTAGTAAAATTACATTGTTTTCCAAAATGATTAGTAATACTGTTTGATTATAGTAATGATAGATTAAACAATAATAAGAAATTAAGACAAAGAAACTCAAGTAAGAAATGAATTCTTATTTCTTTATTTCATAATAATATTACAAGGTGAGACAAATACACCAAATAAGAATATTACATGAAATAAATTCTAATGAAATAAAACTTTATTAAATTATAGAATATATTTACAAGATTCTTTATAGAAGAATAAGAAGAAGATTACAATAAATACCTAGACTACCTATCTACTCCTATACTAAATCCTGAGCTCCCAGATCTTTGTTCCTGCCAAATAAAAGAAGCTAAAAGAGAAACAATATGTTAAATTGTTAGTTTTACTCTCAGTAGAGAACAGTGTGGCGCACTGTTCTTATTACATAATTGAATATATAAAAGGGGCAAGTTTCACCAATATGTAGTATCTGTTCTTTCAACTCAGAAATGCTTCAGTACCACATCATAAGGCAAGTATAAAGGGGCAAGTTTCACCAGGACAATAACTAGTAAAAGGATAGAAGTGAAAATCAATTCACTTGATCTGATCAAATAGGACAAACAGTAAAGAAAATTACTCTGCTAACTGCATGCTATGTGTTGTCGATATAGCAGCAACAGCCTAGCAGTCAAAAGGGAACACTCTGCCGAAGCACAACTACTAGTGATCTCATTCTATCCCCACATTCTCAGGCACACAACCAAGAACACATTGAGCTTGACAAATTTCCAAAAAATCCACCAGCCAATACACACAATAAACCATCGAATCATCCACTAGATGGTGACATAAGGAGGGGGTGGTGTGGGAGGATAGCAAGGAAAATTACAAGATCACAGGAGCTAGGAGGAGCAAGACCAGTACCAGGGGCTGCAAAACAAGCTCTAGGGATTGATCAATCCACCAAGATCAACCAACACTACAACATCACCAACAATCAAGTTGTGTGGTGAGTCCATACAAAACCATCACCCAAGTGGGGTGTAACCATCACATAAGGAATTAAACAAAGCCAACAATCAACCTTTGCAAACCACACCAAGATCTCAGTCTGTGCATCACTGATCTTGGATAACAATACATGTTTTTATATCCACATATACAACATCCTTAAGTGAATATTTCTGGGCACATCTTATAATAGTAGCACCTCAGAAACTATTTCATCTTAAAGATCTATATTAAACAACATAGCTATCAAATCATCTTCTTAAGAGCTATAAGAATCATTGTCTTAAACTGATTATCAAGGCACACTTGGGAGGGAAATAGTAGGTACAAACCTTAGTTCTATCTAGCATAGTCTCAGACCAGCATCATGGACTAAACTATTTGTTCAATATAGTTAAAGATAACAAAAATCTTTTCTAGCTTACCAACTAAGCCAATTCTTAGCAAAGCTCATGAAAAGCCTATTCAAAAATAGGAAGTGTGTACCAATCCCAGGATGGTGTCTATGAGATCCAGGCACATGGCTTAATAGGATTGATAGGATACCCTTATCAACAAGTTGCAACTTCTTTTTCGGAAGCTCATTCGAAAATAACTCTAAGGTTAAGCGTGCTTGGCCTAGAGCAATTCTAGGGTGGGTGACCGACCAGGAAGTGGGTAACTGGGTGCACACGAGTGAGGCCAAAGTGTGCAGAAAAGACTAGTGTTGGTATGTGGGGCTAGTCTAGATATCCTATTAAGCTGCCAGGAGTGACACCCCCGGGCCCAGGAGTGGACGGGGTGTTACAAGTGGTATCATAGACGACCCTTGCGATTACACGGGTGTGTGCGGGTCAGTGGCGAGACATGTGGAGCATGGAGCGTGTGGCCCGGAGTGGACACGGCATGGCACATGTGCCGGCACTAGACGCACATACGCGTGCCAAGAGGGAACGTTCCTGGGGTGTGCTTGATCGAAGAGGGCATCGATCTTCTAAAGGGTGGGTGTATGTGAGATCTAGGCACATGGCTTAATAGGATTGATAGGATAGCCATATCAACAAGTTGCAACTTCTTTTTTGGAAGCTCATTCGAAAAGAACTATAAGGTTAAGCGTGCTTGGCCTAGAGCAATTCTAGGATGGGTGACTGACCGGGAAGTGGGTAACCGGGTGCGCACGAGTGAGGCCAAAGTGCGCAGAAAAGACTAGTGTTGGTCTGTGGGGCCAGTCTAGATATCCTATTAAGCTGCCAGGATTGACACCCCCCGGGCCCAGGAGTGGACGGGGTGTTATAGTGTCACAACAATTTGTTTGGTAAGCAATCCAAGCAAACAAGCTATATAAATCATTTTCCTAGAACAAATAATTAGGAATCATTTTTACATCTGAACATTCTATCATGCAAGATTATCTGAGAATCATCAGAGTATAAAATCAACTCCACTCTGAACATATCAATACATGCTAGTGTATTTAAGGGTTCAGTTAACAGCTACTGATAGGGCCACTGTCAGTACTAATAACACTAAACAGAAGTGAAATCCACAATTCTAGGACTAATCAATAACCATCTCAGAATAACATGTTATCAAGGGATGAACCCTAACACAGAGGGATGAACCCTAAAGTAGGGGATGATCATAGTCAGGCCTCACATGCTGCAAGCACACTAGAGTGAGTAGGAGGGGGGAGAGAGTGAGGAACTTACCAGAGGTCCTCGCTATGAGGAATAAGAGTCACCGACGAGTGCGCACACTACAGCATGGGGAGCACCCGAGGGCGCTGCAACCCGTGCCAAGCCATGGGGCGGTGGCCACGGCTACACGAGCAGCAACGGTGGCACCACAACATCACCAGACCCACGACACAACACCATAGGGACGGCTGAACACCACATCACCGACAAACCACCAAACCCTAAGGTTCGGGGTGGAGCCGGCCTGTCTAGAAGAAGGGCCCAGCAACAAATCGAGCAGTACGAATCAGTGGAGCAGCGTCAACTACCTCGTCATGCACCACGGCAGCGGCCGGAGAGGCCTGGGGAGGCTGGAATCGCGTGGCGATGGCATCGACATCACAACGCCATAACATGGGCGAGAGAGAAGGGAGAATGCGTGGGAGCAAGGAAGGGAACGAGTGAACTAGGTCGATATGGGCCAATACCACTTGATACGATTAGGTTTGATCAGCCAAGGTGGGCCAGGTCAGGGCTGGGCCAGCCCAATGGGCTAGGTCGAGATTTTTAAAGAAAAATCTAAAATAATTTATTAAAAGACCAAAATACCCCTAGGACATAATACGTTCTAAGAAATAACACAAAAATCCTAAAAATACAAATAATATGTCTATGAGTTCACAAAAATATAAGCTACCAAGTAAAATTAAGAATTCTATTTTATTTGAATAAATATAGGTTAAATATTTTTATAATAGATATTCCTTAAGGATTTTTTATAAAAATAAATCAAATGCCTAAAAATAAATGAAATTGATTTTTATCCTTCTAAATTATTATATTATTTTATAAAAATATTAAATTGCTATTTAGATCAATAAAAATATAATCTTAGAAATTTAAATGATTATTCACAAAAAGAATATTAAGAAAATTATGGTAAGAGTTAAAATTAAATAAAAATAAGTTTTAAACTCTTATATTCTTACATTACACTACAAAAAATAGTGAATATAATATTTATAAAATCTTTGGAATTAACCTTTACCAAATCTTTTATTTAAATAAAGGAATATAAGGATTTAATAAAGTGGGTAAAACACACAAAGAAGATAATTAATAAATGATGCATTGCATTACTATGCATATTCATTATTGCCTCTTTAAATATTGTCCTTATCGGGCAATAATGGTGTTTTGTAGAAGTAGAACCTCAAGGTGGAGTGCAAGCATCCGACTTCACTACCTTGCAATCACAAGGCAAGTTCATCACTTGCTCATGTCCTTTGATGAGTCCTTATCAAAGTATTTACAAATTGTGTGTTATCATCTATGTTCTAAAGAAAAGAAAGAAAATACTGTTTTTCCAAATAAATGAAATGCTATTATCATCCTAAGAGATGATAAATATAAGATATGCAATGGAACTTAGGTATCCAATTACATGAGAGTCACCATAGGAATTAACAACCCACGACATCAGTGATTCTAGTGCGGTATAATACGCGTTAACCATGAGGTTCGGAATGGGACTGAGAAGTCAGCTGGATCTTCTTCCTTTCATATGTAGGCAAGATAACCTTAACGTGACGCTGGGATTCCTTATGCGGATCCAACATATGGGTGGGCACCCTTAGGCCCCACGATTTTGGTATCTAGATTATTTGTGAGCAGCTACCGGAGGTATAGTCAGAATGTTATGGAGCTTGCTAGGGGCATAACCGGCTCATAGAGTCTTCGGGAACTCATCAGGGTTATAGCTTGCCCGAAAGGGGGCTTAGAGAAGATGTAGCTCGACCCGAAGGATCGTGCAGACATATGGGGTCGTGTAGGGGAACAATGATTGTCTTGGATCACCTACCGGGCCCCACATCACGAAATTGTGGACGGGAAAGTACACTCGGTTGTGCAACAAGGAGTTGATCTCTCACAGGAAAAGTAACGCACCTCTGCAGAATGTAAGAACTGTAACTGGTTACTCCTTTTTCTGGGAAGGAACTTCGAACGCGACAAGAATGGAACTCCATGAAGTTCTAGTCAACCTATGAAGACTTATGGGCATAGTTTTTGGATAATAAAATCAATCTTCAAAAAAATGTTTATGAAAACTGCATAGTGCCAAGGACTGATAGTCCAAGGTGGTAGATAGAGCATCAAACTTCCCACCTTGCATATAATGAACTTGTTGGGTAACGCTGTTACTCACTCTTTCCTTTGATCCCCTGCTTAGACTCTAAGGAGCCAGAAGATACTCTGATGTACGCTACTGAAGGACCAGAGAATGTCTACTATGAGGAACCATACCTATCCAGAGGAGTGGAAGGGGTGAACTATGAAATACATTATGGAGTGGTGGTCAATGAGTCCAAGTAGTTAACTTAGTTATTAGTAAACCAATTGAGCCGAGAAGCATAAACTTTATATAATAAGTTGCTGAGGTCAATTCGGAGTATGAGTTTGAACTTTGAATCTTCCGCTGAAACTTCTTAAGTTTGGTTTGTAATTTTGAATCACTTGAAGTCTCGAACTTCTGGTATTGTAATAATAATGAGTGTGTAAGTTTGTAATATGGACCCACAATGTTTCTGTTGTACCACTCCGAGGGATGTGATATTTACGGAACGGTGTTCTGTGGATGTCATGTCAACGACTATATTGTACTACACATGCAATGGTATGCTGGGTCATCGCAGTTGGTATCAGAGAAATTGCTTTGACCTTAGGTTGGGAACCTAGTAAAGGGAACTACTTGTAGGAGTGTAGGAGCTACAGTAAAGAGTTCTCTAGATTATATGATGAATATTCAATTGGGAATATTTCGTTATATCTTTTAGTGCGACAATTCTTTATTATGATGCATCATTATAACTAATGGTTACTAATTATGAATATTTTGTATACAGTGAAAATGGCACCAAAGTTTCCAAAACAGACTTTGGTAAGGAAAGAAGAGATTCTCGATGATTATTAGGGGACTTTAACTGAACAACTTCGATAGCTTTTGAGGGTTTTTGGTTGTACAACTACTATTCTAGTTAGTACCTTGATATACCATGATGGGCGAATGTTATCCAAATATCGTGTTAGTATCCATCTACTAGAAAAGCTTGGTTTATATCACAATTTACCTATGGGTGAAGGTAGAAGTCACCTAGCAGCATATCATGTTGCTATTCTGGAGGCGATATCCAATATTCGGGAGCACAAATCCCAAGAGTTAGCTGGAAGCACATTCGCTGTGATTCCTCATGACTATATAGACATGGAGCTAGTCCCGGATCATCTTACTTTAGTAAAGAAGCATCCAAAATTAGCTTCCAAGTTTATGGATCAGTATGGACTGATAGTTGGGTGTTTGTATGAGTCACATCAGGTTATTGTGGAGGATAAGAATGATATGCTAGAGGAATTAACTAATCCTGACTGAAGGGAGAAGTTAGCATCTCAACTAGAGAACGAAGAAGTGGGTAGGGTTAGCCCAAATTTTAAGGATATACCTATAGATCTAGCACCTTTCACACCATATCCTTATTCACCTATGCCAAAACCCACTAGATATCCGGATGTGGGTGATGGCCCAAGATATTTCGAGCTTGTTGGGGAACCCCAAGAGGAAGGTATGATGAGCACAGCAGCAAGACCAAGGTTTAATCGAACTGGTAGGAGCAAGGAAACACCCCAAAGGTGTTGCTAGCTGGACTTTGGCAGGGCGCACTACCAGCGTCAGCAGCAACGTGGACAACACAACCACAGAACTCTGTCCCAAACTTACAGTGAGGCTGTCAATCTCACATGTTTTGATAAAAACAAAAGATTAAATGTATCGAGTGGAAGAAAATAATAGTTTGCAAGAAAGTAAACACAAAGTAGTAAACAATTGATTGTAGATTAATGGTAAAAGAAAGGACCGGGGTCCATAGTTCACTAGTTGTGGCTCTCCTTAAGATAGATGACATGTTGGGTGAATAAATTACAGCGGGGAAATTGACAAACATCGAGAAAACAATATGCATATACTACTCATCTTGACTCCTTTGAGATTCGATTGGGCATTACAACATTATACATAGACCGTAATCCAACTGCATCTATGACTAATAATCCACCTTCAGGTTATCATCCGAACCCCTTCCAGTATTAAGTTGCAAGCAACGGATAATTGCATTACGCATTGCATGTAAAGTAAACAATACGATTGTTCTATGAACAAAGGATTGTTGTTTTCTCCCTACTAGCAACATCACATCTAGTACCTTAGAGATTTCTGTCACTTCCCCAGATAACTAGAGGCATGAACCCACTATTGAGCATAAATACTAACTCTTGGAGTTGCTAGCATCTACTTGGCCAAGATAGCTACTAACGACGGAAAGCATGCAAGATCACAAATAACAAAGACATGATAGAATCAATAATCAATCTGAAATAGCATCTCAATATCCATCGTCGGATCCTCGCAAACACAACATGTAGGATTAAAAATAGATGATCTTGATCATGAACGGAGCTCACAAGATCTAAACATGATAGCACAAAGAAGGAGAACCAGCCATCTAGCTACTACATGGACCCGTAGTCCAGAGATGAACTACTCACGCATCACACCGGAGGCTTGCATGATGATGAAGAAGGCCTCCAGGGTGAATTCCCCTCTCCGGCAGGGTGCCGGGAAGAGCTTCAGATCCCTCCCGATCTAGGTATGGATATGACGGCGGCTACAGACTCTTTCGTGGAATTTTGATCAGGTACTTAGGGTTTCTGTATCGGAGGCATCTTATAGGTGAAATGGGAGGCCGAGGGGGTGCCTAGGGCGGCCAGACCACCCCCTGTCGCGGGCCAGGCGGGGCCGCGTGGCCAGGTGATGTGGCGACCCCCTGGCCCCTCTCCGTCTCGTATTCTGGCTCCTTGTGTCCCTCGGTGAAAAACTGGCTTTGGCTTTTGTCCCGTCCAATTCCGAGAATATTCATTTTCTGACTTTCCTGAAACCAAAAACAACAGAAAATATGCAGCTGGCACCGTGGCTCTTGTTAATAGGTTATTCCAAGAAGGTGTATAGAAAATACTCCAAAGTTGGAACAAAACACAAGAAAGTAGATAAAACCAAGCATGGAACATCAAATATTATGGATACGTTAGCAACGTATAAACATCCCCAAGCTCAACTCCTACTCGTCCTCGAGTAGGTAAGTGATAAAAAGAAGGAATAATTTTTTAGGTGACATGCACCATCATAAACTTGATCAAAAAACATTGATAGCTGGGTTCATAGTACTTCAATCATAACATGAAAGATAAAGTTCTAAAAATAAGACAAAGCAACTATGTTGCAACATGAAAATGCACAAACAAAATATTCATGAATAACAATGCTTTGCAAGACGTTTGTTTGTTTCACCTAAAGAAAACATAGCATAGTGGCATTCAGCTTGTCCCTCATAGAGTAGCAAACATAAATGCATATGACACCTTCAAAGTTCATAAGAGTGACTAGATACGAATAGTTTAAAACAAGCAATATAAAAGCTATGCATCAATCAAAGAGTCTTGGGACAATGCACATAGAACTAAGAATGGCCACTATACTCTCAAAGTAGGTGCATAAAGATAGAAGACGGAGACTCAACATAGAAGTAAAAGAAAGGCCTTCATAGAAGGAAGTAGGGATTCAAGTCTCATAAAGAGCTTCCAAAAATTATGGTACTTATTAGCTTTCAGCTCTCATTGCCCCTATCATAAGCATCTTGAAGTGATTAAGGTTAAGGTGAACAAACTATGGTGTATATGCTTGACGAAGTATAAGTTGGAAATCTCATGTCCCTTGAATACGAGGGCCGCTCCTCATGCTACTCAAGTTTAGTCACCGATAAGTTCTTGTCATAGTAAGTACATGTGTATCATAGAGAACTGCCAACGGGGTACACCTTGCCCGATGATACGGAAGAATCCCCATATCAAAATGACAAGGCAAGCAGACAACGAGCATCTCAGCAATCTTCTTATTTACCATGGGAATATGGTGCTTTTTTCTCTCTTTCCACTTTTCTCATATCATTTTTCTTTCTTTTTCTCTTTTTTTATCAATATCTGACTCTTTTTTTATAAGAAGAATGCTTCATAGACAACTCATTATGGTTACGCTACAGGTTTCCACCATGACGACATGGATTAGACTGGCGGCCCAGGCGTTTTTCTAACACACATACATAACTCCATGGACTTACAAGGTCCCCTTTCATTTCACACCGACGACATCCATAGACAAAAGAGCATGATATCAACTAGGTGCAAAGTACAAGTGCAATGTTGAAAGCGTTCCCCATGACAGCATGGTTCTACTAATCCCCAACATATAAGTGCAAGCATATACAACATAGACGACACAATGGTTCAAGTTTATTAAGGGCAAGAAAATTAAAGTGTGCTATCAAGTTCGTGAGAGCTTTAATCACTAGTTTTCTCATAACAAGTTAAATTCGGAAGGTAAAAGAAGCATGAATATACTTGGAATATCATATGCTAATAGGTAGGAATGGTTGACTCTTTGGAATAACTTGGTTTTAGGAGTTGGATGCATGAGTGGAACTGATACTTGGCTATGGAGGCTAGCAAAAGACTGGGAGCGACCAACTAAGAGAGCAATAATGGCCATAATCATGCAGAGTGACAAAACATCATTAATCAAAGTATAAAGTGATACTACAAGTTGAAAACTAAAGGATCATAAAGGCTATGGTGACTTGGGATAGTCATAACATGGTGTGAGCATGTACCAAGTCAACCCAAATAAAGCATCAAGGGAGAATACCACAATACTATGCTTTAATATGCTAAAACAACGCATGATTCTTCAAAGGCACATTAAGCAATCTCAATTGTTTATAACCTGTCATGCTATAGCAAAGAATACTAAGCATAAAGCCAAAAAAATATCAAGCATGGCATGACAAAGCATAGGCCACAGTCCAAAACAAGCTCTCTTTACCACTTAAGCGTGAACTTTCCTACTCTTTTCCAATCCAAACCAAACTATTTGAAAACCAATGTATGAAAGAAGGGGTCCAACCAATTTATTCAACAAACTAAGAAAACAAAGCAAACGAAAAACCAAAAAGAAAACGAAAAAGAAGACACTCCAAGAACAACACAAGTGTGCATTAAACAATAAAAATGAAGTGTTTGGAAGAAACCTGGGATTTTTATTGATGAAGAAGGGGATGCCTTGGGCATCCCCAAGCTTTGACGCTTGTACTTCTTGGATATTTATTGGGGTGACACGAGTGGCATCCCAAATCTTGAGATTTAGTCCATCCTTCATCTCATTACTCACTCCTTCCATACACCTGAAATTTTTTCCTTCATACAAAACTTCACACAATCTTTATTAGCAACATTAGTGCACTCAAGATAATATGTCTTAAGGTTCAGTTCTAATACCAAATAAACTTCCATTAGAACACTAGCTACTGTGGCACTTCCCTCAAAAATCTCAATTCCCCAAAAGAATTCAAAAAGGAACCTACAAGAAGTAAATGCAGAAAATGGCAGGAATCTATGAAAACAGACCAGCAGGTAAGGACAAATTTTTTCGAAGACCTTCTGTTGCTAAAATCAAAAAGTGTTGAACTAACGGAAGTTAGATAACAACCTGGGGAAGAATCACAAAAATTCATGTCTCAAAAGGACGTATAGAGATTTTACACGAATTTTTACGATGAAGCACATAAATCTGTTTCAGGACAGCAACTTTCCCAATCATTACTTCTCTCTCATTAGAGGTTACTCTTGGCACAAAAAGCAAATAAAAAGGATAAGGAGCGGTTATTACAGAAGTAATAACTTCCAAGACTCATCTAAAACTTTTGGGTTATCTTCCAATAAGTACTTTTCTTTAACGCCTTTAAGTTAGGCATAAGAAGCAAGAAATAGAATCAAGTGTTCTCAAATGAAGAAGCATTAAGAGTAAATTTTGTTTTCATAGGAGGGGCAAAAGAAATCTTCTCTCTCTTCTTAGGGAAGTGTTCTATACCTTTCTTGAGTGGGAGTTGATATTTAATGGTGCCTTCTTTGATATCAATAATGGCACCAACAGTTCTAAGAAAAGGTCTTCCCAAAGTAATAGGACAAGAAGGATTGCATTCAACATCCAAAACATAGAAATCAACGGGGACATAGACATTGTTAACCATAATAAGAACATCATTAATACTCCCCATGAGTTTCTTTTTAGCATTATCATCAAGTGGGACATTCAAATAGCAATCTTCCAATGGTGGAAAATCAAGCATATCATAGATCCTTCTAGGCATAATAGAAACACTACTATCAAGATCACATAAGGCTTTGAAATCAAAATCATTCCCTTTCATATTAATGATGGGTTCCCAACCATCTTCTTGTTTTATAGGAATAGAAGCTTTATGTTTCATCTTTTCTTCTTTAATCTTTATGAGAGCATCAGTAATGTGTTTTGTAAAAGCCATATTCATAGAACTAGCATTAGGACTTTTAGCAAGCTTTTGTAGGGTCTTAATAACTTTAGAGATATTCCAACCTTCAAGATCAAAATCATAATTATCATCTAAAGTAGTAGAGCTATTACTAGCTTCAACACTAGTGGTAGTGATAGTAGAAACACTAATGTTTCTAGCAATTTCATCTTCTCTTTCCCACTTAGCATGCAATTCAGCTAATAGTCTAACATTTTCACCAATTCTAACTTGTATGGCATTAGTAGCTGCAAAGGTATTCTCATTAGTTTCAGGTTTAGCAGTCAATTTATTCAAAGAAGATTGAGCTTCAGCTAATGATGCTATATTTCTTTCAGCATTAAAGAGTTTCTCCTCAATAGTTTTATTGAAAGCAGTTTGTTTACTAATAAAATATTTAAGCATAACTTCAAGTTCAGAGGGTGCACTCTTATTATTGTTGTAGGAATTTCCATAAGCATTACCATTGTTGGGAGGATAAGGCCTATATTTGTTGTTACCAAAATTATTCTTATAGGCATTGTTGCTAAAATTGTTATTCCTTATAAAGTTCACATCAACTTGCTCTTCTTGAGCAACCAAAGAGGATAAGGGAAAATTATTTGGATCAATATGGGCTTTCCCATTAACAAGCATAGACATAACAACATCAATTTTATCACTCAAGGAAGAGGTCGCCTCAATAGAATTTACCTTCTTACCTTGTGGAGCTCTTTCAGTATGCCATTCAGAATAGTTAACCATCATATTATCCAGAAGCTTTGTTGCAGCACCCAAAGTAATGGTCATAAAGGTACCTCCAGCAGAAGAATCCAATAGATTTCTTGAAGAATAGTTCAATCCTGCATAAAAAGTTTGGATAATCATCCAAGCAGTAAGCCATGTGACGAGGGTTTAATTCATCAATGCCCATTGTTATGGACTTGGGTTTTGGAGAAGGAGGGAGTGCTGGAAGCATCAATCAACTAGAAAACAAGCACACAGGGATGCAAGGTTTACCCAGGTTTAGGCCTCGTAGAGGTCCCTACTACTGCTTGTCTACTCGTGGAATTAATAGAGGAATCGAAGATTACAATGGTGCGCAGATGCAATCTGGCGAGGGTTGTGGAAACTAGGGTTGCGTGTGTCCTCCTCGCCGCCCCCTCATAGCCTTTATATAGATAGGCTAGGTCCCAGGTAGCAGGTCGAGTCAGTTACAGGTTAGGGTTTTCCCTTTAAACTTTCTATCTTTAGCTTCTTCATGTTCCGTAAGCAATCGAGAGTCCGTAGGTTACTCGAGTTCTCCATTTGGGCTTTGACAACGCCGTGGGCTTCCGCTGTATTCAGGTCGTATATACCAAGCTCGAGTACCTGTAGGGTATACCCATGTCAGTAGCCCCCGAGTGTCCAGTGGGATCGTAGATTCGACTGGGGACTTTATGAAACCTTTTGAGTGCATGAGTGAGTATTTTTTCGACTGCTCTGTTTGTGTCTTAGGGATTGTTGATGTGCGTGCCTGATTTAACCGATGTATCGGTATCAGTTAACTACCTTAGGGTAAAACAACACAATCTACTAGAACTCGAGTCCCCGGACTCGAATTCGGAAAAGTGCTGGTGTAATTCGACTCAAGTCGTGGAGGTCTTACAGGAGTCGAATTCCAGTATATGGGTGGGAGCACTCGACGCGTCCGTCAAGGCATGTTCATCGTACCTATAGGCACAATTATATTTCCGGTAGTGTGCAGCGAATGTGTTGCCAGGCCTTATTGAGGTCTTATCTTCACGCTGCAAGCGCGACATCCGAATTTTGTCATCGCGGAGATGATTTGGGTGACCTAGGAGGCGCAGTCTCCTTGTACGGAAAAATCATGAGGTGGTGTCGCCATAAACTTCGAGTGTGGATGTTATCGACACACAGTACGATGTACAAATAATCATAGGGTACGCGACCAGTGCTCCCTATGGGAGTAGCCCCTGAGTGCCTGGTTGAGTCGAAGACTCAGGTAGGGACTAAAGAACTTTTGCGACTGCTGTCATCTTTTGTTTGCTTTTTCAGTCAAATTTATTTCCGGCGCTCCCTATGGGAGTAACCCATGTCCATAGTAGAGTCTCAGATTCGAGTGGTTGGGTATGCTTTGAATATCCGTAGTCCTGCAGAGAAGAAAGAAAAATAAAAATCGTAGGGTGCGCGGCCAGCGCTCCCTATGGGAGTAGCCCCCAAGTGCTTGGTGGAGTCGAAGACTCGAGCAAGGACTAAAGTAGTCGAAGTCTTCTGCTGCTCAATTTTTGATGACATCAGTGCTGACGATGTGATGATCTCAGTTGCTCGTGTGAGCGGGTTTGACGGGACGTGACAAGCGGTGGGTCCCATTTTCTGACCCTGACTTGACCGGGCGTACATAATCTTTGTTTTAACTGCGCCTCCTCGATTCCACGCGTAATGGGGGTAGTGGGGGACGGTTCGCGCTTTGGGTCCTCCACGTGTCGATCATGATGGGCGGCACGCGTCTGATAGGGTTTTTGCTGGCCATTGGATTACATCTTCCAGGGGGTTAAGTAGCAATGCTACGGCGGTAATTTTTCCCATCTGCTCATTTCTCTGCCTTTGCCTTCGTCGCCATTGCCGCTGCTCCTCTGCTTCCTAGAGTTCATCTTCTTCGTGGCACTGGACCAGCTCCGTGTATTCCCTAGTTACTTCCTCAGGTCGCATCGCCACCGCAAGATGGGGAAGAAGAAAGGAGGTGCCGCGGCTGAATCCGCCGCTGCTACTGTCATTGCCAAGAAGAAGGGTAGCTCCGCCGCTGCGGGCACCAGCGCCGCCGTCGCCGGGAAGAAGGGCGTGGGCACTCGCGTCACCAATGGCGCGTGGCGCGCGTCCATTATCAAGTCTTCTGAGCTCCGTCTCCTACACCAAGACGGAGTTCTGTCTTCCGCGGTTGCTGACTCGCGAGTCCCAGGTGGTGCCCCTTGTCCTCCTGCTGGTTTCCGGGTGATGTTCCTAGCATTCATCATCCGCGGTCTTTCTCTGCCCCTGCATCCTTTCTTTAGGGGCCTCCTTTGTTTCTATGGGCTCCAGTTGCACAAGCTGTCCCCCAACTCCATCCTCCATGTTGCTTGCTACATTACACTTTGCGATTGCTGGCTCGGAATTGAGCCACACTTTGGTCTCTTCAAGCTGAAGCGCCAGTCGGTGTCTGGCTCCGTAGTCTACGATGTAGGAGGCTGCGGTATCCACGTCGACTCCGCCATCATGTATTTTGACATTAAGCTCATGGCATCCGTCCAAGGGTGGAGGGACAAGTGGTTCTACATCCGTGACCAGAAGGACGACGGAGACCACTTTGGAATCGCACCTTTCGATCCTGCGACGCCGTGCAAGAGGAGGTGCTCCTGGAAGAACGTGGTGATGCCCCGACGAGTCTGTGGAAATAGATGTGCTGTACGAGCGCGTCTGCGACCTCGAGAGTCACATGGGTAAAGAAGAGGGAGGCTGCGCCCTTATTTGCACGTGGTTGCGTCGTCGCGTCCAGTCCCTGCAGGCCAGAGTCCACCCTATGTTCTAGTGTGCTAGCACGGACGATGTCACTCGCGTATCTGCCGATGGCATTTCCGTGAGTGAGGTAGATAAAAGGGTGCGACTGGTCACCAAGTACACTGCCAAGGATGTGCTCCCCAGTGAACTAGTCGTACCTCCATTCGATGCTGCTAATCCTCTTCCTGAGGTATGGTTGTGCTACGAAGTAGCTTTGTTTGTCGAATGCTTCTTTTTTCTTGACTTGTGCTAACATGTTTTCTGTTTGCAGGATTGGAGGGTGTCACCCTGTATGCCCCCTCTTCCTGAGGGGGTTATTCCTCGTGAAGCCTTGGAAGAGGACGAGTCGGAGTCGACCGTCCCATTTGAGGTGGAGGAGGAAGCCCCCGAGTCCAGAAGTCCGGACACTCGCAAGCTTTTCGCGCAGCAAGGATTTAGATGCATCATCTCCTTCGACTCCGGAAGGTCCAGCTATTGGTGCAAAGTTGCCGATACCTACCATTCCTGTGAGTGCTGTGGCGCCATCTTCTCGCAAGAAGATGCGGCTGCCGAAGGAGTCGTCATCGGAGTCGGAGGGTCAAACCTTCGATTTTGACAAGTTTGATTGGTAAGTATACAATTCTTCTCTTTGGTTCTTCTTTGGAGTTGGATTTTCTTGATGTTGGTTTTGTTCTGCAGTCAACCGACATCGTCATCTTCTGGCGATGTCCAATTTTTGGAAGAATCTGGAGTCGCGACTTCCAAGAAGGTGGCTGACTCCTTCTCCTCCATTGGCGGCCCACTCCGGGCATAATTCATCAAGTTATCCACACGATGTGGAGCATCAGATGGTTATCCGGACGACTGCACGTCAATCGACTTCAGAGTCACTGGAGGATCATGTATGCATAGTGCTGCTTCTTCTGATTTTTGCAGTCAAATTTATCAGTCATACCATCCGCTGATCCTTTACCGTTTCTCCCGTCACAGCTCATTGTGAAGGAAGCTGCTCGTCTGGCAGAGCAAGTGCTTGCGATGGGTTGCCAACATGCAATGCTGGACAATCGCCATCGCGCGGTTGAAAGTGAGTGTTTTTTGCTTCTTCTTTTTCATCCTTGTGATATACTCGACTGACGGTTTGTCTTTGTTTGTTTCGCAGCTGAACATAATGCGCTCCTTTGCGATTCCGCTTCCCTCAAAAAGGCGCTCACCGCGGCAGTGAGGGGCCGCGATGAGGCAGTCACAGCGCTTGACGAATCGCGGAACCGCGAGGAGGATTTGCGCGCCTCCATCGTGGCTAGGGAGAAGTTGTTCGAAGAACAACTTTTCTCGATTGCCAAGGCCCTTTCAGGTATTCCCTCGTCTAGATTTTCGTTGTGTCCCTTTCTTTCGAATTTGTTATTGTGCTGACTTTTGCGGCAACACTTAGTTCTTGTGTAGATGCCGACGGTATGAGTTTCGATGCTCAGGCGCTCCGTCGCGATGATGCCTTGGTAGGTGCCATCTCGGCAGTCGAAGATCGCAGTACTTCCATTCAAGGGACTCTGATAAAGGCCAAGGGCGTACTCAGTCGCCTCCATGAGGAGCTAACGCCCAAAGCTAAGTTAATCGAAAATGTAGATGATCTGGTGGAGTCCCTTGCTGGATGCATTCCTGCAGGCTTCAAGAACTCACTCCGTGCGGCTGGCGCTTCGATGTCACTCGCGATGGTTCAAGCCCATGGAGTCGAGGTTGATCCTGCTACGGTCTCCAAGGCAATGCCTGTCAGCGCGGATGGCCAACAGGTAGTCTTTGCTCCTTTCACAACTGCCTACGGCAAGTATGGGCCGCATCTAATCAACACAGTTGCAAAGTACTCTGAGGAGCTGCAGCGAGCCAAGAAGGCGGCGAAGGCTGCAGCGCCAGGGGCCGGCGGGAAGTCTGTGGCATCTAATACTGCCACAGACTCGATGAGGCCCCCAAAACCGAAGTCTAAGTCGAAGAAGCCAGTTACTCCTCAGTAGTCATATCTGTAATAGTTAATAGCCTGTCTTTTGTCTGGAACATGCCGTTGGCGAGTGTATCTGTTGATACTTTATTATGCTTGAATGCACTCGAGTCTTTTGTCCATGTATTGATTTAGTCTTCTTATTATCTCTTGCTTGGCTTGTGATAGGGCACATCGAGTGGTCCTTCGAGTGAACCTCGGAATATGCCATCCACTGATGATACCTTAGCACAGTCGCGCTCAAGGGTGGATGAGCTATCTCTGCTCTCGCGACTCCGTGACTGTGTTAAGCAGTTGGAGCACGAACTGCCCATGCTCCGTGGTAATGCGGATGTATGGAAGTCGAGGGTGGAGTAGGCCACTGCCCGAGAGAAATATCTGCTAGGGGAGGTGACGCAGCTAGGTGACCAATTCAAGTGTTAGCTTTTTGCTTCCTTATCATTTCTTGTAGGCACTCGCGGGTTCATTGTCTTCATACTTTTGCCTTTGCTTGATGCAGTTGTCAGTGCAAGCCATCCGCAAGATGAGAAGGACAGGATTGCCATTCGCATGAATGATCTGACCCAAGACCAGCTTCAAGCGAGTGGGTACTTCTGGGTAGATCATGATCGTGCAATCGCACTGGCGACCCTGCAGGATCGTGCTTCACGAGTGCTTCACTTTCTGAAGAAGTTGCAATCGTGCTTAAGGAATATTTATCAGATGATGTTCCCGCTGGACGTTGTTCCATCGAGCCTGCTGGCCCTTCTTGCCAAATTTCAAGACTTGAGTGCAGTTCGCGAGTGTGTAAGGCAGCAGATAGTGGCTGGTGCCAAGGCTGCTCTGTCGCTGGTGCGACTGCACATGCCTAATGTGGATGTTACAGCGGTTGCTGCCGGACTGCCAACAGGTTCGACCTGGAACATGGTTCCTCACTACCAGGCGGTGGATCGCCCAACGGAGGAAATCGTCGATTTCTTCGAGGAGCAGACAAATGTTCCTTTATTGCAATAGTAGTTTAGTTTGTATCCTGCACATAGTTGCACCAGTGTTGTAAAGTTCATATATATATGCTGTGTATAATTGATTGACATTGATGTATATAAAGACCTTGTTAACTCGTATGTTTTGCGAGTTCGTTGCACTATGCGATTCCTTTTCATTAACCCGACTTGTGTTTATCTCAGCACCTTGCCAACCTGTCAGGTGCGTTGCAACTGGGTTGGTGTTTGTCAAGGGTTCGATTAGTGCGTCAGCTACTCAGGATATCGCGTTGGTTCGTAGAACAGATGTGTATAGGGTGGCGTAGCCCCCGAGTGGATATGTCGTGGTGGTGTCACGGCAGATGCCATGGATAGGCTAAAGGTGGGGACTAAATACACTAGAGGAATCTAGGGAGGGATAGTGTAGTGATTCTACACACAGAAGCTTTGTATTGTTCAATGAGATTCCAAGGTTACAAGTGCTCCTTGAGCTGTATTGGGGAGAGGAGGAAGAAGGAACTCTCTTACTCTCACCGCTAGCTAGCTCTCAGGAAACTAGCACCGAACCAGTAAAAACCAACCCCCTCTACAGAGGTCCTAGCCCTCCTTATATAGGGGTAGCTAGGTCTCCAATTAGGGCATACGTGGAGGCATATTCCAGGGAATATGCCTCTTCCCAAAATAGCAAACCGACCGGGTCTCTTTTCCCTAGCGTAAGCCATGCAGAGGCTACGTGAGCCTCTACGGCGCCTGCGTCATCCGACATGGGCATCGTCACCCTTGTCGGCCACGCCTCGGTGGTCCTGGTCTCTGTCCGCTTCGCTCACGCTCTGCATATAGTGGACACCTTTTGGCCAGCGAGATACCTTCCTTCTCTTGCAAGCCAGATATAACCCGGATCATGCCTGGTTAATCCGGCCACACCTGTACCTGCATACAAGTTAGATATTTCCTGCCGACATACGACATAAGTCATCTGAGACCCAATTAGGTGGATATCCCCTGGTCTGGGTTACTCCGTGATTCGGCCTGCCTTGAGGTGACTCGGCCAGCACTTGGTTTGACCTTGCCATACCTCGGCTAACTCGACCTTTATACCCCGGCGTGACCCTACCCAGGGGTATCCCCCCAACAGGATAATTTGGAAAAATAAAAGAACACAGAGTTTGGGGCACTTAGCTTTATTTATTCGCAGGATAGTACGAGGTACAATGTGTGGCTAAGTAGCCTTGGGTGAATATCCTTATTTGCAATGTAAGAAATAAAAAGCGACTAAGGGTAGAAGCGCCACAGCTGCGCGACGTTCCAGAGGTTGGAGTATGCGACTCCTGTCTCGAAATCTTTAAGGCGATAGGAGCCACCTGGGATTACTTCTGTAATCACGTACGGTCCCTCCCAGGGGGACTCGAACTTGAGGTGCCATTGTTGTTTCAGTCACAGGACCAGGTCTCCTTCGACAAAGGATCTAGGGCGTAGCCTTCTGCTGTGGTAGTTGCGTAGGTTCTGCTGGTAGATCGTTGATCTTTCCATGGCGATTTCTCGTGCCTCGTCAAGGAGGTCGACGGAGTCTTCGAGTGCAAGAGTTGATTCTTGCTCGCTGTAAGCAACCACTCGTGGTGCTTTGTATCGTACCTCTGCGGGTAGCACTGCTTCAGCACCGTGCACCATGATGAACGGGGTGTACCCCGTGGCACTGTTTGGGCTTGTGCGTAGGCTCCAGAGTACCGATTGCAGCTCGTCTGGCTAGCAGCCTATGGCTTGTTCGAGTGGCCTAAGGAGTCGCTTCTTGATTCCGCCGCAGACGAGCCCATTGGCTTTTTTGACCTGACCGTTGGTCTTTGGATGTGCTACGGAGGCATAGCTTACGTTGATTCCCAGATTCTCGCAGAATTCTTGGAACTCTTTGGATGTGAAGTTCGTTCCATTGTCCGTGATGATGCTGTGTGGTATTCCGAAGCCATAGACGATGGACTCGAAGAACATGACTACACTGTATCCTGACTGGTTAGTCATTGGCTTGGCCTCTATCCACTTGGTGAATTTGTCGACTGCGACCAGGAGGTAGACGTAGCCTCCTCACGAGGACTTTGGGAGCTTGCCGACCATATCGAGTCCCCATTGCACGAAGGGCCATGCCAATGGGATTGGTCAGAGCTCCACGCCAGGTGCATGTAGTTTGTCCGTGAATCGCTAGAAAGCGTTGCATTTTTGGACGATGTCCTTGGCGTCGCACATGGCCGTAGGCCAGTAGAATCCAGCTCATAGAGCTTTGGCGATGAGGGTGCGACTGCTGGCGTGGTGCCCGCAAGTCCCCTCATGGATGTCGAGGAGCATAGCTCTTCCATCGGCGTTTGAGACGCATCGTTGGAGTACTCCTATGATGCTGTGCTTGTATAGTTCACCGTTGATAACAGCGAATGCCTTGGATCGCCGTGCAATGTGCCGTGCATGAGTCGGATCATCCGGTAGCATCTTGCTGAGAAGGTATGTGATGTACGGTTGAGTCCAAGATGGCTCGATTATCATGACACTCATCGGTCCTTCGAGTCTTGTGTCAAGCTCCAGGTCATCGAGTGCCATTGGCTCATTGGGTGGCACAGCCCCCGAGTCTGTTGTTGCGCTTGTTTTCTTCTCTGCGGCCTTTGGCTTGATGGAGCATTCGCAGATGCGCTCGAGAAATACCCAGGTGGTATGGGGGCGCAGGTAGAGCCAATGTTGGCGAGTGCGTCTGCCTCTTCATTGCTTTCATGGCCTATGTGCTGCAGTTCGCAACCGTCGAAGTCCCCTTCAAGTGTGTCGTAGAGGTCACAGTAGCCAATCATATTGTCGTTCAGTGCGTCGCACTCGTGCATTGTCTGGTTGACGACCAACTTGGAGTCATCGTATATTATGAGCCTCTTGGCGCCGTAGGGTTTTGACATCCTCATCCCGTGTAGCAGGGCATCGTATTCAGCTTCATTGTTGGAGGCGGTGAACTGCATTCGTAGAATATATTTCAGCTTGTCTCCTTGGGGTGATGTCAGTATGACACCTGCGCCAGCTCCATCCTTTCGCTTGGATCCGTCGAAGTGTATTGTCCAGAGGTAGGACATATCTACTTTTTCAGGGATCTGGTTCTCCATCCAGTGCACGAGGAAGTCAGGGAGAACTTGTGACTTGATTGCATCGCGTTTTTCATATGTAATGTCTCGTGGAGACAGTTCGATCCCCCAAAGCGTGACTCGTCCGGTGGCGTCAAGATTGTTGAGGATATGTCCAAGTAGGGCGTCATTGACCACAACGATTGGGTGTTCCTGGAAGTAGTGGCGCAGTCGTCGGGCTGTCATGAAGACACCGTACGCCAGCTTCTGGTAGTGCGGGTACCGCTGCTTTGTTGGCGTGAGTACCTTGCTGAGGTAGTAGACTGGGCACTATACGCCATGGACCTTGTTTTCCTCGGCTCGTTCTACCACGAGCACCGTGCTGACCACCTGGTTGGTGGCAAAGATGTATAGCAACAGTGGTTCCCTTTCGCGTGGGGTCACTAGTACTAGCGAGATGGACAGTAGACGCTTGAGGTCTTCGAATGCTTCTTGTGCCTCGTTGGTCCACTCGAACTTGTCAGCTTTGCGGAGAAGTTGGTAGAAGGGCAGTGCCTTTTCGCCCATTTGACTGATGAATCGACTGAGCGCCGCGATTTGCCCAGCAAGCTGCTAGACACCTCTTATGTTCTTCGGCTTCTCCATGACCATTATGGATTTTATTTTCTTTGGGTTTGCCTCGATCCCTCTCGTGGATATGAGATACCCGAGTAGTTACCCAGATGGTATGCCAAAGGCGCACTTGTCCAGATTGAGCTTGATCCGGTAGCGGTCGAGGTTGGCGAAGGTTTCGCGTAAATCGTCGATTAGTGAAGCTTCCTCTTTGGTCTTGATTACGATGTCGTCAACATAGACTTGGACGTTGCGACCAAGTTGGTTTTTGAGGCAAGCCTGCATGCACCGCTGATAGGTTGCTCCTGCATTTTTTAGCCCGAAGGGCATTGTGTTATAGTAGAACACGCCAAAAGGCGTTGTAAACGCCGTTTTCTCTTGATCCTCCTCCTTCATTCGAATCTGATTGTAGCCTGACTAGGCGTCGAGGAAGCAGATGTGCTCACATCCCGCGGTGGAGTCGATGATCTGGTCGATTCGTGGCAGCGGAAAGTGATCCTTGGGGCAGTGCTTATTCAAAGAGGTGAAATCCACGCACATCCGTAGGATATCCGTGTCCTTTTTTGGTACTAGCACCGTGTTGGCGAGCCAAGTGCTTTCCTTGATCTCGCGTATGAATTTGGCATCGAGGAGTCTGTTGATCTCCATTCCGACCGCTTTTGCTCTTGGCTCAGACAGTTGCCTAATTGTTTGTTTGACTGGCCTTGCGTCTGGGTTGACATTGAGTGCGTGCTCAGCGAATTCCCTAGGGACCCCTGGCATGTCCGCTGGACACCAGGCGAAGATTTCCCAGTGCTCACGGAGTAATTCGACGAGCGCGAGTTCCTATGCGGGACTCAAGTTGTTGGCGATGAGGGCCGTCTTGGCGGGATACGATGGGTGGACCTGAACTTTCTTCGTGTGCACCGATGAGTCGAAGGATAGGTCGGGTGAACTTGGTCGGCTCAAGGGAGGTAGACTGTTGTCTGTCGACTCCTTCAATCTCACGAGTTATTCCTGCATGCCGAAGGACTACGAAATTCTGTTGAACTCCCTGTCACAACTATCGAACCTCTCGAAGCTCCCGTTGATTGTGATTACGCCGTTAGGGCATGGCATTTTCATCTGCAGATAGGCGTAGTGCAGCACTGCCATGAACCTAGCGAATGCGACACGTCCGAGGATGCAGTGGTACTGTGAGGGCCAGTCGACGACTTCGAAGTTGATGCGTTCGCGTCGAAAGTTTTTTGCGTGCCGAAGATGATGTCGAGGTTGATTTTGCCAAGGGGATATATGCCCTTGCCTGGGACGATGCCGTGGAATGTTGTGTCCGAGGCCTCCAGGAAGGTCAGAGGGATCCTCATTGCTCGCAAGGTACTTGCAAACATGAGGTTAATGCCACTTCCGCCATCCATGAAGACGCGACGCATGTCGAAGCCTCCAATTTGTGCCTCGAGTACGAGGGGACAATGGCCTGGACGAGGTACTTGGCATGGGTGGTCACGCTTGTCAAAGGTGATGCAGGAGTTGCTTCCACTGAGGTACTCAGTGGTGGATGGTGGTGAGTTTGTCGCCAAATTGAACTGGCGAGTGATGGCCTTTTGCACCTGGTTGGAGGGGCGACCCTTTTGGATCATCATGGTGCCCATGGCTCGAGGGAACGGCTCGCCTCGATAATGCTGGTCAGGCGCAGCTGCCTTTGGCGGTGGTCCGGGTGGTGGTGGAGGAGCTCCATGTGCCACGGCGTCTGGGGAAGCCCCGTAGCCCCTGTTGAACGTGTCGCGATTCATAAGAGCCAGACCCTCATGAAGTTTGAGGAACTCGCGGCAGTCCTTAAGGAGGTGGCTGGATTTCTTTTTGCCATCATGCTTGTCGATGTAGAAGTGCACGGTGCATGGCCCGAATAGCTTGTCTTCAATGGATGCTGCGGGTGCCTCATCACGAGTGCGGCGCTGCCATGCTTGCGTGGTTTTCCCGAAGTCGTGGTGTCCACCGCTGCGGTAGCCACTGTTGTGGTTGTCGTCGCGTTTGTCGGCGTAGCCGGCTGCGACCATGTTGATGTCGTCGCAGTCATCATATATGCACATTCGACGTTTGCTTCGGAGATCGCGTCTGCATTCGAGTTCTGCTTCATCGTCGGAGTGAACGTGATTCTTCACCGAATCTTCGCCATCTGCCCACCGATTCGCGATTTCCATCAGGTGGTCAATGGTTTTGGGCTTCGAGCGGCCCAGTTCCTCCAAGAGCTCTATGCGGCGAACGCCGCCGTTGAATGCATCGATTGTGCGATCCTCCGAGATATTTTCTGCGGAGTTCTTGGTGATGGACCACCTCTAGATGTATGAGCGTAACGATTCGCCCGACCTTTGGTGGCAGCACCTCAATTCTTCGATTGACGCGGGCCTTTTGTAGGTGCCCTTGAAGTTGCGCACAAAGCTGTAGACCAGCTCTTCCCAGCTGCGAATGGATCCACGTGGGAGGTTGTTGAGCCATGCTCAGGCGGCGCCCTGTAGCTATAGCTGCAGGCATTGCATGACCGGGCTTCGAATCCCGCCGTGGAGCCTGACGAAGGAGATGTGGTCCTCCAACCAGATTTTCGGGTCCTGTAGGCCGTCAAACTTTGGGTTCTCCGATGGGAGCTTGACCCTTGGGCATTCGCTTTTGCCTGATGGACCTGCTGAAGCATCTGGCGCCACAGAGCTCCACGTCTTCGTCTTCTGAGTCAGTCGATCGGGCGCGTTGCACCGTTGACTTGTCGATCTTGGCTACGTGATGTCATCACACACGTCGTAGTCGTGGTCGTGTCGCCATGAGCGGCGACGTCGAGACAGATCATGACTGTCGTCGCTGGATGAGGGTGAGGAATAGCGTTTTGCCAGAGCCTTGTTTTTCTTCGACTCCGGCGTCGGCTCTTTGTCGAGAGCAGCCTCGATTAGCCCCAAGCCTGCGATCGTAGATCGGTGCATGGCAGCTCGAGGATCTCCAGCTGGCGGCTGGTTGTTGAGGAGGTACATGGTGGTCGCCGTTACCGCGGCTTGCAGCGTTTTTGGAAGCACGTTGCCACGTGTATCCACCGCCATGGAGCCAAAGTCGAGGACCTTTGTGGCTTCTACACGCTCTTTTTCAGTGAGGTGGGCCAGTCGAGATCGCCTCTTGTTAGCGATGAATTCGTTGCACTAGGAGGAGGATCCTCCGTGGGAGGAGAGCCTAGCTCGCCGGAGGCTCAACTCGCCTACCGCCTTTTTACGCGCCTCGAGTTGGGCGAGTGTATGCAGTTAGCATTTGTATTCTTCCTTTAGGAGCCAATGGTAGCCCATCAGCAGTTCTTGCAGGAAGCCGAAGGGTAGAGGGTGGCCTCGTAGGGCTTCTCGGCAGCGAGCCCACTCGAGATCGTTGAGCCTGATCATGACGCGTTCACTAGTTTGCTCGTTTATCATAGTTGGAGGTTCGACTGCCCCTCCGTTGTTGACGGGGCCGCCGTTTGGTGGTCCGCCATTAGGTATGCCACCGTTTGGTGGGTCGGTTCCATTGCCACCTTTGCCCGTATTGTCGCGATTGGCAGAGGAGTCGCCCGCGTTGATGACGGCGCACATGAAGTGGTTGGGGAAGCTGCTGCTCCCACAACTTTCAGATCCGGAACCGTAGGCTCCATCTTCAGTTGCTAGGTCACCCAGATTAGATTCACAACTGTTGTCGCTGGCCGTATTCTCGACTATTGTCGAGGCATTGAGCTCACTGAGGGTGCCAATCGGTGGAGGGAACCACGATGCTAGAGCAATCGATGGTGTTGTCGGCTGGTTAGGCATGCGAAGCATGCCCATTTTACCAACTTAGAAGCAGAAGCTCCCGATCGCCATGCTAATTACATCGCCCACAGACTCGAAAGGTGGGCGAGTGGCCGACGTGTGGACGGTGAAGTCAAGCACGCCAAAGAGCTGGCGAATCTCCGCTGTTGTGGAGTTGTAGATCACAGTTGATGGGGCCAAAGAAGCCGCAACATCAGCACTCCCAATTCCCACAGACGGCGCCAATTGACGAGGGTTTAATTCATCAATGCCCATTGTTATGGACTTGGGTTTTGGAGAAGGAGGGAGTGCTGGAAGCATCAATCGGCTAGCAAACAAGCACACAGGGACACAAGGTTTACCCAGGTTTTAGGCCTCATAGAGGTCCCTACTCCTGCTTGTCTGCTCGTGGAATTAACAGAGGAATTGAAGATTATAATGGTGCGCAGATGCAATCTGGCGAGGGTGTGGTGGAAACTAGGGTTGAGTGTGTCCTCCTCGCTGCCCCCTCCTAGCCTTTATATAGATAGGCTAGGTCCTAGGTAGCAGGTCGAGTCGGTTACAGGTTAGGGTTTTCCCTTTAAACTTTCTATCTTTAGCTTCTTCTTGTTCCGTAAGCAATCGAGAGTCCATAGGTTACTCGAGTTCTCCATTTGGGCCTTGACAATGTCGTGGGCTTCCGCTGTATTCAGGCCACATATACCAAGTTCGAGTACCTGTAGGGTATACCCATGTCACCATGAGTGGGACAATTCTTTACCAAAGATTTCATTCTTTCCCAAGCTTGAGCAACATGTTCATTATCAGATTGTTTAAACTTCATTATTTCACTTCTCATAGATATAATCTTAGCAGGAGGATAGTATTTTCGAATGAAAGCATCCTTGCGTTTAGTCCAAGAATCAATACTATTCCTAGTTAAGGAATTCAACCATTTTTTAGCTTTTCCTCTCAAAGAGAAAGGAAAGAATTTAAGCTTAATAATATCTCCATCTATATCCCTATGCTTTTGCATCTCACATAGTTCAACAAAGTTATTTAGATGAGCAGCAGTATCTACATTGCCAATACTAGAAAATTGTTCTCTCATAACAAGATTGAGTAAAGCAGGTTTTATTTCAAAGAAAGTAGCTTCAAGAATAGGTGGAGCAATATGTGTGCTAATAAAATCATTGTTGTTGGTGCTAGTGAAGTCACACAACTTAGTATTTTCCAGAGTAGTCATTTTTTGTGTGTTTTTTAATAAAGAAAGCAAACTAGTAAAACTAATTATTGTGTGTTTTTGATAAAGAAACAAGCAAACAAAGCAAAAGTAAACTAAGCAAAACAAAAATAACAAAGTAAAGAGATTGGTTATGAGAGACTCCCCTTGTGAAGATGTCCTTGACTCCCCGGCAACGGCGCCAGAAAAAGCTTTGATGGACCAAGATATCTCGAGCTCGTTGGGGAACCCCAAGAGGAAGGTATGATGAGCACAACAACAAGTTTCCCTTAGTTATGAAACCAAGGTTTAATCGAACCAGTAGGAGCAATGAAACACACCAAAGGTGTTGCTAGTTGGACTTTGGCAGGGCGCACTATCGGCGTCAGCAGCAACATGGAGACCTGCACAACACAACTACAGAACTCTGTCCCCAAGTTACAGTGAGGTTGTCAATCTCACCGGTTTTGCTAAAAACAAAGGATTAAACATATCAAGTGGAAGAAAGTAATAGTTTTCAAGAAAGTAAACACAAAGAAGTAAACAGTTGATTGTAGATTAATGGTAAAAGAAAGGACCGGGGTCCATAGTTCACTAGTGGTGGCTCTCCTTAAGATAGATGACATGTTGGGTGAACAAATTACAGTGGGGCAATTGACAAACATCGAGAAAGCAATATGCATATACTACTCCTATTAACTCCTTTTAGATTCAATTGGGCATTACAACATTATACATAGACCGTAATCCAACTACATCTATGACTAAGAATCCACCTTCAGGTTATCATCCGAACCCCCTCCAGTATTAAGTTGCAAGCAACGGATAATTGCATTACGCATTGCGTGTAAACTAAATAATGTGATTGTTCTATGAACAAAGGATTGTTGTTTTCTCCCTAGTAGCAACATCACATCTAGTACCTTAGAGATTTCTATCACTTCCCCAGATTACTAGAGGCATGAACCCACTATCGAGCATAAATACTAACTCTTGGAGTTGCTAGCATCTACTTGGCCAAGATAGCTACTAACAACAGAAAGCATGCAAGATCACAAATAACAAAGACATGATAGAATCAATAATCAATATGAAATAGCATCTCAATATCCATCAGATCCCCGCAAACACAACATGTAGGATTACAAATAGATGATCTTGATCATGAACCTAGCTCACAAGATCTAAACATGATGGCACAAAGGAGGAGAACCAGCCATCTAGCTACTACATGGACCCATAGTCTAGAGATGAACTACTCACACATCACACCGGAGGCTTTAATGATGATGAAGAAGGCCTCCAGGGTGAATTCCCCTCTCCGGCAGGGTGTCAGGAAGAGCTTCAGATCCCTCCTGATCTAGGGATGGAGATGACGACAGCTACAAACTCTTTTGTGGAATTTTGATCGGGTACTTAGGGTTTTTGTACCGGAGGCATCTTATAGGCGAAAGGGGAGGTCAAGGGGGTGCCTAGGGCGGCCAGACCACCCCCTGGCGTAGGCTAGGCTGGGCCGCGTGGCCAGGTGGTGTGAGGGCCCCTTGGCCCCTCCCCGTCTCGTATTCTAGCTCCTTGTGTCCCTCGGTGAAAAACTAACTTTGGCTTTTGTCCCGTCCAATTCCGAGAATATTTTGATTTTTTGACTTTCCTAGAACCAAAAACAGCAGAAAATAGGTAGCTGGCACTGTGGCTCTTGTTAATAGGTTAGTCCAAGAAAGTGTATAGAAAGTACTCCAAAGTTGGAACAAAACACAAGAAAGTAGATAAAACAAAGCGTGGAACATCAAAAATTATGGATACGTTAGCAACGTATCAGTGGGTACTAGTTATCTAGTACCACAAAATGCTTGGGGAACCGAGGATTTGGAACTACCTATTGGAAACTCTGATGGATGGAGGTATGGGTCAATGTATGGATCTACTAGGAATCCTATTCATGTTGAAGATTGTGTTGGAAATACTGTTCAAACTATTCAGATGGGAGTGAGGTCTTATTCTATTGATGTAAGGGATGCCCACGTGGAGGATGTAAAGTCCGATGAGGAAGATCCTGAAGAAAGGGTGTTTGAGTCATCAGAACATTATCCTACCCTAGATAATGTGCACTATCCAATTATAGCTGAGGACTATCGTACCCAGCAGAGTACTTGGGGAGCACCGGAAGCGGATATTCAGTTGATTACTCTGGAGCCGAGATGCAGGAGGCGCATGAAGAAGATAGTGAAGAGGATGTTTCTGAAGATACCTCAGATGAGTTGGAAGGTATGGACACACTTCAGCTAGATGACGTGTCGAGTCCGGATACTTCTAATACTGAGTATCGTCCATCGAAGAGGCAAGTCATTCCACAGATGGTGCATCGTACTTCATGCAATCATGGTTGTACTCCGGGTATGTACGACAAATGTTCTAGCTTCTAGGGAGCGTGACCCTTGAGGAGGAGTATCCCAGTGGCTGATGCGGAAGAAAGAGTCTAAGAACTTGATATAATTAAATAAGTGGGGTAGCATCCACACGAGTTTGTAATACCTAAATGGTACGGGCTTGTAATAACGTTGTACTGACTATGTTGTTTGTAATGTATAATATGTGAAATGCATATTTGGTTCTTATTTGGATTTTGATTTCCATTGTGTGACTAGTTCTGTGCATGAAGTTGAGCTCAGAACACATATGCATGATGTAATTATAATTGTTCGCTTTATGTTACAGGACTAGGGGTTATGGAAACGGGTGTAGAGGATGAGTGTAACACCCCAAAAATACTAATCAAGATTATCAAGTTCTAATCACCCAAGTTTAGGGTTAACAAAAACTTTTATTACTAAATTTAATATGAATGCATGTGTGTTTTGCATTAGTGTATGAATGAGTGCATTTGCCATGTTTGATTGCTACAAATGATAAGGAATGGTTTAAAGATGAATACTACATCATCTTGGCCAATTACAAACAAAATCCAAAGAAAAAGAAATCAAATATGAATAAAATGATCAAATGGTCATTTTGACCAAAGTTAACCACTAGGCCACTTTGTGAGTTCCTAGAAGAGAATTTCTAATAGAAACATTTCCATTTCTTTTCACCCCTTGCTAGACCAAGTAAAAGTGAACCAAGGCCCACTTTACAAACTCACCAAAACTATTTTCAAATATATTTAAAGGACAGTTCAAAATTGAATCAAGTTCATATGGTTAGATCACCATTTTGCAAAAACCCCTCAAATCAATTCACCTTGACTTTTCCAAGCAACCATAGACACTCAAGCATAAGATCAAAACACTCACCAAATTTCAAACTTAAATTCTTGCGGCCATTTAGTCGAACACCTTACAGACAAAAATCAAAACCTTCCTAACTCAACTATTTGGAGCAGTGATCACTCGACCACTTGCCCTCATCGCACTCCCCTGTCTCCCCTAGTCTCTAGCAGCACCAGACACGCATCCCCCCTTTGCCTTTCCGCCAATGGAGCACCGCCCGACGCCGGGCCAGGTCGACCATGAATAGCTCGCCCTAGACGACGACCACCAGGCAGGCGACTGTCCACCGCAACCCCCTGTTCAGCCCTTGCTCGCAGCCGACCAGCTCGCACGCGCCATGCCTCACCCTCGCCTCGCGTGCACACACTCGCCTTAACACCAGCTAGTGACCCGTAGCCCTCATGCACCGTCTCGAACACCGCCAGTTCCGCACAGAGCACCGCACGCGCCATACCATCCTCGACCGCCCCGTGTCGCGCCATTAAGCCCGTGATGACCGCCAGGGAGCACTGCATCACCCCCATACCCTCAGCCACGCTGATAGCTCGCTGTACCACCGTTGCCGGAGAAGCCAGACCTTCCCGCTCGGTCCCCTCGTTGGTGTATAAATATAGGCCCTCTCCGCCTCAATTCTCCACACCATCTCACTCCCCACTCCTCACAAAATCTCCCACACTTCTTCCCAGAGCAAGACAAGCACCGCATCGCCGAAATTTGGCCGGAGTCCATCGCTGTAGAGGAGAAGAGAGTCGTCGATTGGAGCCTCCGCGACCACTGTTCGAACCGCCGTCGTCTACAATGCCGTTCGCCCCCATCACCGACCCTAGATGGAGCCCTGGTGATCCTCACATGACTCCCACCGTCGAGTTAGCGTTTAGACCTCACCGGAGCTGTTCGTCGTCGATGATGAACCTCAATCATTAGATCAAGTTCTAATCGTAGGGCCTAGATTGAAAGATATTGTTTCGGTTAGATAGTCACTGACTAGTGGGACCCCCCGATCAGCAGCCCGCTCCGCCACGCTGTGCAGATTGGGTCGGCCCAGTTAGTTTCCCGCGCAGGCCTATGAATTCAAATAGTTATTTGCCAATTTAGTTAAAACCAGATTTTGTCAGTAGATTCAAAAATGAATTCAAAGAGATTCACTAAACCAAATTGCATGATTCAATTTTTTTTAGAAAGGTATTCAAATTATCTATCCAAGCCCGTTGGATTCAAGTCATTTGAAATTATAGATCACCTATAGTAAAAATAACAAGACAAAGACTTCTTCACATTCAAACATTTTTCAAAAATCAACCATAAATGCTTTTGAGTTGATTCCAACTCTCAAAAATCACATTTGACAAGATCTATCTGAAAATGTAAAAATATTTAGGTTTGCATGCAGTGAGATTGGACTAGTACCAAAATAATGCTATTTAGGCATTTCTAGTCACTTTAATTGTATTGATTAGTAATCTTAAACCTTATAAAATATGACCACCACTTTAAATAACATTCCCAAGTATTAGAATATGTGGCGATGACATGTGTCAACATGATACCATATTTTAATTAGAGAATACTAAATCTTAAGTATTTTTCAGTGAGTAGAAATTACTTTTCTAAAATAAGATAAACAAGATTAAGTATTTATTTCATGTAATGATTGTGATGATGCTAGATCATATAGTGTGAGCCTTAGTTTGCTAAATAGAAGTAGTTAAGTATTGCTTGGTGATTGTGTACCCCATGTTCATTTATAGACGATAGTACCGACCTGGGATACGAGGAGGAGTACTACCAAGAAGAAGCAGAAGAAAACTTCAACCACTGCACTACTCAAGGCAAGCCATCACTAATTGCAAGCTAGAACTATGCAAGCTAAAACTTGCAAGTCTCATACCTATGCAATCCATCCTTGCAAGATAACCTATGCAACATGCCTTAGGCATGCTTGATTATGCAACTTTGATTATACCAATCCCAAGTTTTACTTGCAAGCTTTATTCTTTTACTTTACCAAAGTTCTTTACTTTTAGTTAGTGCTTTGTGATTATTGAAACAATAGTATAGATACCATAAAGAGTATAAAACTAGGCCTACCTAGTTATACTTAGATGTCATTCCAAGGCATGAGATTAGAGTTGGATAGCTATACTTGATTAGCACCCCTCATTAGTGAATACCCTCAACCTTAGTGGCTAGTGCTAAGCATAAAAGTTGATCACTTTAGATGGGAATACTTGGTGAAAATGATTATGAAAACCTTGGAATGAGGATTCATTCTATTGAAATGTTTTGAGATGTGTTGAGAAACACAAAAGGATTTGATGATGAAAATGTTGAGGCATGAGCCTTAGCTCTTTATAAAAACTGATGGTTGGGTTCGGATGCGATACATTCCAATTTTACCGTACAACCACAATACCTGAATTGGGTAGGGCTTAACTGGAAGTTTATATGCCTTAGTATGGGTTCCCTCGCGGAAGAGGTTGAGCTGAGGCTACCTCGTGAGTGTGAATGTCCACCTATGTAGTGCCCAGGATGGCAGATGGCCTTGGCTGGGAGGCCAAGCTCATAGGGGAGGTGCTTATACTAGAGTGTGTAATTGAAAGGTTATGATTGATTATCCGCATACTAAGTATGATGATTCTGGGTTATCCCTGATGGATGTATCGAATTTTGTGGTGAAAGTGTACCACCTCTATAGAGTGTCAAACTATTCGAATAGTCGCGTCCGCGGTCATGGAAAGTTGGAGTGGCCATACTGTTCCATCGTCAGCTGTTTTCAAAATGACTTGTGAATTTAATTATGACTTTGAATTGACCACAACAGGGTTGTGGATATTAAAACTAGGTTCCCACTTAAGTGATTTAGAACATTAACTTAGTTTTCTTTACTTCTAAACTCAGTTTTAGATAAATCTGGCTTTTTGCAACTAAACCTAGAGCTTAAGATTCCTACTAGAACTACCTTACTTGTTAGTGATAGTTTGCGAGTACTTAAAGAGTACTCATGGGTTTGTCCCTGGCTATTCCCATGGCCAGACTATGAGGAGGACTACCAGGATGATGGACAGCAGGTGGTCTATGATAACTAGGATCATCTCCCATCGTTAGCATTTCCTATGACCCTAAAGATGGAGCCCCAACTACGTTTAATTTCTTCTGCTTGATTTGTATTAAGACTGGATCATGAGATCCTTTATTTGTAAGACCTTAATATGGTTTGTAATGGACGATGTACTGTGATATCAATCTGTTATGTCTCGCAAAAATGGTAATCCTGGGATTGCGAGGTATGGTATAACATGCATCTGGGATTAAAAAATCCAGGTGTTGACCAGTTGGTATCAGAGCCATCCCGACCATAGGAGACCCTAGTTAGAATGGACGTCCGAACAAAAAACTTAGTTTCAAAACAAAAGAAGTGAGTATTTATGAAAACCTATTCCCACTCTTATCCTTGAGATTCTTTCAAAAAAATTCATGTTACTCCAAGAATTCTTGCATTCCTACGTAAAATTTGACATACTTGATCACCTCACTAACTTACTCACCATAAATTCTTATAGATGGAGGTACATTATTGCAAGTTCTACTAGATGGGCTACGGAGGCCAACTGATCTTTGAGAGGGATCTAGATGCACTGTCAGAGTATCTTGAGTGCCCGCATCCGGAATTCTTCAGGGCCCAACTCAACGATCACATATGAGGAGATCTATAATGGCTGATAGTTGCAGATCTCAGAGGCAAGATGGAAGCACCCACTTCGGAGAAGATCCAATTCACCTTGCGTGAGAACAACTGTCTAGATAGATTAGCCAGGGCTATGCATGAATCTCTTACTCTTCTGTGTGGGCAAAACATCAACCAGATCCAGGGAACTCGCTTTTCTCACTTCGTAAGGTGTGATTCTATGGGAATGCCCTTGGAGATGCCAGGACACCCGGAGCTGAAGCACCAGGTGGACAATCTTGACTTCATGTTGTATGATAGGCAGAAGGAGTTAGACAACGCTCATGCCTACGCCAACCACAACCATGCCATTGCAGTCAAGAAGGACGAGACCCTCGCCATTCTCGCCAAGGAGCGCCAATCACTTCGTCGTCAGCGCGACAAGAAGGATCGCACCATCGGTCGTCTTCGCAAGAAGGTGGACGCTCTTGAGAAGACCATCCGTGAACAGGAAGTCCAGCTTGAAGCGAAGGATGAGGAAGGTGAAGATATCCAGGGCGATCTTTACTCTTACCTCAGTGATGACAACGACTACCTGGAGGATGATGCCATGGAGTTCCACACTAATGATGATGATTCCAACTTCATTGATGATGATTAGATGCACTTGATCACTACCGTAGGAATGAGTTGTACCGGTCCCAATGTATCGTAGTTTCACGGAATGGTTCTTAAAACCATATGTTTTCTATTTGTGTGTGGTGTGTGTTTGTATGGTGTGCTTTGAAACAATGAATGAGAATAAGTTGTTAGTTTGCGAAACCTGAGTGAAACTCAAAGCTTTTGAAACAAAACCATGAACCCTAGAAATTTCCCTCTTATCTCGTTATCTATCTCAATCTTCAGATGACTCGTGGAAACCCCAGAGGAAGCAGTTCATCTCAGGACCCAATGTTGCAGATTCTGCAAATGCTAGTTTCTAACCGTGAAGCTAGTAGAGCCGAACTCCAAGCCAACCTAGCCACTCTTCAACAGATAGCTCAGATGGCCCACAATAATCAAGGTCACGGAAACCAGGATCACCATGGATCCAAGCTCAAGAACTTTAAGAATACCAACCCACCTATCTTTAGTAAGTCTGAGGATCCCTTAGATGCTGATGACTGGCTGCAAGCCATGGAGAACAATCTGGAGGTCACAAGAGTTGAAGCCAATGAAAAAGTACTGTTTGCCACCCATTATCTGGCAGGAGATGCAAGAGCCTGGTGGAATAGCACCCGTACCATGAATGAAGGTCAGATGATGACTTCGGAAGCATTCAATATCAAGTTCAGCCGAACACATGTGCCCCAAGGTTTGGTCACTAGGATGGGAGATGAGTTCAGGGAACTGAAGCAAGGAAGGATGACGGTAGTTGAGTACCGTGATACATTGCAAACGTATCTATAATTTTTGATGTTCCATGCTTGGTTTTATATACTTTCTTGTGTTTTGTCCACACTTTGGAGTACTTTTCATATGATTTCTTGGACTAACCTATTAACAAGAGCCACAATGCCAGCTGCCTTTTTTCTGCTGTTTTTGGTTCCAGGAAGTTAGAAAATGAATATTCTTAGAATTGGACGGTACAAAAGCCAAAGTCAGTTTTTCACCGAGGGACACACGAAGCCAGAATACGAGCCGGAGAGGGGCCAGAGGGCGGCCACACCACCTGGCCGCGCAGCCAGGCCTGGGCCGTGCTAGGGGGTGGTGTGGCTAGCGCAAGCACCCCCTCGGCCTCCCGTTCTGACTATAAGATGCCTCTGATACAGAAACCCTAAGGACCCGATCAAAATTCCACGAAAGAGTCTGTAGCCACCGTCATCTCCATCCCTAGATCGGGAGGGATCTGAAGCTCTTCCCGGCACCCTGCCGGAGAGGGGATTTCACCCTGGAGGCATTCTTCATCATCATGCAAGCCTCCAGTGTGATGTGTGAGTAGTTCATCTTTGGACTACGGGTCCATGTAGTAGCTAGATGGCTGGTTCTCCTCCTTTGTGTTATCATGTTTAGATATTGTGAGCTCCGTTCATGATCAAGATCATCTATTTGTAATTCTGCATGTTGTGTTTGCGGGGATCCGATAGATATTGAGATGCTATTTTAGATGGATTATTGATTCTATCATGTCTTTGTTATTTGTGATCTTGCATGCTTTCCGTTGTTAGTAGCTATCTTGGCCAAGTAGATGCTAGCAACTCCAAGAGTTAGTATTTATGCTCGATAGTGGGTTTATGCCTCTGATAATCTGGGGAAGTGACAGAAATCTCTAAGGTACTAGATGTGTTGTTGCTACTAGGGAGAAAACAACAATCTTTTGTTCATAGAACAATTGTATTGTTTACTTTACACGCTATTCATAATGCAATTATCTGTTGCTTGCAACTTAATAATGGAGGGGGTTCGGATGATAACCTAAAGGTGGATTATTAGTCATAGATGCAGTTGGATGGTGGTCTATGAATAATGTTGTAATGCCATATCGAATCTCAAAGGAGTCAAGGTGAGTAGTATATGCTTGTATGTTTTCTCAATGTTTGTCAATTGCCCCGCTATAATTTCTTCACCCAACATGTTATCTATCTTAAGGAGAGCCACCTCTAGTGAACTATGGACCCTGGTCCTTTCTTTTACTTTCAATCTACAATCAATTGTTTACTGCTTTGTGTTTACTTTCTGCAAACTATTACTTTCTTCCACTCGATACGTTTAATTCTTTGTTTTCAGCAAAACCGGTGAGATTGACAACCTCATCTCAAGTTGGGGATAGAGTTCTGTCGTTGTGTTGTGCAGGTCTCCACGTTGCTGCTGGCACCGGTAGTGCGCCCTGCCAAAGTTCAGCTAGCTACATGTCACATCCCAAAATTTTCCAAATTTTGAAATATGAAAATTTTAAACAAAATAAAGAACCAAGTTCTTTAAAATTCAGAAGGAACAAAAACTTTTGGAACATTTAATATAATGCCCCCAAAACCCAAGCCAAATAAAATGAATTTTTGTTGTGAAGTGGTGTCCATGTTTTAAAATCCAAAATCATGAAGCATGCATGAGCATCTTGACTTGGTTGCATTTTAAAAAAAACCTAAAAGAAGTGAAAATTATCTCAAACCCTAAAACTCTATTTATTGGTTAACACTAAGAACAACACAATACTATGGATATATTCCGTATTTAAATTATATAAAAGAACTCCTATGTGAGCTAAAAAGACAAAGGACAAAAGAATAAAACAATAGATATTGGTTTCATCCAATTTGGAGCCATGGATAAAAAGATATGAATTATTTGGGAATAGAATTAAGAAAATGCAATATTAGCTATTAAAGCCAAAGTGAGTAATTTGATTACAAAAATTTGAGATGGAAAATAAATGTGTTCTATAATGCCCTAAAAACCTAATTTGATTTTTACAAATTTTTGGAAATTTGTTTGATTCAAATTGGATCAGTAAATCAAAAGTTTTTGAAGAAAACAGAAAAAGAAAAACTGAAAAGAATAAGCAAAAGAGAAAAACAGCAGCAGCAGCCGGCCCACACCCCAGCCCAATAGAACCCCACCCGGCTCTCCCCTTCTTCCCCGCTGATTCTTTCTCACCGCCCACCTGCACACCCCCTCTCACTGACACCGCGGTCCCACCTCCACGTCACCTTCACCTCACCTTCTTCCACCGCGGGGACAAACTTCCCCTCTCTCTTCTCTGCCGTTGCAAATCGGCTCGAATTCGAGCGTTTCCGCGTTTAATTCTACAGTCCAACGGCGCCCTCTTAAGCGACACTCCCTCCTCTCTGTTTCCCCTCACACCCCACCACCTAAGAGCCCCTAGGCTGCTCGAAATCGAGTTTGGATCGCCGCAGTCACTTACAAGCTCCGGCGACGATTCCGGCGAGAACCGACTGCCCCGTGCTCTCCCCTCTGTCCTGTTAGCTTCACCATCCTCAGGCGCACCGATTAACCCCTTTGCTCGATTTTTTTGTGCCCCAGGTCATTGCCACGGGCACCACCGGCGTCACCCTCTGCCGCCGCCGTTCAGTGGCGATTTCCGGCGAGACGCAGGTTCCCGCCGCCCTACTTTGGCCACCGCTAGCTTCTACACGACCAGGCGCACCTTACTGACCCCCTGCCTTGCCTGCTCGAGCCCCAGGGCGACTCCACTGTCTCGGAGACGCGAGCTCCACCGTCGGCAAGAACTCTGGCGAGGAATCCCCGGTGAAGCCGAGCGCCCCTCCCTCCACCGCGACCACCATCGAGACCACCGAGGCCGTCGCAACCCCCCCGGTAAGATCGTCGCTTCCCCTACCCCTCTAGAACCACCGGAACACCACCCACCCGACGCGCCGCCGCCACGCGCAGTCACCAGCGCCGCCAGTCCGTAGCTAGAGTGCTGAGATCCGTTAGATCTAGATATAGCGGCCTAGATTAGACCACTTATCAAAAAGGTATCGACTGATCTGGTTCATCCATTTCCACTTAGAATCCAACGGCCCACGTTGATGGATACAACCGAATCGGTACCAGCCAATAGGAAACGCCACGTAGGCCTGAGCCTCTGTTTAAATTACAAAATAGACAAAAAATATAATTAATTTAGAAATTCAATAACTTTTGATCCACAATTCAGAAAAATACAAATTTGGTGTCCATGGATTCAGAAAAATGAGAGCTTCACTGCTGAGGCCTTATTTCACCCTTTAGCTTCTGTAAAATAGGAGTTTTAGGCCGAACCTTTTTAGGAGTATTTTACCCATAAAAATTATTTTGTAAATTATTTTTGGGTGAATCTTTTTGCTATGGATTGCAAATTGAACCCTCTGTCTAGTAAGACCAAAAATATAAATTTAGTTTAGTATAATTAATACCATGGAAATTATTTAGTGAGTTTGGCCTTTCGAAATGCTAGAAATTATTGCTAATTGTTATAATTGCACAAATGGTTGCATTTGTAATCTTGCAAATATAAAATGTTCAGAAAGCACTTAGTAATGTGCAAAACCTTTGTTATAAGAATTTGTACAATAAAAATTGCCATCTTGAATACTTGCATATTTTGCATGATTTTTGTATTGCCATTAGTGTTGATCTTGTGCATGTTTTGTCTTAGTTGTTTTGTTTGATAGATTGTGTGGATTGTCAAGTGTGTTACTGTGAAGAGTGCACAAACAGGGCCAACTACTAAGGCAAGTGACACTATCATCCATGTCCTACTATTTTCATTACACTTAGTGGAATTTTGTAGTATGCATGATAGGACTACTATGATATTATGCTATGCTATGTGCTATTAAGATATCCTTTATATCTTCCTTGGTGGAAACACCGTAGCTGTAGTATGCTTAGCCCTGCTATAGCTTCGGGGTGGATATAATGATATGATTATATGAAGTGTTGGAAAAGTATATGTTTTATATAATAAAACAAGTACTCAATGAATCACCTGGGTGGAATGTGGATACTCAGTTGTGAATAAGGTGGCAAAGAAAGGGAACCATATCTATGGCTATCTGTTTCGTGTGTGCACTTGGAGAATACCACCCAGGAACTTAGAGATTGAACATGTTTCTCGTACAGTGGCTTCCGTGTATAGCCACATGCCAAATGGGCTCTGGCTTAGTCAATTACATAGTGGAAGACCCTTGCATTGGTACCTCTTAAGGTTAACTTGAATTATGTATTGGAAGTATATCCTTGCATTGGTGCCTGGTAGACGTGCTAGCATTATGTATTGGGAGGACTTCTATGGAAAGACTTTGTCACATTCTCGATCTACCGGTACTCCATCTTGGTGAGTACTAATCCAGCGGCCACTAGTGGCGTCAAGACGAGATTGTGTCTTGTGGGTAAAGTGTACAACTTCTGTAGAAGATTAAATTCTAAGTACTTAGCCGTGTCCCCGGTTATGGACAACTTTTAGCAACTAAGGCCTGAAGCTATGGAAGATCTCGACATTCCAATTTCTCAAAGTAAAACTTGATGGTGTCAACAAGGGAGTAGAAGCACTTGGAGTTTGCCAAGGAGTTCAGAAAGTTGTTGAAAGATCAAAACTATTTTGCAAGGATAGGATAAAACCATGTTGCTTTCTGCAAATAAGCCTAAGCTCTACTTAGCCAAATATGCATGTAGTGATAGTCCAACTTATATTCACAAACTAGTGACACCTGCCAATACATTCAAAGTATTGACCCTTGTGGCTGCAACCTATCATGTTGCAGGTTATTCTATTGATGAGTGAGGAACGATGATAGGATTACGAGTCTGCACCCAAAATGTTTGCCTGTGGCACATGGAGATGAAGGACTCCATGCTTTACTTGTATTATGCTGCTTTGTAATAAGATAGTCTACAGCTATGAGTTTGTAATAAGATAGCCTACAGCTATGAGTTTGTAATAAGTATTCATATTCTGGATCATGCGATGTAATATGACCTTTGTATCTTGATATTACATCTTAAACTGTGGGTGCTAGCTATTCGATCCAGGGACTAGCACTGTAATCACAGGGATTCGAACCAAGCCAGGTTTGGGTCTTTACAAATGGTATCAGAGCACTGTGTTGCCTGTAGGTTCGTAACCCTAGGAATTGGACAAACCCCTTGTTAGGAATGAACTTATATTTTTATACTTAGTAGATTTTCTCGTATACCTTGATCATTCTTTACTGAATCTCTTCTCCTTCAAACATGTAGAAACCAGCCTTTTGGTTTCTCTAAGGACCTTGAAGATGGATCAGGTCAACAAGAAGTTCAAGATAGAAGTTTCTACAAAACCTCAAGCTTGCAAAATATGTGGAGAAGTAGGCCACACCTCTACGGAACATCAAGATCAACGTCCCTTTTGTGATCACAACCATCCAGTTAGAGAATGACCCATATCCGAAGTCACTTGTTACCTATGTGGAGGAACCAACCACATTCCTGCCAAATGCCACCTCGACTTTATAGTGCAACAAGTGAAAGAACAAGTCAAGGATGGAATGTATCAAGCTCTCGGGAAGAAAGAAGAAAACCTTAGCCATATCACCTGCTCCAAATGCAAGAAAGAAGGACAGAATATCAATGAATGCCCAGAGAAGGAAGTTCAAGAAAACCACAACAAAACTTCAAGGAAAAGGACTCGAGACATGACAAAAGTGTTTTGCCATCGCCGCCGGAAGATAGAACACTTCACCGATGATTGCCCAACTCGAAAGAGAGCTCCCACTAATGTTATCATAGTGCGACCCATGAGACATTAGATTGCCTACCAATTATCATGTTTGAGTTATCGATATCGTGTTAGCATATGGATCATACCGACCTATGTGGTATGACTATACTAGGTTGCTTGTTTCAAGAAAACTTGTTGTTTTGTTCAACTAATGAGTTAAACTTAGAAGTTGCTAAGTGATTGGTTGCTTGATGAATGATTGATTAAACTAGTTTGTTTTGGGTTGAGTGTGTTGGAACTCCCTTAGACCTATCTATCTATCATTACTTATCCCTATTGAACCAACAGATGCCTCCAAGACGCGCCAACGACCATGATAACAATGGAGACAACAACAACAATGAAAATGAGATGCAACAAATGATGACTACACATACTCAGCTAATGCAGATGATGACACAATTCATGGCAACCATCAACAATCAGAATCAGAACAACAACAATAACAAAAACAATCCGCCACCTCTGGATATGCTCACTAGATTTCAAGGTTGAGACCTGCAAAGTTCTCTGATACTTCTGATCCAATGGTAGCTGATGACTGGTTACGTTTAGTGAATAGGAATCTAGTGACTGTTGGATGCTCTAATGCTGAGAAAGTGAGATTTGTAGCACACTTGCTTGAAGGCCCTGCAGCTACATGGTGGGACAACTTTCAAGTCACTCACCCCATTGAAGAAGTGACTTGGGAAATATTTGAAGATGGTTTTCGCACTAACCATATCTCTTTAGGAGTGATGAGCCTAAAGAAGAAGGAGTTTCACAACCTTAAACAGTGTCACCGCAGCATTGCTAAATATATTGAGGAATTCAACAATCTATCACGTTATGCTCCAGATGATACTGATACTGATGCTAAGAGGAAGGAAAAGTTCCTAGATGGACTGGATGATGAACTTTCCATGCAATTATTAGTTGCTTATGTTCCAACTTATCAATCACTATGTGACAAAGCTAGAATTTTAGAGAGTAAGAAGGATAAAGTTGAGAACAAGAAGAGGAAGCATAGCCTTGACAAATATCACTCAGGATCATCATAGAAGATGCGTTCATTCAGAAAGGACAATGGGGATTCGGGATCACATCAGCATGAAGGAAATGGACATAATCACCATCATTACAAGAATCACCACATCAACAATGGAAGTGGTGGTAACAATGTGAATGGTACTAACAATGGAGATAACCTTGATCAGAACCAACATAATGATCCTAATATGGACATTAGCCAGTTGTAGTGTTACAATTGTAAGCAACTTGGACACTATGCAGCAGACTGTCCTGAGAAGAAGAAGAATAATAATATTGGAGACTCTAATGGGAGCAATTCCAATGTGACCCAGAAAGGACATGTGAACCACATCAACAAGTATGGAACCCTTGAAGAACTAGATGATGTGGATGGTAAGCTTTAGCTAACTCAATTCAGTGGTATAAGAATCTCAAGATGAAGAAATGTTAACAACCTTTGCATGCCAATCATTGGACCCTTAGCCAAGTGAATCATCGAATGCAACCCTACAAAGTTTCCTTTTAAGGGTGGTAGCACCCAAGTTATCCTAAAACCCAACCTATTCATTCTAGCCTTCTTGAATCTCGGGACGAGATTCCTTTTAAGGGTGGTAGTCTGTCACATCCCAAAATTTTCCAAATTTTGAAATATGAATATTTTAAACAAAATAAAGAACCAAGTTCTTTGAAATTCAGAAGGAATAATTTTTTTTGGAACATTTAATATATTGCACCAAAAACCAAGCCCAACAAAAAGATTTTTTGTTGTGAAGTGGTGTGCATGTTTTAAAATCCAAAATCATGAAGCATGCATGAGCATCTTGACTTGATTGCATTTTTTTATAAAAAAGCTAAAAGAAGTGAAAATTATCTCAAACCCTAAAACTCGAATTATTGGTTAACACTAAGAACAACACAATACTATGGATATATTTCGTATTTAAATTATATAAAAGAACTCCTATGTGAGCTAAAAAGATAAAGGACAAAAGAATAAAACAATAGAAATTGGTTTCATCCAATTTGGAGCCATCGATAAAAAGATATGAATTATTTGGGAATAGAATTAAGAAAATGCAATATTAGCTATTAAAGCCAAAGTTAATAATTTGATTAGAAAAATTTGAGATGGAAAGTAAATGTGTTCTATAATGCCGTAAAAACCTAATTTGAGTTTTACAAATTTTTGGAAATTTGTTTGATTCAAATTGGATCACTAAATCAAAAGTTTTTGAAGAAAACAGAAAAAGAAAAAGAAAAACTGAAAAGAATAAGCAAAAGAGAAAAACAGCAGCATCAGTCGGCCCACACCCCAGCCCAACAGAAGCCCACCCGGATCTCCCCTTCTTCCCCGCCGATTCTTTCTCACCGCCCACCTGCACACCCTCTCTCGCTGACACCGCGGTCCAACCTCCACGTCACCTCCACCTCACCTTCTTCCACCGCGGGGACAAACTGCCCCTCTCTTCTCTGCAGTTTCAAATCGTCTCGAATTCGAGTGTTTCCGCGTTTAATTCTCCACTCCGACGACGCCCTCTTAACCGCCACTCCCTCCTCTCCGTTTCCCGTCACACCCCACCACCTGAGAGCCCCTAGGCTGCTCGAAATCGAGATCGAATCGCCGCAGTTACCGACGAGCTCCGGCGACGATTCCGGCGAGAACCGACTACCCCGTGCCCTCCCCTCTGTCCTGTTAGCTTCACCATCCTCAGGCGCACCGATTAACCCCTTTGCTCGATTTTTGTGTGCCCTAGGTCATCGCCACGGTCACCACCGGCGTCACCCTCTGCAGCCGCCGTTCACTGGCGATTTCCGGCGAGACGCAGGTTCCTGCCACCCTACTTTGGCCAACGCTAGCTTCTACATGACCATGTGCACCTTACTGACCCCCTGCCTTGCCTGCTCGAGCCCCAGGGCGACTCCACCGTCTCGGAGACGCGAGCTCCACCATCGGCAGGAACTCCGACGAGGAATCCCCGGTGAAGCCGAGCGCCCCTCCCTCCACCACGACCACCATCGAGACCACCGAGGCCGTCACAACCCCCCGGTAAGATCACCGCTTCCCCTACCCCTCTAGAACCACCGGAGCGCCACGCACCCGACGCGTCGCCGCCGCGCGCAGTCGCCAGCGCCGCTAGTCCGTGCCAGAGTGCTGAGATCCGTTGGATCTAGATCTAGCGGCCTAGATTTGACAACTTATCGAAAAGGTATCGGCTGATCTGGTTCATCCATTTCCACTTAGAATCCAACGGCCCTTGTTGATCGATCCAACCGAATCGTTACCAGCCAATAGGAACACGCCACGTAGGCCTGAGCTTCTGTTTAAATTAGAAAATAGACAAAAAATATAATTAACTTAGAAATTCAATAACTTTTGATCCACAATTCAGAAAAATACAAATTTGGTGTCCATGGATTCAGAAAAATGAGAGCTTCACTGCTGAGGCCTTATTTCACCCTTTAGCTTCTGTAAAATAGGAGTTTTAGGTGGAACTTTTTAGGAGTATTTTACCCATAAAAATTATTTTGTAAATTATTTTTGGGTGAATCTTTTTGCTATGGATTGCAAATTGAACCCTTTGTCCAGTAAGACCAAAAATATAAATTTAGTTTAGTATAATTAATACCATGGAAATTATTTAGTGAGTTTGGCCTTTCCAAATGCTAGAAATTATTGCTAATTGTTACAATTGCACAAATGGTTGCATTTGTAATCTTGCAAATATAAAATGTTCAGAAAGCACTTAGTAATGTTCGAAACCTTTGTTATAACAATTTGTACAATAAAAATTGCCCTCTTGCATACTTGCATATTTTGCATGATTTTTGTATTGCCATTAGTGTTGATCTTGTGCATGTTTAGTCTTGGTTGTTTTGTCTGATAGATTGTGTGGATTGTCAAGTGTGTTACTGCGAAGAGTGCACCAACGCGACCAACTACTAAGGCAAGTGACACTATCATCCATGTCCTACTATTTTCATTACACTTAGTGGAATATTTGTAGTATGCATGATAGGACTACTATGATACTATGCTATGTTATGTCCTATTAAGATATCCTTTATATCTTCCTTAGTGGAAACACCGTAGTTGTAGTATGCTTAGCCTTGCTATAGCTTCGGGTGGATATAATGATATGATTAGATGAAATGTTGGAAAAAATATATGTTTTATATAATAAAACAAGTACTCAATGAATCACCTGGGTGGAATGTGGATACTCAGTTGTGAATAAGGTGGCAACAAAGGGAACCATATCTATGGCTATCTCTTTCGTGTGTGCACTAGAAGAATACCCCCCAGGAACTTAGGTATTGAACATGTTTCTCGTATAGTGGCTTTCGTGTATAGCCACATGCCAAATGGGCTCTGGCTTAGTCAATTACATAGTGGAAGACCCTTGCATTGGTACCTCTTCAGGTTAACTTGAATTATGTATTGGAAGTATATCCTTGCATTGGTGCCTGGTAGACGTGCTAGCATTATGTATTGGGAGGACTTCGATGGAAAGACTTTGTCACATTCTCGATCTGCCGGTACTCCATCTTGGTGAGTACTAATCCAGCGGCCACTAGTGGCGTCAAGACGAGATTGTGTCTTGTGGGTAAAGTGTACAACTTCTGTAGAAGATTAAATTCTAAGTACTTAGCCGTGTCCCCGGTTATGGACAACTTTTAGCAACTAAGGCCTGAAGCTATGGAAGATCTCGACATTCCAATTTCTCAAAGTAAAACTCGATGGTGTCAACAAGGGAGTAGAAGCACTTGGAGTTTGCCAAGGAGTTCAGAAAGTTGTTGAAAGATCAAAACTATTTTGCAAGGATAGGATAAAACCATGTTGCTTTCTGCAAATAAGCCTAAGCTCTACTTAGCCAAATATGCATGTAGTGATAGTTCAACTTATATTCACAAACTAGTGACACCTGCCAATACATTCAAAGTATTGACCCTTGTGGCTGCAACCTATCATGTTGCAGGTTATTCTATTGATGAGTGAGGAAAGATGATAGGATTACGAATCTGCACCCAACATGTTTGCCTGTGGCACATGAAGATGAAGGACTCCATGCTTTACTTGTATTTTGCTGCTTTGTAATAAGATAGCATACTGTTACGAGTTTGTAATAAGTATTCATATTCTGGATCATGCGATGTAATATGACCTTTGTATCTTGATATTACATCTTAAATTGTGGGTGCTAGCTATTTGATCCAGGGACTAGCACTGTAATCACAGGGATTCGAACCAAGCCAGGTTTGGGTCTTTACACTACACCTTTGGGGTGTTTCCTTGCTCCTACTGGATTGATAACTTTGGTTTCATAACTGAGGGAAAACTTACTGATGTGCTCATCATACCTTCCTCTTGGGGTTCCCCAATGAGCTCGTTAATACATGAGTCAGCATACCGTGACAAATTTCTATCCCTAGCTAGATATGCCCCTGATGAGATCAACACTGAAGCAAAGAAGAAGGAAAAGGTTCCTAAATGGATTGCATGATGAGATGCAGACTGTGTTAGTCAACATCCGTTTTGGAGATCTAGAAGGGCTAGTAGACTTTGCCATTCAGATGGAAGGGAAGATCAACCAAGCCAATGACAATCGCAAGCGCAGGATGATGCACTAGACCGGATCCCACCATATTCAGAAGTATCGCCCCAACCCGTCTACAGGATATGCCCCAAGAAACAACAGACCCCCTATGTCCCGTCCAAGCTATCCCAATCATAGCAGAGGAAACTTGAAATCTGGAGAAAACCACAACAACAACCCCGGCAACTCCAACAACTTCAACCGTGCACCGCCCAAGTCCAACAACAACAACCACAACAAGAACAACAACAACAACAACAAAAATATTGCCCCAAGGACTGGAAGCAATGTTGTGCCTATCGTAGGAAAAGACAAGTCCCAGATTACTTTCTTTGAATGCGGAGTCAAGGGTCACTACTCCAATGAGTGCCCCAAGAAGCTTGCAGCAGCCACCAATGTGAATGCCCCGCTCAGCAGCAACGTCGTGTTCAGCCTGGAAGGAGATTTGCCCTAGGGAATTCGCTCAACCGCAACAGCCGTCTGTTCCACATGAATGCTGAAGAAGCTCAGGAAGGGCCCGATGTCGTGTTGGGTATGTTTTATATTAACTCAGTACCTGCAAGAGTGTTGTTTGATTCTAGAGCATTGCACTCATTTGTTATAGAAGAATTTGCATGCACTAGTAAGATTCGACCAACAAAATTGAAGCATGGTATGACAGTTCAAATACCTAGTTCAACCACCAAAGCTAGAAAAATTTGCAAGGCTGTACCTATCTGAATCCATGGAATAGATTTTTATGCCAATCTAATAGTACTTGGAACCAAAGGTTTGGAAGTAGTACTAGGAATGGATTGGATGTCGAAGCATAAAGGATTGATCGACTGTGCCAAGAAAGCCATAACCATGACCAGTAGCTCTGGAGTATTAGTAGAGCATGTATCTAAGATCTTGCCCCGACAATTCAAATGCAACAAGAGTCTAGCCCAACCAACCATAGACCAAGTCAGAGTAGTTTGTGAATACCCCGATGTATTCCCAGATGAATTGCCCGGTAAGCCCCCAGATCGGGATATTGAGTTCATCATTGAACTAATTCCTGGAACTGGACCCATAGCTCGGAGACCTTATAGTATGAACCCATCTGAATTAGTGGAGTTGAAGAAGCAACTTGATGCTATTGTGGAGAAAGGTTTGATTCAACCAAGCGCATCGCCATGGAGATCGCCTGTATTGTTTGTGGATAAGAAAGATGGAGGTAACCATTTGTGCATGGATTACCGGAAGCTGAATGATGTCACCATCAAGAACAAGTACCCACTGCCAAAGATAGAGGATCTGTTCGACCAGTTGACTGGTGCCAGAGTGTTTTCTAAGATTGATCTTAGAACTAGTTATCATCAACTCAAGATTCGTGCAACAGATATTCCAAAGACTGCCTTTACCACCAGATATGGATTGTATGAGTATACAGTCATGTCTTTTGGATTAACCAATGCCCCCGCTTACTTCATGAATAAGATTTTTATGAACTTCCTGGATAAGTTTGTCATTGTTTTTTATCAATGATATTCTGATCTATTCCAAGTCAGAAGAAGACCATGAGCTACTCCTGAGGACCATCCTTGAAACCCTTAGGGAGCATCACTTGTATGCTAAGTTTAGCAAGTGTGAGTTCTGGTTGAAGGAAGTAGGATTCCTAGGACATATTGTGTCGGCAGGAGGAGTCGATGTTGATCCCGCCAAGATCAAAGATGTTGAAGAATGGAAATCCCCAACCACTCAAAGCTAAGTCCGTGCATTTCTCGAATTAGCGGATACTATCGCAAGTTCGTTGAAGGATTTTTGAACATCACAAGACCAATGACCCAGTTGTTGAAGAAAGATAAGAAGTTTGAATGGACGGATAAATGTGAAGCAAGTTTTCAAGAGCTCAAGAAGAGATTGATTTCAGCCCCAATTCTGATTATGCTTGATATCAAGAAGCCTTTTGATGTGTATTGTGATGCATCCAAGATTGGTCCCGGATTTGTGTTGATGCAAGAAGGCAAATTCATAGCATATCTGTCCTGACAACTGAAGCAGCATGAGCAAAACTACCCTACCCATGACCTTGAACTAGCAGTCGTAGTTTTAGCCTTCAAGACATGGCGTCATTACCTTATGGGTAACCACTGTGAGATTTATTCGGATCACAAGAGTTTGAAGTATATTTTTACCCAGAAGGAGCTGAATGTGAGGCAAAGGAGATGGATAGAGTTAATCAAGGATTATGACCTTGACATTCACTATCACCCCGGCAAAGCCAATGTGGTAGCGGATGCTCTTAGCAGGTAGCCGTGTAGATTAAACAACATGATTAAAGAATCCCAACCAAGTTTGCATGAAGAGTTGGAGCAGATTAGAACGGAGCTAGTTAGCAGAGGATTTTTAGCTAGCATAGAACTTCAACCCACTTTGACCAGTCAGATCAAGGAGGCGTAGAAAGGAAATGCAAGTATCGACGGAATAAAGCGTCATATCATTACATGGAAGGTACCCGGATTCACCGAGGATGAAGGAGTTTTTTGGTACAAAGAACACATCTATGTGCCAGCAAATTCCAAGGTGAAGCAAGTTATCACGCAGGAAGCTCATGATACTCTTTATTCTATCCACTCCGGAGGAACGAAGATGTATCAGGATTTGAAGGAGCAATTTTGGTGGCACAAGATGAAGAGAGAAATCGGAAGCTACATAGCTAAGTGTGATATCTGTCAGAGAGTAAAAGCAGAACATCAGAGACCCATAGGACTTTTGCAACCATTGCAGATTCTAGAATGGAAATGGGATTCTGTCGGAATGGATTTGATCACCGGTTTGCTTACATCTAGTAGGGGAAATGACTCTATTTGGGTCGTAGTTGATAGACTGTCCAAGGTAGCCCATTTTATACCTGTCAAGACTACCTACCAGAGTTCGAAGCTAGCAGAGCTGTACATTGCTAGAATCGTCAATTTGCATGGAACCCCTAAGACCATAGTGTCGGATCGAGGAACCCAGTTTACCTCAAGATTTTGGCAGAAAGTCCAAGAAGGATTAGGAACCAAGCTGAACTTTAGCACATCTTATCACCCGCAGACCGATGGACAAAATGAAAGAGTCAACCAAATCTTAGAAGAGATGTTGAGAGCTTGTGTGTTAGAATATGGATCAAAATGGGAAGATCGTCTGCCTTTTGCAGAATTCTCATACAACAATAGTTATCAAGCCAGTTTGCAAATGGCCCCATTTGAATTTTTGTATGGAAGGAAGTGTCGTACCCCCTTGAATTGGTCACAAGTAGGAGAGAGTTAGATTTTTGGACCCGACATCCTACGAGAAGCCAAAGAGAAGGTTCACAAAGTCCGTGAGCACCTCAAGACCGCCCAATCCAGACAAAAGAGTTATGCCGACAAGAGACGTCGAGACCTAACCTTCAATGTCGGAGATTTTGTGTATCTCAAAGTATCGCCCTTGAAGGGAATGCAATGTTTTCAACTGAAAGGGAAGTTAGCCCGCAGATATATTGGACCCTTCAAGATTTTGAATCGCCGAGGAGAAGTATCATATCAACTGGAACTGCCAGAGGAGATGTCATCCATACATGATGTGTTCCATATCTCGTTACTTCGCAAATGTTTAGAAGTTCCGAAGAAGACCGAAGTGTTCAAGAACAACGATCACCGAGCCATAGATATCAACAAGGATCTAACCTATCGTGAAGTACCCATCCGTATTTTGGAAGAAGCCTTCAGAACCACCAGGACCCGGAGTATCAAGTTTCTCAAGATCCAGTGGAGAAACCATACTGAAGAAGAAGCTACTTGGGAGCAAGAAGATTACATTAGGACTGAGTTTCCAAATCTCTTTAGTTCCTAGTTTTACCTAAATCTTGGGACGAGATTTTGTTTAAGGAGGGAAGGTTTGTAACACCCCAAAAATACTAATCAAGATTATCAAGTTATAATCACCCAAGTTTAGGGTTAACAAAAACTTTTATTACTAAATTGAATATGAATGCATGTGTGTTTTGCATTAGTGTATGAATGAGTGCATTTTCCATGTTTGATTGATAAAAATGATAAGAAATGGTTTAAAGATGAATACTACATCATCTAGGCCAATTACAAACAAAATCCAAAGAAAAAGAAATCAAATATGAATAAAATGATCAAATGGTCATTTTGACCAAAGTTAACCACTAGGCCACTTTGTGAGTTCCTAGAAGAGAATTTCTAATAGAAACATTTCCATTTCTTTTCACCCCTTGCTAGACCAAGTAAAAGTGAACCAAGGCCCACTTTACAAACTCACCAAAACTATTTTCAAATATATTTAAAGGACAGTTCAAAATTGAATCAAGTTCATATGGTTAGATCACCATTTTGCAAAAACCCCTCAAATCAATTCACCTTGACTTTTCCAAGCAACCATAGACACTCAAGCATAAGATCAAAACACTCACCAAATTTCATTCAAAAAATTTCAACTTAAATTCTTGCGGCCATTTAGTCGAACACCTTGCAGACAAAAATCAAAACTTGCCTAACTCCTTTGTTTGGAGCAGTGATCACTCGACCACTTGCCCTCATCGCACCCCCTGTCTCCCCAGTCTCTAGCAGTACCAGACACGCATCCCCCCTTTGTCGTTGCGCCAGTGTAGCGCCGCCCAAAGCCGCCGCGCCAGGTCGACTATGGAAAGCTCGCCCCAGATGACGTTGCCCTCTCCCACGACAACCACCAGACATGCAACTGTCCATCGCTACCCCCTGTCTAGCCCTTGCCCGCAGCCGACTAGCTCGCACGCGCCATGCCTCTCCCTCGCCTCGCGTGCACACACTCGCCTTAACACCAGCTAGCGACCCGTAGCCCCCGTGCACTTTCTCGAACACCGCCAGTTCCGCACAAAGCACCGCACGTGCTCGACCATCCTCGACCGCCCCATGTCGTGCCATTCAGCCCGTGATGAATGCCAGGGATCAATGCGTCGCCCCTACCCTCAGCCACGCCGATAGCTCGCTCTACCACCATCACCGGAGAACCAAGCCCATCCCGCCTCAATTCTCCACACCACCTCACTCCCCACTCCTCACAACACCTCCCACAGCTCTTCCCGGAGCAAGACGAGCACCGCATCGCCGGAATTTGGCCGGAGTCCGCCGCTGTAGAGGAGAAGGGAGCCATCGATTGGAGCCGCCCCAGGAGCCGCCGCGACCACCGTTCAAACCATCGTCATCTACAACGTTGTTCACCCCCATCGCCGACCCTAGCTGGAGCCCTGGTGAGCCTCACACGACCCCCACCGTCGCGTTAGGGTTCAGACCTCGATGGAGATGTTCGTCATCGACGATGAACCTCAGCCGTTAGATCAGGTTCTAATCGTAGGGCCTAGATTGAAAGATACCATTTCGGTTAGATAGAGTCGCTGACTAGTGGGACCCCCCTGCCAGCAGCCCGCTGCGCCGCGCTGTGCAGATTGGGCTGACCCAGTTAGTTTCCTGCGTAGGCCTGTGAATTAAAATAGTTAGTTGCCAATTTAGTTGAAACTAGATTCTTTCAGTAGATTCAAAAATGAATTCAAAGATATTCACTGAACCAAATTTCATGATTCCAAGTTCGTTAGAAAGGTATTCAAATTATCTATCCAAGCCTGTTGGATTCAAGTCATTTGAAATTATAGATCACCAATAGTAAAAATAACAAGATAGATACTTTTTCACATTCAAATATTTTTCAAAAATCAACCATAAATGCTTTTGAGTTGATTCCAACTCTCAAAAATCACATTTGACAAGATATATCTGAAAATGTAAAAATATTTAGGTTTGCATGCAGTGACATTGGACTAGTACCAAAAGAATGCTATTTAGGCATTTCTAGTCAATTTAATTGTATTAATTAGTAATATTAAACCTTATAAAATATGACCACCACTTTAAATCACATTCCCAAGTATTAGAATATGTGGTGATGACATGTCTCAACATGATCCCATATTTTAATTGGAGAATATTAAATCGTAAGTATTTTTCAATGAGTATAAATTACTTTTCTAAAATAAGATAAACAAGATTAAGTCTATATTTCATGTAATGATTGTGATGATGCTAGATCATCAAGTGTGAGCCTTAGTGTGCTAAATATAAGTAGTTAAGTATTGTTTGGTGATTATGTACCCCGTGTTCATTTATAGACGGTAATACCGACCCGGGATACGAGGAGGAGGAGTCCTACCAAGAAGAAGAAGAAAACTTCAACCACTTCACTACTCAAGGCAAGCCATCACTAATTGTAAGCTAGAACTATGCAAGCTAACACTTGCAAGTCTCATACCTATGCAAGCCATCCTTGCAAGATAACCTATGCAACATGCCTTAGGCATGCTTGGTTATTGATGACCCACAAGTATAGGGGGTGTATCACAGTATTTTCAAGGGAAGTGAAACCCAATTTATTGATTCGACACAAGGGGAGCGAAAGAATATTTATAAGCCTTAAAAAATGAGTTGTCAATTCAGCTACACCTAGAGACAATCTTGCTCACAGCAATTTATCTGCAACAACAGTTTTGTAATAGGAATAGTAAAGTAACAGTAGTAGTAAAGCAAGAACAATTGTAACAAAAGCAGTAAATAGTGGGATTCGAGTGCGGTAGGCATAGTGATGGATGGACGGGTGTTGCATGGACAAGACAATTCACATAGCAATCAGAACATAGGTCAATTGCAGTTAAATAAGATAAAGCATCCAAGTACTAGACAATCCTAGGCACGTGTTCCATTTATAGTCATACGTGCTCGCAATGAGAACTTGCACAACATCTTTTGTCCTACCAGCCCGTTTGCAGCGGGGCCTCTAGGGAACTACTGGCAATTAACGTGCTCCTTTTAATAGAGCACCGGAGCAAAGCATTAACACTCCGTCAACACATGTGATGCTCACATTAAAGCCATTCCCTTCTGGTTATCCCGATTTCTGTCACTTCGGGGCCATAGGTTCCGGACAACAACGTGTGTATACAACTTGCAGATAAGACCAAAAACAATACTATCATAATGAATCAATAACATGTTCAGATCTAAAATCATGGCACTCGGGCCCTAGTGTCAAGCATTAAGCACAACAAGTCGCAACAAAGTCATAAAGCACTAATAAAAGATACTAGGCACCATGCCCTAACAATCTGATGCCATTACATGAACGATCTCATCCAATCCCTACCATCCCCATAGCCTAAAGCGGGGGATTACTCACTCATAGATGGGGGAAACATGGATGGTCCATGGAGAAGCAGGGTGCCAGAACGGAGTTTCTGGTGCTGTTTCGTGGAATCTGGTGGTGGCGGCGGAGCGTAACTCCTTCTGGAAAAACGTCGAACCCCCCGAAGTTTTTAGGTCAGAAGGCTCCTTATAGGCGAAGAGAGAGGCCGAGGGGGTTCCTAGGGGGCCCACACCACCCCCTAGCGCGGCCTGGCCTGGCCTGTGCCACCAGGTTGTGTGGCCACCCCTGGCTCGTCTCCGTCTCATATTCTGGCTCCTGGAGTCTTCGGGTGAAATAGGATTTTTGGCATATTTTCCGGGATTTTTTCGATAGTTGATTTTCTGCACAAAAAGTAGACACCAAGGCAATTCTGCTGAAAATAGCATCAGTCCGCATTAGTTGCATCCAAATCACACAAGTATAGAGGAGAAACAATACCAAAAGTGTTCGTGAAAGTAGATACGTTTTGGACGTATCAACTCCCCCCAAGCTTAGCTTATTGCTTGTCCTCAAGCAATTCAGTTGAAAACTGAGTGCGATAAAAGAACTTTCACGAACACATTTGCTTCATATGATGTAAATATTCTCAGCAATGTGATCAACTACTTAGACAGTTCATAATACAGAGTATGCAACTGAGTCTACTTAATAGTCATTGTAAGCTATGAAGAGATTCTGTAACAACCTCGGACCCTACGCTCTAAGTTCAAGCCTGGATGAACCAAAAGTGGTTAAGGAAGTACAGCGGGGGCCCAGGGGCCACCCACATGTAGGCCCGTCGGCCGCCCTAACCACTTCCAAGAACATCGGGACAAGAGCGAGTGGCGTAGGCAACAGGTGAAGAGATCAACTACATACACAAGTGAGTATGTATGCAAGCTACCTTACAACAGTTCTCAAAGCCATACCATCTAAAAGAAATAGAAATATTGCAACGCCATACGGCAAGATCCAAATATCCTAGATAGAGATAATAGTGTAGGATAGCTCCTCATACATCAATCAACAGAGTATCAAGCGGAAGCGGGAAACAAGATCCGAGTACGGACAAGAAGCAAATCGGCATAAGATGCCACATAAATAAGCACATCCCGCCCACAGATCTCACGGATCCCCATCCCCGGAATCTCTACACCGAGTGATCGTTGCCAACGTCATCTGTCTCCTCCACCCAGTATCCATCTTGCGAATACACCTGTTCATTTGAATCAAACAATTTATCGTGTGAGACCCTAGGGGTACTCAGCAAGTCTTTATGCCTCTAAAGGGAACATATACCTGGGGTGACGCAATTGCAGCAAAAGATAATAACTAACAAGCCTATAGATACTCGCTAACTATCCGCCTAACCAAAGATATACGGATGTCCGTTAATTAGGAACAACAGTTATAACAGTATAAATTAACAGATCCATCCTCCTTCTCGCTTACGAACGATAAAGCGGACGAACAACCCATCCGTTGGCAGTTTTATTAACCATTCCATGAGTATTGCACTATTTACTAGTCAGGTATTTAGTCAAATTAAAAGCGGTACTTTAGTTATACTTGTCTATGATCGAGAAACTGTGCTCCAAGTCGTCCATAACCGCGGACACGGATTTCAGAAAGATTTACCCTGCAGGGGTGCACAAATAGCAAAACACACTCGATCAACCTCGGAAAAACCAACTCAAAACCCAACAAGGCATTCGCGACAAAGCGATCATAGGATTCATAAAATATTTCAGGGGGCCACCCCATTAAGCTACCCGCAACGAAGTTGGCCGGCTCCGAGACGGACCCAAGCTTTGCGCCAATGGTTGTAAATGACTGTGAAGCCGAAAGTGTGACTGGTCTTGTCGATACCGTGAAAACACTCCGCAATTCCTAAACAGTACAGGTGCTCCACGCACAATCTTAATAAAACAGTAACATGGCATAAGTACAAGATGGTAAATAAAACCCCAAACTAGTTTGTGGCCCCAAGAAATAGAAATGAATCAAGCTCTGGCTCAGGGGGGTCCATATGGCCTCCCGGATGTGGATAGTGCGAATAGTCAAGGAACAGGAATCAAGTACTCGGGGTCCTATAGGACACAAGTGAGCATGAAAAACCAAATAACAGATATTGCTCACCGGTGCCTCTTTCATTAGTTATCCCATTACTACTCAGGTTAAGTTGTCTAGGTACCTCGTTATCCATCAGACACTCACATACCCTACACATGCTGTTCTACGACTCGCATGGCTCAAACAACTCCTGTAGTAATGGCTCATAGGATGGCGGAACAAGCTTGGTGGGGTTTAAAAGTAAAGGCTATGCAGTACTTGGGATTCAATTTAATGCAATCGCGACTCAATGATGCAAGAATAAGATAGTAGCAATAGGTACTAAATGTATGCAAGCATGTGGTAGTGCTTGCCTAGCAGCTCAGTTGAAGCGAGAGGTGGATCTAGGTAGTACTCCTGGGATTCCTGATAATTCCCCTGCTCGGCGTCTATTCGAAAGAAGAACCAAACAAACAAGGGCCAACATAAATAAAGTGCACAAGCATATGAATAAAATGCGACAAGCAAACAAGCATGCCATGATGAATGATGCACAATTTACATGGCAATAATGTAGCATGGCAAGGGTGAGGTGTGGGGACAAGAATAACTCATTTTATTAATTATTTGATCAAGTTTTATTACCATAAACAGTTCTGATTTTTAATATTGATATGATGCATGCTGCAAAACAAAACATGGAATGCATAAACAGAACGGGCTCGTTGCGCTGATAGATTTAGACATATTATTTGTCAAATTTGGAGTTATAGAATTAAAGTTATTAATTAATTAAGAAAAGGCATTTTTATTGCAATTAATTTCAAAAATTTAAGTTAGTCTAACATTATTTTGAAAGGCAGATTTGAATTCCTCACATTTTTTTGATTCAAAACATATCTCATTTGTATTATTTGGAGAAGTCAATAAAAAGTTATTAAAACTTGATTTAAAATCATATTAAACATTTGTGAAAACATTTTTATTAAACAGAAAAAGAATAGGGACTATTTGTACTCAGAGAGATTTAGCCCGAGTCACAGACAGGTGGGGTCGTCTGCTGAGCTGGCGGGAAAACGACGCAGCGTCTTTTCTCACCGGGCGCTCAGACAGCCATGGAGGATGACAAGCAGGACCCGCGTCTGTGCGGACCCACACGCGGGCGCGCAAACAGGGCGCGACCACGTGGGGAATCCGGGGGAGTTCGGGTGGGAAACCCTCAAAGCACGGATATCTTTTCATAAAAGGAACACTGGGGCTGGCCGGTGGGGCTCGGGGACCGCGGTTGGAAGGGAAAGGAGCCCGGGGGGGGGGGGTTTCTATAAAACTGCTACGGGCTGCTGTTCTGACGAGACTGAAACAACGGAGAACCCCCGGTGGTCCGGCGATCTTGCGCGGACGATGGCGACGAAACCACTGGACGAAAAGAGGTGTCGTAAAAGAGAAACTTGCAGCAGGATGAACGGGCTACACTTTCTGTTCAGCAAGTGCGCACGGAGGCGGACCACATCGACCGAAAACCGTAGAAGAACAGAGGTGCACGCGGGGGTTGCTGTTACTGACGTGCGGCTGCAGGCGTTGATCGGACAACGCGATCGGCGGTGCACGGAGGCTGCTCGATGGAGCGCGGCAGTGTTGCGGCGAGCTAGAGAGGGAAGGTAGATGTCGGGGAGCTAGAGGTGCTCACCAGCGACCATCAGGTACAAACAAGACGGCTCGAGGTGGACATGATCCTTGGCGAGGCTCGTGGCCGGCTTCATCGGCTTCCTCGTGGACATGGTGGCGATGACGATGATCCGGCGAGGTCCAGGCACGGCTGCAGGTCCAGGGCGACGGTGAGGTAGCAGGGGAATGTCCTGGTACTACGGGTTTGCCTTGGGGGTCGCCAGGTCGGCGAGGACAGTAGGTAGACCGCTAGGGTTAGAGGTATGGTGCCATGGCAATGGCTTGGGAAAAGGAGGAAGGAAGAGAGGATGGAGATGGTTCTGGGGCGTTCAGATCTCGATCTGAGGCTGCTCTAGGTGGCTGGTTAGGTGAGGAGAGGGAGGGAGGAAGCACATGGGGGTTGTCCACTTTTTGAACGTAGAGGAGGAGGGTGGACTCGGGAGGGGCATGAGGTGGGGGCCCTATCGCACGTGATCGTGAGGCAAGAAGAGAAACAGGGACAAGCCTCGTTCACGTGATCGTTGGGTCGCACCAGACCAAGGAAAAGAGGAGGTTCGGTGCAAGCGAGAGAAAGAGAGGGAGAGGCGTGCGAGTGCAGGCTGCTGAGTCCGGCTTGACGCGGTGCAAGTTCAGGCGGCTGACTAGCTAGCTAGCAGGGGTGCTAGGTTGGGGTTCAGCTGGACCAGTATGGGGGTGGTTCGATGATGAATAGGTGTAGAAGAGAGAGAGAGGAACAAAGCCAAGCTAGGTAAAAGAGAGGGTTTAAGCTAGAGATGAGAGAGAGAGATTAGGGTTTAGGGATTAGATGAAGAGAACCCATCCTAGGTTGTTTGATGCATATCCCTTTTCGATCTCGTTTAAAACAAGCCATGCAAGGAGATTCAAATATGAAAGATTTCAAAACAACACATAAAATACCACAAGGAGGAAAGGAAGGAAGAGATGCCCTATGTTGCATGTACATGCAATAATAGGCATGCAAGAAATAAAAAGAGACAAGATGGTCTACTAGGATCCTTTTGAATTTGGCTATTTGATGGATTCCAAACCAAACAAGCTTTACACCAAATTCAAAAGAAACCCCAAAAAGAGGAGGTATGGACAAGCTTGCATGGGCCATGCATGAACCTTAGATAGGCCACATTATATTTGTGAAAATAACTACAAGCTCAAATGACCCCATTTAGCCCCATGCACTCAAATTTGAATCAAACCCAAGCAAAAGGTTGGGAGAGGTTGAATAGAAAACATCAAATAGAAGAACTAGAATAAGATGGAGATGTGGAGCTTATATTACATGCGACATGAAATAATGGTACCACACATAGCATACATGCACAAGGAATTAACACATGGTTGGAACTAAACCCATATGTCCAAGAATTGATGAAATAAACATGAATAAATATAATGGAAATGCTAGTGTGTGTTTGCCACTAGATAATTATATGGTCCCATTTATATTTAGATATGCCCACTCATATAGAAGTAAACCATATGAAGATGTAGAAGTATCCCCACATGTAGACCCACATTATTTATATAGTGAAAACAATAGTAAACACCTTTGAGGCATGTGGTATAGAAGGAGATCCATCTTTATATATGTGAGCTAGACAAGACCCAAAAGAGAAGATGCAAAAAACCCCAAGTATTTTGGGATGGTGGAATTATAAGGTGGTGACAAAGAAAGGTGGTGGAGATAAAGGAAGGTGACAAAGGTGGTGGAATAGATAAAAGATATGCCCCCAACTCAACTTGGGCATCAACCATTTTATCAAGAAGCAAATACAATATATCAAGAGGCAAATACAAGTGATACAAAAGCATATGAGAGAAGAACCAAAAAGAAAAGGGGTTTCATATGATGCTCAAATGCAATGTGGCATGATGACATGAGCATGATATAATGATGATGCAACTAATTATATGTAGGAAGTAGCATTATATAGACTAGGCTAGTAGCATTGCAATTGTTAGACAATTGGGATGCTACAGATTCCAACTCAAGAATAATAAGTAGCATGAAGCAGAAACATAAGCAACGTTACAATGCTCATAAAAAGGTACGATAGAGTGGTATCTCACTTGCCCTTTGATTATGAATGCCAAGGCACCTCTGAAGTTCAAGTGATGACTAGAAGTAAAGATATCAAGGATACAAGCATCAAAGTCATAACACAAATAATCAAGTAATGGAACAAACACAAATAATGACAACTATGCTCTCAAGAAGGTGCTCAAAGAATATGTGGAGACTCAACAAGTAGAAGAAAAGGTTTTGAATAATTTTGAAAGGCTTCCAAATGCTGAAAGTATGGTACTCTTTAGCTTTGAGCTCTCAATGCCCCTATCATAAGCATCTTTAATGTGGTTAAGGTGAAAGTGAGGTCCAATCTGAGTTATATGCTTGACAGACTATAAATTGAAAATCCCAAGTCCCTTGAGTACGAGGGCCGCTCCTCATGCTACTCAACTTTAGTTACCGGTAAGTTCTTGTCATCGTAAGTATGTGCGTATCATTGAGAGCCGCCAACGGGGTACCCCTTGCCCGATGATACGGAAGAATCCCCATATCAAAATGACAAGGCAAGCAGACAATGAGTATCTCAGCAATCTTCTTATTTACCATGGGAAAATGGTGCTTTTTTCTCTCTTTCCTCTTTTCATAAAACTCCTTTCTTTCTTTTTCTCAATAGCTATCTCTCTTTCTTTTTTTATAAGAAGAATGCTTCATAGATATCATTATGGTTACGCTGCAGGTTTCCACCATTTCAGCATGGATTAGACCAGCGGCCCAGGCATTTCTCTAACACACATACATAACTCCATGGACTTACAAGCTCCCCTTTTATTTCACATCGACGACATCCGCAAACAAAAGAGCAAGGTATCAATTGGGTATATATTTACAAGTGTTGAAAGCGTTCCCCGTGACAGCACAATTCTTCTAATCCCCGGCCTATATTTTGCAAGCATATAACTTTCATGGAGAGTTCACAATGGTTCAGGTTTATTAAGTGCATGAAATAAAGTGTGCCATCAAGTTCGTGAGAGATTTACTAACTAATTTTCCCATAACAAGCAAACATTTTATTCGGAAGAAAACAAGGCATATTGAATATGCACGGGAGTAGCAAATGATGCTAATAGGTAGGTATGGTGGACACTTTTGGAAATATTTGGTTTAGGGAGTTGGAGACATGAGTAAAACACTCCGTGGAGGTGAAGGCTAACAATAGTAAGGGAGCGACAAACGAGAGAGCAATACATGTCATTATCATGCTTGCAACAAAATAGGACTACTCATGGCATGAAAATGATTCAAGATCCTCAAGGCAAAATAATTCATCAAGGCTTAACTGATTATCACAGTCATGTGCATGCGTGAGCATGTGCCAAGTCAATGCAAATGAAACATTAAGAGGAGGATACGAAGGTGTCATACCAATTTATGAATAGAGCAATGCAAGCAAACATTTATAAGACATGCTACAAACTACTAGCGAGCTGTAGCTAATCATAAGAAAGCAAGAACTACTAAGCATCCAAAGATAACACACACCCTACATGAACGGACTAAGCATGCCCACAGTGATGAGTATATGTACAAAAATGAAAAAAAAATAGAGTTCGTTACCAGCCTCTTACCAAGCCTCAAGTTGTCATTGATCCTCATTATTGCTCTTCACTTGTGTGGCTTGAATAATAATATGAAACCAATATCCACTGAGGACTGCCGAACCCTGTAGCAAGCTCGCAAAAACCAAAGAAGAACGACAAATATTTTTGGTGTTTTCGATTTTTAAATAAGAACCAAAAGAGAAAAACAAGCAAAGCAAAATCTTTTTGGTTTTTTCGAATAGTTCAAACAAAGCAAAAAGGGAAAAACAAACCAAGGCAAAAAGAAGAAGCAAACCAAAGAGAAACAACAGAAATATTTTTGGTCTTTTTGTGTTTTTAGAAAGCAAAAGCAAGGAAGGACGAAAACTGAAAAGAGAACGAAAACATGAATATACAAAGTACAGACGCAACATGATATGGAGATGAGTGCGGTGTCGGCGTACCCCCCCCCCCCCAAGATTAGGCTTTTGGCCTAAGTGGGTATCAATCCATGTACGAATAGGGGTTCCAAGCGGGCGGATCTTGGTAAGAATGGTCGTAGCTGGGCCCATGAGATGAAGAAGAAGCTCCCCAATCATAAACGGGCTGCTGATATGAAGACTCTCCCTCATTCGAGGGCTGGGCCGAATCATCCCTGACATCCCTTCCAGTATCCTGCTCCTGTTGGGAGAGCTCTCCCAAGTACGTGTCACGCTCCTCCTAAGTGAGGGACCACCCTTCCCTATTGTCAAGGTTAAACAAAACAGGTGCAGGCAAAAGAACAACACGCTCGGACTTGCTCTTTCTCCAACCAGCTTTGAGAAAGGTTATTTCATAAGATAACTCACTCATACTAGCCCACAAGGAAACAAATTTATGTTGTATCATGGAATTAAGATCAAGCCTTTCTATGGGAAACTGTAGGACTAGATGATGATGCACTAAACCATGCAATGCAAGTAAACGAGAAGCAATGAGGCCTCCACAAATTCCACCTTTCTCACGGTTAGCAGCAAGACGGAAGGCTATCAAAGCACCCAAGTTGTAAGACCTATCTCGTCTAAGAGCAGCAGAGATAAATGCTAGATCAAATGAAGATAACTTGTTAGCAGTTTTCCTAGCAAGAACACATTTGGCAATAAAGTAGGCAAAGTAGCGAATGGAGGGAAGATGAATGTTACAGATTTTTCCACTCTCCTTCGAGAAGCTACTCCCTTGGCAAATTTCTGCGTATAAATCCATGAGTGGTTCAGGTCTCTCCTTAATCTTTCTACATGATCCCCATTGAGGTACCTTAATAGCTGCACAAAAATCATCAAGAGAAAGGTCGACAGCTATATTGTAAATTTTGTAATGGACCATGGGGTTAGGCAAAGAGTGACTAAATTGGAAGTCCTGCACCACAGACATGGTTAGCTTCACAAATTGACAAGGTTCATCTTCCAAAAAGTGATCTAACCCTGCATTAGAAACCAAAGTGTGGAAATCTTGTAGAATTCCTACAGCTCTCATGAACTCAGAGCATGGATAAATGGAGGGAAAAACTTCCTCCTCCTGGTGGACCTTCATGACCTCAGGCACCAAAAGCTCATGTTGGTTTAGGTGGTGTTCACTCATCTTCTATTCTGAAATTTAAACACCTATTAAACAAGTGATTGCAAAGTAAATATAATGAAGGATTCTACTCATAGGGACTTGAAAGAGGCCTAAACATGCATCAAAAATATATCTCTAAGCATCAAACAAGCTTACAAGCTCTCATAACCAGTCACCTATACTAGAAAAATACTCAACATATAATCCACAAAACACAAATCTACTTGGACAAGGGGAGGAGTCACATACCAGGGAACAAATGCTCCAAATTTTAGCAAGAAGGATGGGTTGAGCAAGGATATCGAAAAAATCGAGAGCAAGCATAGCAAGAATGCGATTTTGAGATATGAACTGGAGCTTACTCGGGAGAGAGAAGAAAGTGGCAGGTGAGAGAGTTAGTGGGGGGCCAGGGGTGGCCCACACCAGGGCATGGCGCCACCCAAGGCTGGCCACGCCACCATGTGTGTGCCTGCCTGGTGGGCTCCCCTGGTACCTCCCAGGTACTCCTCTTCCCCTTTTTTCACCTAAAAATTTAATATGAATTTTCTGGAATTTTTCGAGACACTTTATTTTTGGGCAATTTTCAGAAATAGAAGAATGATTTTTCTGACAGATTTTTTATTTATTTTGGAAACATGATGCAAGGACAAAACAAGGCTAGAACTACAAAAGTTCTAACATGCAAGCAACTAACAACAAAAATAAAACTAAACGAAAGCAAAAACTAAAATGCAAAGGATAGAAATAAACGGAGATAATCATAATGAAAACATTGTTTTGTTCAATGGAATCCTTTTGTTAACAAGGTTGATCAAGTCTTGCTACCAAAACAATTGCATATGAGACAAAACTTTGTACTCCACTAATGATTATGTTACCTCAACCTTGATAGCTGGTCCCAATCATAATAGTTTCAAAATTTTCTCTTAATATGGGACAATATTTCTCCAACTTGAATGCCTTCAACATGTTCAATTGAATTCAAACCATAAGTCCTTTCAATCTTCTTGGGGAAATAGACAGTATGTTCCTTGTCATTAACATTGAAGGTCACCTTTCCTTGATTACAATTAATAACAGCTCCCGTAGTATTAAGAAAAGGTCTCCCAAAAATAATAGGCATATTATCATCTTCACGCATTTCAAGCACAACAAAATCAGTTAATATCAAGCAATTATGAGCCACTTGAACAGGTACATCCTCACATATACCCACAGGAATAGTGGTAGATTTAAAAGCCATTTGCAAAGATATATCAGTTGGTATTAATTTTTCAAGTTGAAGCCTCTTATAGAGAGATAAAGGCATAACACTAACTCCAGCTCCCAAATCACACAAAGCAGTTCTAACATAACTGTTCTTAATAGAGCAAGGGATAGTTGGAATCCCTAGGTCTCCAAGTTTCTTAGGAACCTTACCATTGAAGGAATAATTAGCAAGCAAAGTAGAAATTTCTTCATTAGGGATCTTCCTTTTATTCGAGACAATGTCCTTCATATACTTTGAGTAAGGAGGCAATTTAATAGCATCAGTCAAAGGAATTTGCAAGAATAAAGGCTTCATCCACTCACAAAACTTATTATAGTGTTCCTCTTCCTTTGGCTTGTGTTTCTTATCAGGGAAAGGCATAGGTTTTTGGACCCAAGGTTCTCTTTCACTACCATGTTTCTTAGCAATAAAATCTTCTTTGGTGTATTTAGTATTCTTAGTGTGGTTTTCAGGTTCTTCTTCAACTTTTTCTTCATTAGGAACAATATTTTCTTCATTACCACTTTCAGTTTCAGCATCAGAGATAGATATACTATTAGGATCTATAGCAGGTTCAGAGGGTTCTACAACAGTTTTATGTTTCTTTTTCCTTTTCTTACGAGTAGAACCACTATTTTTAGCTTGTTGAGAATCCTGCTCAATTCTTTTGGGATGCCCCTCAGGATATAGAGGATCCTGGGTAGCAGCACCACTTCTAGTTCTAATTTCATAAGCATGTTTTTCTTTAGCAGCATTAACTAGCAAGTCGTTTTGCACTTTAACGAGTTGATCTATTTGAGTTTGAACCATTTGAAAGTGTTTAACAATCATTTTAACATCATTAGAGGTTCTTTCCACAATATCTTTCAACTCACCAATAGCTCTAGTGTTTTCCATTAGATGATTTTGCACCCTTTTATTGAAGTTATCTTGTTTAACTCAATTTTTGGAGAGAGTGTACCTCAATACTAGATGAGTAGGGAATAGGCTTACATAATTCTTCTATAGGAGGTAAATTCTTGACATCTGCAGCTTTAATTCCCTTCTCCTTAAGACATTTCTTAGCTTCCTTCATCACTTCATCATTTAATTCAATAACTCCCCTCTTCTTTGATGTTGGAATAGGCACGGGAATAGACGGTTCAGGTACAATTACTTCAGGTATAGCTTGTTTAGGAGGAGTCCAATCTTCATAATTCTTACTTATTTTAGCCATTAATTCCTCAGCTTCCTCAGGAGTCCTATTCCTGAAAACACAATCAGCACAACTATCTAGGTATGTGCTAGATTCCTCGGTTAGTCCATTATAAAATATATCAAGAAGCTCATTCTTAGGTAATGGACTTCCATCCTGTGCATGAATCAAAGCACAAAACCTTGCCCAAGATTCGGGCAATACCTATTTTTCTCCCTGTTTAAAATCATAAAGTTCCTGCAAAATAGCATGTCTAGCACTAGGAGGAAAATATTTCTGCAGGAAAGTACTAATCAAGCACTCAGGGCTATCAATAGATCCAGGAGGTAAATTACTAAACCAAGTTTTAGCTTCTCCTTTCAGTGAAAAGGGAAAAATCTTAGCAACAAAGTAAGTACGCTCATGGTAGAGAGTTCGTTCATATGTGCTACCGCACTTACATTCTTAGTCCCACAAAAAGGTTCTTTCTCGACAATAGCTATGTAAGATAGATCGAGAGAGAAATCATAATCTTCATCTATAATGTGTATGGGAGAAGCAGCAAACTTAGCATCAGGAGACAATTTGGGTCTAATAGTACCTCTCAAGGAGACTCTTAGCAGCACTCCTATCATGGGTGTTCTTACATTCTTTAATAAATTCATCAGTCATCTCAACATAACCATCTTCAATATCATAACTTTCACTAGACTCAAGTGAACTAACAGGTGTGGTAGTGTCTTCATTAGGAGTTTCGGTATTTCCAGCTATAGTTCTAGCAATCGTAGATTCTAGGAAAGGACCTAATAAACCACTCTTATCAAGCACAGTAGAAGCAGCATCATAAGCATCAGAAGTTTGAGATTCAGAAGTAGTAGCAGTGTGTGTAGCATTTGTATGTGGTGGTGTAAGGAACTTACTCAAAACAGATGGTGAATCAAGAGCAGCAGAGGTGTTCAGAACCGTACCTCTTCTTGTAGTGGATGGTAAAATAGGAACCTTGCCATCACGAGACTTACCCATGATGGATGGAAAGCACCGAACAATAGAGAATCCAAGTGAACTTGATAAACAAAGCTATGCTCCCCGGCAACGGCGCCAGAAAATTGTCTTGATGACCCACAAGTATAGGGGGTGTATCGCAGTATTTTCGAGGGAAGTGAAACCCAATTGATTGATTCGACACAAGGGGAGCCAAAGAATATTTATAAGCCTTAACAACTGAGTTGTCAATTCAATTGCACCTGGAAACAATCTTGCTCACAACAGTTTATCAGCAACAACAGTTTTGTAATAGGAATAGTAAAGTAACAACAGTTGTAAAGCAAGAACAGTAGTAAAAAAGCAGTAAACAGTGGGATTCGAGTGCGGTAGGCATAGGGATGGATAGACGGGCGTTGCATGGACAAGACAATTCACATAGCAATCAGAACATAGGGTAATTGCAGATAAATAAGATAAAGCATCCAAGTACTAGACAATCCTAGGCCTGTGTTCCATATATAGTCATACGTGCTCGCAATGAGAACTTGCACAACATCTTTTGTCCTCCCAGGCCGTTTGTAGCGGGGCCTCTAGGGAACTACTGGTAATTAAGGTGCTCCTTTTAATAGAGCACCGGAGCAAAGCATTAACACTCCGTCAACACATGTGATGCTCACATTAAAGCCATTCCCTTCCGGTTATCCCGATTTCTGTCACTTCGGGGCCATAGGTTCCGGACAACAACATGTGTATACAACTTGCAGATAAGACCAAAAACAATACTATCGTAATGAATCAATAACATGTTCAGATCTGAAATCATGGCACTCGGGCCCTAGTGTCAAGCATTAAGCACAACAAGTCGCAACAAAGTCATAAAGCACTAATAAAAGATACTAGGCACCACGCCCTAACAATCTGATGCCATTACATGAACGATCTCATCCAATCCCTACCATCCCCATATCCTACAGCGGGGGATTACTCACTCATAGATGGGAGAAACATGGATGGTCGATGGAGAAGCGATGGTGATGATTATGGCGATGATCTCCTCCAATTCCCCGTCCCGGTAGGGTGCCAGAACGGAGTTTCTGGTGCTGTTTCGTGGAATCTGGTGGTGGCGGCGGAGCGGAACTCCTTCTGGAAAAACGTCGAACCCCCCGAAGTTTTTAGGTCAGAAGGCTCCTTATAGGCGAAGAGAGAGGCCGAGGGGGTTCTTGGGGGGCCCACACCACCCCCTGGCGCGGCCTAGCCTGGCCCACGCCACCAGGTGGTGTGGCCACCCCTGGCTCTTCTCCGTCTCGTATTCTGGCTCCTAGAGTCTTTAGGTGAAATAGGATTTTTGGCATATTTTCCAGGATTTTTCCTGATAGTTGATTTTCTGCACAAAAAGTAGACACCAAGGCAATTCTGCTGAAAACAGCGTCAGTCTGCATTAGTTGCATCCAAATCACACAAGTATAGAGGAGAAACAATAGCAAAAGTGTTCGAGAAAGTAGATACGTTTTGGACGTATCAGTTATGCAACTTTGATTATACCAATCCCAAGTTTTACTTGCAAGCTTTATTCTTTTACTTTACCAAAGTTCTTTACTTTTAGTTAGTGCTTTGTGATTATTGAAACAATAGTATAGATACCATAAAGAGTATAAAACTAGGCCTAAATACTTATACTTAGATGTCATTCCAAGGCATGAGATTAGGGTTGGATAGCTATACTTGATTAGCACCCCTCATTAGTGAATACCCTCAACCTTAGTGGCTAGTGCTAAGCATAAAAGTTGATCACTTTAGATGGGAATACTTGGTGAAAATAATTATGAAAACCTTGGAATGAGGATTCATTCTATTGAAATGTTTTGACATGTGTTGAGAAACACAAAAGGATTTGATGATGAAAATGTTAAGGCATGAGCCTTAGCCCTTTATAAAAACTGATGGTTGGGTTCGGATGCAATACCATTCCAATTTTACCGTAAAACCACAATACCTGAATTGGGTAGGGCTTAACTGGAAGTTTATATGCCTTAGTATGGGTTCCCTTACGGAAGAGGTTGAGCTGAGGCTACCTCGTGAGTGTGAATGTCCACCTATACAGTGCCCAGGATGGCAGATGGCCATGGCTGGGAGGCCAAGCTCATAGGGGAGGTGCCTATACTAGAGTGTGTAATTGAAAGGTTATGATTGATTATCCGCATACTAAGTATGATGATTCAGGGTTATCCCTGATGGATGTATCGAATTTTGTGGTGAAAGTGTACCACCTCTGTAGAGTGTCAAACTATTCGAATAGTCGCGTCCGTGGTCATGGACAGTTGGAGTGGCCATACTATTCCGTCGTCAGCTGTTTTCAAAATGACTTGTGAATTGAACTATGACTTTGACTTGACCACAACAGGGTTGTGGATATGAAAACTAGGTTCCCACTTAAGTGATTTAGAACATTAACTTAGTTTTCTTTACTTCTAAACTCGTTTTAGATAAATATGTCTTTTTGCAAATAAACCTCGAGCTTTAGATTCCTATTAGAACTACCTTACTTGTTAGTGATAGTTTGCGAGTACTTAAAGAGTACTCATGGCTTTGTCCATGGCTATTCCCGTGGCCAGACTATGAGGAGGACTACCAGGATGATGGACAGTAGGAGGTCTACGACAACTAGGATCATCTCCCATCGTTAGCATTGCCTGTGACCCTGAAGATGGAGCCCCTACTACATTTAATTTCCGCTGCTTGATTTGTATTAAGACTGGATCATGAGATCCTTTATTCGTAAGACCTTATTATGGTTTGTAATGGATGATGTACCGTGATATCAACCTATTATGTCTCGCAAAAATGGTAATCTTGGGATTGCGAGGTAAGGTATAACAGGCATATGGGACTAAAAAATCCAGGTGTTGACAATGAGACCAAACAGCAGCGCATGGAGCGTGAAGCCAAGGGAAAGGTGGATGAAGACGCTAGAACACATGCAGATTTACCACCACCACTAATGAGGCCATTAATGGAGCATAATTTCATGCAATATATGCAGATGATGCACGAGTCCCAGAACAAGTTTATCGGAGGGGTTAATGGATCGAGTGGGACATCAGAGGGAACTTGAAGGATGTGGTGTAAGTCTTTCTGACTTTCAGAATGCAAGGCCTTTACCTTTTGCATCAGCTCCTGAACCAATGGATGCGGAGGATTGGTTATCAGATACAGAGAGAAAGTTGAAAACTGTAGGATGCAATGATGAAGAGAAGTTGAGGTGTGCAACACATCTTCTGACCGGACCTACAACATCATGGTGGGAGAATCAGTTAGAAATGCAACTTCCAGGAAGGGAGTACAACCGGGAGGAGTTCAAGCAGAGGTTCCATGAGTATCATGTTGGGTTCGCAGCATAGAAAACAAAAAATTCCTACGATGAGAACTATACGCCAAGATCTATCTACTAGATACAAGCAATGGGTGGATATACATCCATAGAGAGGCAGCGTTCCGATGGCGATCACATCCACTCTTGATCCATTGCCGACCCGCATCATGACCTCATCCCTTGCTAGCTGTCGCTTGTTCCGCAACCCCTTTGTTTGCCTTGTCGGCCTTCTTGTCCGCCAAATACTTGGGGCAGTTGCGCTTCCAATGGTCAGTCCCCTTACAATAGTAGCACTCGGTATCAGACTTAGGGCCAGCTCGGGATTTCTTTTCAGGTGCGGCAATAGATTTTCCGCCCTTCTTTCCCTTCTATTTGCCTTTCTTGTCTTTCTTGAAACCGGTGGTCTTATTGATCATCAGCATTTGATGTTCTTTCCTAATCTCCACTTCTGCAGTTTTAAGCATTGACAGAAGCTCGGGAAGAGACTTCTTCATGCCCTGCATGTTATAGTTCATCACGAAACTCTTGTAGCTAGGTGGTAGAGATTGGAGATAACGATGTACGCCTAGCTCAATGGGAATCCATATTCCCAAGGACACAAGCTTATCGGTGTACCTAGAAATTTTGAGTACGTGCTCACTTACGGAGCTGTTCTCCTCCATCATGCAGCTAAAGAAATTTTCAGAAGCATTATAACTCTCTACGGCAGCATGGGTATCGAAAATCATTTTCAATTCTCCCATGGTATCAAAAGCATTGCCATTTTCGAAACGCTTTCGAAGTTCTAGCTCTAGCCCATACAGTATGCCGCAATGAACTAAGTTGTGGTCCTCCTGACGAGTTACATAGACAATCTTTTCCTCGTCAGAGGCATCAAGATCTGGTGGGGGGCCTAGTGGCACTTCTAGCACATATTGCTTTTGTGCAGCAGTGAGGAGAATCCTCAAATTCATAGCCCAGTTGGTGAAGTTGCTGCCATTCGTAGCAAGTTTCTCTTTCTCCATGAACACATTGAAATTAAAAGCAGGTGGTGCCATCTACAATAGAATTTGTAAAGTTTATTTAGACTAAGTTTATGATAGATTGAGTTCAACTAATCCAAATTACTAATGAACTCCCACTCAAAAACGACATCCCTCGTGTCCTTTTGGTGATTACATGAACCAAATCCACTACACCAAGTCTGATCATCACGTGAGTCGGTGTAGCTTCAAAGGAGGGCATCTATATGGGCATCATATCAATTATATGACTCATGCTTAACCTTTCGGTCCGTGTTCCGAGACCATGTCTGTACATGCTAGGCTCTCCAAGTAAGAACCTTAGTACTCGCGTGTGTAAAACTGTCCTACACCCGTTCTATGAAAGCGTATAGTCGAGTACACCCGATCATCACGTGATGTCTCGAAACACGATCCATAGAATGGTGCATACTTAAGGAAGAACACATTTTATCTTGATATTTAAATGAGGGATCATCTTACAATGCTACTAAAAGCGCCAAACTAGCAATATAAGATGCGAACATCAAATGTGTAAAGTGGGATGATATGGTCCATGCATTTGATAACCATCATATGCATCATGGTATGATCTCTATCATTCCTTTGTGTGTAAGGCCAAGGTCTATGGAACTTACACGTTAAGTGTGTTGTAAGAGTATCTACCATACATCAACTTACAATATTACCATATCATGACACTACCCGAGCAACAATCTAAACTAGACGCCTCTAATTTATCCATTGCAAGTTTTACATGGCTTAGGGCTTTCAGAGATAGAACCGGTCTTACCTACGAACATGGAACCACAACGATGATACCCAAGTTATTAGAAACTCATTGTAAATCAGATATTGACTATACTAGGAGAGACAGACACCCGCCAGCCACTTATGCAAAACTAGTTGCATGCCAGTCGTGGAACCGGTCTCATGTGCGATGACATGTAAGGTTGGTCCGGGCCGCTTCGTCCCACTATGCCACCAATATCCAAAATACATGAAAGAAGCAATAACATGATCATCATCTCCCACGTCTAAACATATGTGTAGAGAACTTACCCTCGAAGACAACAAAGCTTTGTTAACGAGTTGGGACTCGTGGATGATGTAGTCGTACGCTTGCCGATCTCAAGATCGTGTGGAAGTCCTAGGTCCGCAAATCAGCAGCGCATCCGTCCTCGCACACACGTTTAGGCCACCGAACAACCTCCACCTCCTCGCTCCAGCGAATCAGCGGAAGCAGCAACTCCTTCCAGACGCCATGCCACCGGGAACATGTATCTCGCTAATCCGAGACCATAGGGGAATATATCTAGAGGGGGAGAGAGATCCTTCACGAGGAGGTGTGTTTTGTGAGGGAGGAGAGGGGGCCTTTTATAGGAGAGGGGGGCTCCTCCCCTCCCATAGCCGGCGCCCATGGGGGGTGCCCCCACCTCTTCCTCATTCATGTGGTGGAAGCTCCACTCACATCAATTTAGCCTCCACCCAAAGTTCCACTCACATGCATTAAATTTCAACCAAATTTAATGCAACTCTCATTTAATAAAACTCCTTCATTTATTTTATTCAGAATTTTGTTAATTACTTTAATTAACAAAAATTCACATAAAACCCCTAGTAACATTTCAATATCACATGCAGAACCAGTTTCTGCAATTTCACCCGAAACAATTCCGGTTTCCATCGAAATAATTCCAGCGCTTTGCAATTCTTTCGTCTGAAACATATGTGCTCCAAAATGGTGTTTGGCAACCCTTAAGTGTGTCACCATACGGTTCGCGAATAATGCAGACATGATTGAGACTCCTCTCAAATCAATAATCAGAAGCGGTACCTGGAGATCCATACTGACTCCTACACATTCAATGATGACTTATGTGATCGTGAGAACCTTTAACGCTAGTAATTTAATCCCTTTGTCTCATGATATATTACATGTCCGAGATTCGATCATTGGTATCCAAATACCTAGTTTGATCTTGTTACCGACATGCACTCTTTTCTCGTTCTCGTGATATAACATTCTAGTGATCACATCACTTGCTTGCAAGTTATCTTAATGTGATATCACCGAGAGGGCCCAGAGTATATCTATCCATCACCGGGATTGAAAAATTCCCCTCTTCATCCATGAGCCTCAACATAACATCTTTGGAGTATCTGAACCCACCTTTATAGTCACCCTTTTACGGTGTGACGTTTGATGTTATCAAGTTACTCTTCTGATGTCAGCAATTAACATGATCTCATGGTCTAAGGATAAATATTACTTCATATGATGTTATAGAAATATAAACATAATGACTTTGATCGTAATGCTATACTGCAGATGAATGTTCATCACATCATTTCACAAATGTTGTGACCTCGTTATTAACAACATCCAATGTCCATGGTCAGGAAACTTTGATCATCTTGTTAATCAACGAGCTAGTCTATAAGAGAGGCATAACTAGGAACCTTTTATTTGTTTATTAAACACACATGTATTGACATTTCCTATCAAGACAATTATAGCATGCAAAATAAACATCTATCATATACAAGGAATACATAATAACAACTTTATTATTGCCTCTCGGGGCATATTTCCTTCAGTCTCCCACTTGCACTAGCAACAATAATCTAGTTCACATAGTGATAAATCTAACACCCATGGAGTTCTAGTGTTGATCATGTTTTTCCCTAGGGAGAACTTTAGTCAACGGATCTGCTACATTTAGGTCCGTGTGTACTTTACAAATCTTTATATCTCCATCCTTGACATGCTCGCGAATGGAGTGAAACCGGCGCTTAATAAGCTTGGAATTCTTGTGAGACCTTGGTTCCTTGGCGTTGGCTATGGCTCAATTGTTGTCACAATAGATCACCATTTGGTCCAATGCACTAGGAACCACACCTTGTTCCGTTATGAACTCCTTCATCCAAACCGTTTCCCGCGCCGCTTCTAAAGCAACAACATATTCTGCCTCCGTCGTTGATCCAGCCACCACAGGTGGTTTGGAACTCCTCCAACTAACTGCTGCTCTGTTCAAGAGAAATACATATCCGGACTATGGCTTAGAGTCATCCGGGTCGGTGTCAAAGCTAGCATCGACATAACACTTAGTGACTAGCTCTTCTTCACCTTCGTATACAAGAAACATATCCTTAGTTCTTCTTAACTACTTAAGGATATTCTTGACCGCTATCTAGTGTTCCGAACCTGGATCAGATTGGTACCTACTAATCAAACTAATAGCATGCTCCACATCCGGTCTTGTACATTGCATGGCGTACATTATAGAGCCTATGGCTGAGGCATAGGGGATCTTATCCATCATCTCTCTTTCTTCCGCTGTAGCCGGACTTTGAGTCTTACTCAATGTCTTGCCTTGCAACATAGGTAAGAACCGCTTCTTACTTCCGTCCATATTAAAATTCTTTAATATCTAATCAAGGTATGTACTTCTTTAATATCTAATCAAGGTATGTACGGAGCTATTCTCCTCCATCATGCAGCTAAAGAACTTTTCAGAAGCATTATAACTCTCTATGGCAGCATGGGTATCAAAAATCATTTTCAATTCTCCCATGGTATCAAAAGCATTGTCATTTTCGAAACGCTTTCGAAGTTCTGGCTCTAGCCCATACAGTATGCCACAATGACCTAAGTTGTGGTCCTCCTGATGAGTTATATATACATTCTTTTCCTCGTCAGAGGCATCAGGAGTTGGTGGGGGGCCTTGCGGCGCTTCTAGAACATATTGCTTTTGTGCAGCAGTGAGGAAAATCCTCAAATTCATAGCCTAGTTGGTGAAGTTGCGACCATTCACATCAAGTTTCTCTTTCTCCATGAACACATTGAAATTAAAAGCAGGTGGTTCCATCTACAACAGAATTTGTAAAGTTTATTTAGACTAAGTTTATGATAGATTGAGTTCAACTAATCCAAATTACTACTAAAATCCCACTCAAAACCGACATCCCTCGTGTCCTTTTGGTGATTACATGAACCAAATCCACTACACCAAGTCTAATCATCACGTGAGTTGGTGTAGCTTCAAAGGCGAGCATCTATATGGGCATCATATCAATTATATGACTCATGTTTAACCTTTCGGTCTGTGTTCCGAGGCCATGTCTGTACATGCTAGGCTCGCCAAGTAAGAACCTTAGTACTCGCGTGTGTAAAACTATCTTACACCCATTGTATGGAAGTGTACAGTCGAGTACACCCGATCATCACGTGATGTCTCGAAACACGATCCATAGAACGGTGCATACTTAAGGAAGAACACATTTTATATTGATATTTAAATGAGGGATCGTCTTACAATGCTACTAAAAGCGCCAAACTAGCAATATAAGATACGAACATCAAATGTGTAAAGTGGGATGATATGGTCCATGCATTTGATCACCATCATATGCATCATGGTATGATCTCTATCATTGCTTTGTGTGTAAGGCCAAGGTCTATGGAACTTACACGTTAAGTGTGTTGTAAGAGTATCTACCATACATAAACTTACAATATTACCATATCATGACACTAGCCCAGCAACAATCTAAACTAGACGCCTCTAATTTATACATTGCAAGTTTTATGTGGCTTAGGGCTTCCGGAGATAGAACCGGTCTTACCTACAAACATGGAACCACAACGATGATAACCAAGTTATTAGTAACTCGTTGTAAATCAGATATTGACTATAGTAGGAGAGACAGACACCCGCCATCCACTTATGCAAAACTAGCTGCATGTCAGTCGTGGAACCGGTCTCATGTGTGATGACATGTAAGGTTGGTCTAGGCTGCTTCATCCCACTATGCCACCAATATTCAAAATACATGAAAGAAGCAATAACATGATCATTATCGCCCACATATAAACATATGTGTACTACCCGTGCAAAGAACCTACGCATAGATCAGGCTCTGATACCACTATTGTGTTTGTAGCATAGAAAACAAAAACCTACGATGAGAACTATATGCCAAGATCTATCTACTAGATACAAGCAACGGGTGGATATACATCCATAGAGAACTTACCCTCGAAGACAACTGTTATGACCTTGGATCGAGTAAGGATCCTAAGTCCCTGTGATTAACATGTTAGTCCCTGGATCATTAGCTAGCACTCACAGTCGATGAAATATCATGTAAAACACAAGTCTTTATTACATGAATCGAATAATCCAGAGTTTACATTATTACAATAGAAGCGAAAAAATACAACTTGGAGTCCCATCAATGCCACATGCTAGTTGAGTGAAGACCCGCGATCCTAGCGCACCTTTCAATAATCTCCAATTTCTGCACATAAAACGTGCAGCCAAACGAGTTGGTCAATACTTTGAATGTATTGGAAAATTACACCAAGGAAAGAATAAAACTAACTCTACATGCAAGGCTAGAGTAGGCTTTGTGGTTTATTTGCATAAAGCCAATTTTCACAAAGTAAGAAGAAAAGAGGGAGAATTTTACCCTACTTTGTAAACATTGTTTAAGTAACATAGGGTCAAATGGAACACGAGGATATTACTCACCAAGTGCCCAAACAACCTAACACTTGGATATTACTCACCAAGTACCCAAGATCCCACCCATTGGCGATATTACTCATGCCATGGGGTTTTAGAAAAACTTTGGAAAGAGAGAGGAAGATCCTTCAGAGGCTCCATCCTTTAGATGGTTAAAATGTTCTTTTTCGTGAACTCAGTTGATCAATCAGATTGCAATACTCTCGAGAGGTTGTGCACTTTCCCCACAATCCATGATCAAGTCCTTTTACAGATAAGACCATGGCGAGGTCTTCCCTTAGTAGCCCCTCTACCAGCTGGATCCAACCGTGCCAAGAACCTCCAAATGTTGGTACCCCGGTAAGGTTTCCCACTAAGTACTAAGCCAAGACATAGCTCATATATATTGTGGCTGCACTGGAAGCTTCTGAATTCTGAAACATGGCAGACTTCTTTGATCCCTGGGCGGCCGTCCTCCTCCTATATATATAGCATAGCAAGCAATACTTAGCAAAAACAGGGGAACCTAATAGGATGGAGAAATCCTAAGTACAGAACTATCATGGCATACTATAAAATCATCGCACTTGCAAAATATTTCCAAGTAGATCTACTAAAACAATCCTACACATGCATACTACCATTTTTGTAAGAGCAAAATATGCATAGTATTCAAAACTGGGACATATATGAACAAGAGGTGTAACTTGCCTTGGTATAATTGGATGATGATTACTTGTTCGTAGAACTCATTCGCGCACTCTGAATAAATCTAACGTATTCAAACATTACACAAATAAGTTTCCATCGCAAATAAAGAGCCAAAAAAATGTGGTAAATAAACAAATACCAAAACATGCAGCATATGAACAAGATCCAAATTATTTGTTTAATATACAATAGTATATTCATATTGTTCTATGTGTGTGATTATGGCCAATTTGCAAAGGATTAGTTCGAAAGGAATTGTAGATTTCATATTATGGTCAAATAAAGGCTAGATTCATATTACGGGTGAATAGATCTAAACATGTATATTTTCGAGGTTTGAGATTACTATCAGATGGATACTTCAATTAAAAACCCAACGCAAAAAGATTTGACTTAAATAGGGTTATAGATCTAAAGATATGGCCAAAACAAGGTTTAAATTCAAAATTTAAATAACAGATTCAAAATTTTGATAATTTGGAAATTTAGTATCGCTAGATTGGAAATTAAATTACGAATCTAACACAACAAAATTCATCTGGTTTGGAACAACATATCGGAAGATATTATATTTATAAGTTGGGTCACAAGCTGGAACTAGTATACATTGTTTTCTTTTACTTAGCACTCGCGCGTGTGAACGAAACGAGATAGTAGTAGGCCAGGCCAGACATTAGACATGCATTCTATATTATTTTGTTTTGATCTGAGACGCGATTTGGAGCTAATACTACAATATATACGTGTGCGTGCATGCAGGTTAAACAAAAAGAAGAAAAAACGTAGTGCCACGTTTTATCCATGTCATGATATAACTGATTAGTCAACTAACTTAGACCATTTAGAGATCTGATGTACCGAGGCGTTTATCACGTACCAGCTCACGCGGATGCTCGGGAAGACCGACGGCGGTAAACTCGAACGCGGAAGCATGCGACGGTCTGGCGATCTCCGTGGCTCCGGCGAATATGAGGACACGCCTGGTGGTCGCTGGGCTATGGCTCCTCCTCCGCAAGATTGAAGAAGATGGCTTGAACTAGTGAAGTCTATCCAAAATAGAATGATCATCATAGCGCGTGGAAGAAAAAGAATAAGACATGACATGATAGGCTTAGTCTATCGTAAGATCTAGCTACGAATAACCTAGTCTGTACTCACCACCATCATCTCAAAAAAAGAATTAGTCTGTACTCACCACGCAGGCCAAACGGCAATACGGTAACCATGCAGATGATGACTCGTAGAAGCGGATGTCGTCGGCGGCGGATCAGACGTGCATGCAGGCGACACTCCGGTGATCTCTGGATCTTTCTAATGCTTGGACGACGATGATAAGACTGAGACAGACACATGAATGTGGTTGTTGGTCTTCTTCTGCCACTCCCACCCGCATCTATGGCCGACTGGAGATTGGGCAATGGTGACGGACTCGACGAACTCCTGCAGTCGAGAAAACGTCAATGGAAGGCTGAAAGACAAGAATAAAAAGGTTTGAAGGAAGAGAGGAGATCGGAGACTGCTGTAGTCGACGGAATCGTCGTTTTTGGTGCTTCAGCAATGGAGCTTGCCGACGAGAATTGTTTCGGTCGAGTCGGCGGGCTGGGTTGGAGATTTTTGCTAAAAGTCGGACAAAAGGGAGGAGGGACAATTTATGAGGAGTTTTCGTGGCCGAGGGGTACAGAAATCCGAACGAAAATGGGCGATTTTTCTGGAGATTGGTTCAATTTAGGATGAACTCGTGTTCGTGCTGGTTTCCTACGAGAGGATGAAGATGAAGGTAGGCCAGGTCGTTAGAAAAAAAACGGGAAGAGAGGGCCAGCTCAGGTAGGATTGGATGTACCGGCCTGCGTGTGCGTCCGCGTTTATTGCGTGCACACCGGACATGGCTGGCCTATGGCCGTTCATGTACGTGCACGTCTCCTCTCTTTCTATTTTGTTTTTTTTCAATTTTCTTTTGATTAGGAAAAGTCTAAGCCAACAGGTACACGGAAGGGAAAAATGTCTAACCACGACAATTTGGTCCTGATCGTTGCCTCTTTTTTTTATTACTTATTTATTTGTATAAGTCTTAAATATACTCAAAAACTTGTCAATCAAATTTACAAATAGTTGCAAAATTCCAAATCGTTTTATCTGGGTCTAAGGAACAATGTTCTAGCACAAATTTAAATATATACAATATTTGTATGCACTTTGGCACATAATGCTGCTTATGCAATTTCAAAAATAGTTCTAGGACTTTATTTTATTGCTTAAAATAAATTGTTTTGAACTCATAATTCACAAGAATAACTATAAAACATTTTAGATTCCAAATAGAAATTACAATCATATATCATTAATTTCCAACCATTAGTTTTGAAGAAGTCATATTATCTTACCTCTATTAGTTTTTCTCTAATTTGGAAATTATTATTATCATTCTCAAAAATCCAAACTGAACCCGAATAAAATGCAAGACAATACATTCTTTGATTTGCATAAGAATTTCCCAGCCGGTCGGATAGTCATGTTAATCCTCTCTTTTTATTGTGGCTTAGGAAATCTTTAAACAAATCCCCAAAAGTTCTTTTTATTCAAAAATTTCAACAAGGTCAAACAATTCAATCAATTTATTTTAACATTCCAAAATGGGAAAATTTTGGGATGTTACAACAACAAAGCTTTGTTAACGAGTTGGAACTCGTGGATGATGTAGTCGTACGCTTGCCGACCTCAAGATCATGTGGAAGTCCTAGGTCCGCAAATCAGCAGCGCATCCGTCCTCGCACACACGTTCAGGCCACCGAACAACCTCCACCTCCTCGCTCCAGCGAATCAGCGGAAGCAGCAACTCCTTCCAGACGCAATGCCACTGGGAACATGTATCTCGCTAATCCGAGACCATGTGGTAATATATCTAGAGGGGAAGAGAGATCCTTCATGAGGAGGTGTGCTTTGTGAGGGAGGAGAGGGGGCCTTTTATAGGAGAGGGGGGACTCCTCCCCTCCCATGGCCAGCGCCCATGGGGGGTGCCCCCACCTCTTCCTCATTCATGTGGTGGAAGCTCCACTCACATCAATTTAGCCTCCACCCAAAGTTCCACTCACATGCATTAAATTTCAACCAAATTTAATGCAACTCTCATTTAATAAAACTCCTTCATTTATTTTATTCAGAATTTTGTTAATTACTTTAATTAACAAAAATTCACATAAAACCCTAGTAACATTTCAATATCACATGCAGAACCAGTGTCTGCAATTTCACCCGAAACAATTCCGGTTTCCATCGAAATAATTCCAGCGCTTTGCAATTCTTTCGTCTGAAACATATGTGCTCCAAAATGGTGTTTGGCAACCCTTAAGTGTGTCACCCTACGGTTCACAAATAACGCAAACATGATTGAGACACCTCTCAAATCAATAATCAGAAGCGGGACCTGGAGATCCATATTGACTCCTCCACATTCAATGATGACTTCTGTGATCGTGAGAACCTTTAACGCTATTAATTTAATCCCTTTGTCTCATGATATATTACATGTCCGAGATTCGATCATCGGTATCCAAATACCTAGTTTGATCTCGTTACCGACATGCACTCTTTTCTCGTTCCCGTGATATAACATTCTAGTGATCACATCACTTGCTTGCAAGCTATCTTAATGTGATATCACCGAGAGGGCCCATAGTATATCTATCCATCATCGGGATTGACAAATTCCACTCTTGATCCATGAGCCTCAACATAACATCTTTGGAGTATCTGAACCCACCTTTATAGTCTCCCTTTTACGGTGTGACGTTTGATGTTATCAAGTTACTCTTCTAACGTCAGCAATTAACATGATCTCATGGTCTAAGGATAAAGATTACTTCATATGATGTTATAGAAATATAAACATAATGACTTTGATCGTAATGCTATACTGAAGATGAATGTTCATCACATCAGCTCACAAATGTTGTGACCTCGTTATTAACAACATCCAATGTCCATGGTCAGGAAACTTTGATCATATTGTTAATCAACGAGCTAGTCTATAAGAGAGGCATAAGTAGGAACCTTTTATTTGTTTATTAAACACACTTGTATTGACATTTACTATCAATACAATTATAGCATGCAAAATAAACATCTATCATATACAAGGAATACATAATAACAACTTTATTATTGCCTCTCAGGGCATATTTCCTTCAGTCTCCCACTTGCACTAGAGACAATAATCTAGTTAACATACTGATAAATCTAACACCCATGGAGTTCTAGTGTTGATCATGTTTTGCCCTAGGGAGAACTTTAGTCAACGGATCTACTACATTTAGGTCCGTGTGTACTTTATAAATCTTTATATCTCCATCCTTGACATGCTCGCTGATGGAGTGAAACCGGCGCTTAATATGCTTGGAATTCTTGCGAGACCTTGGTTCCTTGGCGTTGGCTATGGCTACATTGTTGTCACAATAGATCACCATTTGTGAAGATGCAGCTGAGGCTGGCCAATAAGTAGACTTTTCAACAGTTACTTGATGCGGCCATAACATTTGAGGATGATTATAAGAATGCCCAAGAGGATCGAAGGAAGAGAGAAAAAATGGAAACCAAGTGAATCCAAGCAAGTAAGCCTAAAACTAACCTAGAGTTCAAACCAAGAACTAGACCAACCCCAATAAAAGTGCCAATCCAATCGGAAGGAATGTCATATGTCACAATTAAAAAGTTCCAGGACATATTAGCAAGGATTGCAAGAAGCCAGTGCCCAAGCAAACCACCGGGTGGTTGGCCCACCAAAGGTGGAGGACAAGCCAGTGGAGGCAGTGGAGAGCCTAACAGGGGAGGAAATTTTGTCAAGAACGACAATGGTAAGAGGAGCAGACCTACTAGGAAGCTAAACTGTGTAACCTTGCAGGAGGTGGATAACTCTGAGAATGTAGTGATAGGTACGCTCAACATCCTTACCAATCCCAGAATTTTTTTATTTGATACGGGTGCAACTACTTCATTCATATCTGAATAATTTTGTGATAAGTTTGGGATTAGAAGGGCAACGTTAGCAAACCCTATGACCGTAGTGACGACCGGGGGAAATGTAGTGGTATGCCACATTAAGCAAGATCAAGTTATCTCGATCTATGGTTGTACATATTTTGCGGATCTATATGTGATTCCATTAAAGGGAATTGCAGTAGTGCTGGGTATGGACTGGATGACTGAACATGGAGCTCAAATAAATTATTAGGATAAAACTATTTTAATCAAGTGTCCAACTGGAGGAAGGATAGTCTATCAGGTAGATAAACATAGTCATATCATAGTAGATCTTCAGTTGAACTCAATGAAGGGGGTTAAGTTGGATGGTATTCCTGTAGTGAAGGAATTTCAAGAGGTTTTTCTAGCAGAATTACCAGGAACGCCACCTGATCGGGAAATAGGATTCACTATTGACTTGATACCTGGTACATCAGTAATAGCCCAAGACCCATATAAAATGGGTCCGAAAGAATTGAAAGAGCTCAAGGAACAAACTGATGAGTTAGCCAGGAAAGTTTTTATTTAGGAAAGTGTATCTCCATGGGGAACTCCGGTGATTTTTGTGGATAAAAGGGACAAAGGATGAAGAATGTGTGGGGATTACAGGAATCTCAATAATCTCACCATCATGAACAAATACCCATTGCCAAGAATTCAAGATTTTTTCGATCAAGTCAAGGGAGCTGGAGTATTTTCCAAGATTGATCTAAGATCAGGATACCACTAGATAAAAATCAAACCTGAAGATGTTCCAAAAACAGCATTTGTGTCAAGATATGGTCATCATGCGTATCTCGTTGTACCTTTTGGATTGACCAATGCACTAGCAATCTTCACGAACTTGATGAAAAAAATCTTCATGGCTTATCTAGACAAGTCTGTCATAGTGTTCATTGATGATATTTTGATATATTCAAAAGACAAAGAAGAGCATGCTGACCATTTGAGGATAGCATTGCAAATCTTAAGGGAACACAAGCTATATGCTAAGTTCAGCAAATGTGAATTCTGGTTGGACAAGGTAGAATTTCTTGGTCATGTGACCAGTAAGGATGGAATTGCAGTAAATCCATACAAAGTTCAATTAGTGTTGGAATGGAATGCACCAACGAATGTGAAGCCAATCTGAGGTTTCTTAGGCATGGCATGCTATTATAGGAGATTTATTGAAGGTTTTTCCAAGATAGCTAGACCAATGACCAAATTGCTAAGAAAGAATACACCATTTATATGGGATGAGAAATGCGAAGCCAGTTTTCAAAAGTTGAAAACCAAATTGACTACCAGACCAATCTTAGCAGTTCTAGAAACAGGAAAGGATTACACAGTATATTGTGATGCATCCAAGGAAGGATTGGGATGTGTGCTAATGCAAGATCGTAAGGTAATTTCTTATGGATCTAGACAACTGAAACCACACGAAGTTAATTATCCAACTCATGATTCGGAGTTAGCATCAATAGTCTTTGCTTTAAAAGGATGGATACATTTTCTCTATGGAGTAAGGTGTGAATTGTACACTGATCATAAAAGTCTCAAATATTTCTTCACTCAAAAGGAATTGAATATGAGACAGAAGCGTTGGCTAGAGCTAATCAAGGATTATGATCGAAGAACCAATTATACTGTTGGAAAGGCCAATGTTGTAGCAGATGCTTTAAGTCGGAAGAGCATAATTACTCAACCCATCAATTGAGAACTGCCAAAAGAGTTGCAAATGGATTTGGAAAGGTTAGAAATACAATTTCTAAAGACAGAAGTTCGTGTAGGTTTAGCTACCATGAGGGTTATAGAAGAGCAAATCAGTGATCTTCGTCATGAGATCTATCGACATCAACTTGATGATCCATTCATTGCTAAAGAAATCAAAATAATTTCCGAAGGTCAAAAATCAGTTTTTCATCTAGCAGATTATGGATCTTTGTGGTTCCAAAACTATCTTTGTGGTTCCAAAACTATCTTTGTGTACCAGATGTACCGAAGATCAGAGAGGTGATCCTCCGAGAAGCACATGAGACACCATATTCAATTCATCCAGGGAGTACGAAGATGTACATGGATCTTGAGGAATTATTCTAGTGAAATAACATGAAGATGGACATTGCAAAATATGTGTTTGAATGCCATACTTGCCAAAGGGTAAAAGCAGAACATCAAAGTCCAGCAGGACCATTACAACCTTTGGAAATCCCAGAATGGAAGTGGGATGAAATTGGTTTGGATTTGATCATAGGATTACCCATGACACCGAAGCGAAGGATATGATATGGGTGATTGTGGACAGATTCACAAAAGTGCACATTTTATTCCGGTAAACCAAAAGGATAATGCCAAGAAATTAGTGGAAATCTATGTCAAAGATATTGTGCGTAAGCAGGGAGTACCCAAGAAAATTGTATCAGACAGAGGATCTGTGTTTACTTCAGCATTTTGGCAACAATTACATGAAGCACTTGGTTCAAAATTGGATTTTAGCACAGCCTATCATCCAGAGACTAGAGGTTAGACAGAAAGAACTAATCAAATCCTGGAAGACATGCTTAGAGCTTGTGCATTAGATTTTGGAGGTTCGTGGGAAGATCATTTACCTTTAGCAGAATTTTCCTACAACAATAGCTATCAGAGTAGTCTGAAGGAAACACCATACCAAGTACTTTATGGGAGAAAATGTAGATCACCAATATGTTTGTATGAACCTGGTAGTAGTAAGGAATTTGCACCAGACTAATTAAGGAGAAGCAAGATATCATCGACATTATTAAAGATCGATTAAAGATAGCTCAAAGTCGACATAAGAGTTATGTTGATCAAAGTTGAAGATCATGTCATCTAGAAGTGGGGGATATGGTATATCTCAAATTAAGTCCAATGAAGGGAGTCAAGAAATCCGGAGTCAGAATAGAACCATCGCTTATGCTCTAGAGTTACCCAAAAGACTGGCTCAAATTCACAATGTTTTCCATGTGTCACAACTTCAGAAATGTCTTACAGTTCTAGATGATACAATCACACATCAAGAAATCGAGTTACAAGAAGATTTGACTTATGTTGAGAAACCCTACAAAATTCTAGAAGAAAATTGGAATAGGCTAAGAAATAGGGGTATCAAATACTGCAAGGTACAATGGGAACATCACCCTGAGCGAGAAGCCACATGGGAAAATGAAGATGATCTAAGGGAAACATATTCGGAGCTATTCAGGTACACATCAACAATCTTCGGGACGAAGTTTAAATTAAGAGTGGGAGTCTATAACACCCCATCATTTAGGAACCAATGAAGGGTAGAAATAGGAATCGAACATGTGCATGCATTCATCTATAAAATCAAGGGGGGAATCCGCCAAACAAAAACTTAAAGAGATCAGAGTTTCTTTCACTATCTAGAGGTAGGAATAGCTCTTTCTAGTGATTGCTACAAACTTTGACATGACCTTTAGGAATTAATGAGTTTTGGGGGAAATAATTTGAGTTCAAATTTTAAATTTAAATCATTTGGAAGATATTTGAAAAGTAGAAATTAGTAAAATTACATTGTTTTCCAAAATGATTTAGTATTACTGTTTGATTATAGTAATGATACATTAAACAATAATAAGAAATTAAGACAAAGAAACTCATTTAAGAAATGAATTCTTATTTCTTTATTTCATAATAATATTACAAGGTGAGACAAAAACACAAAATAAGAATATTATAGGAAATAAATTCTAATGAAATAAAACTTTATTAAATTATAAGATTATCTTTACAAGATTCTTTACAAAAGAATAAGAAGAAGATTACAATAAAAATCTAGACTACCTATCTACTCCTATACTAAATCTTCAGCAACCAGATCTTTGTTCCTGCCAAATAAAAGAAGCTAAAAGAGAAAAAATATGTTAAATTGATAGTTTTACTCTCAGTAGAGAACAATGTGGTGCACTGTTCTTATTACATCATTGAGTATATAAAAGGGGCAAGTTTCACCAATATGCATTATCTGGTCTTTCAACTCACAAATGCTTCAGTACCACATCATAAGCCAAGTAGAAAGGGGCTAGTTTCACTAGGACAGTAACTAGTAAAAGGATAAAAGTGAAAATCAATTAACTTGATCTGATCCAAATAGGGCAAACAGTAAAGCAGCTTACTCTACTAACTACATGCTATGTGATGTCAACATAGCAGCAACAACCAAGCAGTCAAAAGGGAACACTCTGCCGAAGCACAGCTACTAGTGATCTCATTCTATCCCCAAATTCTTAGGCACACAATCAAGAACACATTGAGCTTGACAAATTTCCAACAAATCCACCAGCCAATACACACAATAAACCATCGAATAATCCACTGGATGGTGACATAAGGAGGGGGTGGTGTAGGAGGATAGCAAGGTCAAGTACAAGATCACAAGATCTAGGAGGAGCAAGACCAGTACCATGGGCTGCAAAACAAGCTCTAGGGAGTGATCATGCCACCAAGATCAAGCCAGTAAGATCAACCAACACTACAATATCACCAATAATCAAGTTGTGTGGTGAGTCCTTACAAAACCATCACATGATAAATTTTATTTAATCTATCAAATCATGTGTTGTTTCATATGAAATATTCTCAGAAAAAAACCCAAGTGGGGTGTAACCATCACAAAAGGAATTAAACAAAGCCAAAAATCAACCTTTGCAAACCACACCAAGATCTCAGTCTATGGATCACTGATCTTGGATAACAATACATGTTTTTACATCCACATATACAACATCCTTAAGTGAATATTTCTAGGCACATCTTATAATAGTAGCACCTCAGAAACTATTTCATCTTAAGGATCTGTATTAAACAGTATGAGCTGTCAAATCATCTTCTTAAGAGCTATAAGAATCATTGTCTTAAACTGATTATCAAGGCACACCTGGGAGGGAAATAGTAGGTACAAACCTTAGTTCTATCTAGCATAGTCTCAGACCAACATCATGGATAAACTATTTGTTCAATATAGTTAAAGATAACAGAAATCTTTTCTAGCTTACCAACTAAGCCAATTCTTAGAAAAGCTCATGAAAAGCCTATTCAAAAATAGGAAGTGTGTACCAATCCCAGGATGGTGTCACAACAATCTGTTTGGTACGAAATCCATGCACACAAGCTATATAAATCATCTTCCTAGAACAAATAATCGGGAATCATTTTTACATCTGAACCTTCTATCATGCAAGATTATCAGAGAATCATTAGAGCATAAAATCAACTCCACTATGAACATATCAATACATGCCAGTGTATTTAAGGGTTCAGTTAATAGCTACTGAAAGGGCCAGGTCAGTACTAATTACACTAAACAGAAGTGAAATACACACCGCTGGGACTAATCACTAACCATCTTAGAGTAACATCAAGGGATGAACCCTAACATAGAGGTATGAACCCTAAAGTAGGGGATGATCATAGTCAGGGCTTGATGACCCACAAGTATAGGGGGTGTATCGCATTATTTTTGATAAGTAAGAGTGTCGAACCCAACAAGGAGCAGAAGGTGTTGACGAGTGGCTTGGAGCAGGAATTCTCTATAAATACTTAGCAAACAGATTTTTAGGGGTTTTTGATAATGCAGATAAATAAAGTGCGAGTAAATAAAAGACAATAAGAATAAATGCAGCAAGTGGCCCAATCCTTTCTTTAGCAAAGGACAAGCCAGTTGTATTACTTAAATGACCAAACATTGTCGAGGACACACGGTAATATCGTCAAGTTCTTTCGCTTCATATAGTTAATTAATCTTCTTTAGTTTGCTAAGTGTTGTGTGGGTGAACCTGTGCTAATGTACCGACCTTCCTAGGACTAGTACATACTTGATTATACCCCTTGCAAGCATCCAAAAGTACAAGAAAGTAATTAAGGTAGAAACCTAACCACAACTTTAAACTCTAAGACCCTGACATCCCTTGTGCAAAGGTTTCCTAACAGGGGTTCAGGTTTCTGTCACTCCGGCAACCCCTACGATTAGTAGCCAAATACACAATGCATTCCCCTAGGCCCATATAGGTGAAGTGTCATGTACTCGACATTCACATGACACCACTAGAAGAAATACACCACAACTTAAATATCAAACTATTGAATATTTCTCAACACAATTCCACTATTAACAACATGACTTCTCCCATGTCCTCAAGAACTAAACGAACTACTCACAAGACATCATATGGATCAAGATCAGAGATGAAATAATGATATGTAACAATCTGAAAATAAACGATAATTCAATGGTTCACTCAATAGCATATCTACAAGGAGTAATCAACATCGAGAAAGTTTCCCCTAAGAACTATGCAAGATTCAACCCAATTGTTACAGCGGTATGGAGTGGTGATGATGGTGCTGGTGGAGATGATGGTGATGGTGATGATGATGATCCCGATTAAGTCCAGCTTGATGGTGGTGTTTATGGCGATGATCTCCCCTCTCCGGGAAGGAATTTCCTCGGCAGAATTCTGTCTGCCGGAGAGATCTTTCTCTCTCTGTAGTTTTCTGCCCCGTAGAGGCGGCGTAATCTTTCTATGGTCGCTCCCTAGGTGTTAGGGTTTCGATGGGATAATATACGCCAAAGGGGAGAGCTTGGAGTGGGCCAGGATGCCCACACCACCTGCTGGCGTGGCCTAGGGCTGCTCGCGCCAGGGGGTGGTGTGGGACCCCCTTGCCCCATATCCACTCCCCCTTCTAGCAATCTTCGTCTTCTGTAAAAATCGAATTTTCCATGTATTTTCCCGAATTTTCTGATCTTCATGAATTTCGCCTCCAAACAGCCCCTTTTCCATCAGAATCCTGACTACAGCGGTCCATGCTCCAAAAGTCATCAACCATGCAAGAACAGATGAAATAACATAATTATCATCTCTTAATATGAAATATATCAATGAATAACAGTAAATTATGATATAGAATAGTGATGCAAAATGGGAGTATCAACTCCCCCAAGCTTAATCTTCGCTTGTCCCCAAGCAAAAACTGAGCTCAATAAACATGACCTCAGGTTTATGGAGTGAAGAGTCGATAAAAGAATACAGACAAGAAGCATCACATTCATCAATACACAAACCATAATAGAAGACAACTCACTATTATATAACTTAAGTTGCAATAAGTAAAGGAAACACAATAAAGATACATAAACTAAATCATAATTGGTAATGACAAACTTAGCTCTTGGTCGAAGAATAGTTGATAATTTGCAGGAGTTCACACATAAAAGGTTTTCAATGATAGATTTCAAAGTAGTATTCACTGAGATAAGAGCAATGTGCAAAACCAGGAACAAAATAAACATGATTGAATAAATCATCACATGAATGAATGAAACACAACGACTCAAAATACTTGCTTGAGATAGAAGGGAATAAGTACCGCTCCCGACCCCCGTGTCGCCCACGTCGGCGACCCGGAGGGAACAAACCCTAGTTGCCGCCGACGGCCTCCCCACGGCACCCCCTCTCCGCCGGCGCTGTCGCCGGCCCTTGCCGCGGTGGTGGCGGGCCCCTCTGTCCCAAAGGTGGTGGTCGGGAGGCCTCGGTATGAGGGCGGAGGGACCTCGCGCGGAGATGGTGGCTCGGAGGGCGTGGGGACGCAGCAGAGCTCCGGTGCAGGCGCAACAATGAGCAGCTGCGCGCGGCGGCGGGCCTTGGCCAGCGGTGCTGTGGAGGTGCTGGCGGGGGTCGGCGGGGGCGTCCGGTCCTCCAAATCGGGCGCTTGCGCTTTAACCCCGCCCGAGGAGGCCAGGGCGGTGGCCCTAGGGCGTCGTGGTGGCATGGCTGAGGTCGGGGCGGCGCCCCTCGACCGCGGGCAGCTGGTAGTGGTGGTCGGTCTGCAGCTCCGACGGCGGCTTGGTTTGCCTGGCCGGAGTGGAGGACGCTGGGCGGCAGCCCTGGGCTTTTGCGTTGGTTCGTCTCTACGGGCGGCGTGCTGTGGCCCTGCTCTGGCGGGGGCAGCACGTTTAGGGGTGGACGCGGTGGTGGTGGTGTGCCGTGTTTGAGGATGGTGGCGCGGCGCCATAGTGACCGGATGGTGGTGTGGCTCCCCTAGCTGTGTGGGTGGCAGTGGTAGTGCCTGGTGCGCGGATGCCCGGGCAGCGGCCCCGGACTATGGAGGCCTCCCTCATCTCCGGTGTGGCACGAGAGGTGTGGCGTCGGTGGGGGCTGGGCTGAAACCGTGGAGGCCAGAGCGGCGGCTCCAGATCAAGGTGGAGTTGTTTTGTCTTGGCCGCTCGGGCGGCAGGACACAACTCTATTGGCGGGGCGATGGCTCTTTCGCCGGTGGTCGTGCACGTTGGGAGGCTTGGGCCGTCTTCGTGACGGTTCCTTGGAGGAGTGGTCGGGGTCTCTGGATGAAAGTCTTGCCCGACTAGTTCGGTGCCGACAATGGAGGGGGCCGCGGCCGTCGTTTTTCCCTCTTGGGGGCATTGTTGAGGAGTCCCGATACCTCTCCGTTCCACCATTCCGGGGTGAAAACCAAAATCTGGTTTGCTAGATTGGATGACGGCGGCGTCCTGGACGTCGTCACCTCCTTGGAGGCGTCATTTTTCGGATTGTGGGACGCCGATCTCGACTTTGCTAATGCTGCCGGTTGAGTCGTCGCCTTCGGGTTCTCTCGGCGTGCGAGTGCCGCTGGCGTGTTCTCTGCGGCCTGCCTCTCGCCATGAAGCTTGGGAGGCCTAGCCGTTCTCCTTCGGCTCTGACTTCCTCTCTGGGGACGTGGACCAGGCTTTTCGCGGTGCTCGCCGTTGCCGTTGTGCTGGTGTCGTTCGACGGAGCTCCAGACCTAGTCTTGCTAGGTAGTGTGGCCTTGTTGGGTTTTTGCCGGTTTTCCTTAAAACCGTGCCATTGTGGGGTCTTTTTCTTGTCTGGTTCCCCTTTTAACCGGACACGTGTGTATATACGTCTGTATCGGGTTTTGGCCAGTTTCCCTTCCAAACTAGCCATCTCTTTTCTTCTTTATGAAAATGCAGAGCTCCTGCTGGTTCCTCCAAAAAAATAGAAGGGAATAGGTTTACTAACTCAACTAAAAAGGTAAAAGACAGGCCCTTCGCAGAGGGAAGCAAGGATTTCAAGTTTCATAAAGAGCATCCAAAAATTATGGTACTTATTAGCTTTCAGCTCTCATTGCCCCTATCATAGGCATCTTTAGGTGATTAAGGTTAAAGTGATCAAATATGAGGATATGCTTGACAAGTTGTAAGTTGAAAATCTCATTCCCCTTGAATACGAGGGCCGCTCCTCATGCTACTCAAGTTTAGTTACCGGTAAGTTCTTGTCATAGTAAGTATATGTGTATCATAGAGAACCGCCAATGGGGTACCCCTTGCCCGATGATACGGAAGAATACCCATATCAAAATGACAAGGCAAGAAGACAATGAGCATCTCAGCAATCTTCTTATTTACCATGGGAAAATGGTGCTTTTTTCTCTCTTTCCTCTTTTCTCATCTCTTTTTTTCTCTTTTCTCAATCTCTACCTCTTTTTTTATATAAGAAGAATGCTTCATAGATTGCTCATTATGGTTACGCTGCAGGTTTCCACCATGATTAGGCATGGATTAGACCAGTGGCCCAGGTGTTTCTCTAACACACATACATAACTCCATGGACTTACAAGCTCCCCTTTCATTTCACACCGACGATATCCGTAGACAAAAGAGCATGGTATGAACTAGGTACAATGTACAAGTGCAATGTTGAAAGCATTCCCAATGACATCATGGTTCTGCTAATTCACAACTTACAAAGCACAAGCATATACGCAACATAGATGGGCACAATGGTTCAAGTTTATTAAGTGCAAGAAAGTAAAGTGTGCCATCAAGCTCGTGAGAGCTTTAATCACTATTTTCACATAACAAGTTTAATTTGGAAGGTATATAAAAACATGAATTTACTTGGAATAGCAATAGTGCTAGTAGGTAGGTATGGTGGACACAAATGGCATAGGTTTTGGTTTAAGGATTGGATGCACGAGAAGCATACCCTCTCAGTATAGGTTTTTGGCTAGCAAGGCTGGGTAGCAAGCATAAGAGTTGAAGGAAACAAACAAACATATACGTGATAAAAACAAACATGCAATCTTCCTTGGAAGCACAAAAGATCTTAACTTGAGAACACTAAACTTATGAGAAAATCAAGAAAGAAGGATGATGAAATTATATTTCTTTAGAGTACTTTTTATATTTTTCATTCAGATCTCAAAAATAGTGTTGCTACTGACCGAGCCAATTTGGCAAAACCAACTAAATTAACTCAATGATCCCAAAGTGATACCACTACTAATAACAAGATCAATCATATAATAGAAATTGAAAACTAATATAAGATATGCAAAAGAGTAAATGATAGAACATCTCATTAATATTCCATAAAGGTAACTCACACCAAGGGATACATAGATATATAACGAGAGGGGGACACTTCCATAATGCAAACCATCCTACATGATAACTTCTCTATTCATGATATGACTCTACTAAAAAGGTAAAAAGATAGAAGATAGTGATGTGATACCGCGGCACTCCCCCAAGCTTCGAACCAACCAAGGGGATGCCAAAACCTGACGACGAATTACTCCTTCGGTGGTGGTGTCCTCTCGATGAGCTTTTCGATCAATTTCCTCAAGTCCTCAATCTCAAGGGTGAGAGTATGAATCAACTGTGAGTTTTGCTCAATGCGGCTCATGATCATCTCGGGTTGCGAATTCCAGCTCTTGCGATTCTTTCCTCACTCTTCCTCCTTGAAGTCTTCTTTTCCTGCATGGTTAGAACGAGGCATATCCCAATTGGAGGGTAGTTTCTCCTTGGGCATATTCTGGAATTGATGCTCATGGATAAGGGTATGGAAGGGATTCTTGGTGCGTGGAGAAGGTGACCGTGGAGCCAAACAGTGACGCGGAGGCTTCCCTCCAGTTGACATCCGTGCAGTCCTTTTGATCTTGGCAGGGTTTGCCAACACTCCAATGCTTGGAATGGTAGTGCCGGTGTGCGGATGCTGGATTTTCCTTGCCTCCTCTTCATCGATCTCCTTCTCTTGCCCGGGGTCTTGGGGATCCTCCTCCGCAGTCTCTTTTCCTTTACCCTTGGCGGAGACCATTGTGCTTCTAAACTTTAAGAATAGTTCCTGGCAGAAACAGATCGAAATGAAAACACGACGAGAACACGATATACGAACCTCAGGGGATCCGGGGGATTATACATTACGAATTTTTACAACAAAAGGAAGGTACTAGGAGAAAATGGGTCGGAGACGGAGTCCGAGGTGGCCACACCACCTGCTAGCGCGGCCAGGGAGGCCGCGCCAGGGGGCGGTGTGAGCCATCCTAGCTCCGTTTCCGTCCCTTTTTCGCTTCGTTGCTTTCCTTGTTGGATAAAAACTGCAAAAATATAAATGGACATAATTTTCACGGAATTGTTCTTACCAGAACTGTTACCTATTCGAAAACGGACTCTACAGGTCTCTGAACTTGGTATTTCATAAATTTTTCTAGAGTTACTGCTTGAATAATATCAATATCTTCATCTGCATACACTTATTGCTTGAGTCATGAAACCTTTCACCATCTTATTACACCATTTTCTCAAATATCCTGGAAATTTCTTTCACACAAAACTTTACACAATTCTCATTAGCAACATTAGTGTAAGTGATGTAATAAACCTTTTAAGTCCAATTCCAACTGAAATCCATCAAAACATAAGCTACTGTAGCAAATCCTTCCGAAAACCCAAAATGAATTCAAAAAGGAAATCGATTTAAGAGGCAAATGCAAGAGTGGCAAAAATCTGTTAAAACAGACCAGTAGGTAAAGATTAATTTTTTCGAAAATCGTCTGTTGCTCAAATCAAAAAGTGCCAAACTAACGAAAGTTAAATGACAACCTGGGGCAGAATCACAAACAATTACAGCTCAATCCGACGTACATAGATCTCTCACGAATTTTTACGGTGAAGCACAAAAATCTGTTTCGGGACAGCAACTTCGCCAAATCTTACTTCTCTCTCATTAGAGGTTGATCTTGACAAAAAACCAAACAAAAAGGATAAGGAGAGGTTATTACCGAAGTAATAACTTCCAAGACTCAAATAAACAAAAACAACTGAAAGCACAACTAAATTGGGTTGTCTCCCAAAAAGCTCTTTCTTTATAGCCATTAAGATGGGCATGATAATTTCAATGATGCTCACATAAGAATATGAATTGAAGTGAAAGAGAGCATCAAGAAGCAAAAATACACATGTTTAAGTCTAACCCACTTCCTATGCAAGGGAATTTTGTAAGCAAACAAATTGTTGAAGCCAAGGACTGCTAGCATAGGAACAAAAAACAAGTGTAACATAAAGACTTTCAGAATAAAACGAGGAAACTTAATATTATTGAGATGCATTAGAACAGTCTTCCCTCTCTCATAATTACTTTCAGTATCATGCATAAATTTAACGATATAACTATCACAAGAACCTTTGTAGCAATGATCACTTATCCTAACAGAAAACACATGGACACTAGCTCTCATAACACTACTTTGTGAAACAATATTAGGGATATCCTTACAAAGGATAGTGTGTCCATCTTCTTCATATTTAGCGACAAAGTCTTTCACATTTGCTATTATAGGTTCATCATCCATTTGTTTATCAGGTTCAACAGCTTTATTTGTACTTTCATTAACCATACTAGCTATCATAGAATGTTCCTTTACTTTAACCGGGAAAGTTATTTTCTCAATGTAAGGTTCAGGTAAAACATGATTAGCAGTATAAACTTTAGTATTTCTTGCAGGAATACTACTAACAATGTCTTTATATGGTGCATGATACTTATTCCATTCCTTTTTTGGAATTTCAATATAAGAGGCAAAAGCCTTAAAACAATTTGAAATAACTTGAGAATCAAGACCATAAGCATTACTAATACTCCAAAAATCATCAGTTCCCATAAAAGATTCAATGCATTCATAATCATAATTTATACCTAACTTTCTTCCTTTGTCATTCTCCCATGCTGTAACATTGTCTTGAATATGGTCTAGAAGATCCCATTTAGCTTCTTCTTCCATGCGTGTAAATGATCCAGCACAAGAGGCATCCAATAAATCCTTATCATGAAGACAAAGCATTGCATAAAAGTTATTGATAATAATATTATGAGGGAGCTCATGAATAGGACATTTGAGCATTAGTAACTTCAATCTCCCCCAAGCTTGAGATGTACTCTCTCCATCAAGAGGCCAAAAGTTGTATATTTGATTTCGATCTTTATGAATCTCACTAGGAGGATAAAATATAGAATAAAAGAGAGGTACTACTTCCTCCCATTCAAGAGCTTGACCATTCTTTAGCAGCTTATACCGTTCCTCAGCTCTTCTTTTCAGTGATAATGAGAATAACTTCTTCTTGACTTGATCTGTTGTAATACTTGCACACTTAAACAACCCACATAATTCATGTATAAAGAGCAAATGATCACCGGGATGGACAGTCCATCTCCAACATAATAGTTATCCATAACACGATCAATAATTCTTGTGGGTATCTTAAAAGTATCATTCTCAACGGGTGGTGGTTCATCTACTACCTTAGCAGTGGTAGTAGCATTACGAAATAAGAAACTCAGCAAATTATCCATATTGAAATAAAGCAACTAGCAAAAGTAAACAATACTCACAGTAAAAGTTTCCTTTACCAGTTCCACTCTCCAATATCGCTTCACTCCCCGGCAACGGCGCCAAAAAATAGTCTTGATGACCCACAAGTATAAGGGGTGTATCGTAGTATTTTTGATAAGTAAGAGCGTCGAACCCAACGAGGAGTAGAAGGTGTGGACGAGTGGCTTGGAGCAGGAATTCTCTGTAATACTTAGCAAATGGATTTTTAGGGGTTTTTGATAATGCAGATAAATAAAGTGCGAGTAAATAAAATACAATAAGAATAAATGCAGCAAGTGGCCCAATCTTTTCTTTAGCAAAGGACAAGCCGGTTGTATTACTTAAGACGACCAAATGTTCTCGAGGACACATGGGAATATCGTCAAGTGCTTTCGCTTCATATAGTTGATTAATCTTCTTTAGTTTGCTAAGTGTTGTGCGGGTGAACCTGTGCTAATGTACCGACCTTCCTAGGACTAATACATACTTGTGATTATAAACCTTGCAAGCATCCGCAAGTACAAGAAAGTAATTAAGGTATAAACCTAACCACAACTTTAAACTCTAAGACCCCGACATCCCTTGTGCAAAGGTTTCCTAACGGGGGTTCAAGTTTCTGTCACTCTGGCAACCCCTATGATTAGTAGCCAAATACACAATGCATTCCCCTAGGCTCATATAGGTGAAGTGTCATGTAGTCCATGTTCACATGACACCACTAGAAGAAATACACCACAACTTAAATATCAAACTATTGAATCTTTCTCAACACAATTCCACTACTAACAACATGACTTCTCCCACGTCCTCAAGAACTAAACGAAATACTCACAAGACATCATATGGTTCAAGATCAGAGATGAAATAATGATATGTAACAATCTAAACATAAACGATAATTCAATGGTTCACTCAATAGCATCAACTACAAGGAGTAATCAACATCGGGAAAGTTTCCCCTAAGAACTATGCAAGATTCAACCCAATTCTTACAGCGGTATGGAGTGGTGATGATGGTGCTGGTGGAGATGATGGTGGTGATGATGATGATGATCCCGATGAAGTCCAGCTTGATGGTGGTGTTGGTGGCGACGATCTCCCCTCTACATGACGGAATTTCCTCGGCAGAATTCTGTCTACCAGAGAGATCTTTCTCCCTCTATAGTTTTCCACCCCGTAGAGGCGGCGAAATCTTTTTGTGATTGCTCCCCAGGTGTTAGGCTTTCGAGGGGATAATATACGCCAAAGGGGAGAGCTTGGAGTGGGCCAGGGTGGCCACACCACCTACTGCCGCAGCCTAAGGCTACCCACGCCAGGGGGTGGTGTGGGCCTCCTGTGGCCCATCTCCAATCCCCCTTGTCGCAATCTTCGTATTCTGGAAAAATAGAATTTTCCATGTATTTTCCCAGATTTTCTGATCTTCACGAATTTCGCCTCCAAACAGCCCCTTTCCATCAGAATCCTGACTGCAGCGGTCCATGCTCCAAAATTTCATCAACCATGCAATAACATATGAAATAACATAAGTATCATCTCAATATGAAATATATCAATGAATAACAGTAAATTATGATATAGAATAGTGATGCAAAATGGACGTATCAAGGCTCACAGGCTGCAAGCACACTAGAGTGAGTAGGAGGGGGAGAGAGTGAGGAACTTACCCGAGGTCCTCGCTATAGTTAGAAGAGGAAGCAGAGTCGCTGACGAGCACGCACACGGCAGCACAGGGAGCACCCGAGGGCACTGCAACCCGTGCCAAGCCATGGGGCAGCGGCCACGGGTACACGAGCAGCAACGGCAGCACCACAGGGCCACTAGAACCACGGCACAGCACCACAGGGATGGCAGAACACCACATCACCGATAACCACCAAACCCTAGGGTTCAGGGTAGAGGCGGCCAGGCTAGAAGAAGGTCCTAGCAACAAATCGAGCAGGACCAATTAGTGGAGCAGCGTCAACTACCTCGTCATGCACCACGGCAGCGGCCAGAGAGGCCTATGGTGGTGCGAGAGAGAAGGGAGAACACGTAGGAGCGAGGAAGGGAACGAGTGAACTAGGCTAATACGGGCCAGTACCACTCGATACGAGTGGGTTTAACCATCCTAGGTGGGCCAGGTCAGGCCTGGGCTAGCCCAATGGGCTAGGTCGAAATTTTTAAAGAAAAATCTAAAATAAAATTTTCAAATCCCAAAATACCCCCAGGACTTAATAAGTTCTAAGAAATAACAAAAAAAATCCTAAAAATACAAATAATATATCTATGAGTTCAAAAAAATATAAGCTTCCAAATAAAATTAAGAATTCTATTTTAGTAGAATAAATATAGGTTAAATATTTTTATAATATATATTCCTTAAGGAAGTTTTATAAAAATTAATAAAATGCCTAAAAATAAATCAAATTCATTTTTATCCTTCTAAATTAGTATAATATTTTATAAAAATACTAAATTGCTATTTAGATCCATAAAACTAAAATCTTAAAAATTTAAATGATTATTCTTAAAAAGAATATTAAGGAAATTATAATAAGAGGTAAAATTAAATAAATTTTAAACTCTTATATTCTTACATTACACTACAAAAATAGTGAATATAATATTTATAAAATCTTTGGAATTAACCTTTACCAAACATTTTATTTAAATAAAGGAATATAAGGATTTAATAAAGTGGGTAAAAAAAACAAAGAAGATAATTAATAAATGATGCATTGCATTACTATGGATATTCATTATTGCTTCTTTAAATATTGTCCTTATCAGGAAATAATGGTATTTTGTAGAAATAGAAGCTCAAGGTCGAGTGCAAGCATCCGACTTCACTACCTTGCAATCACAAGGCAATTTCATCACTTGCTCATGTCCTTTAATGAGTCCTTATCAAATTATTTACAAATTGTGTGTTATCATTTATGTTCTGAAGAAAAGAAAGAAAATACTATTTTTCCAAATAAATGAAATGCTATTATCATCCTCAGTGATGATAAATATAAGATATGCATTGGAACTTAGGTTTCCAATTACATGAGAGTCACCATAGGAATTAACAACCCATGACATCAGTGATTCTAGCACCATATAATATGCATTAACCATGAGGTTTAGAATGGGACAGAGAAGTCAGTTGGATCTTCTTCCTTTCATATGTAGGTAACATGACCTTAACGTGACGCTAGGATTCCTTGTGCGGATCCAGCATATGGGTGGGCACCCTTAGGCCCCACGATTTTGGTGTCTAGATTATCTGTGAGTGGCTACCGGAGGTATAGTAGACCTTTATGGAGCTTGCCAGGGGCATAACCAGCTCATAGAGTCTTCGGGAACTCATCAGGGTTATAGCTTGCCCGAAAGGGGGCTTAACGGAGATGTAGCTCGGCCCAAAAGATCATGCAGACATATGGGGTCATCGAGAGGAACAGTGATTGGCTTGGGTCACCTACCGAGCCCGACATCACGGAATTGTGGACGGGAAAGTACACCCGGTTATGCAACAAGGAGTTGATCTCTCATGGGAAAAGTAACACACCTCTAGTGAGTGTAAGAACTGTAACTTGTTACTCCCTGTTCCGGGAAGGAACTGCGAACGCAACAGGAAAGGAACTCCATGAAGTTCTGGTCAACCTGTGAAGACTGATGGGCATAGTTTTTGGATTATAAAATCAATCTTTAAAGATTTTTTTATGAAATCTGCATAGTACCAAGGACTGATAGTCCAAGGTGGGAGATCGAGCATCAAACTTCCCACCTTGCATATAATGAACTTGCTGGGTAACGCTGTTACTCTTTCCTATGATCCCCTGCTTAGACTCTAAGGAGCCAAAAGATACTCCGATCTACGTTGCTGAAGGACAAGAGAATGTCTACTATGAGGAACCATACTTGTCCGGAGGAGTGGAAGGGGTGGACTATGAAATACGTTATGGAGTGGAGGGCAACGAGTCCGAGTAGTTGCCTTAGTTATTAGTAAACCAATTGAGCCGAGCGGCATAAACTTTATATAATAAGTTGTTGACCTCAATTCGGAGTATGAGTTTGAACTTTGAATCTTCCGCTAAAACTTCTTAAGTTTGGTTTGTAATTTTGAATCACTTGAAGTCTCTAACTTCTGGTATTGTAATAATAATGAAGTGTGTATGTTTGTAACAGGGACCCACAATGTTTCTGCTGTACCACTCTGAAGGATGTGATATTTACGGAATGGTGTTCTGTGGATGTCATGTCAACGACTATAGTGTACTACACATGCAGTGGTATGGTGTGTCACTGTAGTTTTGTGGGAGTTTGGAGGTAGAAGAAAGAAAAAAGGATTGAAGTTTTGGGGTTGGAGGTACCTCCCATGGCGTTTTTGTGGTCGGACGCAACTATACGGGCAAACTATACGGTTGGAACAATGTGTTCCCACCGTATATTTGGCCTGCTATCAAAATTTTAGGGTTTCCACCTGGCGGCATAGCTATACGGCCGGAACAATTTGTTCCCGCCGTATAGTTGGTCGTCAAACCGTCGATACCCGGAAAGGAATTTGTACGAAAGCATCGATATCTATACGACCGGAGCTATACGGCCGGAATTTTAATTACCGCCATACAATTGGTCGTTAAACCATTAGTACTTTTGAAAGCAAAAAAGTATCTATTACCGCCATACCGTCAAACCGTCTATACCCGCCGATGGCAAAAGTATCTATACGGCCGAACCTATACGGCCAGAATTTTTATTCATGATGTATAGTTGGTCGTTAAAATCTCTGTAGCCATCAAAAAAATCCTTTTCTTCGAGAATTACTTCTTATTCTGAAACTTAGCAAAATACCTTGTTTTTAACAGAAAGTTAACAGTAAAAATTGTCGACCAACAACAGCATGTATAACAGGATTTTTAGTACTAGCAAACATCTTCTCCTCAACTGGAGTTTTCTAGCACTCTTTATTAAACTTAAACTTAAACTTAAACTAAAACTTAAAAACTTTACTCAAACCTTTATTTACATGGGTTGCCTCCCATGGAGTGCTCTTTTATGGTCAATAGCTTGACCTTGATGTTGCTCACTTAGGCTAGATTAGTGGAACACCCACTCCAAAATAGTTGCCTTCAATGTGATGGCCTCCTTTTCATCATGCTTGGCTTTCCTCTTCCCGGGGAAATGAATAACAAAAGCATCCCGTGAAGGCAATTGAAGCTTCACGTTCCCTTCATGGATATTAATCAAAGCCTTAATAGTTCTTAAGAAAGGACGACCTACTATAATAGGAGCAGTAGCATCTTCAGGCATCTCAACAATAACGAAATAAATAAGAGCAGGACATCCTTTAATGTATACTAAAGTATTCTCCTTAATTCCTACATCTTGTTTGTAGGTAGAATCTGCAAGATGTAATTTTAACTCGGTGATTTCAAAAGAGCCAAGATTTAACTTATTAAAAGACTCTTTGGAATTGTTGAAACGCTTGCACCCAGATGACAAAGTGTAGCTATATAATTGGTCCCAATTTTAATCTTAATAGTATGCTCAAATATATCATCAAGCTTAACATGTAATTTTTCAGCAATTTTCTTATATTCTTCTTCAATCTCACATACCTTTGTTGCTACTTGATTAACAAAGTGTTGATACATGGCTTCATCATTTCCTTCACTTACCGGAATCTTGATGTTGATCCTTTTTACAAGATCTTCAATGATGTAACTTGTTGACAGAGCATTACTATAATCAAGTTCTTCAGGCTCCTCCCTTTGGATTGTCATCATCTTGAGGTCTTCAACATGATTGGGCTCAGCTTTACCTGCAAATTTAGCTAGAAGGAGAGTTTGACTCTCGGTTATCTTACCTAGCTGTGCCTCAATAATCCTCATCCTTTCTTGCAGGGCCTGTAAATCATTCCTCAAACTTACAACTTGGTTAGATAATTTACCAAGCATAGCATCATGGTTGTTGTTATTTTAACAAGGATATTGTTTTGATCATTTTGTGAGTCTATAAAAGATTTAAGTGTTTCTTGGAGACTACCATTCCTTGATCCCATATTATTATTAGAGTTACCTATAGGACTAAAATAGTATTTTTGAAAATTAGGATTATAATTCTTCTTCCAAGCAGGGTTATAATCATTACGAGCTATGAAGTCTACTTCTTCAATATTAGTTTCGGGGATAGCTCTTACCTAGGTTTCCTTACCTTTTATGGCTAATATGAGCTCATCCAGCTTAGCATTGAGTTCTTCATTTTTTGTGGTGAGACGGAGTTCACCTTCTTCGTGTTTGATCTATCCACATGCCATTGGGCCTGGTTGTCTTCCATATTGTCTAGCAGCTGGTTTTCTTCGGTAATATGTTGTCCCATAAATGTTCCTCCAGCTCAAGCATAGACTTAGATACAGGATTAAGAGCATTATAAAATAAATGGAGGATTAACCAATCTTCCATCCCACAGCTGGGACAGTTTCTTAAGCATTCTTTCATCCTCTCCCATGCAAGCGCTAGTGGATCACGCTCTTCCTGTCTAAAACCAGTAATATTAGATCTTAGTTGCGTAGTCTTTGTAGGTGGGAAAAATTTAGTCAATAATAAAGAAGTACATCCCACCCATGATGTAATAGTATTTCTAGGTAAAGCTAGCAACCATTCTTTTGCTCTTCCTCTAAGAGAGAAAGGAAATAAGCGCAATTTGACTGCATCGGTGTCAACATCTTTTATGCGCATCATATCACATATTTTAGTGAAAGTATTCAAGTGCATACCTGCGTCCTCAACAATAGAGCCTCCAAATTGATTCTGTTGAACCAAATTTAAATAATGGGGCTTAATTTCATAGTCATCAGCAACAATTGCTGACTGCGTAATAGGAGTACACAAATAATCATTATTGGGAGTTGCAAACTCCCCAAGATTATTTCCAGCCATATTTCCTATGTTTTGGGGTTTTCTTAAACAGAGACTTATGATAATAGTAAAAACAAGAATTAAAAGATTAACTATTTTTTTGGATTTTCAAATAAAGACTAACAGCAAACTAACAAAATTAAAAAGAAGAATTAAAACTAGCAAGCTTCCTACTAACCTCACCAGGTAGCTATTGCTTCCTCGGCAATGGCACCAGAAAAGGGTTGATACCTTCGATCCGGATTACAGATGTAGTATAGCTCTTTTTCCCTAGTAGACCTAGGTTTATCGAATCCTCAGGAAGCAGAAGCATAGTGAAGTTATTTTAACAGACCTTCGGGAGTTTTAGAATTCCTTTTGTGTTTTTACCGGACCAAGAGTTTGCATCCTTTTGTTGTTGTCGATGATGGAGAGAGAAGGCCTAGGGCGTTCGATTTCACCAGTAGCTAAGCAAAACATCTGTTGGGAATAAATGATAAAAATAAACTATGCATGTAATTGTTAGAGCAAGATAAATTATATGTGGGTAGTGTATCCATAAATTCTATTGCCTCCGCAACCGCTTATAGCAATAACCTACTAGTCTCATCCATATAAGAAAGATAACTAATGATATGCATGTGACGCCACCATTAATCCCAAGTAAATCCTACACATACAACCGTACTACCCCTTCTGTCACTGGGGTTCTCAACCTGCATATTAGTCATTACTCATACTCCCTATACCTGGCTCAATCCTCGGGGTCTTGGGTACCTGACAAGTCCTTAGATTGAGGCAAGAGAGGATACAACAATCATCATGTCATACAAACTAATACATGATCCCATCTATGATAAATAACATGGACAAAAGCTACATCGTTAGGCCGAAGCCCTTAGCCCAAGGAGAATTATTCACACATAGAGATGAGATCAAGGATCATAAACAATGTAATGGAAATCATGAGATTAATAACAAATAGTCTTACAATGTCACCAATCGAAGAAGAGATCTACTATTACAAGTGGTGGAATATAGCTATGGTGGTGGAGATGGGTTTGGAGATTAGATCTAAATCTATTCCTTCGGCGTCTCTTCGGTCTTGTGGATGGAGATCTGGAGGTGGCTGATGGTATGGAGGCGCTCCCTTTTCACGTCGCTCGAGGCCTCTTTATATAGGGGTCCCTTCATGAAAGTTGTTCTGTTTGACCTAGCGGTGTCGATGGTAACTATACGATCAAACTATATGGACGGAATTTTATTCCCACCGTATAGTTGGTCGTTAAAGCGCCTGTCTCCGCTTCACGACTCCTGGTTTCTTCGGGTTGTTGGAAATCTCGTATTTTTGACTTTAATGTAGTGATTCCCATCATCAAACATCATTATGTGTGCAGGGAAAAATAGAAAGAAAGGATTGCATACCCCTTTGATCATTAGGCATTAGTGGCGGGGTTTAGAGATAGACTTCATCACAAATATGATTAATATCTAGTTTAAATGTGGACGTAGATGGCTATATTTCAGAGCCATCACTTGACAAGGTATATCGTGAGGCAAAGGGACTTGGACGAAAGTCACATTGAGAAAGGTTTATCTACTGACTTTATGGTGCTTGGGAGTCGGCACGTCTTGCTAGAGGCTGCTACCAGCTATCAACTCTATCGTGGTGGTGGCACGGCAAATGCCATGTACAGGCTAAAGATGAGGCCAATGAGCACTAGAGGTATCTAGGGAGGGATAGTGTGGTCATTCCACACACATGTGTTTGTATTCTCTCTTGACGATGGTGGATTACAAGGGCTCCTTGAGTTGTTCTTGGGGAGAGAGGATGAACTTCTCTACTACCCACACAACTATCTAGGGTTTCCCCTTAGTAAAACTGGTCGATCCTCTCTATGGAGGGCCTAGTGCTCCTTATATAGGGGAGCCCAGGTTACAAGTTAGGGCATACATGGAAGGCATATTCTCCAAATATGTCTCTCCCAAAATATCAAAGCGGTGCTCCTCTTTTCTCTATCTAGGCTGATCCGGACTCATGGCGTAAGCCTCTCCGAGTCCCTCTACGGTGTGGTGTCACCCGACATAGACAACGTCACATGACATAGGCAACGTCACCTTTGTTGGCCCGTAATCGTTGGTCCATCCTGTGGGAGAACATCATGTCGTGGGCATGTCCTCGTTAACCGCAATGCCATGTTGCATCATGGGATCTGCAGCGCCCTGTGGCCCTTCCTGTGGCCCGCTTGTGATTGGTGGATTTTGCCGGTACATGGCCACACGGTGTGGCCTACCGCACCGCTAGATCCCACTACCCCTCTTCCGGGTGTGGTTAAATACGGGACGAGGGAGGTGAAGGAAATATGCCTTGAGAGCCAATAATAAAGTTGTTATTATGTATTCCTTGTATATGATAGATGTTTATTTTGCATGCTATAATTGTACTGATAGGAAACGTCAATACATGTCTGTTTAATAAACAAATAAAAGGTTCCTAGTTATGCCTCTCTTATAGACTAGCTCGTTGATTAACAAGATGATCAAAGTTTCCTGATCATGGACATTGGATGTTGTTAATAACAAGGTCACAACATTTGTGAAATGATGTGATGAACATTCATCCGAAGTATAGCATTACAATCAAAGTCATTATGTTTATATTTCCATGACATCATACGAAGTAATCTTTATCCTTATACCATGAGATCATGTTAATTGCTGACATCAGAAGAGTAACTTGATAACATCAAACGTCACACCGTAAAAGGGTGACTATAAAGGTGGGTTCAGATACTCCGAAGATGTCATGTTGAGGCTCATGGATCAAGAGTAGAATTTGTCAATCCCGATGACGGATAGATATACTCTAGGCCCTCTTGGTGATATCACATTAAGATAGCTTGCAAGCAAGTGATGTGATCACTAGAATGTTATATCACGGGAATGAGAAAAGAGTGCATGTTGGTAATGAGATCAAACAAGGTGTTTGATACCAATGATCGAATCTGGTTCATGAAATATATCATGAGAGAAAGGTATTAAGTTACTAGCGTTAAAGGCTCTCACGATCACAGAAGTCATCGTTGAATGTGCAGGAGTCAGTACGGATCTCTAGGTCTCGCTTTTGATTATTGATTTGAGAGGAGTCTCAATCATGTCTGCATTATTCACAAACCTTAGGGTGACACACTTAAGGGTTGCCAAACAACATTTTGGAGCACATATGTTCCAAACGAAAGAATTGCAAAGCGCTGGAATTATTTCGATGGAAACCAGAATTGTTTCAGGTGAAATTGCAGAAACTGGTTCTGCGTGTGAAATTGGGATGTTACAAGGGGTTTTATGTGAATGTTTGTTAATTAAATTAATTAACAAAATTCTGAATAAAATAACTAAAAGAGTTTTATCAAATGAGAGTTGCATTAAATTTGGTGGAAATTTAATGCATGTGAGTGGAACTTTGGGTGGAGGCTAAATTGATGTGAGTGGAGCTTCCACCACATGAATGAGGAAGAGGTGGGGGCACCCCCCATGGGCACCGGCCATGGGAGGGGAGGAGCCCCCCTCTCCTCCCTCACAAAGCACACCTCCTCGTGAAGGATCTCTCTCCCCCTCTAGATATATTCCCCCATGGTCTCGAATTAGCGAGATACATGTTCCCGGTGGCATTGCGTCTGGAAGGAGTTGCTTCTTCCGCTGATTCACTGGAGAGAGGAGGTGGAGGTTGTTTGGTGGCCTGAACAGGTGTGTGAGGATGGATGCGCTACTGATTTGCGGCGCTAGGACTTCCACACGATCTTGAGATCGGCAAGCGTACGACTACATCATCCACGAGTCCCAACTCGTTAACAAAGCTTTGTTGTCTCCGAGGGTAAGTTCTCTACACATATGTTTATATGTGGGAGATGATGATCATGTTATTGCTTCTTTCATGTATTTTGGATATTGGTGGCATAGTGGGATGAAGCGGCCCGGACCAACCTTACATGTCATCGCACATGAGACCGGTTCCACGACTGGCATACAACTAGTTTTGCATAAGTGGTTGGCCGGTGTCTGTCTCTCCTACTATAGTCAATATCTGATTTACAACGAGTTGCTAATAACTTGGTTATCCTCGTTGTGGTTCCATGTTCGTAGGTAAGACCGGTTCTATCTCCGAAAGCCCTAAGCCACATAAAACTTGCAATGGATAAATTAGAGGCGTCTAGTTTAGATCGTTGTTGGGCTAGTGTCTTGATATGGTATTGTTGTAAGTAGATGTATGGTAGATACTCTTACAACACACTTAACGTGTAAGTTCCATAGACCTTGGCCTTACACACAAAGGAATGATAAAGATCATACCACGATGTATATGATAGAGATCAAATGCATGGACCATATCATCCCACTTTACACATTAGATGTTCACATCTTATATTGCTAGTTTGGCGCTTTTAGTAGCATTGTAATATGATCCCTTATTTAAATATCAAGATAAAATGTGTTCTTCCTTAAGTATGCACCGTTCTATGGATCATGTTTCGAGACATCACGTGATGATCGGGTGCACTTGACTCTACGCTTTCATTCAACAGGTGTAAGATAGTTTTACACACGCGAATACCAAGGTTCTTACTTGGCGAGCCTAGCATGTACAGACATGGCCTCGGAACACGGACCGAAAGGTTAAGAACGAGTCATATAGTTTATATGATGCCCATATAGATGCTCGCCTTTGAAGCTACACCGACTCACGTGATGATTGGACCTGGTGTAGTGGATTTGGTTCATGTAATCACCAAAAAGACAAGAGGGATGTCATTTTTGAGTGGGAGTTCATTAGTAATTTAGATTAGTTGAACTCAATCTATCATAAACTTAGTCTAAATAAACTTTACAAATTCTGTTGTAGATGGCACCACCCGCTTTTAATTTCAATGTGTTCATGGAGAAAGAGAAACTTGCTGCGAATGGTAGAAACTTCAGCAACTGGGCTATGAATTTGAGGATTGTCCTCACTACTGCACAAAAGAAATATGTGCTGGAGGCGCTGCTAGGCCCTCCACCAGCTCATGATGCCCCTGATGAGGAAAAGAATGTCTATATAACTCGTTAGGAGGACCACAACTTAGTTCATTGCAGAATACTGTATGGGCTAGAGCTAGAACTTCGAAAGCATTTCGAAAATGGCAATGCTTTTGATACCATGGGAGAATTGAAAATAATTTTCGATACCCATGCTGTCGTAGAGAGTTATAATGCTTCTGAAAAGTTCTTTAGCTGCATGATGGAGGAGAACAACTCCATTAGTGAGCACGTACTCAAAATGTCTGGGTATGCCGATAAGCTTGTGTCCTTGGGAATAATGATTCCCATTGACCTAGGCATACATCGTGTTCACCAATCTCTGCCACCTAGCTACAAGAGCTTCGTGATGAACTATAACATGCAGCGAATGAAGAAGTCTCTTCCCGAGCTTCTGTGAATGCTTAAAACTGCAGAAGTGGAGATTAGGAAAGAACATCAAGTGTTGATGATCAATAAGACCACCGGTTTCAAGAAAGACAAGAAAGGCAAGAAGAAGGGAAAGAAGGGCGGCAAATCTGTTGCCACACTTGAGAAGAAATCCCGAGCTGGCCCTAAGTCTGATACCGAGTGCTACTATTGCAAGGGGACTGGCCATTGGAAGCGCAACTGCCCCAAGTATTTGGTGGACAAGAAGGCCGGCAAGGCAGACAAACTTATATTTAATATACATGTTATTGATGTGTACTTGACTAGTACTCGTAGTAGCACCTGGGTATTTGATACGAGATCGGTTGCTAATATATGTAACTCGATTCAGGGGTTGCGGAACAAGCGACAGCTAGCAAGGGATGAGGTCACGATGCGGGTCGGCAATGGATCAAGAGTTGATGTGATCGCCGTCGGAACGCTGCCTCTCCATATGCCGTCGGGATTAGTGATAAATCTAAATAATTTTTATTTGGTGCCTGCACTGAGCACGGACATTTTATCCGGATCGTGTTTGATGCAAAGTGGTCATTTCTTTAAATCTAAAAACAATGGTTGTTCGATTTACATGAATGATATCTTTTATGGTCATGCACCTGTGATGAATGGTTTATTTTTGTTGGATCTCGATAGTAGTATTACGCATATTCATAATGTTGATGCTAAAAGGATTAAACTTGATAATGATATATCTGCATATATGTGGCACTACCGTCTAGGTCATATTGGCGTTAAACACATGAAGAAACTCCATTCAGATGGACTTTTGGAATCACTTGATTTTGAATCATTTGATACATGTGAGACATGCCTTATGGGCAAGATGACGGGGACGCTGTTTTCTGGTTCAATGGAACGGGCGACATATTTATGGGAAATCATACATAGTGATGTGTGTGGACCAATAAGTGTGTCGGCCGAGGTGGATATCGTTATTTTGTTACTTTCACGGATGATTTGAGTATATACGGGTATATCTATTTGATGAAACATAAGTCTGAAACCTTTGAAAAGTTCAAGGAATTTCAGAATGAAGTGGAAAATCATCGTAACAAAAAGATCAAATTTCTTCGGTTTGACCGTGGACGAGAGTATCTAAGTTACGTGTTTAGCACACATATGAAAGACAGTGGAATAGTTTCACAACTCATGCCTGCCGGAACACCACAACATAATGGTGTATCAGAACGTCGTAATCATACTTTATTGGATATGGTTCGATCTATGATGTCTCTGACTAACTTGCCACTCTCATTTTGGGGTTATGCACTGGAAACCGCTGCATTCACTTTAAATCGGGAACCATCTAAATCCGTTGAAACGACACTGTATGGATTATGGTTTGGAAACAAACCTAAGCTGTCATTTTTTAAAGTTTGGGGATGCGATGTTTATGTGAAGAAACTTCAGCCGGATAAACTCGAACCCAAACCAGAAAATTGCGTCTTCATAGGATACCCTAAAGAAACAATTGGGTATACCTTCTATCACAGATCCGAGGGCAAGGTTTTTGTTGCCAAGAATAGATCCTTTCTTGAGAAGGAGTTTCTCGTGAAAGGTGTGAGTAGTCGGAAGGTAGAACTCGAAGAGGTTATTGAACCTTCTCTTCATGAAATGGCGAGTAGCGTAGCACTGGAAATTGTTTCGGAGTTGCTTCACCTGATGAAGAGAGAGCTAATGATAATGATCATGAAACTCCGAAAGAGGACACTACCGAACCTCGCAGGTCAAGCAGGACACGTGCAGCTCCTGAACTATACGGCAATCCTGTTATAAATTTCAGGATTGATGAAATAGATGACCCTGCGACGTATAAAGAAGCGATGATGAGACCGGATTCCAACAAATGGCTAGAAGCCATGAAATCCAAGATAGAATCCATGTACGAAAACCAGTTTTGGACCTTGGTGGACTTACCTCACGATCGAAAGGACATTGAGAATAAATGGATTTTCAAAAGAAAAACTGATGTTGATGGTAATGTGACCATCTATAAAGCTCGACTTGTCGCAAAGGGGTTTCCACAAATTCAAGGAGTTGACTAAGATGAGACATTCTCTCCCGTAGCGATGTTAAAGTCAGTTAGGATTATGTTAGCAATTGCTGCATATTTCGATTATGAAATATGGCAGATGGATGTCAAAACTGGGTTCCTCAATGGTAATATTGAAGAAGAGTTGTATATGATGCAACCTAAGGGTTTTGTCGATCCTAAGGATGCTGATAAGGTATGCAAGCTTCAACGATCCATCTATGGACTGAAACAAGCATCCCGGAGTTGGAATCTCCGCTTTGATGAGGTGATCAAAGAGTTTGGATTTGTCCAAACTTGTGGAGAGGCTTGTATTTACAAGAAAGTGAGTGGGAGCAATGTGGCATTTCTGATATTATATGTGGATGACATATTATTAATTGGAAATGATATAGATCTTTTAAACATTGTTAAAAGGTAGCTAAACAGCAAATTTTCGATGAAGGACCTTGGTGAACCTTCATATATATTAGGCATTAAAATGTATAGAGATAGATCAAGGCGCCTAATTGGGCTACCGCAAAGTACATACCTTGATAAGATATTAAAAAGGTTTAATATGGACGAAAGTAAGAAGAGGTTCTTACCTATGTTGCGAGGCAAGACATTGAGTAAGACTCAAAGTCCGGCTACGGCGGAAGAAAGAGAGATAATGGATAAGATCCCCTATGCCTCAACCATAGGCTCTATAATGTACGCCATGCTATGTACAAGACCGGATGTGGCACATGCTATTAGTTTGACTAGTAGGTACCAATCTCATCCAGGTTCGGAACACTGGATAGCGGTCAAGAATATCCTTAAGTACTTAAGAAGAACTAAGGATATGTTTCTTGTATACGGAGGTGAAGAAGAGCTAGTCACTAAGTGTTATGTCGATGCTAGCTTTGACACTGATCCGGATGACTCTAAGTCTCAATCTGGATATGTATTTCTCTTGAACGAAGAAGAAGTTAGTTGGAGGAGTTCCAAACAACCTGTGGTGCCTGGATCAACGATGGAGGCGGAATATGTTGCTTTAAAAGCGGCGCAGGAAGCGGTTTGGATGAAGGAGTTCATAACGGAACTAGGTGTGGTTCCTAGTGCATTGGACCCAATGGTGATCTATTTTGACAACAATGGAGCCATAGCCAACGCCAAGGAACAAATGTCTCATAAGAATTCCAAGCATATTAAGTGCCGTTTTCACTCCATCCGCGAGCATGTCAAGGATGGAGATATAAAGATTTGTAAAGTACACACGGACCTAAATGTAGCAGATCTGTCGACTAAAGTGCTCCCTAGGGCAAAACATGATCAACACCAGAACTCCATGGGTGTTAGATTTATCACTATGTGAACTAGATTATTGTCTCTAGTGCAAGTGGGAGACTGAAGGAAATATGCTCTGAGAGGCAATAATAAAGTTGATATTATGTATTCCTTATATATGACAGATGTTTATTTTGCATGCTATAATTGTATTGATAGGAAACGTCAATACATGTGCGTTTAATAAACAAATAAAAGGTTCCTAGTTATGCCTCTCTTATAGACTAGCTCGTTGATTAACAAGATGATCAAAGCTTCCTGATCATGGAATTGGATGTTGTTAATAACGAGGTCACAACATTTGTGAAATGATGTGATGAACATTCATTCGTAGTATAGCATTACGATCAAAGTCATTATGTTTATATTGCAATAACATCATACGAAGTAATCTTTATCCTTAGACCATGAGATCATGTTAATTCCTGACATCAGAAGAGTAACTTGATAACATCAAACGTCATATCGTAAAAGGGTGACTACAAAGGTCGTTCAGATACTCTGAAGATGTTATGTTGAGGCTCATGGATCAAGAGTGGAATTTGTCAATCCCGATGACGGATAGATATACTCTGGGCCCTCTCGGTGATATCACATTAAGATAGCTTGCAAGCAAGTGATGTGATCACTAGAATGTTATATCACGGGAACAAGAAAAGGGTGCATGTCGGTAACAAGATCAAACTAGGTATTTGGATACCGATGATCGAATCTCGGACATGTAATATATCATGAGACAAAGGGATTAAATTACTGGCGTTAAAGGTTCTCACTGTCACAGAAGTCATCATTGAATGTGCAGGAGTCAGTATGGATCTCCAGGTCACGCTTCTGATTATTGATTTGAGAGGAGTCTCAATCATGTCTGCATTATTCGTGAAACATAGGGTGACACACTTAAGGGTTGCCAAACACCATTTTGGAGCACATATGTTCCAGACAAAAGAATTGCAAAGCGCTGGAATTATTTCGATGGAAACCGGAATTGTTTCCGGTGAAATTGCAAAAACTGGTTATGCATGTGATATTGAAATGTTACAAGGGGTTTTATGTGAATGTTTGTTAATTAAAGTAATTAGCAAAATTCTGAATAAAATAAATAAAAGAGTTTTATTAAATGAGAGTTGCATTAAATTTGGTGGAAATTTAATGCATGTGAGTGGAACTTTGGGTGGAGGCTAAATTGATGTGAGTGGAGCTTCCACCACATGAATGAGGAAGAGGTGGGGGCACCCCCATGGGCATCGGCCATGGTAGGGGAGGATCCCCCTCTCCTATAAAAGGCCTCCCTCTGCTCCCTCACAAAGCACACCTCCTCGTGAAGGATCTCTCTCCCCCTCTACATATATTCCACATGGTCTCGGATTACCGAGATACATGTTCCCGGTGGCATTGCATCTGGAAGGAGTTGTTGCTTCCGCTGATTCGCTGGAGCAAGGAGGTGAAGGTTGTTCGGTGGCCTGAACGTGTGTGCGAGGAGGGATCCGCTGCTGATTTGCGGTGCTAGGACTTCCACACGATCTTGAGATCGGCAAGCGTACGACTACATCATCCACGAGTTCCAACTCGTTAATAAAACTCTGTTGTCTTCGAGGGTAAGTTCTCTATGGATGTATATCCACCCATTGCTTGTATCTAGTAGATAGATCTTGGCGTATAGTTCTCATCGTAGGAAATTTTTTGTTTTCTATGCTGCAAACCCAACAGGAGGCCCTTGGCCATTTTCCTCGCTCACTTGCGCTTTGCCCCATCTGCTTCTTCTTCTTCTTGCGACACCGCCACCGCCGCCGCTTTTGCTCAGCTCAGCACCGTCGCTGTCGTGCCCCTTGGTTGTTTTTCTCCACCGTAGCCGCACCGCTGTTCCTGCGTAGCCACACCACCACGGGGCCATGCTAATCTAGGCCTCTCCCCTCTTCTTCTAATTGGACCTATGAAGGCGAAGACTTGGAGATGGCGGAATTGGAGGAGGTGGTCGTCTTCGACGAACATAAAGAGGGCGGCGAGGCCCACGAGTGCGGTGCCTGGGCTGATTCCTAGGTCTGTCAGCATGACCTCGACTGGCTGTACCAGACCCGCTGCATCCCCGCCGAGGTGACATGTCGCCTTCCCTACGAGAAGATCTCTCCCTCCCACAATCCAGATGAGTTTTTTGTTTTCCTTTCGCATTTTCAACGCGGATTTAGCCTTCCAGTTAGCGACTTTTTCCATGAGTTCATCACTACTTTCTCTCTCCAACCTCATCATCTTCCGGCTAACGCCATTACCTCCCATTCTTACTTTGCTTCCGAGATTGAGGGGTATCTCGGCCTGTGGCCCACCGTGCATCCCTGGTTTAATTTTTTGGCTTTAGAGCCAATGTTGTCCCTGATATGAATACCGCTCTCGCCGACAAATCTTTAACTCAGTGCAGAGCGGCTTCCATCTCACCTCGGAAGCACTCCGTCTTCCCCCGAGTCACCGGCCTTGAGTCCTACAAGGGATCGGCCAAGACATTCTTCTACATGAAGAACAACACTGAGGTTGACAAGATTCAACTGCTTCCCTTTTCACTCGGCGTCCCCGACCCAACCTTATGGGGACGAATCCCGACAACATCCACTGCCTAGGTGAATCAGGTGGAGAAACGGATCGAGGGGCTAAATAATCCAGGGCTGCGCAATGAAGACATTATGATCACTTTCATTCGCAAATGGATCTCCCCTATGCAGCAGGGAACCCACAAGCTTTGCCACATGAGCGGGCACCTAGACCCCAACCAGACCTCCTCCTTTGAGCTCAACAACACTCAAATATTCCGCCGGGTCAAGGCTATATTCAAGATAACCTTGGACTTCAACAAGGACTGAGAGTTGGGGTACGAGAACTTCTACCGAGATAAGCTACCTCCCAGGGTATATATCTTACTTGATCCTTCTTCGAGTTATGTTTTATGTCGGAGTGCATTACTTACTTGATCCCTTTGCAATATTTCTTTCAGTTGTTTCTTCAGCAAACAGTTGAGGATGGCAAGGAACCATCCCTTAAGTGGGGGAAGGACTGAGCTGCCTCGAACATGGAGGAGCCGGACTCCAAGCATTTCCTACCTACTCTGGATACTACCGTCAGATGACCCTTCAGTAAGACCTCTGGATTAAGGGATTGCCCGGATGACGACGAAGACCCCGATATAGAAATCTTGGAGGTATATGTTCCTATGCCTATCTCATATGGCTTTCCCCTTAATTCGGCTTTAGCTAACTTGGTCGGTCAGGTCCAGACGATCCTCCCCGTGCCGTGGGTGATCCGGATCCTGCCCCTTCCAAGAAACGTGTGGCCACCTCGGCTCCCTCTTCCGAGCCGCCTCAGACTAAGAAAAAGCAGAAGAAATCCGGTGTCAAGGGTGCCGGCAAGCCCGCGCCTAAGGCCACGGTTCGGAGAGCCCCAAAGCCCAGGGAGCCTCCTACTTCATCTAAGTAAGCCCTTCTCTTTTTTCATTGTTCTTCAATTGGCTATTCTCCCTTTACTTGTATTTCTTGTTTCTCTCCTTCTGTTCTAACTTGTTGTTTTTTTTCTTTGTCTGACTCAGCAGATCCCCCAAGAAGATCCCCCAGAGTGGTTCGAGCATTGCCTCGCCTCTCCGAGATGCTCCACCTTCTCCTCGCCATGACGATACGCGCCCCCTGAGCTCCATTCTAGGGAGCTCCGCGGCCGCACTGAATCTTAGCCCATCTCGGCAAGAGGAGGGCAATGTCGGTGCATAGGGAAGTGGTGGTGGTGCTAGGGATACACTAATGCCTAGTGCTTCTTCTGCCCAACAACAAGATGATGAAGGCGCCAACAATGTCGGTGTTGAACCAGTTGCCACCGAGGTGCCGGTAACTCCGGCACCATCTCAAGTTCAACCTCTGCCAACTCCAGTGCTAACTCCACCTCCAAGTTCTGCTACTTTAGTTCCTCCTAACTCGTCCGAGTCTCCCCAGACTCCGTGAGATGACCAAGCTCAGCTCAGCCGAGCCCAAAGGCCAAACCTTCTGCGCCAACTCCTTCTACCAAAGATATATTACAGCAGAAGCCTCAGGCCAAACCCGGAGCGCAAATCACCTCTTCGCCATAGCAACCCAAATCAAGCACCAAGGCCAAGAAAGGTGTTGATGCTGCCAAGGGCCAACAGGATTCTGAGGCGACAAAAAACCAGGACCCTGAAGAATCAACTCTCGAATCTGGACAGCGTACTCTTGCATCCATGATGAAGAAGGGGAGCACTGCCTTTGGCTCTACTGCTTCTGGGTCTGCTGGTGGTAAACATCTTACTCTATGTACTAGCCTAGCCGCAACACAATTCGCTAGGAAAGCAGCTCAGGCCAAAGGTTTGGTCACTACCCAGACGCTTAGTGGGGAAAGCTACGGTCCTCTGATTGAGTATGTTAACAACTGGAATGACGCCAAGTTTGTCGACATCAACTCTGACAATCCAGAGAAGTTTGGCCTAGCCGAGTTTAGATCCTAGATGAATACTGCTTCCAAGGCTATTTCCATTGCTGGAAGGATGATGGAGGTAAGCCTTTTCGTCCTGCCTTACATATGCGCAAGTAATTGTAGATATATCCTCCAGTCCCAGCGCCTCTAGTGGAGTAACTTGTTACTCGGCCGGATGCTCAAATCTGAAGTATCTTAGTCGCACCAATCTTCTTAGTAGTTTTAGATATCCACTCACTTAGAGCCGGGTTAAGTTCCACTTGGCCTGGATCTTGATTAGTTTCAAATATTCACTCACCTAGAGCTAGGTTAAGTTCCACTTGGCCCGAGTCGTGAGTAGTTTCAAATATACACTCATCTAGAGCCGGGTTAGGCTCCACTTGGCTCGGGTCGTGAGTAGTTTCAAATATGCACTCACCTAGAGTCGGGTTGGGTTCCACTTGTCCCGAGTCTTGAGTAGTTTCAAATATTCACTCACCTAGAGCCGGGTTAAGTTCGACTTGGCCCGGGTCTTGAGTAGTTTCAAATATTCCTTATGATAGCTGAGCTAACACCTTTCCTTTTCAGATCACCACCAACCATCACACCGCCGAGTTTTAGTGGCTCTTGGACACGCACAAGGAGCTTCGCTCAAAGCAAAGTGCGCTGATCGTTGAGCTAAAGAAGAAGGGTAAGTTATCTCGTTTGAACCTTCACTTTAATTCCTCTTTGCCATTTACTCTTCGGACTAACTTATGATCTAGATTGCGTAGCCGAAGTGGAGGCTGAAAACATCATCATGAGGAAGAACTTGGCCGAGATAAAAGGTAACTCGCCTTGGTTATTCAATCTTTGTCCTTTTTCCTTCTGACTCGACAGATAATTATACCTCAGCTTTTCCGGGTCAACAAACTATTGTAGTGTCTCTTAAAGATAGCGTGCCTTTGCCTGACATGATGCTCCACTTTCTTGAACAAGTAGGGCAGCATAAAGCGGAGCTCAAGAAATAAGAGGGTGAAATTGCCAAACTCCGGCTGAACGATGATGAGATTACTCGGCTTAATGTTGAGATTGAAAAACTAAAAAATCTCCACAAGGCCGAGCTAGACAAGGTTGACCAGAACTTCTCCGAGGAAAAGGAGCGGCTGAAGACCCAGCTTGAAAAGAACCAAGATATGCTAAAGGACGCCAACATCAAGTTTGAGTCGGTGAACACATAATATGAAAAACTCAAGAAGAGGAACGTTGATTGGCTCGTGGTGCTGACTTGGATCAATAGTTATATCTCTTGTCAGTTTGTTCTCTTGTGTCGACATTCCTTTCTCTAGGTTCTATGCCTTACTTGCTGATTTTACTTGTCTCATTTTTAGGCAAATTTCCAGAGAGCAACGCCATTGCTGCCACTGCCATCAACAAGTTCCGCTTGAAGAGAGGTACTCTGGTGGGTCCTTCTGCCAGACCAATTCCTTAAGATATGGAAGATACCCTGGTGAGTCTCGTAGCCTAGGTTGAACCCATGAAGAGCTATGGTTCCGATATCATGACCGTGGCTATCCAGATCTTCAGTGCCCTTTGGCCCAATGAGCCCACTCCCGAAGGTCCTCACCTTTAATTGCAAAATTGATGGAGTGCGAGAATCAGCTGGACCTTTGGAGGGAATCTGTTACGCGCGCTAGAGATGACACTGCCTTGATCTTCGTGATGTTTTGGTATGAAGGTCTGGACCTGAATGTTCTCAATCGCATGCGCACTGGCTCCAAATGGACGAATGACCCGGAGTGCATTGCTCAACGCAAAGCTTGCGCCTACAACTTCATCCAGTACGCTGTTTGCCATCAATGGAATGAAGGGCCAAGTTTCCATGAAGCCATCGACAATGCTTGCATCGAAGGTGGTTCAGATGGCGAAGAGCAAGAAGCTTCAGACTTCGCCGAGGGAGATGAAGAAGCCGAGGCTAACCGGATGATGAGGAAGAAGCCGAGGTTCCCCCCACCAAGGCCGACTTGCCCCTCCTACAGCTCCTTGAGCGAAAAACACTTGAAAATTTGTTAAATCCCCAGTATGCCGGGTGCACATGTAATATGCCAAATGTGATGTTTTGCTACCAATAAGTATGTTATGTCGAATTAACTTTGAGTGAAGTCCCTGAGTTCCATTTTCTTGTTCTCCCAATTTTATGATTCAGCTTGCGTCTACCTTGATTCAGTTTTTGACTTACGAGTCTGAGGTTTAAAATTTTGACTTAACAATACTCGAAACTTTAGGATTAGCTCAAAATAATTCAACATAATGGAAATAAATTAAATATAGTGGTAGTCTGAAAATAAAAGTCGGATCGATTACGTTCCTTTCCTTAGTCATTTTTCATATGCTTAGAAATTCCAAACTTGTTCTCTTGCTTGCCATGAAGCCAATTCTTGTTAGACAGCAACAAGTCAAAGAGTTAGATTTTGTGCCTACACATTACTAATCCGGCTAAGCTATAAGTAATTTAAGCCAGCCGACATAGAAAAAGTAAATGCAAAAGAGACAATTATTATTAAGAAAGTCCCTGAATTTCTGCTTGGGGTGCCGAGGTTTCATTGATAAGCACATTGTCGGCATACATGCCGACATATGAGAGTTCGAGATACATACACTTTTTGCTAAGTGTAAAACGGGCGAAGTAGAGCTACATTCCATGAACGCTTGGATTCCTCTCTGGACTTGTCCGCCTTGTTTTCTCCTATGGCTGTGCATCAATGAGGTAATAGGCATCATTGTGCAATGCTTTGCTTACAATGAATGGCCCTTACCATGGAGGGGATAACTTATGCATGCCGGGAGTGCGCTGCATCAGCCGAAGTACCAGATCACCTTCCCGGAAGACGCGGGGCTTACTTTCCAGCTATGGTAGCGTCAGAGATTTTGCTGATATATGGCGGATCTGGATAAGGCCAGTTCTCTCGCTTCTTCCAGCAGATCAACATCATTTTTCCGGGCTTCTTGCACTTCGGCTTCTGTGTATTGGGCGACCCTGGGCAAGTCTTGCTCTATGTCGGCTAGTAATACAGCTTCTGCCCCATATACCAGAAAGAATGGCATATAACTTGTTGATCGATTTGGAGTTGTTCTTAAGATCCACAGTACCGCTAGTAGTTCTTCTATCTAGCACCTCGCTGATCTTTGCAGCGGCTCAATGAACCAGGGTTTTATCCCGGAAAAAACTAGTTCGTTGGATGTTTCCACCTGTCCGTTCGATGCGGGGTGGGCTACTGATGAAACATCTAGCCCGATCTTTTTATCCCGGTAGAATCATGAAAATAGCGCTTCAGCAAAATTGGTGCCATTATGAGTTATGATACTGTGAGGATAGCCATATCTCAGAATAATATCTTTGAGGAAACTCACGACCGTAGCTCCATCACATTTTCTTATTGTCTTTAACTCAATCCACTTGGTAAATTTGTCTACCATGACCAAGATATGGGTCTGGTTTCCTTTTGCCAGCTTAAATGGACCAACCATATCCAAGCACCACACAGCGAATGGCCAGGTGATTGGTATAGTTTTTAGCTCCGACATTGGCATGTGTGTCTTGGTGGCATACCTCTAACAGCCATTGCATTTCCTTACTAGATCCTCGGCTTGCTCCAAGGCACTTGGCCAGTAAAATCTATGCTAAAAAGCTTTTTCCAATAAGGCTCTGGACGAGGCATGATGCCCACATTCCCCTCGATATATATCTCCGATGATGTCAAGCCCTTCTTCTGGGTCAATACAACACTGCATAACACTTGTTACAGTTCTCTTGTATAGTTCGGCGTTGATAATGGTGTATGCTTTTGCTCTCCTCTAGATTTGCCTTGAAAGTATCTCATCACTTGGCAAGGTTCCATCCTTCAAGAACTCAAATATTGGATCTGCCCATGTTGGTATATCATGAACTAGGAAAAGTCCTTCGTCGACTTCCATTGCATCCACCGACATAACTCCCGACGGATCAAGCTAAACAGTCCTCGGGTTCTACGGGGCAGTCCTCGGGTTTGCCGAGGTGCTCCCCCAGTTAATATCCATTGGTGTGGCTTCTGATCCAGGGTTTGCCGGGATATAGATTGATTCAGATTCTGGTGAAGGGGTGATAGATGGTTTTCTTAGATGCTCCAAGGCAACTCATAGCGGGATAGGCTGCCGAGATGACCCCAACTTAGATAGTATGTCGGCTTCTTCATTCTCAAGCCGAGGTACATGGTGGAATTCGCATCCCTCAAAGTACCCACATATCTTTTGGACATGAAATCTATAAAGGTCCATGTTTGCATCTAGGTCATCCCACGTACCAGATACTTGCTGCACCACCAAATCTGATTCACTGAAGCATTGTATCCGACAGATCCCAACTTCCTTTGCCACTTGAAGTCCATGCACGATTGCTTCATACTAGACCACATTATTTGATGCTTGAAAATGGATCTAGAAACATATTTTAGCTGATCTCTACCCCGGCCCCTAATCCCTCTTTCAGCTTTGATCCATCAAAGTGCATCCTCCAGAAGTTGGAGTCCGGCAAAGGTGGTTCGTACTGCATCTTGGCCCAATCCACACAAAAATCCGCTACTGCTTGAGACTTTATGGCATCTCTTCTATCAAATTGTGGTGCATATGGGGCTAGCTCAATCGCCCACTTTGCAATCTGGCCACTTGCATCCTTTGTTACTCATTATATCGGATATGGGCGCTTCACATATCACTTTTATTGGGTGTTCTTCAAAGTAATGCTTGAGATTCTTAGCTGCCATGCAAACACCATACGCCGTCTTCTGATAATGAGGGTAGTTCTGCTTCGAAGTGGACAATACCTCGCTTAGGGGCCTGTTCGTGTGTGGTACCAAAGTTCCCAGGTGAGTGCATCGCGGTACCTAATTTGCCTGAAATTGCCGCGTTTCAAAATGTTGGGCCGCCAACTACCGAGAGGGGCCATTTTGATACAAACTCATCTCACCCTTACCAAATCCAAACATTCCATGAAACAGCCCCGTGAAGTAGACGGTCGGGACCCTCATGTCAGTAATATTTCCGTGACGCGAGCGCCAACGCGGCAATCACGTAGGCGAAACGAGAGACTAAAGGAGCATGGTGCATTGACCAAATTCACAAATCCACTCCCTCCCTCCTTTCGCGAACCCTAGCACCGGCGCTGTCAAAATCCCCTCTCCAACCAGAATGATCTCTTCAGGCATTTGACTTCCGGTGCCAAGTTGTTGCACCTACTCGCTGCTACCGAGCTCTAATGCCGAATATCGTGCCAGCCGTTGCGACGATCTAGCCCGCCTCTACCGCCGACGAGCTGAGCAGCACGAAGGATGGCAGATCCATTTGCCGAGGAAGAAGTACTTCTGGCTAATTGCGGGTGAGCTACTCTTCTCTTTGCTATTCGCACTACATATAACTGCTAGCTGGCTATTGGCATTACAGAGATATATCGAACATAGAATTGTTTGCTAGCACGATGCTGACAAACAATTCTTATCTTTTGTCCCCATTTTTTGGTCAAGTAGGATCTCCGCTAAACCCAAATACACGGTTATGGTCACCCTTTGCAGCTACCACATTAAATTAGCAGATGGAAGAGCATGTGGAATCAAGCTAGCTGTCTGAAGATGGAAGTAGCGCCTGTGCAGTTATGCACTATCCCTGGTTTGGTTGCTGCTGTGCGTGAACTTGCTGAAATGGGGCCAGAGAAGACTGCACGGTTCAGCTTCGTTGATGGATGAGGCTTCAAGGTTCCTATAGCGTGTAACAATCAGCTAATTGGGTTGATGAAACAGTATGATGGGCTTCGTGTGGTTATGCTGATTTGTAACATACTGGATGAGGAAGCTCCTGCTATTGGGAGTCGCCTAGCTATTATTGGACATGGTGGTCTAACTCGAACCCCTGTTGTTGTTGAGCAAAATGTGTTTCCTCATCCGCGACATGCTTCTGTCAGGCAACCTCCTCCTAGGAGCCCCCGTATTGCCATTGTGGAAAACTCTGCTCTGGAATCTGCTGGTACTGGTCGTCCCCGTGGTGTTGTTGCTCTGCCTGCTGCTCACCCAATCCATGCCGCTGTTGAGCAAACTAAGGCTTCCGGAGGCTGCCCCGCTGTTGTTGCCAAGACCGCAGCCTTGTGTGCTGCTCCTCCTTGAAACCGTCCTTAAGTTGTGCGAACCCGTGCTCTGGAATCTGCTGGTACTGGTCGTCCTCGTGTTGTTGATCTGACCGTTGTTGACCCAATCTCTGCCGCTATTGATAAAACTAAGGCTTCCTGAGGCTGCCCCACTGTTGTTGCAAAGACTGCTGCCTTGTGTCCTCCTCGAACCAGTTCTTAGGTTCAGCGAGCTGCTGGTCTGGAGCTAGCTCGTGGGCTGGACTCTGCTAGCACTCGAAACATTGTTGTTGTGGGAACTGTTCCTGATCGTCGATATGGCATGGCAATAGCTAATCCTATTGTAGCTACCATTAGAAGGGGCCCTGCCTGTCCAACATGTAATGTAGCTCCTGCTGCTAAGGGCCCTCGCCTTGCTCCTAGTCCTGGTACTTCCACCGAGGTTGATCCAGCTAACGATGATGCTGGTGATGGTGGCGGTGGGATTATGGCTGGGTCTGATGGTGCCGCTCCACCTCTTGAACCTCTCGGAGGTTTCTATCCTGCAGAACCTGATGATGGCAAAGTAATCGTTTGTATCAGTGCCGCGGATTATACTGCAAAATTAGATGATGGAACAGAAAAATTCTATGAAGAGTTTGATGTAATCTTTGGCAGATATGATCCTGAAGTGGTAGAGCTATCTGACCTGATGGCATCGTTACTTGTGAAGGTGCTGTGGGGGTCCTCCCATGAAGCACGTTTGTTATATTTTGGTTACAGGAGCAAAAAGGCTATCAAAGTGAAAGATACTAGGGATTTAGTCGTACCATTTACAAGGAAACATTATAGATGTGAAGTGTACTTCCACTTGATAGTGCAAACGGTTGGAGAGGAATTGGAACTCGACAATAGAGATGATGGACTTTTAGAAGGCATGCGTGACCTGATCCATGGGATCACTAGGGCTGGTGCGACTGAGTATAGCTTCAAACAGAGCAGAGTCTTACAAAGGAGCATCATAAAGAGGAGCAGGAAGAGCATCCCCAGAAAGGGCACCCCGAAGAAGAATGTCACCAAGGAGACCACGCTAGAGAAGAGGACACCCAAGAGTCACATGAAAAAAGGCACCACGCTGCATAGTACACCCTAAGATCCAGTCAAAATGTCACACCGAACGGTAGAAGCAAAAACGCTAAGAGGGCTAGCACGGTGGTGAACACACCCAGGAGTGGTAGCAAAGAGACGAAGATGGCCAGCATGAAGGCTACCACACCTAGTGGGAGCAGAAAAATACTAACTTGGAGCGGAACACGCCGCTAAGGTCAGGCAATAATGCCAGCACGAAGGAGAACACACCCAATAGTAGCAGCAAAAGGGCTAATTTGGAGCGGAACACGCCGCTGAGGTCAGGCAATAATGCCAGCACGAAAGAGAACACACCCAATAGTAGCAGCAAAAGGGCTAATTCGAAGAAGAACATGCCGCAGAAGTCAGGCAATAATGCCAGCACCCTGGAGCCAACACACGTGAGGGGAGGCAGGAAGGAGATAACAACCAAGAGCGGCAGCAAAAAGCCTAGTTCGATGGGGAATGGAACACAGATGTCAATCCCTACTGATACCATCAAGAAATATTACATCAAGAAGGAGGATGTACACAGGAAGAGCAAGAGGGTTCTGTATAGTCAAGATGAAATTGATTCTGACTGCTGTTTATCTACTGAAGTACCTGGGATGCGTGTAAACGTAAGACCACCCCATGTGGTTGCAGCAGAACCAACCGAGTATCTTGGAGTAAACATATTTGCCGGTGAGGTGGATTAGGGCAATGTTCCGGTCCATCCGAGTGGAGACGATGGTGCAGCCCCACCCATGGGAGTCAATATGATGTGTGCAGTACTAGGCTTTAGAGACGATGGCTAGGATTCTGAATCAGATGAAGAAGAAGGCAATGTAGAGGATCAAGAATCTAGTGATGATGAAATAGACGAGAAACTTAATGATGAGGCTGGTATTCCAGTCGATGATTTGGGTGTTGAAGTAGAAGAAATGAAACACGACCACGAGTATCCTATAATTTCAGTCGGCACTGAGTTCAGTAGCATGCATGTGTTCAGGATGTCGTTCCAGCATTTTTGTATCAAGGGGGTGTTCGACGTTTATTGACTGAAGAACACTGCCCAGAGGTATGAGGCCGTTTGCAAGTTAACGTTGATGAATGGACGGGACGAGGTACATTGTCCATGGAGGATCACAGCAAGAGCCTTACCTGTGTCGAAGGCAATTAGGGTACTAGGGAAATGAATGCAGCAAACCATTAGAACTTTCTCTCTTTTCACTCTATAACTACAATTGTTGTGCGATATCTTTCTGGCAACTAGTCGACTCCGCTTATCTTTTAAATGAATCTGTGTTGCAGGTGAACAAAATGGGCCCTCCACACATGTGTCTGACAGGTAACAAACTTAAATCCTCAATGGCTGATACAGAGTGGGTGGCTATACAATCTATGTCCATACTAAAGGATAACCCTAAGGAGACCGTGAAGAATATTCAGACTAGCCTCGGTTCTAAATACAACATTGTCCTACCGTATTACACAGTTTGGAAAGGTAAAGAGAAAGCTATGGGGGTCTTGCACAAGGATTGGACCAATAGCTTTAGGATGCTGTACAACTTCAAGGCGGAGGTACAAGCTAGGTGTCCGGGGAGTGTTGTGGAGATTAACACCGAATCAGCACGTGGTAAAATTATTTCAAAAGATTTTTCATGGCACTTAAACCTTGCATCCAAGGATTCAAGGATGGTTGTAGGATGTATCTGAGTGTAGATAGCACTGTCCTAACTGGCAAATGGAAAGGATGCCTTCCATCTGCCACATCACTTGACGAAACAGAAACGGAGGAAAACTAGGTCTGGTTTATGAGGCAGCTCAGGAGATCAATAGGCCACATGGATCCATTGGCTATATACACGGATGCATGCAAAGGGCTGACGAATGCGGTGAAGGAGGTGTTCCCGCGAGCTGAAGGTAGATAATGCCATGCCCATATGATGCTCAACTTGTACTCACACTATGCAGGTAGCGTATTTGATTACATGTTTCCTGCTGCTAGCGTTTACAAACCTAGTATCAGCGAATATTTCATGAGCAAGATTTTTGCGGAAGCTCCTGAACTTCCAGAGTACTTAGCCATCCATCATTCACAGCTATGGAAGAGGAGTCAATTCAACCCTGACATCAAAGTTGATTACATAAACAACAACCTTGCAGAATGCCTGAATAACTGCGTGAAGGACATAAAAGTGCGTCCTGTTCATATCTTGATGCACAACATACGTGGTATGACCACGAAGCTGTTAAATATACGGAGAGAGATCGGTAGGAGACTTAGAGGACATCTGATACCGCCAGTTGTACAGCAACTCCACAAGAGAAGCCGAGGACTTGCTCATCTTAAGGTTCTCCCATCAACCAGCAGAAACTGTGAGGTGGTCGATATGTCCAAGAGTGGCAAAAGGGATGTTGTGAAGATCCAGCTATGAGAATGCACCTTCTTAGAGTGACAGCATACCGGGAAACCTTGCGACCACACCTTCGCCTTCTTGGTGAAGAAAAGAACTCTACCACATTTGGATAAGTATTTGTCAGACTACTACTCTATGGAAAAGTTCAGAGCTGCGTACGCTGGATCCGTCGAGCCATGTACAGACCCATCTCAGTGGCCTCAAGTCCAACTGCCTTTCGAGCTTTTCCAGCCAGTTACAAAAAGGGGTAGAGGAAGACCTCAGGTGAATAGGTTTAAGAATTTTCTCGAGAAGAAGGGTTCGGCTTTCTGTGCTACCAAGAAGGGCAAAAACAGATGTAAGACCTGCCATCTTATAGGCCATAGAGCAGCGGGCAGTCCCCTTAATGCTGCCAAACCTAGGTATGAGATGGCACATTCACAAAAAAATTGTTTATAGTCTGTAGATATAAGGTAGTAATCCATGTACTGTTTTTTTTACAGGAAGCGCGCGGTAAGAAACAAGACAACCGACTCAGTGATTTTGCTACGGGAAGAAAACCAAAACGAGTGGAGTGATGATGTTGGACAAGATTCTGGTGCCGATTGGCCTGACTTCCCTTGACCCGAAGATGGAGGGTACGTGAAGGTAAGAAAATTGGCACCCAGGAAGAGGAAGAAGGTAGGAGATGAAGAAGCCAGTGGACGTGAAGGCAAGAGGAAGAAAGTTGGCACCCAAGCAGAGAAAGAAGGTTAGCAGTGTAGAAGCCTAATGATGTATTGAACTTGAACCTATATATGTAGTTCGGTTAAACTCTGGAGCTGTGTGCGTGGAACTTGTCGGGCGAAACAATCTGCCTCCCGTACTCGGAGTAAAATGTATCGCGATTTTAGGATTGGATACGGCCGAGGCCACTAGTTGAATCCGAAATTGTGACTGTGCCACTACTATCTGAACAATCGCGATAGCTGAGCGGTTAAGGGGTCTCCAAAATCGATGGGTGTTAGTGGCACAGACATGAATTATTTATAGGCGCTTAATAAATCCATGCTATTGGCATTACACTTATGATAAGTTTCTGGGCTAAAAAACAAGTTCTAAGCTGGCTGCTACACTCCACGAAGTAGCAACTTATTTCAGCTGCTGGACAACGACATGGCAACATAAACTGTAAATCCAACAAATAATGCCCAGATAATGAGGAAATTGTTTCCACTATCTGGCCTAATCTTGAGCCCGTCAGTCTCACCACCTCCTTGCCCCTGCCTCCCCTACACCTGGCGAAGCTCCTGGATCTGTTGCTCCATCGCACGAATCTCATCTTTCTTGTCCCACACAGCATCACGCAGATCCTGAACAAGCTCTTTGTGAAAACCTGTCAGTGGCTTTTCGATCCACACAAACTTTTCACAGCCAGTCCCCCGCCCTTCCTGCGAAGTAGATCAAAGGAAACAAAAAAAGAATTACATTACGCTTTCTAGATCTGGGTTACCATTGTACCTACAGTAGGAACTTACCGCTCTGATGCTGCAGTTGCTGAATTTTCCTGCAGTATTTTCTTCGGTCCATGAAATCCATCTTGGCATCTTCTCACCGCACAAACACAGCACATCGGGGTAGTAATTGTAGGGCGCCCTCCGGTACCTGATGGGGGCACCCACCTGACGGCGTTGAGCCGACCCTGATTCCGCTCGAGACGAACTGCATGGGCCGCGAGCCATGAGCGAGGGGAGCGAGGGCAGAGGAAAGAGGAGCCTTTGGATGTCAGGGTAGTGGTGAAGCATGATTTATCTCCACTTAATAACTCGAGCAGAATCCTACCGTCCAAATTCGGCTGACAGGTGGGGGACCTAGCGTGCGGACTTGTCAACCAAACCTCGCGCCTTCATGGTTCAAAGGCCCTCTCGCGCGCATTGGATGAAATTTTTTGCCACCTTGCCCACGTACATATCACTGGGAGGCCTTGCTCAGGAACTAGACACGCCTAGCCCACAATATTACTCCCTCCTAGGAACTTGTCATGGATTGCACCGGCAGATCCATCCACTCCACCGCTTCTGGTAGGGCTCGCCGCGACGTATCCACCCCAAGATCCTACCGTCGCAGTATCAAATGGCCATGGTTTCTTGAGAGGAGTGATGACGCTACGTCTCTGAGCTCGGCCTCTCCTACCTGTAGAAGGACTGATGCTGCGTCGATCTCGAGAAGGAGCCGCCAGGCGTGACGGCGCTCGGTCCACGCCAACCCCGTCACCTTCGTCATTGTCAATTCTGATGTGGAGGATGACGGAGACGAAGCTGTGCAGAATGCCGTTGTTGCCTCCTTGGCGAAGAGCAAGCCACGAGCGGGAGTGGATGTCCCTAGGAAGGGCACGGCGGTGTCACCAATCGAGGTGGACTCCGACGATAGCGCTGTGATGTGGGTTTAGATGTTGTTTAGGATGGTTGCAATTTCGGTTGTGTTTAGTGCGAGTACAATTATTGTAATGGGTTTGTCGAGCTATATTGAGAAATATGTGCAATAGCAGCGTGTGAGTGCTTCCACTTTAGAAATTGTGTTTGTGACACTTGCATGTTGCATTATCAACGTAGATTACATGTAAACAATCCAACGAAAATTAGATTACAACCATCAGACGGGAGTGGCAGGATGGAAGAGAAGTTGGGACAGTGGCTTTGAGGGGAAGGAAGAGAAGTAAGGGGGGCGGGACACTGGCAGGTGGGCCCACGGAACACGTTACACTAACATGTGGGAGCGGGAGCACGCGGTATTGCCAGTCTGTCCAGAGCAAGCGGACTTTGCAACGTGACAACAACAAGCTGATTAGACCAATTATTAAGGAGTGCTAAAAAAACTACAACTGGGGTACATTCGCACAACATGTATGCTCTACACACTTGAGAAGCATCGCTTAAGTCTAACAGTAACGACAACATAAGTACTACATTTCCCTGTCGGTCTTCTCGATACAAATGTAGAAATGCATCTGCTTGTTCGGTCCAGCATCGACAAGGTACTGAGATGGCACACATAGGATCGACCTTAGGTCCGCATACTCCACCTCCCATGGTGTTGGGCAGCTCGGCGCCTCGGCTAGCCCAAGAATGCTATTGGACGACGGTCGTTGGGTGTTCGCCCACATGCGCACCGTGTATAGGGGCCAGGCGCATGAGGCCGACCTGACGCATACCACACACATGAAGGTGGGCCCAGCTCTGGTTCCCGAAACACTAGTGGTGATGGTCAGGACAAAAACACCAGTGGTGATGGAAAATTAGCCGGCGGCGTGTCGAGTCAGTGAACGGCACCTGCTCTTGGAGAAGTTGGTCTCGCCCGTACGAGATCTGAAAGCATCATATGGGCACCTAGAGGGGGGGGGTGAATAGGTGCTACTCCAAATTTTACTTTCTTTTTCAATTTAGGGTTTGACACGAAAAGGTAAATTCTCTAGATTATGCAATTATGGTGAATTTACCTATATGTCAACCAAGCACAAGAACCAAGCAAGAACTATATAAGCAAAGTGCGATAAAGGATAGAAGTAACCAAAGTGGAGCGCTCGAAGACACAAGGATTTGTTTCCCATAGTTCCTTCCTTTTGAGGGGAAGTACGTCTACGTTTGGAGAGGGGGTGGTATCAAACCACCAACGCCACGAGAGGCCTCCCTTGTTCTCCGATGAACCGCACCCCAAGGGGTTCGATTCACCTCTTCCACTATACGGCAACCTTCGAGGTGGAAGCCGACACCTTTATAACGAGTTCGGGGCACACATCCACAACTTAATTGGAGGCTCCCAAATACAAGCAAGCTGTCAAACAATCAAAGACAACCTTGTAAGAACCAAATCAAAACCTAGGGTTTCCAATGAAACACTAGAGCATGGGGGCCCTCAAGTGAATGAGCGGGAAATGAAGATCTCTCTTGGTGAAGCTGTAGATCAAGGCCTCCTCCTTCGATTCTCCAAAGATCAAAGACTTTGGATGGTTGGATGAAGAGATCTTGTTGATTTGGTGGCTCAAATGGACATGGTGTTCCTGAGGTGGACGAGCAGCTGGAGGAAGGGGATAAGGTCCTCTATTTATAGCCCTTCCGCCAGTGAACCATTTTTCTGACCATTGGAGAAGAGTCAGACCGGAGACTTCGGTCTACACCGGAGACTCCAGTCAATCTCCGGACCAGCCTCCTGACCGTCAACAGAATGACCCAGCCAACTTGTGAGCCAAGGGGACCGGAGACTCCGGTCCCTCTGCACCGGAGACTCCAGTCTGAGGCACGGACCGGAGACTCCAGACCAGGCTCCGGACCACCTCTCTGGCTGACCCAGGTAGGGAAACAGACGCCCCCTCTGGAGACTCCTGGGGAAAGTCTGGACCACACCGGAGACTCTGGTCTTGGCAGACCGGAGACTCCGGTCTGGAATTCCCAAGAGACATGCAGTCCTTTTCCCTTGGTAATATATCAACCTGTAGACAATAGCAAACTGTAAAACAGGGTACTAGTTGTCACCGAACACCAAAAGTGATTATGACAGTATTTGTCCTTTCAATCTCCCCCTTTTTGGTGTTCGATGACAACTAGAGATTTTAGCATGGACAAAAGTTTGCAAAGTGACTTATGACGGAGTATGGACATGCTCCCCCTGGCTATGTGCAAAAAGATAAACAAGGATAACGCACATAGACCTCACATGAGTTACAAACATGTAGGAGCACCCACAGAGTCACACGCGAATAGCAAATAGTGTCTCGCACAAGCATAAGGCAAATAGATAAGAAAGTTGAGATAGCACATAAGAATCAAAGCCCAATCCCATGCAAATCCCAATGACAAATGTCTTCTTCCTCTTTGGCATCGAGACACTGAAAAAGGGAAAAGACCTAAACTAGCGCCCCAACGGATTAGTAGTCCTCATCATCATCCTCCTCCTTGTCCTCCTCATCCATATCCTGATCCTCATCATCATCATCATAGTCCTCATCACCATCTGGAGCTGCAGGTCCTTTGCCGTGAGGGCGAGAAGAGGAGGTACCTTGGTACCCAAATGCAGAAGTGACAGCCGAAAAGGCTTCCAATCCACCAAGCTGTCCTATTGGGCATTCCATGCCCCAAACGAAAGAGTGTGATCTGACTCGGTAGATGGCTGAGCGCCATGCTTGTCAGTGTACTCAGCCTCACCTTCCTCATCACATGCTTCACCCTGAGCCTTGATCTCCGTGAGTAGATTCTCGATGCGACAGTTGCTCTTGTAGGAATCGTGCTGTTGCTTGCGGATGTCCACATTCATGCAACACAGGGTCCTCTCCCAGAATGAGGCCTTCTTGACCCTCTCATGTACATAGTCACGTGTCATGGGAGGAAGAGGTGCATTGGAAGCATTCTTCCTCCGAGCCCTAGGAGGAGAGGGGGCCCTTTCGGTCTCTGAGATTTCCTCCTCCACATGTGCATGGGAGCGTGTAGGGGGAGCCCTCATTTCCCCTTTCTGCTGCAGAGATACGAAAGTGTGCTCGGTAAGGTTGGGAGTCATAGCAAGCGGAGAACCATGTTGCTGAGTGTTGATGAGTCTCATGACAAGGGGTGCATATGGAGGGGCCTTCTTGTATAAGATGGCATAATACATCTCCTCAAATATGTAATCCATCACATCAATAGGATCAGCATCTGCATCGAGGCCAGCCATGTAAGTCTTGTGGGTGTGATACAGCAAGTTGACCAAACCACATCTGATGGCATCATCATTCCCAGCACTAGGGGAAATGGTCTGGCGGAAGATCCTCAACATCAGATTGTAGAGAGGCTTGAGTGCCTTGGATCCTCCTACTACACCCTCACTACCATATAAAGGGGCAAGCTTGTTCTTGTTCACCCCAAGAGCTGCTGAGTGCATGCGAACTCCAACATGAGTAGATACTCCCTGGAATGTCTCGAAGATGGCCTCAGAAAGTCATAGAAAGTTGCAGAACAACGGTGGTTGCCAGTCATCCAAGTCATAGTCCTGGCTTGGTCAGTCCCAAACACAACTGTGGCATAGAACTACTGCACAAGGGTGATGTTGTAGTCTTCACGGAGCTCCATCAAGTTGAACAACCCCAACTTCTCACTAATCCATAGTGCATCAGAGAAGTAGGAGCTCTTCCTCATCTTCTCAACACTCAAGTACTTCTGGGGGCACACGGGGGATCTCTTGAGCACGCTGTAAATGTCTTTCATGAAGACAGCTTGCTCCTTCCTCCAATAGCATGGGTCATCACTGGTGCGAGGCAAGGCATAGAAATTAGTCTTCCGCAACACACGGTACTCCTGCTTAGACATGCGGGCCAAAGATTGAAGGTTGTCGTATTTTGCCCTCTTTGCACGGTTCTCTTCCTCATCCCTATCATGCTCCCGCCGCATATAGGCTGCATCATGGGCCTGTTGTTTACGATTGGATGGGGGCACAATGTACTAAACCTCAGACTCATCATAGCGAGGATCCCCTCTCTTCATCTTGGCCTTAGTGCGAGGAGGACGACGAGAGCCAGAACCTGTGAAAAGCAGCGAGGGAGATAGCATGGAGGGAAGTATGTATGTCCCAACAAGGCAGTACAAGACCCTTGAGACCATGCAAAATATGTCAGATTCAAACCACACCGGAGTCTCCGTGGTCTACACCAGAGTCTTCGGCTCAGACCGGAGTCTCCGGTCCAAGCGAGAAGTTGGGCTGGCCCGTACGAGATCTGAAAGGATCGTATGGGCACCTAGAGGGGGGTGAATAGGTGCTACTCAAAATTTTACTTTCTTTTTAAATTTAGGGTTTGACACGAAAAGGTAAATTCTCTAGATTATGCAACTATGGTGAATTTACCTATATGTCAACCAAGCACAAGAACCAAGCAAGAACTATATAAGCAAAGTGCGATAAAGGATAGAAGTAACAAAAGTGGAGCGCTCGGAGACACAAGGATTTGTTTCCCATAGTTCCTTCCTTTTGAGGGGAAGTACGTCTACGTTTGGAGAGGGGGTGGTATCAAACCACCAACGCCACGAGAGGCCTCCCTTGTTTTCTGATGAACCTCACCCCAAGGGGTTCGATTCTCCTCTTCCACTATATGGAAACCTTTGAGGTGGAAGCCGACACCTTTACAACGAGTTCGGGGCAGACATCCACAACTTAATTGGAGGCTCCCAAATACAAGCAAGCTGTTAAACAATCAAAGCCAAGCTTGTAAGAACCAAATAAAAACCTAGGGTTTCCAATTAAACACTAGAGCATGGGGGCCCTCAAGTGAATGAGGGGGAAATGAAGATCTCTCTTGGTGAAGCTGTAGATCAAGGCCTCCTCCTTCGATTCTCCAAAGATCAAAGACTTTGGATGGTTGGATGAAGAGATCTTGTTGATTTGGTGGCTCAAATGGACATGGTGTTCTTGAGGTGGACGAGCAGCTAGAGGAAGGGGATAAGGTCCTCTATTTATAGCCCTTCTGCCAGTGAACCATTTTTCTGACCATTGGAGAAGAGTCAGACCAGAGACTCCGGTCTACACCGGAGACTCCGGTCAATCTCCGGACCAGCCTCTGGACCGTCAATAGAATAAACCAGCCAACTTGTGAGCCAAATGGACCGGAGACTCTGGTCCCTCTGCACTGGAGACTCCAGTCTAAGGCATGGACCGGAGACTCTAGACCTTCCTCCGGACCAGGCTCCGGACCACCTCTCTGGCTGACCCAGGTAGGGAAACAGACGCCCCCTCTGGAGACTCCTGGGGAAAGTCTGGACCACACCGGAGACTCTGGTCTTGGCAGACCGGAGACTCCGGTCTGGAATTCCCAAGAGACATGCAGTCCTTTTCCCTTGGTAATATATCAACCTGTAGACAATATCAAACTGTAAAACAGGGTCTACTAGTTGTTACCGAACACCAAAAGTGATTATGACAGTATATGTCCTTTCAATCTCCCCCTTTTTGGTTCGATGACAACTAGAGATTTTAGCATGGAGAAAAGTTTGCAAAGTGACTTATGACAGAGTATGGACATGCTCCCCCTAGCTATGTGCACAAAGATAAACATGGATAACGCACATAGACTTCACATGAGTTACAAACATGTAGGAGCACCCACAGAGTCACACACGAGTAGCAAATAGTGTCTCGCACAAGCATAAGGCAAATAGATAAGAAAGTCGAGATAGCACATAAGAATCAAAGCCCAATCCCATGCAAATCCCGATGATAAATGTCTTCTCCCCCTTTGGCATCAAGACACTAAAAAAGGGAAAAGAACTAAACTAGCGCCCCAACGGATTAGTAGTCCTCATCATCATCCTCCTCCCTGTCCTCCTCAGCCATATCTTGATCCTCCTCATCATCATCACAGTCCTCATCACCATCTAGAGCTGCAGGTCCTTTGCCATGAGGGCGAGAAGAGGAGGTACTTTGGTACCCAAATCCAGAAGTGACATCCGAAAAGGTCTTCCAATCCACCAAGCTGTCCTGTTGGGCATTCCATGCCCCAAATTAAAGAGTGTGATCTGACTCGGTAGATGGCAGAGCGCCATGCTTGTCAGTATACTCAGCCTCACCTTCCTCATCATACGCTTCACCCTGAGCCTTGATCTCCTTGAGTAGCTTCTCGATGCGACGGTTTCTCTTGTAGGAATCGTGCTGTTGCTTGCGGATGTCCACATTCATGCAACACAGGGTCCTCTCCTAGAATGAGGCCTTCTTGACCCTCTCATGTACATAGTCACGTGTCATGGGAGGAAGAGGTGCATTGGAAGCATTCTTCCTCCAGGCCCTAGGAGGAGAGGGGGCCCTTTCGGTCTCTGAGATTTCCTCCTCCACATGTGCATGGGAACGTCTAGGGGGAGCCCTCATTTCCCCTTTCTGCTGCAGAGATACGAGAGTGTGCTCGGTAAGGTTGGGAGGCATAGCAAGCGGAGAACCATGTTGCTGAGTGTTGATGAGTCTCATGACCAGGGGTGCATATGGAGGGGCCTTCTTGTATAAGATGCCATAATACATCTCCTCAAATATGTAATCCATCACATCAATAGGATTAGGATCAGCATCGGGGCCAGCCATGTAAGTCTTGTGGGTGTGATACAGCAAGTTGACAAAACCACATCTGATGGCATCATCATTCCCAGCACTAGGGGAAATGGTCTGGCGGAAGATCCTCAACATCAGATTGTAGAGAGGCTTGAGTCCCTTGGATCCTCCTACTACACCCTCACTACTATATAAAGGGGCTAGCTTATTCTTGTTCACCCCAAGAGCTGCTGAGTGCATGCGAACTCCAACATGAGTAGATAATCCCTGGAATGTCTCGAAGATGGCCTCAGAAAGTCATAGAAAGTTGCAGAACAACGGTGGTTGCCAGTCATCCAAGTCATAGTCCTAGCTTGGTCAGTCCCAAACACAACTGTGGCATAGAACTGCCGAACAAGGGTGATGTTGTAGTCTTCACGGAGCTCCATCAAGTTGAACAACCCCAACTTCTCACTAATCCGTAGTGCATCAGAGAAGTAGGAGATCTTCCTCATCTGCTCAACAGTCAAGTACTTCTGGGGGCACACGGGGGATCTCTTGAGCACGCTGTAAATGTCTTTCATGAAGACAACTTGCTCCTTCCTCCAATAGCATGGGTCATCACTGGTGCGAGGCAAGGCATAGAAATTAGTCTTTCGCAGCTCATGGTACTCCTGCTTAGACATGCGGGCCAAAGACTGAAGGTTGTCGTATTTTGCCCTCTTAGCACGGTTCTCTTCCCCAACCCTGTCCTGCTCCCGCCGCATATAGGTTGCATCATGGGCCTGCTGTTTACGGTTGGATGGGGGCACAATGTACTGAACCTCAGACTCATCATAGCGAGGATCTCCTCTCTTCATCTTGGCCTTAGTGCGAGGAGGACGACGAGAGCCAGAACCTGTGAAAAGCAACGAGGGAGATAGCATGGAGGTAAGTATATATGTCCCAAGGAGGCAGTACAAGACCCTTGAGACCATGCAAAATATGTCAGATTCAAAACACACCGGAGTCTCCGTGGTCTACACCGGAGTCTCTGGCTCAGACCGGAGTCTCCGGTCGAAGGGAGAAGTTGGGCTTGCCCATATGAGATCTGAAAGGATCGTATGGGCACCTAGAGGGGGGGGGTGAATAGGTGCTACTCCAAATTTTACTTTCCTTTTCAATTTAGGGTTTAACACGAAAAGGCAAATTCTCTAGATTATGCAACTATGGTGAATTTATCTATATGTCAACGAAGCATCAGAACCAAGCAGAACTATATAAGCAAAGTGTGATAAAGGATAGAAGTAACCAAAGTGGAGCGCTCGAAGACACAAGGATTTGTTTGACGTAGTTCCTTCCTTTTGAGGGGAAGTACGTCTACGTTTGGAGAGGGGGTGGTATCAAACCACCAACGCCATGAGAGGCCTCCCTTGTTCTTCGATGAACCTCACCCCAAGGGGTTCGATTGACCTCTTCCACTATACGACAACCTTCGAGGTGGAAGCTGGCACCTTTACAATGAGTTCGGGGCACACATCCACAACTTAATTGGAGGCTCCCAAATACAAGCAAGCTGTCAAACAATCAAAGACAAGCTTGTAAGAACCAAATCAAAACCTAGGGTTTCCAATGAAACACTAGAGCATTGGGGCCCTCAAGTGAATGAGGGGGAAATGAAGATCTCTCTTGGTGAAGCTGTAGATCCAGGCCTCCTCCTTCGATTCTCCAAAGATCAAAGACTTTGGATGGTTGGATGAAGAGATCTTGTTGATTTGGTGGCTCAAATGGACATGGTGTTCTTGAGGTGGACGAGCAGCTGGAGGAAGGGGATAAGGTCCTCTATTTATAGCGCTTCCGCCAGTGAACCGTTTTTCTGACCGTTGGAGAAGAGTCAGACCGGAGACTCCGGTCTACACCGGAGACTCCGGTCAATCTCCGGACCAACCTCCAGACCGTCAACAGAATGACCCAGCCAACTTGTGAGTCAAGTGGACCGAAGACTCCGGTCCCTCTGCACCGGAGACTCCGGTATGAGGCACGGACCGGAGACTCTGGACCTTCCTCCGGACCAGGCTCCAGACCACCTCTCTAGCTGACCCAGGCAGGGAAACAGACGCCCCCTCCGGAGACTGCGGTCTTGGCAGACCGGAGACTCCGGTCCGGAATTCCCAAGAGACATGGAGTCCTTTTCCCTTGGTAATATATCAACCTGTAGACAATAGCAAACTGTAAAACAGGGTCTACTAGTTGTTACCGAACACCAAAAGTTATTATGACAGTATATTTCCTTTCAAGATCCTAATCACTTCGATCAGGTGCTCCTCTGCAAGGTGGAAGACGAGCTCTGCCGGCGGACCGGTGTAGTTGTAGCCCAGCTCCGTGCAGGAGCATGCGCCGTGCGGGCACGCGAGCTCGTGGAGCGGGAGCTCATGGTAGGAGTAACGGCGAAAGCATCCTAGGTAGGAGCACACGAGCGGGAACGTCGATGCAAAGTTGCGTGCGACGATTGGAAACCACGGTGCTCGTAGGTCAAACTTGCTTCCGCTTGGGTATGACCGGAATCTTGCTAAACGCAATTTAAGCATCGCCTTCCGTCTCCTCAGCACATCACTGTGCAAAAATCCCCAACTCCTTCCTTCCGCCACCGCCGCAGCCACCTCAAGAACCATCGACGCTGTCGTAGGCACCGCCTCTGCCAGGCCATACCATCGCAACAGATCACTCCACCGCCACGCCCAGTTCTAGCCACCGCTACTGACCCTAGGCCACCACCTCCGCATTAGATGCTGCCATGGATGCAGAGTACGGCGTGTTCGGCGATGGGAGCGACTTCACCGACGAGTACACCATCACCGCCCATGGCACCACCAAGCTGATGGTCATCCACACAAATGCGTCAGCGGAGGTCGCCAAGGTCATCGCAATGTACGAGAGGTGGCTACAAGAGCCGATGGACAGGTACAAGATCGTCGGCCTTGACCTCGAGTATACCGGAGATAGGAAGAGGGCGGCGCTTTTGCTGCTATCCATGCGCAACCACTGCCTCCTATACCACGTATGTAGGGCCAAATCTGTATGCCCGGAGCTTTGCGAGTTCCTACACAGGAGGGAGATCCACTTCGCCAGCGTCAACATCAAGAACGACACTCCGAAGCTAGAGTAGGATATCCTCATTCATGTCGTCAATCACATCGATCTCCAATGTTTGTGGAGGTACCCGGATGGTGATACGGGGAAAGCCGGCATGGCTAGACTCGCTGCCGACATCATCGACCGCGGGTACACCTTCATGAAAGTCGAGTTCCTGAAGCACCTACACGAGCGATGGGAGTGGAGGCACCTAGATTACGATGCGATCAAGTACGCAGCGAGGGACACGTATGTCTGCTACGAGATGCTCAACAGGATCTGGTAGGTGGGTGAGTGTGTTGTTTACCAGTACTAGTTTTGCATTTCGTTCCTAGTTTTATCTTGCCGGTATTTTATCTCGCATGTATTTTCTAAGCATTCTGTGTGTAAGAACCAAGCTCGTATGATCCCTGTGCTATTAGGTACTTAACCTGTATGAATTACATCCCCCCTTTTGTATGCTCAACATTCGTTCTTACAAATTCTGTCTGTGCCATTTGCATGTGGCAGAATCCAGGACTGACATGCATAAAGTGTGATACAGTCATAAGTCATAACCAAACCCAGATTATAGCAAAGGATACAGTCATAACCAAACCCAGATTATAGTTCGACAAAGGTAATACACAGCAGTTCGTAATTGCTCACATAGTGTGCTTCTGAAATAACATGTTTTCATAAACAAAACAAGCCCCATACAAACACAACAATCATGCACTAAAATTCTACATCCCAACCTGTTGGAGAAGGTAACCGATCCTAGGATAACTTCGGTCGCTTGCCCTGGCTTGTAGATTCATCTACACACCGGCATCTGGGGTAAACAACTTGCCTTGGTGGAGGTTCAATGATGCGATGCCTGGAACGAGATTTTACAATCTGGCGGTACAGCTCTTGACTAACATACCCCCGTCAATTGCAGCGTACTTCGGATTAGGTTCAGAAAGCGGCTTATCCTCCCAGTAATCGTGCCCTAAACACCTCCACGACCATCTCAGCAATTTCCCTCCATGTCAGCGTACCACGGGTCGACGAGTTCGGAGGCTAGAGCGGCCATCCCGGTCCTGCCGCCCTTCGTCCCTAGGATCCAGTAAATTTCCTGGATGTCCACTCTGCACTCCTTTGGGATTCTAATGTTGACAGTCGGGCTTTCAAGCAGTTTAGTCTCATTCGTCATGTCAACAGTAGTAAATGTTATGTGCTGGTTCACGAGAAAGTCATGAAACAGATTCCTAATCCTTTCGCCCCACCTGCATGAAAATGAATTTAGACAAATAATATAGCAATAACTTTTGCAACAGACGATTCAGGAACAAAAAGACAGCAAAGTCTACCAGATCCCGACAGCCCCCTTCTCGCAAAAAGGCTAGTATACGAGGACGTGCCCCTTCATGGAGAGTTGCACCACGGCGATCCTACGGTGATCGCGGCTGTACTCGAGGTCGAGACCTACGAACCTGTTTTCTTCGAACTGCAGCTAACTCGTGTAATTACTCAGAGTGTTCCTCACCGTTAGAGGGTCGGTGGTGTAGACGACATTGATCTTCTTCCCGCCATGTACTTCTATGTCGAAGTGCGCAGTCGCTTGCCTGCCGTCGTTGCGGACGTCCGAAAAGTCCATGACTACAGGCAAGAGGGAAAGGATACAAAGGAAGAGGGCGATGCCGTGGCGGAGGAAATGGATGCGGTCGTGGAGGAGAAAGACGATGAGGCCGTGGAGGAGGAAACGAGATGGAGAAGTGAAAGATTGGAACCGCCCTTACCAATATCTAGAATGGTGCACGACCATTCGTAGTATGGTGAAGGTGGAGAAAAACGGCGATTTTACACGTTGACGCTAGCGCTGCCTAAAATTTGTTCTGTGCCACTTGCATGCGGTGGAATCGAGGTCTGCCATGCATGATCCAAGTCAAACATAGTCACGTTTGCGCGTGCCAACCTTCACTCACTGATAGACAGGCTGAACATTTCTCTCTCTTATGATTTATTTTTTCACTTCCTCTAGACGGTTCCGGTGCGCGCCCTCAATAATTACGCCTCCTTCCTTGTCTTCCACGCAGACGAGAACCGGCGACGGTGGCGGTTCCTCACCGGATCACTCCCTACTCGAACAACTGCCCCATCCCTGATTCCATCCCCTCACGAATCCAGCCGCCTCCTTATCACAACGCCTCCATTAATCTACCAGATTCCAGACTCCATTTGCCGCTATGGTTAGAGCTTGGGGTAGCAACAAGCTGAAGCGAAAGGCATGCGACAACGATGCGGATGGCCAGGATGACCACCACCGCGAGGATTGGGGATGGCCGAACCTCAACGCTGCGAACATGCACAGGATCGCCACGGGGTTGGACATCATCTTTGCCGACCGCCTCGCTCGCTGCATCCCTGGCTGCCGCTTCACGATGCGGGACATGGACGAACAACCGTTCGGAACGCTAGGCCTTCTTTACCCCGATACCAGCAAATGGCCAAACGACCGTGATGGCCATGTAATTTCCAGTATCTTGATTATTGGTTCACTCATATCGTTGATTCATATGTGCTGAAATCTCATCGGAATCCTATGTTCCTTTCGTTGAACGTGTTGTGTGCACGCACGGTTTGAACAAATTGAACCATCTAAGACTATTATGTATAGAGGAAGCTCTGCTTGTACCTGATATTCTGGTATTTTCATAGTGACACGGTCTTACTTTAGGTGATAGACGAGTTGTCAATTTCGATTTGCAATGGAATGCCTGCTAGGTGACATTCTGTTTCCTAAAATAAAAACAAACGGATTAGATGATTTAAGGCTATTATGCCCCAAGCTATTTATGATCATCGTCAGGAGTTTGTTCTAGGGGAGCTCTGCTCCTACTCCATATATTGGGTATTTTCGTAGTGACACAGGCACAATTTAGGCGATATCTAAGAAGACACTCGTATTTAGGCGATATTTTGTGTACTTTAATGTGAAGGTCCAGTTGTCAAATTGTATTTGCAATGGAATCCATGCTAGGTGATTATACCAACTGACAACAAACTCTGCAGAATATTCATGCAAGACTGATGCTGCTGGATAAGTGGTCGGAATCAGTAGTGGTGAATATCAAGGAAGAAGAAGAGACAGAAATGGGAGATGACCAGAACTGGTTGGGTGGCAACGGCGAGTGGTTGGTCCTTTTATCCTAGGATGGGAGTACTTGGACTCTAAAAAATGGCTACAGATCGTTGATATTTACATTACCATCTTTGGAGGGTGTCTACATTACTGCATTCAACAACGGGTGGCCACCGCCCATTTCCGAATTCATTGATAGGTTCAACATGGCAGAACTTGAGCTCCTGAAGGTACATCTCCCACATAGACCGTGGGAGGTGTGGAAGACCTGGGAGTATGACCTCTTAGCGGTGTTCGACAAGGCAATCACATTCATTAGATGCCCAGAAGACAAGGAATGGACAGTCTTGCGCAACGACTTCCTGCGGCCGGAGAAGTATGTTGACGCTGTCTTCACCTCTAGCTACCATTCGAACAAACCGCAACGCATTTATGCGGACACTTAACCTAGTGGCGACGTGCGTGTTTGGAAGCCGTCCATTTGGGGTGAGTCATGGTGTCATATAGCATGTAAAATCCCATTCAAAATTCTGCTTACTGACTGTAAGTAACACGCAGGTACCCACGCCGCCCCACGCATCATTCTAGCTCCGGTGATTGAAGATGCAGTAGCAGATGCTGAACTTGGGACACGGCACTGGTTCCTGGCACCTCTCGGAGGCGACACGAAATAGGATGTTGAACTCATGTGGGTTCATATCAGGGGCGCACTAAACAGCGTTGGTGATACAATAGAACATATGGGGACACAACTTTCTTCATACCCATCACTGCGGTGTCATGTTTTCTCGAGGTCCGCATGCCCATCCAAAGACCTAGTAGAGCAAGTCTGGATCAGAGTCGACAATCTAAATGGACAATCTATGTTTCTTGGGATCAACTACCCTTTCTTTGTTAGAGCCCCTAGAGCAGTTGAACTTGTAATTGTTCAGGAAGCCCTGGCTCCTGATGCTGCTGCTGGTGGTGGTGGTGGAGCTGACGAAGAACTAGCTGCTGCTGCTCCTGGTGAAGCTGACGAAATACTTGGTGATGCTGCTACTGGTGAAGCTGACGAAATACTTGCTAATGCTGCTGCTGGTGAAGCTGACGAAATACCTATTGAGGCTGCTACTGGTGAAGCTGACGAAATACCTATTGGGGCTGCTGCTAGAGTCTAGGAAGAACATGCTGGTGTTGTTGCTGAGGTGCCAGCACTTCCAGTGTTTATAGTAGACTATGTGTTTGCTGCACACTCACGCGCCTATCATGTTGACACTCCAGATCCGACCTGGAGCCGAATCCACGTCGGGGGGAGGGGCCTACAATTGGCTCATCAGTGGGGTCGTACGATTTGATGGAGAATGACAGACAGCCAAACACAGCATTCTGGTTCGTTCCGACAATACCACCAGCTCCAGGGACCTAGTGCTCATACTGGTAGATCAGATGAACCATTTGTATTTATCTTATTCATACCTTGTTGGCGTTGTGCCGAACTGCGTGGATGTGGCTTTGGGGTTCGGAGACGAAGGCGCCATGGCTAGTGCATGTGCGACCATGACGATGGCGAGCTCGGATTCTGGAGGAGGCCAATAGGACCGAGCATGGTCGGCATGGTGACATATCTCACACGGGAATGAATTCCCGTCCCCGCGCTGTGCCATGGGTGCGGCCATGGTGAGGGCGAGCTCTGATTCGCGATGGGGAAGAGAGCGGGGCCGAGCAGGTTCGTCCAAGTCCTAGCTCCGTGCCATGGCCAGGACCACAGATTGCCGCCCTGGAGGAAGAAGACGTGTAAAGGATGCATGCGCCAATGCTGCAAGCCTACATGGAAGCCACGACGGCAGCGACATAATAGCGAAAGCTGACAAGGGGGGCCAACTTGACGGGCGTTAGCCTGATATTTTGAATTGAAACATAAAGTTGAATTTGTGCTGAAAAAGACCCTCTGAGTATTTGGCACACCAACTTTGGACAACGCAGCCGATTGTAAGCAACTTGGGTACCATGTTGCCTAGGCGCCCCAACTTTCGGGCCACAAAATGATATTCTCCTCGCTCAGGTAATACACTGGCCTCTGCACCGACTTACCTTCTTCGTCACGCTCCACCATTATCACGACACTTACACTCGGTTGGTCGCTGCTATATAGAGCAACATTGGCTCTTTGGATAGTGGTGAGGCTAACACTAGTGCAGAGGCTAGCATCCTTTTCAGTTCATGAAATGCGCTATCAGCTTGCGGTGTCCAGGCGAATTTATTAGCCTTTTTCATTAACTGTTAGAGGGGCAATGCCTTCTCTCCCAACTGACATACAAACTGACTTAATGATTCCAGGCAACCAGTGAACTTCTGCATATTGTTAAGGCACTTCGGCAGTTCCATTCTTTCTATGGCTCGGATTTTAGTGGGGTTAGCCTCGATACCTCGGCTGGACATGACAAAACCGAGTAACTTCCCAGCCAGCACGCCAAAGGTACATTTCTCTGGGTTAAGCTTCATTCAGAACCTCCTTAGGTTTGCAAATGTTTGCTAGATATCATCAAGGAGCGTTTTGTTTCCTTAGTTTTTATCACAGCATCATCTACATATACTTGGACATTTTTCCCAATCTGATCATGTAAACATTTTTGCATACACCTTTGATACGCTGCACCTGCATTACGTAAGCCAAAAGGCATGGTGTGATAGCAATAAGCCCCATACGGGGTAATAAAAGCAGTTTTTATTTGATCATCTTGGTTAAGGGGTACCTGGTGGAAACCAGAATACGCATCTACAAATGACAACAACTCACACCCAGCGGTCGAATCTATGACCTGATCTATCCTTGGCAGTCGGAACAGATCTTTTGGACACGTCTTATTCAGGTCCATGTAATCAATACACATGCGCCACACCACTGCTACATTTGGATCATCCTTTTTCTTTTCCACAAGAACTGGATTAGATTCCCAGTCCAGATAGAGTACTTCCATGATTAACCTGGCTGCAAGGAGCCGAGCTATCTCATCACCAATCACCTTTCTCCTGTCTTCGGCGAAGCTGTGGAGAGGTTGCTTCACCGGCTTAGCTCCGGGTCTCACATGCAAAGAGTGATCGGCCAACTCCCTCGGTACAGCTTGCAGATCCTTTGTGGACCAAGCAAAGATATCCTAATTCTCATGGAGGAAGTGGAAGAGCTCGCTTTCCTATTTGTCCCTTAACCCGACACCAATGGTTATGGTGCGCTGTGGGAACTGATCATCAACATGCACTTTCTTTGTATCCTTTGTTGGTTGAAACGAGACACTCCCATGTGGGTTACTCAGTGTCGGCATATGCATCTGCATGGACTGAGCCAATGCCGCCACCTCTTGGATTCTTATTTTCTCCTGTGCAATTACAACTGACTCGGCCAGGTTTGACCTGGCCGAAGCACATTTTATTGAGCGCCTGAAGTCCCCAGCTATGGTGATCACTCCATTTGGCCCAGACAATTTCATCTTCAAGTAACTAATGTGAGTAGTTGCCACAAACTTGTTGAGAGCAGTCTTGCCAGGTAACGCACGATACGCGCTCTCCAAGTTCACAACCTCAAACTCCAAATTCTCAGTCCGGCAGTTGTCCCTTGTGCCAAATAACACATCAACCCGGACCTTGCCAATGGTCTCACAGGAAATACCTGGCACAATTCCATGGAAAGTTGTCCTTGTTGCTTGGAGCATGTTCTTCGATATTCCCAACTTGGGCATGGTGTCCTTGTACATGATGTTGATGCTACTACCATTGTCGATCAGCACCTTGGAGAATCTCACGTTGATATTTGTCCCAATGAAAGTCGGGTCCAACACTAGGGCATATGATCTAGGACTCGGCATGAGCTTGGGGTGATCCTTGATGTTCCAAGCTATCTCCTGATATACCCAAGGCATATACCTTGTCACAGCTAGCATAACTGCATTCACCTCCATATGTCGGTGTTGCAAGCTCTTTCTATCAGTTTCCTCAGTGGTGAACACACAGTAGCTTTGGTGATGTTCTATGTATTCTCCCATCATTGCCAGGATACCCTTGGTTTTGTTGCTACTGATTATCCACATGATGCACAACATCCCTCCTATCTTGATTCTCATACCTCGGTGGAGGTGGAGGTAACATTAGTTGTTGTCCATTTCCCCCAGTGAGCTATTGCTGCTGAGGTGCATCGTGCCGAGGTGCATCATGGTGAGGTCCATCATGGGGACGTGCATCGTGCCGAGGTGCCTGAGCATTCCCCGAGCCACCTTGCTCTATTTTCCTCATCCACTCACATTGTCGGGTCATATGATTCGCTTGGTTATTCGGGTTTGGCATGTGAAACTTACACGGCTGATCCAACATAGACTCATATGTATACGTCGGCCTATACTTCTTTTCCTGCCGCTGTTTCTTATGTTCTGGCATCCTAATTTTCTTTCCATCATTTCTTGGAGTCCACTATTTCCCTCCGGTTTTGAGGCACTGATTTGCACCGACATTTGGCTGATCCTGATCCACGGCCACAACTTGCAGCGAACTATATCTATAATCCGACTGCTTATCTCTCCTTTTAGCTCAGAAGTCATTTCGTTGGGATGACCCGGTTCCATCTCGGTTGTAGTACTCTTCATTTGCCTCACTTGACATCTACTGAGGTTGAGTTGGATCACCCAACGCATATGAACTAGCTATCCAGATTATCTCTGCTAAGGTAGTTGGCATATCCCTTTGTAGCCTCTGCCACAACATACTCGTATACCTACATCCTTGTGCAAACCAAGCTATGGCCTGTGACTCAATCACCCCCTCATAGGAGTGACGCAAATTGCACCAGTGAGTTAAGAACTCCCGGTCCGTCTCATTTGGTCTTTGCTTACACATTGCCAGTGTTTGTGGCCTATGCAACCTCTTGTACGTGCTCGAGAAGTTGCTAACGAACAACTCCTCAAAGTCTAACCAATAGTTGATACTTCCTGGCGGTAAATTGTTCAACTAGACCCTTGTTGGTCCTTCCAACATCTACGGTACATATCTCACTGCCCAGCTCAAATTGCCCGTGGCAATGTTCGCTGCACTTGCATAGTCAATGAGCCAAACCTCCGGCTTAGTGCTACCGTCATACGTCTTTGTTCCTCTGGCTAACTGAAAGTTTGGCATAGGTGGCCCTCTCATAATCCGGGGTCCAAAGCATGTTGGACCCATAGGACCTTGCACCTTAATCATCTCTGACCTATTGATTCGGTCCAACTTCATCCTTGCATCATCTGGCTACAAGTTCCTGTTTCCTAATCTTGATTCAATCACATGATGCTCTGGCCGAGGAAACCCGACATAAGCTATCACCAAATAACCATCATTGTATATATCTTGACCCGGACGAGCACATTTTCATTGCATTGTCGGGCCAACACTTCTCTCCTACGGAGGTACATATTGTTGTTGTTGTTGTCGAGGTGGGTTTTGCCCTGCTCTTACCGAGTTGCGCTATCCGACATTGCCGTTTCCAACATTTCCCTGACCGACATTGCCTTGCTCAAGGTTACCTTGGCCAGCTTCACCCCGACTGGCACTGTGACAAATCTCATCAACTTGTACTGCTTTTCCTTTCCCTGCCCTTACCGGGTCATACGGGGCCATCTGTTTGTTCTTTCTCCCCGAGGTTACCACCTCCTCTCTTCTAGGGCCATCATGAGGGGATGATGCTACCCTAGCAGATTTCGCCGGGTTATTCCTTGCCGAATGAACTATATGAGAGCCTCTTTGATGGGGATATGCTGAATGCGGTATTCCCAGCAGGACGTTCCGATCGGGCCAAAGGCCTAGCGAGTGGGCCTGTAAGATGGCGACTGGAATGCGACTGAGGAGAAGGCCTAGCAATTAGAGACTGGAGGCCCAGAAGCGTACTTGATGCCCAGTCGGATTAGGTCAAAGCCTCTGAATCCATATCTTGTTCGGTTGTAAACAGTAAACCCTAGCGAGGTGCCTCCTATATAAGCCTCCCTAGGGTAGTCTGAGGACTTACGTTCCATCATACACCCCTTCAAGCGACTCGCTGCTTAGACGCCGAGCTCGCCACCCATATAACTCGCTCACCATCAATCTAATCTAGCAGGAGTAGGTCTTTACCCTCCGGGGGGCGAACCTAGATAAATCCATGTGCATCCGCCCCCATATCGCACCGTAGATGGCCGCTAGCTCTCGCCTCCGATTCTATCAATCGTTGCCTATGGCAGCGACTGCCATGGCCACTTCCACGACACTCTTGCTATCGCCGGGTTTGCTTTGAGTATCTCCTCATTCTGCTTATTTGCCACTCTCACTAAGTGGTTTACTCTTTCCTGCTGCCTCTCTCGGGCTTCTCCGGTCAGACCCTCTAACTTGGACGTTGCTGCCTCTGCAGCCCTAAGGTTTTTCGCCAGGGTATTGTATCTCTCTATCCCTGATGTCACTAGAGTAGCTGTATGACCCAGATTAGGCACATATTCTTTGTCTATCTCGGTTATCAAGTTTCTACCCTTAATCTTTATTCCATCCATCCGGGCTGGGCTAAGCCGGCTTGCTTTTGCATACTCACACAAAGTGATGTTCAATGACTGCTGCAACTTAGCTACTTTTTTGCACCTGCTCACATTTTCTCTCGGGTCTCCTCTAGCTTGGCATGTGCCTAAGCCGGATCTACCACAGGTGCTATGGGAGTAGCTAAACTATCTATTGCCTGCTGCAGCACATTCTCTAGCCTCTCTAGTGGAGGGAATCTAGACCTAGCTGCCTTTGGGGTTGCGTCTAGATCTAGTGTCCGGTCCTTGCTTGCTCCTGCATCTGGCGCGGTCATCATGACCTCAACGCAACTAGCGGGGCGAGTGATACATGAGCCGCGAGCTGCACAGAGAGGTGGTTCGCCTCCCTCAACGACGTGCTGCGGGTGGACGCAGGACTCGTCGGCGCCGATGTAGATCTTGTGGGTGCCAAGATTGATGAAGAGGCCATTGCGTGGAGGAGGGCGCCTAGCAAAGCTCCCAGCATTTTCGCTGACGTAATCCAGCTCTACAAAGTGCTGAACGAGCCTAGAGACGATGCGTTCCCCTATGGCGATGATGTTTCCCATCCGGATCTTCACTCCTTCTAGCGCCGCTAGCCACACCGTGGGCGCCAACTGTCGTGGTGGTGGCACGGCAGATGCCATGTATAGGCTAAAGAGGGGGCCAATGAGCACTATAGGTATCCAGGGAGGGATAGTATGGTGATTCCACACACAGGTGTTTGTATTCTCTCTTGACAATGGTGGATTACAAGGGCTCCTTGAGCTGTTCCTGGGGAGGAAGAGGATGAACTTCTCTACTACCCACACAACTATCTAGGGTTTCCCCTTAGTAAAAATGGCCGACCCTATCTATGGAGGTCTTGGTGCTCCTTATATAGGGGAGCCCAGGTTACAAGTTAGGGCATACGTGGAAGGCATATTCTCCAAATATGCCTCTCCCAAAACATCAAAGCGGTGCTCCTCTTTTCTCTATCTAGGCTGATCCGGACTCATGGCATAAGCCTCTCTGAGCCCCTCTATGGCGCGGTGTCACCCGACATAGCCAACGTCACCCGACATAGGCAACGTCACCTTTTTCGGCATGTACTCGTTGGTCCATCCCTCTGTCCTTTGCCCTCGCACTATAGTGGAGAGAGAAAACTTTTGACCAAGAAGATTCCTTCCTTCCCTTGTAAGCCAAGTGGTAACCTGGCTTAGGCCTAGTTAACTTGGCCCTGTGGGTACCTGCATACAAGTAACAAAGGAGTTGTTGACATATGTTTTATGTTGGCCGAGGTAACGTTGGATGAACTCTGTCCAGGCCAGGTCTGCCGTAAGTCGGCTTGCCTTGAGGTGACTCGGCCAACTTACGCTTTGACCTTGCCGTACCTCGGCTATCATGGCCATTATACCCTGACGTGACCCTACTCGGGGGTATCCCCCAATAGACTCGGAGTGGTTACTCGTGTCGTGTCCAGGTGTACGTGAACCTACAAGGTCACACACTTAAGGGAAAAGGAGCCCATATGGATTCAGTCCATGTGGATATTGGGGCACAACCTAAATGGGCCTCAAGCGTTGAGCCCAGCTAGGAGTGTATATAAGTGGAGTGACAAGGGATAGCCCCTGACCTAGCCGTCACTTTCTCCACTCCCATTTTGGGATAGACAGGATCTAGCAGTCCTCTTACTGGAGCTCCTCCCTGTATGTGTGGACACCGATAGAGGCGTTGCGCGTGTGACGCTGGAGACAAGGAGGTTCGTGGGGATGTGGACGTGCTGTACGTGGGATCATTCGGCATGACATTAACTGGCGTGCTTCATCAATAATCCGCACCTGCACGTCTAGTGGTAAATCTCGTGGCCTATCACCTGAGCTAGATCTTGGGAGCACCGCATCGGGGAAAAGTTTTTGTTTATCTCTGCGTGGGCCTATAGTGGTATCAGAGCGGTAACTTCTGGTTTAGGCTCGAGATCTCGCATATGTGATATGCAGTTGGCATTAGATTGGATCTATTTGCTGTTTTGGTGGTCGATCTATGATATAGATCGGTTTTGTACGAGGTTGATTGGATCAACTGTACTTGGGGAATGGATGATCTGGTTTCCATGATTATACTGCTAAGGTCGTGGAACGACATACCCCTACTAGTCGGCATTCGCCTTCGGGGTAGACTGTGACACGTAAATCCAGATGCGGTGATCGAAGTTCAAAGGAGTTTGATCAAATCGGACCGCCCACTTCGCCTTGTCGTAGCATCTTATATGTCATTGCGAGTTTCACAACGCCGGTAGATATTGTATCTATGCATAACTTGTTTTTGCAGGATGATGTTGTGAATGGCTTGGCTTGTGTGCATGTGATGTGTGTAATCCATACGTGATCTGTGTATACGGTTTTTGTCAGCCAGTTGGAGCCTAGGTACTGTCATTTTATTGTATATGACCTACATGTCAGATTCTCTATGTAATTTTTAGTTACTAAGCTAGTGTAGATTTTTTGAGAATCCAGATGGCATGCAAGTCGATGTATGAGTCAGAAACATGAAGTAAGATGTCACGGGACAAGAGTTGGCATGAGTCGACTTAGAAGCTTCATAGAGATGGAGATCACCATGAAGAGAGCCATACCATTTCACATTATAATTTCTTTATTTTGTGTTATGGTTATGTCTCTTTTTTACCTCTATTAGATAGTTGGTAGAAAGTAATCCCTCAAAGAAGGTCTAGTCGGTCTCCCTGCTGGTGCTACACCATCACAAGTCGGACATTCTTTATAGTGGGCACATAAAAATTAGTTGCTACCAATTCTTTTCGACTAGGTGGGTTCGAGTCAGACTCTTACAGCGGAAGCACTTGGTAAGCTTGATGGGTCTATCACAACGGTTGTGGGACTCGAGGAGAGGTCGGTCGGGAGCTAGGGCATGTGATGCCACCCAACCAACAAGAGTCGCATGAGATGCGATTGGCAAGGAGTTTCCTACCTAGATCACTTGATGGCTAGTGGTGATGCTAAAGCACACTAGTCGGCTTGCTTATTTAGGATCCTGGATCACTTAGTAACCATCGTAGGGGTGTTGGTTCTAGTGGGAGAATAAGTATTAAAATGTTTAATATTCTTGCTCTTTTATGGATACATGTCTTAAGTGTTTTGCATATTTTCTATTGTAGATCAATGGCACCTGGTAGCAATCTCCCTCAGATATCCAGTTTTGCGTTGAGATCGATCTTAGAGAAAGATAAGCTTAATGGAACTAATTTCACCAACTGGTATCGTAATCTAAGAATTGTTTTCAAACAAGCAAAGAGGGACCATGTTCTAGAAAACCCGCTTCCAGATGAGCCGAATGAGAATGCAAGTGTCGCAACAACCAATGCCTACTGCAGGACATGTGATGAGTCTACGGAAATTAGCTCTCTTATGCTTGCTCACATGGAACCAGACTTGCAGCAGTAGTTCGAGAATGTTGAGGCCTACGATATGATCGAAAGCCTCAAAAGTATGTTCCAGGCTTAGGCAAAGACCGAGAGGTATCAAGTCTCTCAAGCGTTGCTGAGTTGTAAGCTTAAGGATGGTGATCCCCTGAGTCCGCATGTAATCAAGATGGTTGGTTACATGCAGTCTCTAGAAAGGCTTGGCTACCCCACTAGCAAAGAGTTTGCTACAGACATAATTCTAAACTCTCTTCCTAGTGCATATGGCCAGTTCATCTCGAATTACCACATGAATGGTATGGATAAGAAGCTCACTAAATTACATGGGATGCTCAAGAAGGCAGAGGCTGATATCAAGAAGGGTGCCAGTCAAGTGTTGATGGTACAGAATAAGGCTAAGTTCAAGAAGAGCTCTTGGACTAAGAATAGGAAGGCTAAATCAGGAGGTAATGCTTAGAATTTGATCCCAAGTGTTTCCTTAGGGACTAAGACATCTCCTTCAGCTGGATCCACCCGGTTCTATTGCAAGGCAAATGGCCATGGAAGAGGAATTGCAGCAAGTATTTGGCTGACAAAGCCAAGAGTGGAGGTATGACTTCCAACGTAGGTACGCTAGCATGCAATGTTATAGACATTTATCTTGCTGATGCACCTAATAGTTCTTGGGTATATGATACCAGATCAGTAATTCACATCTGCAACTCATTGCAGGGATTGGTAAGAACTAGGAGCATGGCAAGAGGCGAGGTTGACATTCAGGTCGGCAAGAAAGCGAGAGTCGCTGCATTGGAAGTCGACACGATGCAAATTCATTTACCTTCGGAATTCTTAATGGACCTAAATAATTGTTATTATGTTCCAGTGCTTAGTCGAAACATCATGTTTGCCTCATGTTTGATGAGACAAGGCTATGAGTCGAATATTAAGAGTGATGGTTGTTCTTTATATTTGAATGATATGTTTCATGGCTTTGCACCCGCCCAGGATGAGTTATTTATTTCGAATCGTGATGGTGAATTAGTCTATAACATAAATGTGAAAAGGTTAAAACCAAATGATCTGAATATGACTTACTTTTGGCACTGTCATCTTGGTCATATAAGTTGGAAACACATGAAGCAACTCCATGACGATGGACTCTTAACTTTGTTCGACTTGGAGTCGTTCGATACATGTGAATCATGTCTTCTTGGCAAGATGACCAAGACACCTATTGCAAAGAGTTGTGAAATGGTGTCTGACTTATTGGGACTAGTACATAGTGATGTATGTGGCCCGATGAGCATGACAGCCAGAGGTGGTTATGAGTACTTCATTACCTTCACTAATGATTTGAGTAGATATGGATATATCTACTTGATGAAACATAAGTCGGAAGCCTTTGAAAAGTTCAAGGAATTCCAGAATGAGGTACAGAATCAACTTGGCAAGAAAATAAAGTTTCTTCGATCAGACCGAGGAGGCGAGTACATGAGCCACGAGTTTGATGACCATATGAAGAATTGTGGAATAGTTCCTCAACTCACCCCGCTAAGAACGCCGCAGAGAAATAGTGTGTCAGAAAGGCAAAATCGGACCATGTTGGACATGGTACGATCTATGATGAGTCCAACATATCTGCCTTTATCATTTTGGGGTTATTGTCTAGAAACGATGGCGTTCACACTAAACAAAGTACCATCTAAATTGGTAGAGAAGACACCGCATGACATGTGAATGGGAAAAAGGCCAAATTTGTCTTTTCTTAAGATTTGGGGTTGAGAAGCTTTTGTCTAGCAACCTCAATTGGACAAGCTTACGGCCAATTCAGATAAGTGTATTTTCGTTGGGTATCCGAGGGAAACCTTGGGTTACAACTTCTACAACCAAGAAGAGGGCAAAGTGTTTATCGCTCGGAATGGTGTCTTCCTTGAGAAAGAGTTTCTGAGTCAGGGAGTTAGAGGGAGTACGGTGCAGCTCGAAGAAATTCAAGAGGAACCGACCAATAGAGAGTTGGCAAAATCCTTAGGGTTGAGCCGGTCGTGGATGCTGAGCCGACAGCTGCACCTGCACTGCGAAGATCGGCCAGATTGCAAAGTGTTTGTGATGTGTTCCTGTTGGACAGTGATGAGCCGACAACTTATTCGCAAGCGATGGTGGGATCCGATTCCGAGTCATGGCTTGGAGCCATGAGATCCGAGTTAAAGTCCATGGATGAAAATCAAGTATGGAACTTGGTTGATCTGCCAGACGGTGCAAGACTCGTCGAGTGCAAATGGGTCTTTAAGAAGAAAACTGATATGGATGGAAATGTTTCTGTCTATAAACCACGGATTGTCGCGAAGGGGTTCCGACGAGTTCAAGGATTTGACTATGATGAGATCTTCTCACCCGTAGTGACGCTTAAGTCAGTTCGGATTGTGTTAGCTATAGCAGCCTATTTCGACTATGAGATATGGCAGAAGGATGTTAAAACAGCTTTCCTTAATGGAAAATTAACTGAGGACGTGTATATGATACAACCCAAGGGTTTTGTCGATCTGGCTAATGCTGACAAGGTTTGCAAACTTCAAAAATCCATTTATGGGTTGAAGCAAGCATCTCGGAGTTGGAACATTCACTTTGATGAGGTAGTCAAATCGTTTGGCTTCATCAAGAGTGATCATGATTCTTGTTTATACAAGAAGTTTAGTGGGAGCAAAGTAAAATTTCTGATCTTATATGTGGATGACATATTGCTGATTGGAAATGATGTCCAGATGTTGGTAGAAACCAAGGAGTCGTTGGAAAAGAGTTTCTCAATGAAGGACTTTGGTGAGGCAACTTACATATTAGGAATCAGGATCTATAGAGATAGATCAAGGCGGCTCATTGGATTGAGTCAGAGTACATATTTGGATAAAGTATTGAAGAAGTTCAATGTGGAATCGTCTAAGAAGGGGTTCTTATCGATGTCCCATGGTGTAAAACTAAGCAAGACTCAATGTCCTTCAACAACTGATGAGCAAAGTCGGATGAGTGTGATTCTGTATGCTTCGGCAGTTGGATCCATCATGTATGCCATGATTTTTACTAGGCCAGATGTTTCCTATGCTCTAAGTGTTGTGAGCAGATACCAGGCTGACCCTGGAGAGATCCACTGGGCAGCGGTTAATGTCGTGGTGGTGTCACGGCAGATGCCTGGTATAGGCTAAAGTTGGGGCCGAATGGACGATGGAGGAATCCGGGGAGGGATGATGAAGTGAAGACCTCATACGGGAGAACTCAGAGAGACACGATATACCCAGGTTCGAGGCTCTCCTAGTGAGATAACACCTCTACTCTTGCATATAATCTCATATATCTTGCCATGCTTGTGGCTACAATGGTGCTCCTTGAGCTGTACTCTTATGCCTCTCATGGAGAGAGCAGAGGAAGAAGAAATCATGCCCCTAGTGAGCAGAGGGTGAGGAGCCCTTCAGGGGGGCTCTCCTGTAATGTTACCCCTGGTGCTCCTTATAAAGGGGAGTCCAGGGGACAAGGTATGTCATCTAAAGTACTCCTATGAGCTGTCTTCTGGGGCATGCCTAGTCAGCTTGTCCTTTGTTGAGTCATTGGTCTTATCCCTTCGGCATATTCCTTGGCATCTTTGGAGATGCTTGGCATATTCCCTAGCATCTCCCAAGATGCCCAGCATAATCCTTAGCATCTTAGACCAAAGGGGCCAGTCTGAGCCAGGGGCGTCCCAAGACTGGTACCTGACGTAGGCTTGACTTGACTTGGCAGCGTGTCGATGTAGAGGTCACTGGTGGGTCCAGGTACGAGGAAATGACGTCCGGAATGAAGTAATTCGGCCTGGGGGAGTGAAATTCGGACATGGGTGGAAATAATTCGGCACGAGGGTAAAATGGGGCCCACCTGGGCGGTGAACAGTGCCCTAGCCGAATTATTCCTAGCCCATCCGGATTACCCCTTGATTCGGCCTAGGTAGCAGTTGTTGTGAGGGCCCAACCGAGGTACCCTGCTGAAGTGCAGCCGGGTTACCGCCAATCCAGCCCAGGCGGGATGCTAGCAAAGTTGACCTGTGGTGGGCCGAGTCTTCTCCATCTCGGCCCACCTGGGGGAGCGGCGGCGACGTATTTTCAAGGCGGGAAGCAAGTGCCGGGGAAGTAAGCCCGTGGTGGGCCGAATCACCCTTACTCTGGCCCACCTGGGAGACGCGACTGGCAAGGAAGGTTGGTTGGTGACGTATTATCGAGGCGGGAAACGGGTGTCGGGGAAGCAGTCGCGGCGGAGAAGCCCCGCGGTGGGCCGGATTGCTCCTATCGGCCCACCCGGGGGAGAAGGAAAGCTCGGTGGTGAGCTTGATCCGGTCGACGAGGTGGTTCGGCAGGAGGAGGCCTGCGGTTCGGCAGGAGGAGGCCTGCGAGTTGGGTCCACGCCGGGTCAAGCTCTAATTCAGGCCAGGGATGGGCCAAATTAGCCTCAGGTCGATCCAGCTGCTGCCCATTTATCTTCTTCTTTGTGCCTTTCTCCTTTATGGCTTATTTTATTCATTTTGTGCCTTTCCCCACCATATATATCTTGGGTCATGCTCCTCATTGTTCTATTTGAGTCATGCAACACATCAACTCTGGGGTACCTGGGGTTATATCCCCAACATTAGTCCCCGAGGCTATGTGGGATTCGCAGAATCGTGCATAGGCTTCCAATAAAATATCTCCAGAGTTGTTTGCTGACATTTAGTCCTTTTTCTCCATTTTAATATATCCTTGGCAAGAATTAGTCCAAATTGATTTATAGCCTTTTTTGGGCGTTTGTCATATGACCCCCTTTGGGTAAGTCTTTTGGCTTCTGGCCTGATTCGGCTCTAGCCTTAACCCTTTTGGGTAAGTCATTTGGCTTCTGGCCTGATTCGGCTCTGGCCTTAACCCTTTTGGGTAAGTCATTTGGCTTCTGGCCTGATTCGGCTCTGGCCTTAACCCTTTTGGGTAAGTCATTTGGCTTCTGGCCTGATTCGGCTCTGGCCTTAACCCTTTTGGGTAAGTCATTTGGCTTCTGGCCTGATTCGGCTTTGGCCTTAACCCTTTTGGGTAAGTCATTTGGCTTCTGGCCTGATTCGGCTCTTGCCTTAACCCTTTTGGGTAAGTCATTTGGCTTCTGGCCTGATTCGGCTCTGGCCTTAACCCTTTTGGGTAAGTCATTTGGCTTCTGGCCTGATTTGGCTCTGGCCTTAACCCTTTTGGGTAAGTCATTTGGCTTCTGGCCTGATTCGGCTCTGGCCTTAACCCTTTTGGGTAAGTCATTTGGCTTCTAGCCTGATTCGGCTCTGGCCTTAACCGTTTTGGGTAAGTCTTTTGGCTTCAGGCCTGATTCGGCTCTGGCCTTAACCCTTTTGGGTAAGTCTTTTGGCTTCTGGCCTGATTCGGCTCTGGCCTTATGAATTGTAATCCGAGTTATCTCATCCGAGCTATCATTGCTGAGTTATATCACTCAAAATTGATATGAGCCTCTGTTTTCAGTTACTTGACTCAGAATCCGAGCTACTTGATTCAAATTCGAGTTACATGATGGGAGTTTGAGTTGCTTGACTCGAATCTGACATAAGTCTTAGATCCGAGTTATTTGGTTGAGATATGATATGGCCTTACGATTGGCTGGCAAACTGCCAAAGATTTGGATCCGAGATATTGATCCGAGATATGATTTGGAGTTATGATATGACTTCATGATATCGTGACATATTTCCATAGATATGGATCCGAGATTTGATATGATGAATTATTGATATGCTGGCACATGCTATCCAAGATATGGAACAAACTGATTTGAGGTATAATATAACCTGGTAAGCTGGGTTAAAATCCGAGTTACTAAATAACCTAGCAAGCTGAAATGAAATCCGAGTTACCCTGTAAACAGGAAATTGAAGCAAATCCGAACTACCCCTGCAGTTAGGCAAACTGAAGTAAAATCCGAGTTACCATGTAACTAGGAACTTGAAGTTAAAATCCGAGTTACCATGTAACCAGGATAACCGAGGTTAAATCCGAGTTACCATGTAACCTGGAAACCTGTAGTTAGGCAAATTGAAGTAAAATCCAAGTTACCATGTAACTTGGAAACCTGTAATTAGGCAAACTGAAGTAAAATCTGAGTTACCATGTAACCAGGATAACCGAGGTTAAATCCGAGTTACCATGTAACCTGGAAACCTGTAGTTAGGAAAATTGAAGTAAAATCCGAGTTACCATGTAACTTGGAAACCTGTAATTAGGCAAACTGAAGTAAAATCCGAGTAACCATGTAACCAGGATAACCGAGGTTAAATCCGAGTTACCATGTAACCTGGAAACCTGTAGTTAGACAAATTGAAGTTAAATCCTAGTTACCATGTAACTTGGAAACCTGTAATTAGGCAAACTGAAGTAAAATCTGAGTTACCATGTAACCAGGACAACCGAGGTTAAATCCGAGTTACCATGTAACCAGGATAACCGAGGTTAAATCCGAGTTACCATGTAACCTGGAAACCTGTAGTTAGGCAAATTGAAGTAAAATCTGAGTTATCGGGTAACCTGGCATGGTGATGCACACACCGATCCGAGTTACGAATGACCTGGTAAGCTGAAAATAGTAATCCGAGTTAAATCTGAGTTACCAGGTAATCCGGCTGACTGAGTCAAATCCGAGTTACCAGATAACCCGGCAAGGCGAAATATAATCCTAGTTATTAGGTAAATTGGTAAGTTGAGTTAAATCCGAGTTATAAAATGACTCAGTGAGCTACTTTTTTATCCAAGGCAGCTTAAAGACACAAAACAGTGGATATATACGAGATCATGGCATATCTTAAGTCTTTTCCGAGTTATTGTTCTATGCTCGGAGACACCAAGTCCCCGAGCCACTTTTTCTACCCTTAGGTGACTCAAAATGCACGCGTGCTAGTCCTCGGGTTGAGTTATCTCATCCCAGGGATGAACAACTAGGTGATAGTCCCCGAGTGACATCCAGGGTATCTCATGTGCATGTTGGTTGAGTTATCTAGTTGAGTCATGCCCAAAGGGTCAGCTACAACTTACTGTACTGTTGGTGAAGAGGTTGAGGAAGAGGTTGCGACACCTCCACAAGGGAGGCTTGATAGCCAAATCCCCTGCTCTCTGTACGTTGAGGAAGTGGATGCAGAGACCTTTGATCGATGGTGAGGCAGTGCTTGATGAAGACGTTCCCGTCCGGATGGTAACCAACCCAGCGCCGCTTATCAGCCCCACTGTGGGCGCCAACTGTTGTGGTGGTGTCACGGCAGATGCCTGGTATAGGCTAAAGTTGGGGCCGAATGGACGATGGAGGAATCCGGGGAGGGATGATGAAGTGAAGACCTCATACGGAAGAACTCAGAGAGACACGATATACCCAGGATCGAGGCTCTCCTAGTGAGATAACACCTCTACTCCTGCATCTAATCTCATATATCTTGCCATGCTTGTGGCTACAATGGTGCTCCTTGAGCTGTACTCTTATGCCTCTCATGGAGAGAGCAGAGGAAGAAGAAACCATGCTCCTAGTGAGCAGAGGGTGAGAAGCCCTTCAGGGGGCCTCTCCTGTAATGTTACCCCTAGTGCTCCTTATAAAGGGGAGCCCAGGGGACAAGGTATGTCATCTAAAGTACTCCTATGAGCTGTCTTGTGGGGCATGCCTAGTCAGCTTGTCCTTTGTTGAGTCATTGGTCTTATCCCTTCGGCATATTCCTTAGCATCTTTGGAGATGCTTGGCATATTCCCTAGCATCTCCCAAGATGCCCAGCATATTCCTTAGCATCTTGGACCAAAGGGGCCAGTCTGAGCCAGGGGCATCCCAAGACTGGCACCTGACGTAGGCTTGACTTGACTTGGCAGCATGTCGATGTAGAGGTCACTGGTGGGTCCAGGTACAAGAGAAATGACGTCCGAGATGAAGTAATTCGGCCCAGGGGAGTCAAATTCGGACATGGGTGGAAATAATTCGGCAAGGGGGTAAAATGGGGCCCACCTGGGCGGTGAACAGTGCCCCAGCCGAATTATTCCTAGCCCAGCCGGATTACCCCTTGATTCGGCCTGGGTAGCAGTTTTTGTGTGGGCCCAGCCGAGGTACCCTGCTGAAGTCCAGCCGGGTTACCGCCAATCTGGCCCAGGCGGGATGCCAGCAAAGTTGACCCGTGGTGGGCCGAGTCTTCTCCATATCGGGCCACCTGGGGGAGCGGCGGCGACGTATTTTCAAGGCAGGAAGCAAGTGCCGAGGAAGTAAGCCCGTGGTGGGCCGAATCACCCTTACTCCGTCCCACCCGGGAGACGCGGCTGGCAAGGAAGGTTGGTCGGCGATGTATTATCGAGGCAGGAAACGGGTGTCGGGGAAGCAGTCGCGGCGGAGAAGCCCCACGGTGGGCCGGATCGCTCCTACCGGCCCACCCGAGGGAGAAGGAAAGCTCGGTGGTGAGCTTGATTCGGTCGACGAGGTGGTTCGGCAGGAGGAGGCCTGCGGTGGGCTGACGCGCGAGTTGGGTCCACGCCGGGTCAAGCTCTAATTCAGGCCAGGGATGGGCCAAATTAGCCTCAGGTCGATCCAGCTGCTGCCCATTTATCTTCTTCTTTGTGCCTTTCTCCTTTATGGCTTATTTTATTCATTTTGTGCCTTTCCCCACCATATATATCTTGGGTCATGCTCCTCATTGTTCTATTTGAGTCATGCAACACATCAACTCTGGGGTACCTGGGGTTATATCCCCAACAGTTAAGAACATCCTTAAGTACTTGAGAAGGACTAAGGATGTGTTCCTAGTTTATGGAGGTGAGGTTGAACTCGGTTTAAAGGGTTACACGGATGCGAGTTATCTTACTGACTCAGATGATTCTCGTTCACAATCTAGGTACGTGTTTGTAATGAATAGAGGGGAAGTGAGATGGAAGAGTTCCAAGCAAGAGACTGTGTCTGCATCTACCATAGAGGTTGAGTATATTGTTGCCTCAGAGGCGGTGAAGGAAGCCATTTGGAGCAGGAACTTCCTGATGGATCTTGGTGTGGTTCAGGGCTCGTCCAATCTGTTAGACGTGTATTGTGACAACAATGGTTCTATTGCACAAGCCAAGGAACCTAGAGAACACCGGAAGAACAAACATATACTCATGCGGTACCACCTGATTCACCAGTTCGCGGATCAAGGTGATATCAAGTTATGCAAGGTACACACAGATGCAAACGTTGCGGATCCGTTGACAAAGCAGCTTCCATAGCCTAAGCATGAGGCGCACGTAAGTGCCATGTGCATTAGATGCCTAGACATGTGATGTCGGGATGATTGACTCTATTGAAGTGGGATACTATTGGGAATATGCCCTAGAGGCAATCATGTATGGTACAATTCCCAATGTATTCATAAAGTAATAAAGTTGTCCTTGTATGAACATCAGATATATATCATTGAATACATGATTCAGTTGTGGAACTATATATTCATGTTTGTTCATACAATATGTCCTTGGTTAATGAGGTTGTGCTAGACACACAACTTAGACCAATGTGCAAGTCGGTTGATGACACGGTTCCACTTGTCATGGGCATGGTGATGCGATTCCGACTTACATGGACTCAGCTAAAGAGTTTAGCAAGTCAGAATGGCCCACAGTTGAGATGCAACAAGCATGTTGTCATCTGCAGTCTCAAGCAATGGAATCCTTCGACCTGAGGTGATCGCATGATCCGAGTTGTGGATCACTAGGTTAGGTTCTATCAAGGGTTAATTGGATATACGCCATTGCAATTCATGTCTATTTGAGAAACGCCATTGCAACTTTTAACTTTTGATAAACGCCACTACAATTCTCTATAAGTTTTATAGACGCCATTATGTTTACTAAACCCCGTATATACAATGAAATACATAGTGTATTTCATTGTATATACTCGTATACATGGTGTCCCCAAATGAATCGCCCTTTTTTGGCAAATAGGACTAATTAGTTTGGACGATTAGACATGGACTGAGCGACTGGATCTGGTGACCGGAAACACATAGTCACGATTCATTCTTGCTCCGACCTAAGCCCTAGATCTCTAGTGGTGGCCGACAGAAAGCATGGAAGCAGTGGTGCCACTAGAATACGGCGAGCAGCTGATTCCCGTGTTCCCTCTCTCCACCTCTCCAAGCGGATAGTCTCCCGAAACCCCTAGTTCCCTTGCGGTGGAAACCAGCTGAGCATGGCGGCGACCAGCACCTGATTCCACATCTCTGCTTGCTAGTTCAAGACAGCCAAATGAGTAGATGTTGGGCGCCAATCTATTGTATTATATGACACTGTTATGTGTAGAACCTAGAGCTGCACGACTATATGCATAATACTTTGTTCCTGGTTCTATATTATGTCAGTTTTATTCCAATACCTTCACAAATTTATGCTATTTTTGTATTCATAATTTGTGCTTTTATTTTTCGAAGTCGGACCACGTCAGCCTGATTTGGGTGGGACCCCTCATGTATACGTATATACAACTAGAATACGAAGTGTATATTGATTGGTATATGTGTTCAAATGGGCATAATGGCGTCTATGAAATGTATAGAGAATTGTAGTGGCGTTTATCAAAAGTCGAAAGTTGTAGTGGTATTTCTCAAATAGCCATGAATTGTAGTGGCGTCTATCCAATTAACCCTTCTATCAAACGTTATTCCATAAATGGGCAGTTATAAAGGTAGAGTTTGGGCTGGTTGTGAAGCAAGCTACGTGACATGGATTATGAAGATGGGATTTGCCCCTCCGTAATGGAGAGATATTCTCTAGGCCCCTCGTGTGATATGATTCGGAAGCATGGCCATGTGCGACTTGGTTAAGTGTTAACCAAGTTGGACTAAGTATTAGTCTAGCGAATTGTATATCATTGAACAAGAAGAAAGAGTCGAGCTATTAAAGGGATGGAAACTTCTCGCCTATAGCTTGACAAGGTATATCGTGAGGCAAAGGGACTTCGATGAAATTCACATTGAGAAAGGTTTGTCTACTGACTTTACGATGCTTGGGAGTTGGCACGTCTTTCTAGAGGCCGCTACTAGCTATCGACTCGGAGTGGTGACTCGTGTCCTGTCTAGGTGTACGTGAACCTATAGGGTCGCACACTTAAGGTAAAACGATCCCAATGGATTTGGTCCATGTGGAGATTGGGGCATAGCCTAAATGGGCCTCAAGTGTTGATCCCAGCTAGGAGTGTATATAAGTGGAGTGACAAGGGATAGTCCTTGATCTAGCTATCACTTTCTCCACTTCTATTTCGGGCTAGACAAGATCTAGCCGCCCTCTTCCTGGAGCTCCTCCCTATACATGTGGATACCAGTAGAGGCATTGCACATGCGGCGCTGGAGACAAGGAGGTTCATGGGGATCTGGTTGTGTTGTACGTGGGATCGTTCAGCATGGAATCAATTGGCGCGCTTCATCAATAATCCGCACCTGCGCTTCTAGTGGTAAATATCGTGGCCTATCACCTGAGCTAGATCTTGGGAGCACCGCGTAGGGGAAAAGTGTTCGTTTATCTCTGCTTGGCCCTACACACCTTCCTATGATACCAATTTTTAGATTCTTTTCAAATTAAGGCTTGACACAATGTAAGTTCTCTAGATATGCAACTAAGTGAGAACCTATATGACAAGCAAGCAACAATAATAAAGATAAAAGGATAGAAATCACCGAGAGGGGACACATAGATGTTTTCCCGAAGTTCCTTCCTTGTGAGGGGAAGTACGTATCCATTAGAGGGGTGAGTGGTACTAAGACCACCAGCACCACTGAGGCCACGCCCTATTCTCCCGCGCACCCGCCTTGCGGCAAGCACATGATCCACTATGCGGTGACCTTGAAGGTGGTGACCGAATCCTTGTACAGAACCTTGGGGCACTTCTCCACAATTGAATTGGAGGCTCCCAAGATGACCTCGAAGCTCTTTCACATGAGGATGAGCTACGAAGGGTGACTTCTTCAAGTTAGGGTTTCCTCAAACCCTAGAGCAACAACAACTTACACAAATGGTGGGGAAACACAAATCCCTTTGGTGGAAAGCTAGGTCTAGGTCTCCTCCCTGAAATCCCCAAGGGGCATCAAGTTTGAGTGGATAGAGAGGGAGATCTAGGAGGTTGGAGCTCAGCATTAATGGAGGAGAGAGAGTAGAAGCCACAACCCTCACTTGGAGAAGAAGGGGGTATATATAGCCCTACCCAGAAAAGGAGCAGTTGCTGCATCACTAACCTCGAAGTCTCTGGTGTTCAGGGCTAGAGTCTCAGGGCATGGCCGGCGTCTCCGGTGAGGGCGCTGGACTCTGGGAAAGACTCTGGTGGGGTTTACTAAATGCTTTTCGAGCCACCCTAGAGTCAAGGGCAGAGACTAGGCCGGAGTCTCCGGGCTCCTGCCCTCGAGTCTCCGGTGAGGCGCACGACTCCGGACCCAACTACAGGGGGAGGGGACACAAAGAGTATTCCAGGGGGCGGATACTCGCCTGGAGACCAGGCCGGAGTCTCCAGTCCAAGACCCTAGAGTCTCTGGGCCTAGACCCCGGAGTCTTTGGACTCAAGGGAGGCAGCAGACCAAAGCTTCCATCTAGGCACCTTTTCTTCATTGAAATTTGAACCCTTCTCCTTTAAATAATAGAACATTGTCTTGTGCCTTTACATGGATGAACCTGCAATACTTAGCACACGGTAAAAACTAACTTGTGTGTACAAAAAACACCAAAACATGATTAAGGCAGGAAATGCCCTTTCAGGCTTGGTCATATAAGTCAGAAATGCATGAAGAAGCTCCATGATGATGGACCCCTAACTTCATTCGACTTGGAGTCGTTTGAGACATACAAATATTGCCTACTCAGCAAAATGAACAAGACACCTTTAGCAAAGAGTTGTGAGAGGGTGTTCGACTTATTGGGACTAGTACATAGTGATGTATGTGGCCCAATGAGCACGACAGCTAGAGGTGGTTATGATTACTTAATTATCTTCATTCACTAATGATTTAAGTAGGTATGGATCTATCTACTTGATGAAACATAAGTCGAAAGCTTTTGAATAGTTCAAAGAATTTCAGAATAAGGTACAGAATCAACTCGACAAGAAAATAAAGTTTCTTCGGTCAGACCGAGGAGGTGAGTACATGATCCATGAGTTTGATTACCATCTGAAGAGTTTTGGAATAGTTCCCTAGCCCACTCCGCCGGAAACACCGCGGAGAAATGGCGTGTCGAAAAGGCAGAATCAGACCTTGTTAGACATGGTACGATCAATGATGAGTTGGACCGATCTGCCTTTATCATTTTGGGGTTATTGTCTAGAAACTACAGCGTTCACACTGAATAGAGTACCATCAAAGTCGGTAAATAAGACACCACAAGAGATGTGGACTTGCAAGAAGCCGAGTTTGTCTTTTCTTAAGATTTGGGGTTGTGAAGCATTTGCCAAGGGACTTCAGACGGACAAGCTCACAACCAAATCGGATAAGTGTATTTTCTTGGGGTATCCGAGTGAAACCTTGGGTTACTACTTCTACAATCGAGAAGAGGGAAAAGTGTTTGTCACTCAAAACGGTGTCTTCCTTGTGAAAGAGTTTATCAGTCAGGGAGTCAGTGGGAGCACGGTGCAACTCAAAGAAATTAGAGAGGAACTAGCTAGTAGCGTGTCGGCAAAAGCCTTGGAGATTGAACCAATCATGGCGGCTGAGCCGGCAACTTCACCTGCACCGCGAAGGTCGGCAAGATTGCGATGTGTTCATGATGTATTACTGTTAAACATTGATGATCCAGCAACTTATTCGGAAGTGGTGGTGGGATCCGATTCTGAGTCGTGTCTTGGAGCCATGAATCTGAGTTAAAGTCCATGGATGAAAATCAAGTTTGGAACTTGGTTGATATGCTAGACAGTGTAAGACCCGTCGAGTACAAATAGGTCTTTAAGAAAAAATTGATATGGATGGAAATATTTCTGTCTATAAAGCACGACTCATTGCGAAGGGGTTCCGAAAAGCTCAAGGAGTTGGCTATGATGAGACTTTCTCACCCATAGCAATGCTTAAGTCAGTTCGGATCATGTTAGCTATAGCAGCCTATTTCGACTATGAGATATGGCATATGGATATCAAGATGGCTTTCCTTAATGGAAATTTAACCGAGGACGTGTATATGATATAGCTTGAGGTTTTTTGATCCAGATAAAGCTTACAAAGTATGCATGTTGGGCCACGCAGAGATAAACAAAACTTTTTCCCTACGCAGAGATCCCAAGATCTAGCTAAGGTAGTAAGCCACGAGGATAACCACTAGATGCGCAACTGTGGAATTGATGAAGCACGCCGCTTGACGCAGTGCAGTCCTCATGATCAACTCCAATCCATGATCGTCGAAGTGCTAAACATACAACACCTCTTCTAGTATCCACATGTACGAGGAGGAGCGCCGGCGCTGGACTGCTAGGTCCAGTACGGCGGCAGGACTGGACTAGAGCTAGGGTTTCCAATGCATGGAATAACCTAACCGTGTGCTCTAAGCACCTGTTCCTAGCTTATATAGGGAGTGAAAGTGGGCTCCACTCACTTGTGGCCCATTCACTAAAAGGCATATATTAGTCATTGTGAGTCGAACTCATTAACTCAGTCCGTGTCTAATTCAGGTCCAACCTAAATATATTTCTAGTCCGGGTCTAACCCAAACTTGCTCCTGCTCTTAAGTGCGTGACCCGACAGGATCATGGTAACTCGGACACGATCCGAGTCTCACTCGTGACCAGTCAGTCGGTAGCCGCTCCTAGTAGAACGTGTCGACTGCCAAGTACCAAAGATTCATGATGACATACCTTCCAATGCGACTTTCGTCTAAGTCCCTTTTGCCTTCATGATATACCTTGTCGAACTATAGGCAAATAATTGTCATCCCTTGAATAGACCGACTCTCTTTCTTAATCCGAGATATGTGATTCATCCGACTAACTCTTAGTCAATCGCCTCAGTTAACACTTAACCGAGTCGCGTATGGCCATGCTTTCTGAATCATATCTTCTAAGAGGGCCTAGAGAATATCTCTCTAGTTGGAGGGGGAAAATCCCATCTTGTTCATCCACGTCACGCGGCTTGATTCTCAGTCGACCCGAACTCTGCCTTTATAACTTCCCTTTGACGGAACATTGTTTGACAGAACCTAAGTCGGTGATCCTCAACTCGGATTGTGCAATGACCTTAGGTCTAAGGATTACACTGATTGAGACATACAAATGACAACGTGTTCATTGTATCTCAATATGGGTCAGCCCGACTCGCTAAACTCTTTAGCCGAATCCGTGTAAGTCGAAATAGCATCTCCATGCCCATGACAAGTGGAACTGAGTCATCAATCGACTTTCGCATTAGTCTAAGTTGTGTGTCTAGCACAACCTCACTGACCAAGGACAACTAGTATGAAGAATAACATGAATATATAGTTCCACAATCAAATCACATATTCAATGATACATATCATTAGCTCATACCAGGACAAAATTTTATGAATACATTAGGAATAACATCGTACATGATTGCCTCTAGGGCATATTCCTAACAATGCAAACTTCAGAAATCCATGTATGTGTTGAAGCAAGCATCTCGGAGTTCGAATATTCGCTTTGATGAGGTAGTCAAATTGTTTGGCTTCATCAAGAGTGATCATGATTCTTGTTTATACAAGAAGTTTAGTGAGAGCAAAGTAAACTTTCTGATCTTATATGTAGATGACATATTATTGATTGGAAATGATCTCTAGATGTTACAAGAAACAAGGAATCATTGGAAAAGAGTTTTTCGATGAATGACTTGGGTGGAGCAACTTACATTCTAGGAATCCGGATCTATAGAGATAAATCAAGGCGGCTCATTGGATTGAGTTAGACTACATGTTTGGACAAAGTGTTACAGAATTTTGATGAGTCCAAAATTGAAGCATATTTACCTTTTGTTTTTGCATAAATAGAATAGAGATTTTGGTATTTCACTGCGTTTGTGCGCACCTTTTTGTCCTTGTTTCAAGAGGATCCCAAATCACTAAGTCTCTTATGAACATATCAATTGGAACTGTCATATTATGTTGTAATATGATATTTTTAAGTTATAAAATTCACTTTATTGATTTACCTTTGCACCTGGGAGAATACCAAATGTGGGAAAAGCATCTGCCGCGATAACGACAAGTGGTACGGGTAGAGCCCGCCCATACCCCGTACCACGGGGCAGCATGTTCGCCTCGTCAAATACTTTCTCCTGGCAAAGATGGTAGAGATATCCGACATTCACAGCAACCTACATCCACAAAAAACCACACCAGAAAGGGATCTGAAGAAGGAACTTGGAGAAGGGCAAATAACTACTTCTTCACGGATCATGGGAGGACATCGCATCATCCCCTTCATCATCAACCGATGCATCTCCATCACCATTACTACCCCCATCTCTCATCTATTAGATCTTGTTGTAATTCTAGATTCAATTGTGGTTTGTGCTAGATTTATCCCCATACTTTCATCCATCCATTTGATTATGATGATGTCATTGATTGCTTCCATGTGTGAGTAGTTTTCCCTCGTTTTTGGGGATATGGAGAAACCCTAGCACTATTATGAAGTTGCAATAAAGATGATCTATTCTTGTGTCCATATGACTTGCAGGTCTATGATAGATTTATGATTTGTGTTTGATCTCTCTCTTTAGATGGTATGTGTAGTCAGCCACATATCATTTGCCTTCGGGACTAAGGAGAGGGAGAAATCCTTTGGACATGTGCCCGGAGAGCTTTGTGACAAATGGCACTGACTAGCAACCTACACGGTCAAAGGCGGATAAAGAGAGACTCCCTAAGCTAATTATGATATCCACGGGGAGACCCTTAATTGTGGTGGTTTGTATCGGTGATTTCTCTCAGACAAACTGGCTTCCTACGAGCCTTGTAGTGAACATCTTATTATGGAGCTCTCTCCATGCATATCATGACACAAGAAGTATATTATCTTAATTATGAATATTAATATCATGCTAGTGGTGTATCCTACATCCTTGAGAATGTTTTAGCCCTATTGAGTTCAACCACGTTTTCACACAACCTTGTTACTTTCTTTCTTTTACTTGTTTTAATTATTTTTCTGCATTCAACTGAAACCCTTCAAACACCCTTTACTTGAGATCAAAGGAATCTTATAAGTATCCTTTGTGGTAAAGTGATGAGGGGCATAAATACCTGAAGAAAATAGTTTTTTGTGGGTACGATACTCTTATTTCGAAACTAGCTACAATTGATTTGTGCACTTGTAACCATCAAGCTATTTTCTGGCGTTGTTGCCGGGGAGCTAAGCACTTTTAGTATTTGTTCTTAGTTGCCTATTCTACTAATTGTTTTACTAAAGTTCTTTACTAGTTTTAGGTAAGCACCATGACTGCACTTAGACTGATGAATCAGCTCGATGCAACTAAACACCTCGGGAAGTTCAATAGAGGACTCGTCAAAGAATTACTGAGTAGGAGTGAACGAAAATACGAGGTTAACCCTGGCTTTATCGCTATTATTAAAGAAATAACTTTTGTAGGAGATGATCCCGATGAGGATCCTTACAGTCATTTAATGCATTTTACCGAGTTATGTTGGACTCTTAAATTGAGGGGCTATTCTGATGATGAATTGAGACTTAAATTGTTTAGAAAATCTCTGAACAACATTGTTTAGTTTGGTATAGAATTTTCCCTTTTGAGAAAATAGATACCTAGGAAAAACTCAAAGGAGAATTCGTATTTTCATTCTTTCCCAAGGTAAAGATTTCTAAAGTAAGAAGGGTTATCACAAACTTCAAAAACCGCCCAGGTGAAGGTAAGGGCCTTCAAAAGGTATAAGTCTCTACTTAATAAATGTCGCCATCATGATTTACCTGAATGGTATGTTTTACATATTTACTATGGGGGACTTAATCAAGAAATTAAACATGAGCTTGACACGAATTCCGGAGGCTCTTTTATGGAGCTATCTATAACTAAATCTTGGGAACTTCGAGAATGAATTTTCCGTAATAGAGAAACATGGGGATTTGATTTAGGCGGCGAAGGAGGTATACAAATTGAATATGATTGTCTCATTGCTTATAAAGAATCTGGTAAAGTGAAAGAAACTGGTGATGAACTTCAACTTGATGATGATATTATTTTGCAAATCCTTCAATATTTTACAGAACATATTGAAGCCCCTAAGAAAGATCGGTTTCAATAAACTCCTCCACCCGAGCCAGCTGAAGAATATGACTAAATGATTGCAGCTCATGTTGAGCTATTAGGGGAGATACGCCCATATGTTGAACCCCTTCCTTTTCCAAGGACGGTGAGAAAACATACGATGGCTCAGCAACTCGAAGATCAACGCAAAGAAGAAAGGTTGTTCCTAAAGATGCTAGAAGACGAGGTAGAAACAAGAAAAACTGACGAAGTAAGTATACAGGAGATCGGAGAACGAATGAAGGAGGATATTTTAACCATGTTTGCACATTGCAACGTGATAGAGATAGACACCAAAGCTTCACAGTTCATTGAAGGAAAGGTAAAGGCTAAAGAAGTTGGTAAACCTATTCTTCCTTGTAATTTTGGTGGAACTTATTATTATGGCCTCTGTGACATTGGGACAGTTGTTAACATAATCCCCTTTCATTTTTATTTGAAAATGCAAAATGAACTAACCCCAACTGAATTAGAGGATACTGGCATGACTATAATGCTTGCAGATAAAACACTCAGACTTCCTATGGGAATATATAGATATGTTCCAATCTATGTTGGACCATATAAATATCCAATTGATTTTGTGCTTATTGATATGCCTACTGATGTTTATTGTCCAATTATTTTCGGAAGAACTTTCTTAAACACCATAGGAGCAAAAATTGATTGCATGAGACAAACTTTATCTCTCAAGTTTGGTGAAGAGAAAATGGACTTTCACTTCTCTAAATTTGACCATAAGCCGGCTATCGAAGATTTGGATGATTATGAGTATGAACAAGAAGAGAAAGGTAATATCATTAGTCTAGCTTTAGTAGCCATTGAGACGCATGATGATAATTTAGTAAGGAGTTTAGCCAACAATAATAACATTCCTCAAGACATAGAAAAAATAGAAATGGATGATTATCTTGACTCCACACCTGAGGTGGATCCTGAGATGAATCAAGAAATATGAAAAACTATAAGAAAAGGAAATGAGGCACCTCCACCTCCTAATCTCAAAACTTTACCCAAAGAATTAAAATATAGGTTTCTCGACGAAACTAATAATTTCCTTGTTATTATAAGTTTTAAACTTGCGTAAAAAGAGGAGGAAAATTTATGGATGGTTCTCCGGATGCATCAAAATGCTCTTGGGTATTTGATGAGTGAATTTAAAGGGACCAGTCCCTCGATAGGCACCCATAGAATATTTATGGAAGAGGGGGCCCAGCCAGTTGCAGACTTCCAAAGGCAACTCAAACCTCACATGAAAGAAGAGGTCAGGAAGGAGGTAATATGTTTATTAGATGCAGGGATCATATTTCACTTAGAGGAAAGTGAATGGGTAAGTCATGTTCATTGTGTTCCTAAGAAAGGTGGATTTACTATTGTTGAAAATGAACACGATGAGATGATACCTACTAGAACCGTTGTCGGCCACAGGATGCGTATTGACTACAAAAAACTTAATAAAGAAACTTGAAAGGATGATTATCCTTTGACGTTTATTGATCAAACTTTAGAAAGGCTTGCTATGCATTCTCATTTGTGCTACTTAGATGGTTATTCTGGCTTTTCTTAGATTGTTGTTCACCCTGATGACCAAGTTAAAACAACCTTTATTCATCCCTACGGTCTATATGCCTATCTCCGTATGACTTTCGGTCTTTGCAATGGCCCTACCACCTTACAAAGGTGTATGACTGCTATATTTGCTAATTATGTTGAAAGTATTATGGAAGTATTCAAGGATGATTTTTCTTTTTATGGAACTTCCTTTAATTATTGTCTCCATAACCTTCATAGAGTTTTGTAGAGATGTGAAGACACTAACCTAGTCTTGAATTGGAAAAACTATCATTTTATGGTTCAAGAAGGAATAGTGCTTGGTCACAAAATCTTAGGCAAGGGTATAGAAGTTGATAAAGCAAAGATTGAAGCAATAGAAAGGCTTCCCCCTCCTCAAGACATAAAAGGTAGGGTTTTCTATTTTCGTGCCCTTGGTTTGTTAGTTGTACTCAGTTTTCCCCAGTCGCTTAGTTTTTCCTCACTTTTGCCATCCCTCTATTCTGAAACTCTCCCAGGCGCTCAGACGGGGGGATGCCGTCAGGTCAAAGGCTTGACTATTACATGCTGACCGGTGGGACCGTGTTGGGGCGGGTCATGTGTTGAGAATTACGTTACGTCACCTTGACCGTTAAATTGTAATAGGTGGGGATAGGATACACAGTGGACTAACCATCAATCACTCGTTGGGGGACGTCTTGTGGGACCATGTGGGGCACGTTTCGTGGTTACGTGCGCCTTGTCGCCTAAATTGGAAGTTTTCTTTTTTGTTATTTTTATGATTGGCCTTTTTAAGAGCGCCTTTTCCCCTCTCTCACTAACAATTGTGTTTTTTGCCTAAACAGGTAGAAAATCTACAGCAGCTTCTCTCTTCATTCGTTGTTCCTTTTGGCCCTCACTTTCCCCAATCTGGTAGCAAATCTAGAGCAGCAAATCTAACCAGCACCATAAATAAATTCAGTAAACAGAGTAGAAGTAGATAAATCATCTAATATAGGTTATATATTACGGTACTTGACGAGGTTCGACAATTAGGCTGCTCAGCAGCAGCAGCGGACAAATTCAACACAGACAAGACAAAAGAAGCTGCTTTACAAGAGCAGCAGCAGCACAATATCAGTGGCCGCTCATGGCCTCTACTAGGACGGCCTCCACCTCCTCCCTCTGGCGCCTCGTCCACTTCTTGCTGCCCAATCCCTTGATCTTGGGGCCTTGGGCTTGACCGGGGGCATGCGACCCTCCTCAATAGCCACATTCTGGAGGTTGCAGAGGTGAAGACCGAGCACCTGGTGCTTGGCTATGAAGCCGTGGACGTTCACGGACTCACCGTAGGTCCTCATGTCCTCGACATGCTTCACGAGGGAGTTGAAGTCCATGGCGTGGAGCCTCTTGGTGGGGCAGAATGCGCACATGTACACGTCGCTGGTGAGGAAATTGTTGTACTGGCTAGACTCCAGCCTCCTCAGCACATGATAAGTCTTGGTGTCCTTGGACTCGTCGTCACCACGGACGTCGCTGCTATCCTCCTATTGGAAAAAATTAGTAGAGTACAACAAGGACATAATTGAGATACTTTGATTATCGGGACTGATTATTTGCATAAATTAACTGATTGAGATCTCCTGATTATTCCCCAAATCTCAAACCAAATCGAATACTGATCCCAACTACGAATAGGGGGTTTAAATACGAAAAGGGAGATTCATCGAAATAGGAGATATTACACAAGAGGATTAGCTACTGTAAAAATACGAACAGCCGAGCCCTAATAACATACGATCTAGCATCCAACAATGGGAACGAGGGAAGAGAAAGGGAAGGGGAGAAAACCCTGGTTACCTCCGACCATGGGTCGGCGATGCTAGTGTCATAGGGGTTCCCTGGCCTTATGTAATCAACCTCCTCGTAGGGGCCCAGCCGAGCGGAATTTGCCCGAGACCGGCGGGGGCCTCCTCGCCGGCGGCTACGGTAGATGCGGGGACCGGGAAGGCGGCTGTCTTCAATGCCTGGATGGGGCCTATACAGAGACGGGGGCCTCCTCTCCCGTGACCTTGGAGGCGCCGATGGCCACCGCACCACTCTTCTCTGTCGCCGGCATGGTTGGGTTTTTCTTGGGGGTTTGCAGAAGGTGATGGGACAGTGGAGACGGTTGAGTGAGCGAGTGAGTGATGAGTGAGAGTGAGGAGGCCTCTATTAAAGGAGAAGGGAAGCGAAGTTTTGTTGCACCACCGTGCACCGCATAACCACGTACGCTACTACACCGTGCACGACCACACGTGTCCGCTACCGCCCCTTGCATCGCACACGCATACCGTGAGTCACGTTTTTTCCCTCGTGTCTAACCCTGACGACTTAGTTGTGCTCAGTTTTGCCCTCGAGTGTAACTCGGGCAGTTTGGTTGTACTCAGTTTTGCCCTCTAGTACTAACACTACCGTGTACAATATAATCAGTTTTACCCTCCGGTGGCTGGTCAATAGAGAGTCAGCGAATAGGTTTTAGAGAGCTAATTGAGTCATTTTATGCACAACAAATTCATAAAGAGCAAAACATAGTGGTATCTACCCAGGAAGTCTTATTATGTGACCTACCACCATAACAAATGTATATAAACCAAGTTTTAACCTAAATCACCACTTCTCAAATCACCTACTATCTATGAAGGTTCATGGCTTTCTACTCAAGCCTCTTCCCAAAACATAGTTTGTCTGAATGAGGCAATAATTTTCAAACTAGTGTATATTTGAATTGCAAATAGTTTGATGTATGCCAAGATGTATTTTATTATATGAAACACGCATTTTCCATTTTAAAATCTTTTTCTATTTTCTATTTGAATCCCTTTGTCAGTCTTGCCCTTGGTTTTTAAGTTCTACTCAATTTTGCCCTTGGTTCTTAAGTGCTACTCAGTTTTCCCCTCTCTTAGTATCAATCTCTCGCACTTGTGCTCATCTTCGCTGCTACGCTCTGATTGGTTGAGATAGTTGTTACGCGGATCATACCCACCAACCGTTGATCCTCTTTGATCTACTAGCGGATATGATAACCCCTATATCTGTCAGGGGCACCCCTCTATCCATGCAAAATAATGAGTGTGCCACCGGTACTTTAACTCCATAAATAAATGAACTTGAATATAATTTGAAGGGAACATGTTCAAAGGTCTATAATTTGTGCATTACATTCCACACTATGAAAATGATAATCTCAAGATTTCCTTAGTACAATATTATCACGTCTTAAGTACGATTTCAAAGAGTTCAAATGTGTATAATTTTCGTATATGCAAGTTTACACATTACATTCCACTCTATGAAAATGGGGGGGGGGGGTGATAATCTCCCAAAATTTGTCTTGCACATCATTATCTCGTTATTAAGTGTGATTTCATGGTGTTCAAAGGTTTAAAATTTTCATATACGCAAGTTTATGCATTATATTTCACCCCATGGAAATGATAAATGATCAGGATTTTATTAGCACAACATTATCATGACCTAAGTGCGATTTCAAAGAGTCCAAAGGTGTATAATTTTCGTATATGTCAGTTTATGCATTACATTCCACTATATTAAAATGATAATCTCTCAAGATTTTCTTAGCACAACATTATCACGTATTGAGTGCGATTTCAAATAGTTCAAAGGTGTATAATTTTCGTATATGCAAATTTATGCATTACATTCCACTCTATGAAAATAATAATCTCTCAAGATTTTCTTAGCACAACATTATCATGTATTAAGTGAAATTTCAAAGAGTTCAAAGGTTCATAAACTTCGTATATGCAAGTTTATGCATTACATTCTACTCTATGAAAATGGGGGAGAAAATAAAAATCTCTCAAAACTTTGTTAGCACGTCATTATCACGTATTAAGTGCGATTTAAAAGTGTTCAAAGGTTTATAATTTTTGCATATGCAAGTTTGTGCATTACATTCCTCTCTATGAAAATGATAATCTCTCAAGATTTTATTAGCACGTCATTATCACGTATTAAGTGCGATTTCAAAGAGTTCAAAGGTGTATAATTTTCGTATATGGAAGTTTATGCATTATATTTCACTCCACGGAAATGATAATTGATCAGGATTTTATTAGCACAACATTATCATGTCCTAAGTGCGATTTAAAAGAGTTCACTATATGAAAATGAAGCTAGACAAAGGGCGCGGGCGTGGGGCTGGCTCGGGGTCCCATCTTGTAACACCAACCTGGGTAAGCTGTGGGTCTGGCGCTCACGTGGATAAGATGTGGGTCCGGTGCTCACGTGGATAAGATGTGGGTCCGATGCTGATCTTGATAAGTTGAGAGAGGTGTCCACTATAAGAATCGACTGAACATGGACCCACTTTTCAGCATGTAATGGCAAGGGTACACTACGGGACCCGGCAGAACGTGGCCCTACTCATCAGCACGTAACGGAGAGGGCTCACTACGGGACCCGACTGAACGCGGCCCCACTTATCAGCACGTAACGGCAAGGCTGGCAGATGGAGAGTTTTAGACCATGTGAGAGTTTCATACAAGAAGATGGGAAAAAGTGAGGAAAAACTAAGCAGCTAGGGAAAACTGAGTACAACTAACGAACCGAGGATACGAAAATTGAAATCCCTAGAAGGTATTAGGAGTTTCTTACGCCATGGTGGATTTTATAGAAGATTCATTAAGAAATTCTCCAAGACTGCGAGACCTTTAACTGACCTTGTTCAAAATGATTTTTTTTAATTTTGGTGAAAATCGTCTCACTGCTTTCAACATATTAAAACAAGCCCTTCTTGAAGCTCCTATTATAAAACCACCTAATTGGAAGAAACCCTTTGATCTATTCTGTGAGGCTAGCCATGAATCTGTAGGAGCAATTCTTTGCCAGTATGATGGTGATGAACTGAATATCATCCATCATGCTACTCGAACTTTAAGCGGGGCCCGAAGTAATTACTCCATGGCAGAAAAAGAATTTTGCGCTGTGGTTTTCTCATGTGACAAGTTTAGATCATATATTATTGACTCTAAGGTAAGAGTGCATACTGGTCATGTTGGCTTAAAATAAATTCTTGAAAGTATTGAGTTAAGCTAAGAATGATCCATTCGATTTTACTTTTGCAATAATTTGAATTACAGATTCTCCAAAGAAAAGGCAACATGAGGAAGAATCCATGGACATTGAAGAGATTGATCCACCTGGGGTAGTGTCATCCATTTACATACCCTCAGGAACTACAATTCCTAAAAGAAAATTTTCAATTTCTCTTTGCAATGGTTTTAGCAATTTTTTGCGACCAACCTTGTTCAAAGGGAAAAAGAAAAGTTGATCCGAGAATTGGAGGGAGATGAAGGTACTTGAATAAACTCTTTTCCTATCATTAAACAAGACATTTGAAATATCGAAATACATTTGTCCTGGTTGGTTATTTGTTGCTTCTTTTTGCCTTTTCGTTTTCCATCTATTATCCTACTTTACTATCGGTCTTACGAGGTCGGTACAGGCGGGTGGTATGACCGGACCCGCCCGTACCATTGGTCGTTAAGGCGGCACTCCCTGTGTGTTTTTTCCACATATTGGTACGACCAGACAGTACGGGTGCATCCGCCCGTACCACTGGTCGTTACCAATGATGTGTTTCTCCGTTCAGTACTTTGCATTTTGTTGGAAAAAAAGAGAACAAAGTCGGTAACAATCAGTACGGGCGGGCCGTATGTGCGGGTCCTGCCTATACCACTTAGTCGGTAGATTAGTTACCATCTTTGATCCGGCCAAATTTGTGAAAAAGATTCAGTACGGGCGCGTCGTACGGGATTCCACCCATACCAAGTGGTCGTTACGATTTCTATTTCCTCCTTCTCACTTATTTCCTTTCTTATTTGTTGCGATTCTTTTCTTGGACAACCCTTTTCCTTCCAGTATGAATTTTCCCTGTTTCTAACCCTTAATAAGCCTCCCTAGAGGTCTTCCTCCCTCTTATATCAACAGATCCAATCTACTTGATGTGCTACCCAGTTCTAAGCAAAGCCAAACCTCTAAACCTCATGGATCCTTCGTGGGATAGTTTCCAGACCACCTCCATTGAAGATGATGACCGTGAAGCTAAATTCTTGAGCCCAAATAACAAGCGGTATGCCTATCACTCTGATGATGATGATGACGAGGAATTCGAGGCCTTCATGGAGCAAACAGAGGGGATGGAAGTAGCCAAATTACTTCGCTATGGTGAAACCTAGAGACGAGGAAGAAGCAAAGAAACCTCATGGGAAGGGGCGTGATCGCTCAAGATATGTAGAGCTCGTTGGGAACCCCAAGAGGAAGGTATGATAAGCACAACAGCAAGTTTCCCTCAGTTATGAAACCAAGGTTATCGAACCAGTAGGAGTAAGGAAACAACTCCAAGGTGTTGCTAGCAACTTGGAATCCTGCACAACCTAACCACAAAACTTTGCCCCAACTTACAGTGAGGTTGTCAATTTCACTGGTTTTGCTGAAAACAAAGGATTAAACGTATAGTGTGGAAGATAGTAATTGCTTGCAGAAAATAAACAGTAAACAGTAAATGGTATATCAATTGTAAAGGAATGGACTGGGGTCCACAGTTCACTAGAGGTGTTTCTCCTTAAGATAAATAGCATGTTTGGTGAACAAATTACAGCGGGGCAATTGACAGATTGAGAGAGCATAACAATGCATATACTAGACATATTGACTCCTATGAGATTTGATTGGGCATTACAACATAATACATAGACCGTAATCCAACTGCATCTATCACTAATAATACACCGTCTGGTTATCATCTGAACCCCTTCCAGTATTAAGTTGCAAGCGACAGATAACTGCATTAAGCAAAGTGTGTAAAGTAAACAATACAATTGCCCCATGGACAAAGGATTGTTGTTTTCTCCCTAGTAGCAACAACACATCTAGAACCTTAGAGATTTCTGTCACTTCCCTAGATTACTAGAGGCATGAACCTACTATCGAGCATAAATACTCCCTCTTGGAGTTGCAAGCATCTACTTGGCCAAGATAGCTAGTAGCAACAGAGAGCATGCAAGATCACAAATAACATAGACATGATAGAATCAATAATAAATCTGACATAGTATCTCAATATCCATCAGATCCCCGCAAACACAACATATAGGATTACAAATAGATGATCTTGATCATGAACAGAGCTCACAAGATCTAAACATGATAGCACAAAGGAGGAGAACCAACCATCTAGCTACTGTATGGACCCATAGTACAAGGGTGAACTAGTCACGCATCACACCGGAGGCTGGCATGGTGATGAAGAAGCCTCTGGGATGATCTCTCCCCTCCAGCAGGATGCCGGGAAGAGCTTCGGATCCCCCGGATCTAGGAATGGAGATAGTAGCGGCTACAGACTCTTTCGTGGATTTTTGATCCGGTTCTTAGGATTTCTGCATCGGGATACTTTTATAGGCGAAGGGGCAAGGTCGGTGGGTGCCTGAGGGGCCCACACCATAGGGCGGCGTGCCTAGGGGGTGGCAGCGCTAGCCCTAGGTGTGGCCTCCTCGTGGCCCCACTTTGGCTGCCCTTCAGACTCCGTGTTCCTTCTGGTAAAATATTGAGTTTGGCTTTTGTCCCGTCCAATTCCGAGAATATTTCCTTACTAGCTTTTCTGAAAACAAAATTAGCAGAAAACAGGCAACTGGCACTGTGTCATCTTGTGAATAGGTTACTTCCAGAAAATGTATAAAAATACCTCAAAGTGTAAACAAAACATAAGAAAGTTGATACAAAACAAGCATGGAACATCAAAAATTATAGATACATTTATGACGTATCAAACATCCCCAAGCTTAACTCCTGCTCGTCCTCGAGTAGATAAGTGATAAAAAGAATAATTTTTGAGGTGACATGCACCATCACAATCTTGATCAAGGTATTAGTAAAGCTTTGATAGCTGGGATCAAAGTACTCTAAACATGAGCATGAAAGATTGAGTTCTAACAATAAGACATAGAAACTATGGTGTAACATGAAAAGGTACAAACAAAATATCATGAATAACAATGCATTGAACTACGTTTGTTTGTTTCACATATAGAAACCATAATAAGAGTGGTATTCAGCGTGTCCCTCATGGTATAGCAAAACATAAATGCATAGGACACCTTCAAAGTTCATAAGGGTGACTAGATACAAATAATTTAAGATCAGGCAATATCAAAGTTATGAATCAATCAACAAGTTTTGGGACAATGCACATTAAACTTAGAAGGGCCACTATGCTCTCTCAATTGGTGCATAAAGATAGAAGATGGAGACTCAACATAAAAGTACAAAAGAAAGGCCATTAACAGAGGGAAGCAGGGATTTCAAGTTTAATGAAGAGCTTCCAAAATTTTTGATACTTATTAGCTTTCAGCTCTCATTGCCCCTATCATAAGCATCTTGAGGTGATTAAGGTTAAAGTGACACAAATATTAGGATATGCTTGACAAGTTATAAGTTAAAAATCTCATGCCCCTTGCTTACGAGTACCGAACCTCATGCTACTCAACTTTAGTCACAAGTAAGTTCTTGTCATTGTAAGTACATGTGTATCATGGAGAACCGCCAACGGGGTACCCCTTTCCCCATGACACAGGAGCTTTCCCATATCAAAATCACAAGGCAACAGACAATGAGCATCTGAGCAATCTTTTTATTTGCTATTTGCATAGGTTTTTATTGAGGATGCTTCAAAGAATGCTCACTATGGTTATGATGCAAGTTTCCACCATGATTAGGCATGGCTTAGGCTGGCCGCCCAGGCGTTTCTCTAACACACATACAAACTCCATGAGATTACAAGCTCCCCTTTTATTTCACACCGTCGGGATCCATAAACAAAAGAACATGATATCAACTTAATAATTAGTGCAATGTTGAAAGCGTTCCCCATGGTAACATGGTTCTGCTAATTCACAACTTATAAAGTGCAAGCATATAAGAAACATAGATGGATACAATGGTTCAAGTTTATTAAGTGTCATAAAATAAAATGTGCCATCAAGTTTGTGAGAGCTTTAATCACTAATTTTCACATAACAAAAGTTTAATTTGGAAGGTAGATAAAAACATGAATATACTTGGAATGGTGTAACACACCATGCATAGGAATTTATAGTGGACTCTTTGGAATAACTTGGTTTTCTTGGAGGTTGGATGCATGAGTGGAGCTCATACTTGGTACAGGTGGAGGCTAGCAAAAGACTGGGAGCGACCAACTAAGAGAGCAATAATGGCCATAATCATGCAAAGGGACAAGACATTATTAATTAAAGCATAAAGTGGTATTACAAGTCAAAAACTAAATGATCATAGAGGCTAAGGTGACTGGTTCATAGTCTTAACATGGTGTAAGCATGTGTCAAGTCAACCCAAATAAAGCATCAAAGGAGAATACCACAATATTATGCTTTTGTATGCTAAAACAAGGCATGATCCTTTCAAGGCACATTAAGCAATCTCAATTGTTTGGAAAAGGTCATGCTACAACAATAATCACTAAGCATAAGGTCAAAGCAACATCAAACATGACATGATAAAGTCTAGGCCACAGTCAAAACAAACTCCTTTTGTACCACTTATAAGCATGAAGCTTCCTACTCTTTTCCAACACCAATCAACTTATTTGAAACAACATATGAATGTGGGGGTCCAACCAATTTATTTAAGCAATCCAAACAAAATAAAACTAAAAAAACAAAGATGCTCCAAGAATAACACAATTGTGCATGAAACAATAAAAATGAAGTGTTTTAGAAGAAAACCTGAGATTTTTATTGATGAAGAAGGGGATGCCTTGGGCATCCCCAAGCTTTGACGCTTGTACCTCTTGAATATTTCTTGGGGTGGCACGGGTGGCATCCCCAAGCTTGAGCTTTTGTCCATACTTCATCTCATCACATTATTCTTCCCTACACTTGAAAATTTACTTCATACAAAACTTCACACAATCTTCATTAGCAACATTAGTGTATTTAAGATAATAAGTCTTTGGGTTTAGTTTAAACACAAGTAAAATTTCCAATTAAACATAAGCTACTGTAGTGATTTCTTCTAAAAGCTCAAGTGATCAAAGAGAACTCAAAGAGAACTCAAAGAGAAAGAGATTAAGAGGCAAATGCAAATAATGGCAGAAATCTGTGAAAACAGACAAGCATGTAAAAACCGATTTTTTCAAAGACCTTCTGTTGCTCAAATCTAAAAGTGCTAAACTAACGAAAGTTAGATAAAAAACTGGGGCATAAGAACAGAAAATTACAGCTCAATCCGACATACAGGGATTTTTCACGATTTTTTATAGTGAAGCACAAAAATCTGTTTCGGGACAACAACTTTCCTAAGTCTTACTTCTCTCTCATTAGAGGTTATGCTTGGCACAAAAACCACACAAAAAGGATAAGGAGAGGTTATTACTAAGGCAATAACTTCCAAGACTCAACAAAGGAAAAACTTACTGAAAGCAAAAATAATTTGGGTTATCTCCCAATAGTGCTTTTCTTTAACGCCTTTCAGCTAGGCATAGGAGCAAGATTCAAATATTTTCAAATGAAGAAGCATTAATATAAATTTTTGTTTTAATAGGAGAGGCAAAAGGTATCTTATCTCTCTTCCTAGGTAAGTTTTCTATATCTTTCTTGAGTGGGAATTGATATTTAATGGTGCCTTCCTTCATATCAATAATGGCACCAACAGTTCTAACAAAAGGTCTTCCCAAAATAATAGGACAAGAAGCATTGCATTCAACATCCAAAACATAGAAATCAACGGGGACATAGGTATTGTTAACCATAATAAGAACATCATTAATACTCCCCATGAGTTTATGTTTAGCATTATCATCAAGTTGGTCATCTAAATAACAATCTTCCAATGGTGGCAAATCTAGCATTTCATAAATCTTTCTAGGCATAATATATACACTAGTACCAAAATCACATAAGGATTTGAGATCAAAATCATTCACTTTCATATTAATGATGGGTTCCCAACCATCTTCTAATTTCCTAGGAATAGAAGCTTTATGTTTCAATTTTCTTCTTTAATTTTTATGAGAGCATATGTAATGTGTTTTGTAAAGGCCATATTCATAGCACTAGCATTAGGAATTCTAGCAAGCTCTTGTAGGAACATAATTACTTTAGAAATATTGCAACCATCAAGATCAAAATCAAAATTACCATCCAAGGTAGTAGAACTATTGTTTCCCATATTCCAAAGAATTTCAGCATTTTTATTAGAAAAGGTTACATTGGTTTTAGGCATTGTTGCAAAAGAAATGGGGACTTCATGTGTTTTGGTAGAATTAACATTGGTGGTGGTAATAGTACAAATACTACTATTTCTATCAATTTCATCTTCTCTTTCCCACTTAGCATGCAATTCAGCTAACGGTCTAACATTCTCATCAATTCTAACTTGTATGGCATTAGTAGCAGCAAAGGGGTTTTCTATAGTTTCAGGTTTAGCAGCCATTTTATTAATCAAAGAGGATTGTGCTTCAGACAAAGATGAAATATTTTTTCAGCATTCGAAAGTTTTTCCTCAATAGTTTTATTGAAAGCAGTTTGTTTACTAATAAAATCCTTAAGCATGACTTCAAGTTCAGAGGGTGCACTTCTATTGTTGTTGTAGAAATTTCCATAAGCATTAGCATTATTGGGAGGATATGGCCTATAATTATTACTACCAAAATTATTCCTATAGGCATTGTTACTAAAATTATTATTTCTAATGAAGTTCACATCAACTTGCTCTTCTTGAGAAACCATAGAGGCTAAGGGAACATGATTTGGATCAATATGAGCTTTTCCATTAACAAGCATAGACATAATAACATCAATTTTATCACCCAAGGAGGAGGTTTCTTCAACAAAATTTACCTTCTTACCTTGTGGAGCTCTCTCAGTGTGCCATTTAGAATAGTCAAGCATCATATTATCAAGGAGATTTGTTGCAGTACCCAAAGTAATGGTCATAAAGCTGCCTCCAGCAGCAGGATCCAACATATTTCTCGAAGAATAATTCAGTCCTGCATAAAAAGTTTGGATGATCATCCAAGAGTGGGGCAATTCTTTACCAAAGATTTCATTCTTTCCCAAGCTTGAGCAACATGTTCATTATCAAATTGTTTAAATTTCATTATTTCCCTGCTCATAGATATAATCTTAGCAGGAGGATAATATTTTCCAATGAAAGCATATTTGCATTTAATCCAAGAATCAATACTATTTCTAGGTAGGGAGAGCAACCATTCTTTAGCCTTTCCTCTTAAAGAGAAAGGAAACAATTTAAGATTAAAAATATCTCCATCTATATCCCTATGTTTTTGCATCTCACAAAGTTCAACAAAGTTATTAAGGTCAGCAGCAGCATCATCAGTACAAACACCAAAGAATTGTTCTTTCATGACAAGATTGAGCAAAGCAGGTTTAATTTCAAAGAAAGAAGCTTCAAGAACAGGTGGAGCAATAGGTGTGCACATGAAATCATTGTTGTTTGTGCTAGTGAAGTCACACAACTTAGTATTTTTAGGAGTATTCATTTTTTTGTAAGATTAAAGCAAGCCAACAGAAATAGAAACTGAAATAGGAACTAAATTTTTGTGTTTTTGATAAAAGGAGCAAACAAGTATGTCACATCCCAAAATTTTCCAAATTTTGAAGTGTGCAAATCAAATAAACAAAATAAATAAAAGATGAAATTTTGGGGGAAAAGAAACTTTTGATTCCTCTAATGGAAATATCAAAACCTTACTTGAACAAAAATAATTTGAATAAGAAATTGACAAACAAGTTTTTAAAAATTCAAATGCATGTCATGCATCATCATCATTAAGCACTTGCATTTTAAACCAATGGAAAAAGAATAAACCAAAAACCTAAACCCTAATAAGAAAATCATCACATAAAGTTCAATTCAATTCTATGGCTATGTTCCATATAGAATTTGAGCATAAGCATATCCAAGTGATCTATATTGGTAAACCCCAAAATTATAAATCCACAAGAATTGGCTTCACTCTATTTGGAGTCATGGATAAAAAGTTATAATTTTTATAAGATAAAAGAAAGTACTTGGACAATAAAGCTCATAGAAAAAAATCAATAAGTTAATTGCAAACAAAGTAATTTTAAATGTTATATAAAGGTAAATAATTATTAAATAGAATCATACAAATTGGAACCACCTTTGGAACTATAAATCAAAATATGAGATTTATATAAGACAAGAAGAAAAATAAATCAAAAATATATTGCAAAGCCAAGATAAGCCATATCTAAAGTCCATGTCTAAATGGAACAAAAGTATATTTAAATAACATATAATGGTAAAGAATTATTTTATAAAACTTTGTAAATTGGTTTGACCCTTTTTGGAGTTTGAAATAAAAAGATATGGAGAAAAGTAACTAAGTAAAAAAGAACCATATAGGCCAAAGTAAATATTTATAAATGATATTGTTTGAATTGAATAATAAATAAGATAGATAATATCCTATAATGATCTTGTTGATTTTAAAAAAAATTGGAAATTTAAATGGATTCATTTAGAGCTCTAAAACAAAAGTTATAAAAGAAATCAGAAAAAGAAAAAGAAAAACGAATTTAGAAAAGCCGACCCAGCCCAACTATGGCCACCTGAGAGGAGCCCAACCCACCCAGCTATCCTTCCTCTATTTTTTCTATTCATGTTATTTTTCTTTGGGGCCTCTTCCTTTTTCTTGGCCCATCTGGACCAGCCGGACCGACTCGTGCCCTCCTCGCTCGTCTTCCTCCTCCTTCACCTACACGTACAGAGAGTAACCAGTTCATGGATGTACTCCTTCCTCTCCTCCCCCATCAATTCCAATGACCGTTTCTTCTCGACTTAAAAACGAAAAATGTTTGTAATTAAGTGGAGGTTCCGTTTAGGCCATTGATTTCTCACTTTATTGCCTTAATCTCTCAAACCAATACCGTGAACCAAATGCCATATGTCGGCATACACCCTCCGTTCTCCCTCCCTAGAGCATATCAAGACGAACCGAGAGAAGCAGCGCGTTCCTCCAGTCCTCCTCCTTCACTTCCGTTCCTAAAATTTCTCGAGAGGATGTCTCTACGATCCGTACCAGTGATTCCAAGATCAGCCAAAAACCAGAGTTCATCGTCAGATCTTGTCGTCCACGGTGAGCAACTTGTCAATTCCTCGAACCAGAATACTCTCCTCATCGTTGCCTACCTCCAGGACATGGTGGGACGACAATTTGTTTCCGTTGGTCAAGCCACCCGACGCCACCGTGGATTCAGCTGTGGATTGGCCTGTCTTCGAAGACCAGCAAGCTCTCCGCCATGTCCATGAGTACCGCCTTGACGTCAACTATGCCGTCCACGTCTTCTTCAATTCCGGATACGTTCCTAGCGACGAGAGCGGCAACGCCAAGTCCGTGCCCGCCATTCTGGCGATCTTTCCGGCAAGATTTTCCGGTGAGCTAACCTGGTCCATTTGATCTTCACCTAAGGGTTATCAATGGATCACTTACCGAAGGGGTACATGCCAATAGAAATCTGCCACTTGTCTTATCAATTTCTGTTTTCGGATTTTTAGGACATAAGAACATAGGAACTTGCAAAAATCATATATTTAGTTCTGTTCATTCAAATTTAGCAAATAATATGTCTATGGATTCAAAAAATTATGTAGAACACAGTAGAGCAACAATTAGGTAATTTTGTGATGGTTAAAATCACGTTTTATACAGAACCATTTGTGGAGTATTTTGAGTATAAAAATTGTTGTGTAAACTATTTTTGAGTGAATCCTTTTGCAAAGGGTTGTATATTTAATCCTCTGTACTGTAGGATCTTAATCAAATTTTATTTTAGTACATAGGATTTGTGTAGCATCTGTTAGTCAAGTGTGGCTTATTTTAGTGTTATAAAATGTTTTAAATAATCTTTTTGCACTAAAATTATTACAATTAGCATACCACTTATATAAAGGACCAGTAGGTGTTTGTAGTGTTCAGAATCTTATTGTAACAACTTGTTCAATAAAATATCTTTTTGTATGCTTGCATGCATTTCGTTGTATTCATGTGTTTTTTGTGATGCTAGTTTTGAGAGTGTGTTTTTTGCTTGATTGCATTGTTGTATATTTTGCGGAGTGTGACATTGAAAGATTGAGAAGTGTATCTAATTATTCTACTATCAAGGCAAGTGGCACTATCATAAAGTCCTATTGTTTTCATTATACTTAGTGGATTTTTGTAGTATATGCATTATAGACTATATTATTATGCCATGCTATATCTCCTATGTAGAATAGGGAATGGTAGTTTCTACTTGGTAGGTGAAACATCGTAAGATTAGAAATGCTTAGCCCTGCTATAGATTTCGGGATGGAATATCATATTATGATTATATGGAGTATTGAAAAATATATGTTTTGTATAATAAAACAAGTTCTTAATAAAACACCTGGGTGGAAATGGGACTTGCTTGGATTATGTTGAGTGGTTACTCAGGGGCCATGTCTATGGTCGGTTGGTGTATCGCACTTGTGGACTACCACCCAGGAACAAAGAGATTGGAGACGTCCTTGTCGGGAAGCTTCCAGTGCAGCCATATGGCATATGGGCTCTGCCTTGACCGACTAAGTTGTGAGAACTCAGCCAGACGAGCAGAGGGTGGTAGTGATTATAGGATGGAACGCGTCCGTGGTGGTCTGAGGAATTGCTTCTGAAAAGTCTCGTCTCGATGCATGTCGAGTCTTGTGGGGAAAGTGCACCACCTCTCGAGAGGGTAAAACTAAGTACTAGCCGTGTCCCCAGTTATGGACAATTTCTGAGCATCAAGACATTGAAGCAGTTCAAGAATCTCATCATTCTAATTTCCTAAGTTAAAATTTGATGTGTGAACAAGGGTTGGTGGTTCATTGATTTCTATCAATGGAACCTAGGTTCACTGATTTCTATCAGTGGAACCACTATGTTGTGATTGGAAATATTACCTGGAGGGTATCTAGTGTAACTTAGTTGATAATAAGTGTTGCAAACTATTTATAAAAGGATAGGGAAAAACTTTCTTGTTGCAAACTAGCCAAAGCTCTACCTGGCCAGATATGCATGTAGTAATAGGTTCCACTTTATATCCACATACTTGTGACACTTGCCAATAAAATTCAAAATGTATTGACCCTTGTGGCTGTAACTTATCATGTTGTAGGATTATTTGATGATAGTGAAGTTTGATGAGTAGGGATTATGAGTCTGCACCCAACATGTTTGCGTGTGGCACATGAAGATGAAGGACTCCATGCTTTATAGTTATATCTGCTGCTTTGTAATAAGATAGTCATATGAGCTATGTAAGTTGTAATGAACTATTTTTATCCCTAGATATGCGATGTAATATGAACTTTGTTTCTTGATATTACATCTTAAACTGTGGGTGCTAGCTATTCGATCTAGGGACTAGCACTATAAACACAGGGATCTGTACCTTAACAGGTTCAGGTCATGACAGATGGTATCAGAGCATTGTGTTGCATGTGGGTTCGTAACCCTAGGATTTGGACAACCCCTTAGAATAATTGGAGTTGTATTTGTTCTAAGTTATTTACAAATAATCTTGTAAATCCTTTCCTTAGTTTCTATATCTCTCCCTTTTCAACTTGATGACAAAAGACTTCAACACCATCACCACAAAGGACTTCAACTTCATCTCAAAGGACCTTCAACTTCATCATTGCAAAGGGCCTCAACTTCATCATCACTAAGGACTTCATCTTCAGCATCACTAAGGATTTTAGCTTCAACATCACCAAGGACTTCAACATCATCAAGGACTTCATCTTCAGCATGGCTAAGGACTTAAGTCTCAACACCTCAAAGGACTTTCGCTTTAGGATCAATGAGGACTTCAAGACCACCTACTTTGGATTTGGACTTGTCGACATCGTCAACATGCTAGATCTACCTATCTCCATCACAAAAGGAAGTCAAGTGAAGTTTCAAAAGGAAGATTTTCTCTTTAGTAGTTCTAGGACTTATAAATTTCATATAGGATCTTGTTGATAATAGGAGCAATCAACTACTTAGGAAATGATGAGCTACACGCCTAACTCAATGGGAAGGACAGGGCATTCTAGGATCAAGAAGAGAAGTCAAGATCAATGGAGGAGAAGTTCAAGGATCATACAAGGATTTCAAGAAAGAAGAGAAGTTGAAGTTTTCTAGAAAATAAGATGAGAGAGAAATCAGGAAAGATCTTAGGATTAGAAACTTATCTATTATGGTTTTACTAGGTTATATTAGCTTTTGTTCTCGTGGAACTATCTTGATTCATTTGGATATCTTCAAGAAGTCTATCAAGGAAGACAACAACAAGATAATGGGACTTTGGATATTCACCAACTTGGAACCTCACTCCACGAGAAGTGATGCATGGAGGGATATTGAAGAACTTGGAGAAATACTTAGGCATAGACTACACAACACTTGAAAGGAATTCAAGTAAGAGAAGAAGAATACTCAAGACCTAGAGACTAAGGAAACTCAACTTAGGAGGACCTTGTAAAAAGATGACATAAGGACACCTTGATCTCATTCCTAATGCACTAGCTATGGAGAAGGATGGATTAATCTCAAGAGATTAATATCAAGTAGAACCCTATAGTTGGACCACCACATTAGTTATTCGTTTAAATAATTGACTTTGTGATTGTTTATGGGTCATACCAATCTAGGTGGTATGGCAATAATATTTTGTTTGCCTAAGTGCTGATTGAACTTTGTTGTTGAATGTATGAGTGATATTGCATGCATATTGCTTCGTGTGATCCATTGTGTATGAATAGAATACTTTCCCTAAGAATCTTTTGCCTATTCTAATCACAAACCCAACCCCAGAAAATGACTTATCCAAGAAACCAAAACACCAACATCAATCTTGAGATGCCCATTACAATGCAACCGCTAACAACTCAAACAAAGTTAACTCAAGTGACAACCTAGTTTTTAGCCAACAAATGCAACAACACTAAGTTAGACCCAGAAATGTGAAAGTTCTTGGGATCCCAATTCCAATTGTTGCAAAGGATGACCAATCAGATGATCAACATGATCAAAAACCTTTCTAGAGAGACCATGACAACACTGAATCCAAGGATAAAGGCCACGATTCTGCGAAATCTATGGAGACATATGACACTTATAAAGAGCATACTGACCAATTCCCTAATTGTGAGAATGCTCCATACCTCAAGTTACGTGTTTCCTATGTGAAGTAACTAATCATGTCCCTGTCTAATGCCACATCTATCTTATAGTTCAAAAGATAAAACGTCAAGTCAAGGATGGAAATTCTTAATCTCCCAATGATAACCAAAGACTGAAGTCAAACAGATAACCTAGTCAAATTCCTTTTAAGGGTGGTAGTACCCTAGTTATTCTGAAACCCAACCTAATATTTCCAGTCTTCCCGAATCTCAGGACAAGATTCCTTTTAAGGGTGGTAGCCTGTCACATCCCAAAATTTTCCAAATTTTGAAATGTGAAAATCAAATAAACAAAATAAATAAAAGAAGAAATTTTGGGGGAAAAGAAACTTTTGATTCCCCTAATGGAAATATCAAAACCTTACTTGAACAAAAATAATTTGAATGAGAAACTAACAAACAAGTTTTCAAAAATTCAAAGGCATGTCATGCATCATCATCATTAAGCACTTGCATTTTAAACCAATGGAAAAGAATAAACCAAAAACTTAAACCCTAATAAGAAAATCATCACATAAAGTTCAATTCAATTCTATGCCTATGTTCCATATAGAATTTGAGCATAAGCATATCTAAGTGATCTATATTGGTAAACAACAAAATTGTAAATCCACAAGAATTAGCTTCACTCTATTTGGAGTCATGGATAAAAAGTTATAATTTTTATAAGATAAAAGAAAGTACTCGGCCAATAAAGCTCATAGAAAAAATCTATAAGTTAATTGCAAACAAAGTAATTTTAAATGTTATATAAAGGTAAATGATTATTAAATAGAATCATACAAATTGGAACCACCTTTCGAACTATAAATCAAAATATGATATTTATATAAGACAAGAAGAAAAAGAAATCAAAAATATATTGCAAAGCCAAGATAAACCATATCTAAAGTCCATGTCTAAATGGAACAAAAGTATATTTAAATAACATATAATGTAAAGAATTATTTTATAAAACTTTGGAAATTGGTTTGACCCTTTTTGGAGTTTGAAATAAATAGATATGAAGCAAAGTAACTAACTAAAAAAAGAAGCATATAGGCCAAAGTAAATATTTATAAATGATATTGTTTGAATTGAATAATAAATAAGATAGATAATATTCTAAAATGATCTTGTTGATTTTACAAATTTTTGGAAATTTAAATGGATCCATTTAGAGCTCTTAAACAAAAGTTATAAAAGAAATCAGAAAAAGAAAAAGAAAAAGAAAAACGAATTAAAAAAAAGCCGACCCAGCCCAACTATGGCCACCTGAGAGCAGCCCAACCCACCCAGCTATCCTTCCTCTATTTTTCCCTTTATGTTATTTTTCTTTTGAGCCTCTTCCTTTTTCTTGGCCCATCTGGACCAGCCGGACCGAGTCGAGCCCTCCTCGCTCGTCTTCCTCCTCCTTCACCTACACGTACAGAGAGTAACCAGTTCATGGATGTACTCCTTCCTCTCCTCCCCCATCAATTCCAATGACCGTTTCTTCTCGACTTAAAAACGAAAAATGTTTGTAATCAAGTGGAGGTTCCATTTAGGCCATTGATTTCTCACTTTATTGCCTTAATCTCTCAAACCAACCGTGAACCAAATGCCATATGTCGGCATACACCCTCCGATATCCCTCCCTAGAGCATATCAAGACGGACCGAGAGAAGCAGCGGGTTCCTCCAGTCCTCCTCTTTCACTTTCGTTCCTAAACTTTCTCGAGAGGATGTCTCTACGATCCATACCAGCGATGCCAAGATCAGCCAAAAACCAGAGTTCGTCGTCAGATCTTGTCGTCCACGGTGAGCAACTTGTCAATTCCTCGAACCAGAATACTCTCCTCGTCATTGCATACCTCGAGGACATGGTGGGACGACAATTTGTTTCCGTTGGTCGAGCCACCCGACGCCACCGCGGCTCCAGCTGTGGATTGACGCTGTCTTTGAAGACCAGCAAGCTCTCCGTCATGTCCATGAGTACCGCCTTGACGTCATCTACGCCGTCCACGTCTTCTTCAACTCTGGATACGTTCCTAGCAACGAGAGCGGCAACGACAAGTCCGTGCCCGCCATTTCGATGATCTTTCCGGTGAGCTAACCTGGTCCATTTGATCTTCATCTCAGGGTTATCAATAGATCACTTACCGAAGGGGTACAGGTCAATAGAAATCTGCCACTTGTCTTATCAATTTCTATTTTCGGATTTTTAGGACATAAGAACATAGGAACTTGCAAAAATCAGATCTTTAGTTATGTTCATCCAAATTTAGCAAATAATATGTCTATGGATTCACAAAAATATGTAGAACATATTAGAGAAACAATTCGGTACTTTTGTGATGGTTAAAATCACGTTTTATACAGAACCATTTGTGGAGTATTTTGAGTATAAAAATTGTTGTGTAAATTATTTTTGAGTGAATCCTTTTGCAAAGGGTTGTCTATTTAATCCTCTGTACTGTAGGATCTTAATCAAATTTTATTTTAGTACATAGGATTTGTGTACCATCTGTTAGTCAAGTGTGGCTTATTTTAGTGTTATAAAATGTTTTAAATAATCTTTTTGCACTAAAATTATTACAATTAGCATACCACTTATATAAAGGACCAGTAGGTGTTTCTAGTGTTCAGAACCTTATTGTAACAACTTGTTCAATAAAATATCTTGTTGTATGCTTGCATGCATTTCGTTGTATTCATGTGTTTTTTGTGATGCTAGTTTTGAGAGTGTGCTTTTTGCTTGATTGCATTGTTGTATATTTTGCGGAGTGTGACTTTGAAAGATTGAGAAGTGTATCTAATTATTCTACTATCAAGGCAAGTGGCACTATCATCAAGTCCTATTGTTTTCATTATACTTAGTGGATTTTTGTAATATATGCATGATAGACTATATTATTATGCCATGCTATCTCTCCTATGTAGAATAGGGAATGGTAGTTTCTACTTGGTAGGTGAAACATCGTCAGATTAGAAATGCTTAGCCCTGATATAGATTTCAGGATGGAATATCATATTATGATTATATGGAGTATTGAAAAATATATGTTTTGTATAATAAAACAAGTTCTTAATAAAACACCTGGGTGGAAATGGGACTTGCTTGGATTATGTTGAGTGGTTACTCAGGGGCCATGTCTATGGTCGGCGGCTGGTGTATCGCACTTGTGGACTGCCACCCAGGAACAAAGAGGTTGGAGACGTTCTTGTCGGGAAGCTTCCAGTGCAGCCACATGGCATATGGGCTCTGCCTTGACCGACTCAGTTGTGAGAACTCAGCCAGACAGACAGAGGGTGGTAGTGATGATAGGATGGAACGCGTCCGTGGTGGTCTGAGGGATTTCTTCTGAAAAGTCTCGTCTCGATGCATGTCGAGTCTTGTGGGCAAAGTGCACCACCTCTCGAGAGGGTAAAACTAAGTACTAGCCGTGTCCCCGGTTATGGACAATTTCTGAGCATCAAGACATTGAAGCAGTTCAAGAATCTCATCATTCTAATTTCCTAAGTTAAAGTTTGATGGGTGAACAAGGGTTGTTGGTTCATTGATTTCTATCAATGGAACCTAGGTTCACTGATTTATATCAGTGGTACCACTATGTTGTGATTAGAAATATTACCTAGAGGGTATCCAGTGTAACTTAGTTGATAATAAGTGTTGCAAACTATTTATAAAAGGATAGGGAAAAACTTTCTTGCTGCAAACTAGCCAAAGCTCTACCTGGCCAGATATGCATGTGGTAATAGGTTCCACTTTATATCCACATACTAGTGACACTTGACAATACAATTCAAAATGTATTGACCCTTGTGGCTGTAACTTATCATGTTGTAGGATTATTTGATGATAGTGAAGTTTGATGAGTAGGGATTACGAGTATGCACCCAACATGTTTGCCTGTGGCACATGAAGATGAAGGACTCCATGCTTTATAGTTATATTAGCTGCTTTGTAATAAGATATTCATATGAGCTATGTAAGTTGTAATGAACTATTTTTATTCCTGGATATGCGATGTAATATGACCTTTGTTTCTTGATATTACATCTTAAACTATGGGTGCTAGCTATTCGATCCAGGGACTAGCACTATAAACACAGGGATCTGTACCTTAACAGGTTCGGGTCATGACACAGTACAACTAATTTTTGTGTGTTTTTGATAAATAAACAAGCAAAACAAAGCAAAATATACTAAGCAAAACAAAAACAAAGTAAAGAGATTGGTTGCGGGAGACTCCCCTTGCAAGAATCTTCTTTCTCCTAAAAAGTAATTGACGAGGAGGAAGAGATTGAAGTTGTCCTTAACTCCCCGGCAACGGTGCTAGAAAAGTGTTTGATGGCTCAAGATATGTAGAGCTCGTTGGGAACCCCAAGAGGAAGGTATGATGAGCACAGAAGCAAGTTTCCCCTAGTTATAAAACCAAGGTTATCGAACCAGTAGGAGTAAGGAAACAACTCCAAGGTGTTGCTAGCAACTTGGAATCCTGCATAACACAACCACAGAACTTTGCCCCAACTTACAGTGAGGTTGTCAATCTCACTGGTTTTGCTAAAAACAAAGGATTAAACATATAGTGTGGAAGATAGTAATTGCTTGAAGAAAGTAAACAGTAAACGGTAAACAGTAAATGGTATATCAATGGTAAAGGAATGGACTGGGGTCCAGAGTTAACTAGAGGAATTTCTCCTTAAGATAAATATCATGTTGGTTGAACAAATTACAGCGGGGCAATTGACAGATTGAGAAAGCATAACAATTCATATACTAGACATCTTGACTCCTATGAGATTTGATTGGGCATTACAACATAATACATAGACCATAATCCAACTGCATCTATGACTAATTATCCACCTTCCGGTTATCATCCGAACCCCTTCCAGTATTAAGTTGCAAGCAACAGATAACTGCATTAAGCAAAGTGTGTAAAGTAAACAATACAATTGCCCCATGGATAAATGATTGTTGTGTTCTCCCTAGTAGCAATAGCACATCTACAACCTTAGAGATTTTTGTCACTTCCCTAGATTACTAGAGGCATGAACCTACTATCGAGCATAAATACTCCCTCTTGGAGTTGCAAGCATCTACTTGGCCAAAATATCTACTAGCAATGGAGATCATGCAAGATCACAAATAACATAGACATGTAGAATCAATAATCAATCTGACATAGTATCTCAATATCCATCAGATTCCTGCAAACACAACATATAGGATTACAAATAGATGATCTTGATCATGAACGAAGCTCACAAGATCTAAGAATGATAGCACAAAGGAGGAGAACCAACCATCTAGCTATTGTATGGACCCATAGTCCACGGGTGAACTACTCACGCATCACTCCGGAGGCTGGCATGGTGATGAAGAAGGCCTCTAGGATGATCTCTCCCCTCCGGCAGGGTGTCGGGAAGAGCTTCGGATCCCCCTGATCTAGGGATGGATATGGCGGCGGCTATAGACTCTTTTGTGGATTTTTGATCCGGTCCTTAGGGTTTCTTCATCGGGATACTTTTATAGGTGAAGGGGCAAGGTCGGTGGGTGCCCGAGGGGCCCACACCATAGGGCGGCACGCCTAGGGGTGGTCGCACTAGCCCTAGGTGTGGCCACCTCGTGGCCCCACTTCGGCTGCCCTTCGGACTCCGTGTTCCTTCTGGTAAAATATCGACTTTGGCTTTTGTCCCGTCCAATTCCGATAATATTCCCTTACTAGTTTTTCTTAAACTAAAAACAGCAGAAATCAGGCAACTGGCACTGTGGCATCTTGTTAATAGGTTAGTTCCAGAAAATGTATAAAAATACCTCAAAGTGTAAACAAAACATAAGAAAGTTGATACAAAACAAGCATGGAGCATCAAAAATTATAGATACGTTTATGACGTACCAGGGCGCACGGAGTCACTCAAGTTCATCTCCACCAACTATTCTTCACCCAAGCGTAAGAAAGCTAACAGACTTGATGCAGGAACTTATCAGGAGACTAAGACACACACTTCAACAACAAAGAAGATTACCATGAACGTGCGCATGAGCATGAATCCACAAGAGGATTGGGGGTCCAACCTTCTGGATGTGTCCATCAGCGTGCACGTTCCAAAAACTGAACAACATCCTCATAAGATACAGAAGTATCAGAAGGAAGAGCTCCTACATAGGGAGATCATGCGCAAGAGCCTCTTGGATCTTGAAGGCAAGAAGGAAGTCAATGCCATGATGAGAAAGGTCGTTGATGGGATGTTCCTCTTGTGTTCAGATCTATAGAAGTGTCCTCTTCGAGTATCTACCCTGGAAGAGACGAACAAGAAGCTTTGTGCTGCGGTCTCCAACAAAACTACCTCACCATGAAGAATGCCACGGTGTCGAGGAATTGCAAGGGATTATTTGATCCTACCGGCTTGATTCCAAGCTTGGGGGAATCTATGAGGACCTTGAAATCTATCTTATAGTTTCTATTATGTTTACTTTCCTGCATGCATGTTAAGTTTTAGTTCGAGAATTTGCATTAGTTGCATCAACTTCAAGCTCCCTTCTATTCAAGAGAAGACTTATATTCGTTGAGTTTCGAGACTTTATGATATTTGAAGTTATCTTTTGATTCATGAATATTATATTATATGATTGAATGAGGTTGAGTGTTATGATACTTGTACATCTGTCATGATTTTAGGGACTTCCACACCAATGAAACTATTGATTAAACTATGAGAAGAATTTTTTGGCAGCATATTATAGTCATGGGTTTTGAAGGATATAAAAGTAGTGAGCATGATCAAGTGGATATACTAAGAAAGAGATAAAAGAATAGCTACAAAAAGAATTCCAAGGAAAAAGAGGTACAAGAAAAAGAATGATCATGAATCTTCATTACCAAAATAAAATTCTCAATCAATTCAACTCTATTATTATATAATATGTTGAATCACTAAAAGCTTCTTATAACTTCATTGATACTACAAAAGGTTTGGAAGCCTCTAAGGCATGTGATGTGTAAGGCTCATTGGATTGAGTCAGAGTACATATTTGGACAAAGTGTTATAGAATTTTGATGAGTCCAACATTGAAGCATATTTACCTTTTGTTTTTGCATAAATAGAACAGAGATTATGGTATTTCACTGTGTTTGTGCGCACCTTTTTGTCCTTGTTTCAACAGGATCCCAAATCACTAAGTCTCTTATGAACATATCAATTGGAACTGTCATATTATGTTGTAATAATATATTTTTAAGTGGTAAAAGTCATTTTATTGATTTACCTTCGCACCTGGGAGAATACCAACCATGGGAAAAGCATCTGCCACAATAACGACCAGTGGTACAGGCGGAGTCCTCTCGTATCGTTAGCATGTACCATGCGGAGGAACATTCGCCTCATCAAATAGATTCTCCTGGCAAAGACGGTAGAGAGATCTAACATTCACATCAACCTACAGCCACGAAAAACTACACCAGAAAGGGATCTGAAGGAGGAACTTGGAGAAGGGAAAATCCCTGCTGCTTGATGGATCATCAGAGGACATCGCATCATCCCCTTCATCATCAACCGATGCATCTCCATCACCATTACCACCCCCATATCTCATCTATTAGATCTTGTTGTAATTCTAGATTCAATTATGGTTTGCACTAGATTTATCCCCGTACTTTCATCCATCCATTTGATTATGATGATGTCGTTGATTGCTTCCATGTGTGAGTAGTTTTCCCTCGTTCTTGGGGAGATGGAGAAACCCTAACACTATTATGAAGTTGCAATAAAGATGATCTATTCTTGTGTCCATATGACTTGCAGGTCTATGCTAGATTTATGATTTGTGTTTGATCTCTCTCTTTAGATGGTATGTGTAGTCGGCCACATATCATTTGCCTTTGGGATTAAGGAGAGGGAGTAATCCTTTGGACGTGTTTGGACGTGTGCCCGGAGAGCTTTGTGACAATTGGCGCCGGCTAGCAACCTACACGGTCAAAGGAGGATAAACAGAGACTCCCTAAGCTAATTATGATATCCACAGGGAGCCCTTAATTGTGGTGGTCTGTATGGGTGATTACTCTCAGACATCGTGGTGGTTATTTAGACATGACCTTATTCTTGGATCAAGAAAGTGGCTTCCTACGAGCCTTGTAGTGAACATCTTATTATGGAGCTCTCTCAATACATATCATGACACAAGAAGTATATTATCTTAATTATGAATATCAGTATCATGCTAGTGGTGTATCCTACACCCCCAAGAACGTTTTATCCCTATTGAGTTCAACCATGTTTTCACACAACCTTGTTACTTGCTTTCTTTTACTTGTTTTAATTACTTTTATGCACTGAAGAAAAAACCCTTCAAACACCCTTTACTTGAGATCAAAGGCAGCTTATAAGTATCCTTTGGTGTAAAGTGACGAGGGGCATAAAGACCTGAAGAAAATAGCTCTATGTGGGTATGATACTCTTATTTCGAAACTAGCTACAATTGATCTGTGCACTTGAAGCCATCAAAGTTCAACATGGAATCATCTAAGAAGGGTTCTTACTAATGTCCCATGGTGTGAAACTTGGCAAGACTCGGTGTCCTTCAACAACTTATGAGCAAAGTCGGTTGAGTGCGATTCTGTATGCTTCAGTAGTCGGATCCATCATGTATGCTATGATTTTTACAAGGCCGAATGTGTCATATGCTCTTAGTGTTGTGAGCAGATAACAGGATGACCCTAGAGAAATCCACTAGACAAGTGCTAAAAATATCCTTAACTACTTGAGAAGGACTAAGGATATGTTCCTAGTTTATGGATGTGAGGATGAACTCAGTGTAAAGGGTTACACGGATGTGAGTTATCTTACTAACTCGGATGATTCTCGTTCGCAATGCGGATACGTGTTTGTGATAAATGGAGGGGTTGTGAGCTAGAAGAGTTCCAAGCAAGAAACTGTGTCCATGTCTACGACAGAGGCTGAGTATATTGCTGCCTTAGAGGCGGCAAAGGAAGCCGTTTGGATGAGGAACTTCCTCATGGATATTGGTGTGGTTCAGGGGTCATCCAATCTGTTAGACGTGTATCGTGACAACAATGGTGCTATTGCACAAGCCAAGGAACCTATACAACACCATAAGAAGAAACATATACTCATGCATTACCACCTGATTCGGCAATTCGTCGATCATGGTGATATCAAGTTATGCAAGGTACACACAGATGCAAACATTGCGGATCCATTGACAAAGCAGCTAGCATAGCCGAAGCATGAGGCGTAACTGAGAGCTATGGGAATTAGATGCCTAGACATGTGATGTAGGATGATTGACTCTACTGCAAGAGGAGACTATTGGGAATATGCCCTAGAGGCAATCATGTATGATGTTATTCCCGATGTATTCATAAAGTTGTTACATTGTCCTTGTATGAACTTCTGATATATATCATTGAATATGTGATTTAATTGTGGAACTATATATTCATGTTGTTCATACTAGATGTATTTGGTCGTTGAGGTTGTGTTAGACACACAGCTTAGACTAATGTGTAAGTCGGCTGATGACTTGGTTCCACTTGTCATGTGCACGGTGATGCTATTCCGGCTTACACAGATTCAGCTAAAAGAGTTTAGTGAGTCATTGTTCCATCTTAATCAATGTAATCCTTAGACCTGAGATTATTGCACAATCCGAGTTGTGGATCACCGACTTAGGTTCTGTCAAACGTTGTTCAGTCTTAGGTTAGTTATAAAGGCAGAGTTTGGCTCGATTGAGAAGCAAGATGTGTGATGTGGATAACCAAGATGGGATTTTTCCTCTCCGACTCGAGATATATTCTCTAGGCCTCTCGGAAGATATGATTCGAAAAGCATGTCCATGGGCAACTCGGCTAAGTGTTAACCGAGGTGTCCAACTAAGAGTTAGTCGGATGAATTACTTATCTTGGATTGAGAAACAGAGTTGTGCTATTTAAAGGATGATGATTATTCGCCTATAGCTTGACAAGATATATCATGAGGCTAAAGGGACTCAAATGCAAGTTGCATTGGAAAGGTATGTCATCATGACTCTTTGATACCTAGGAGTAGGCATGTTCTGCTAGAAGCCGCTACCGACTGATCGATTACGAGTAAGACTCAAATTGTGTTGGAGTCACCAAGAGCCTGTTGAGTCACACACTTAAGAGCCCGACATTGCTTATCATACGAGCATCTCACCCTGTTCTACCTATCTTGCATTTATATTCTTTACTTCCTTCTGTTGTCTTTTTCTATCCTTATTGTTAATGCTTTAGTATCGTACCTTTATTTACCTACTCCACTATATTGCTTTAGTTATCCTACCTGCCTTGTTTGAGTAGGTAGTTTGCCCTTGCGAGTTGTAGGCATGCTTAGTATCGCTCTCATAAAGGTACACTGAGATATCTGGATATGGTGGAAGCCATAATAATTAAATTGGTGATGGTGGTTATGATTATGATGTTGGTTATTGTTTCACCTAATGATAAGGCCCCGGCAACAACCACTTTTGGGGACTATTTGAGTCGACCTAGAAGCCGTTCGTTCTATGATACTAGTCCTGTCACACTAACCAAACATGGGGAATCTGGGTACCCCCTCAACTACCAATGCTATTCATATATCCAAGGGGTTACAAAATTGGTTTTCCATTTGGTTCATACGCATAATATGTCCTCATACGTGGCTTGAGTTGTGATATGATTTTGGTGGACTGACATGACTTGCATACATAAAATCGGTACGTACTGGTGGCATCTAGGGAAGCTCTACAAGTTATCTTTCATGGCCATATTCGGTATAGTAGTCGTGAACGTTGTGCCACCTAGAAAATCAGCTGTATCTCTTGTGTGGGTAAAACATAGTTTGTTGGGGGGATACCCCCGGGTAGGGTCACGCCGGGGTATAAAGGCCGAGTTAGCCGAGGTTCGGCAAGGCCAAAGCAGATGCTGGCCGGGTCACCTCAAGGCAGGTCGAATCACGGGGTAATCCGGACCTGGGGGCGTTCGCCTAACTAGGCCTCATCCGACTTAAGCGGTAAGTCGGAAGTGTATGTTTTACCTGTATACAGGAAAGGGTGTGGCCGGATGAACCATCATCCGGGTCACAGCAAGCTTCTAGGAGAAGGAAGTAATATCGCTGGTCAAAAGGAGCTCCGGTCCGCACTGCCTGAGCGAAGCGAGCAAGGACAGGACCACCGGGGCATGGCCGACAAGCGTGACGACGCCCGTGTCGGCTGACGAGGGCGCCGTCAGAGGCTCACGTAGCTAAAGCATGTGTGACGCGGGGGAAAAAGCACCCCGGTCGGCTTACCACTTTGGGAGGAGGCATATTCTTAGGAATATGCCTCCACGTATGCCCTAGGCACAAACCGAGCCTCCCCTATAAAAGGGGGGCTAGGGCTTCTGTAGAAGGGGTTGGTTGGTTGGTCTCTCTACGATTCTGTTGTGGTCTAGGGTTTTAGGTGAGATCTGTGTGTGAGAGTAAGAGAGCTCCTTCTTCCTCCTCTCGCCAATACAGCTCTAGGAGCACTTGTAACCTTGGAAGAAAATCAATACAAGCTCTTGTGTGGAGAATCACTTCACTATCCCTCCCTGGATTCCCCTAGCGAGTATTAGTCCCCACCTTTAGCCTATACATGGCATCTGCCGTGACACCACCACGACAGTTGGCGCCCACCGTGGGGCTAGCAGCGCTAGCAGGGGTCAAAATCCGGACGGGAAACTTCATCGCCACCGGCGAGCGCATCGTCTCCGGGCTCGTTCAGCGCTTTGGAGCGCGGGACTTCATCAGTGACAACGCAGGTTGCTTCGGCACGCGCCCTCTCCCGCGCAACGGCATCTTCATCAAGCTCGGCGCGCACAAGGTCTACGTTGCATTGGACATGTCTAGCGTTCATCCGCGCCACGTCTTCGAAGCAGGCGAACCGCCCCTCACTGTGGCTCGCGGGGAGCGTATCGCTCGTTCCCCGGACCATGCAGAGGTAATGATGACAGCGCTAGGTGCGGGTGCGAGCAAAGATCCGGCGCCAGATCCGGAGGTGACGCCTAAGGCACCAAGGAAAGGTAGAGGTCCTCCGCTAGAGAGGCCGGAAAACATGTTGAGAGAGGCAATGGATAGCTTGGCAAACCCTGTAGTAGCAGCGGTAGATCTGGCTCGTGCATAGGCCGAGCTGGAAGAAACTAGGCAGAAAATACTAGAGGGCGCAAAGAAAATAGCCGTAGCCCAGCAGTCGTTGAACATGACGCTGCGTGAGTACGCTAAGGCGAACAAGGTTGATAATGTAAAAGTTAAAGGGAGAAATCTCATGAGCGAGATGAACAGAGAAGGTGATGCTGGAATCGAGGAATCAGAAAACTGTTTGTCCATGGGGCTGCCGAGGTATAGTACCCCGGCCAAGAACCTCAGAGCGGCGGATGCAGCTGCATCCGAGTTAGAGGGACTGACGGGTGAAGCCCGGCAAAGGCAGCAAGATCGGGTTAACGAGCTGGTTCAGATTGGAAATAGGCAAAACGAGCAAATGCTCAGGGCAAACCCGGAGAGAGCTGGAGCCTCCAAGATCGTCCATTCGGCGGCGGGTAACCCGGAGAAATCCACTGGAGCCGCATCGTCCCCTCATGGTGGTCCAAGGAGAGAGGAGGTGGTAACCTCGGCCAGACGGAACAAGCAGATTGTCCCGTACGACCCGACACGGGCAGGGAAAGAAAAAGAAGCGCAGAAAAATGATGATCGACGGAGTGTGAGCCGAGGTGAAGCTGGCCGAGGTAACCGTGACCAAGGCAATGCCGGTCAAGGGAACGTTGTCAACGGCAATGCCGGGCAGCAAAATTCAGCTAGAGCAAGACAACCGCAGCAGCGGAACATGCCAAGGCAAGAGCACAGCGCCGGCCGAGGTGTGCAACAGAAAGGTGCGCCGCAAGGGCAAAACTGGTATAACGACGGTTATACGGAGATGGCAAATGCGGGATACCCAAGACCGGACTATCATGTGATAGGGTCGAGATTGGGAAGTAGGGATTTGATGCCGGACGATGCAAGGTTGAAACTGGATCGACTATATAGGTCGGAACAGATTGAATGTTTAGGTCCACCGGGTCCAGCATGTTTTGGACCCCGGATCATGAAAGAGCCACCAATACCGAACTTTCAGCTGCCCAGGGGCACCAAGACCTATGACGGTAGTACCAAGCCAGAGGATTGGCTGATAAACTATGCTACGGCTGTAAAAATTGCCATAGGCAACCTGAGATGGGCTGTACGGTATGTACCCCAGATGTTGGAAGGCCCGGCAAGGGTGTGGTTGAACAATTTGCCACCAGGAAGCATCAACTGCTAGATAGATTTCGAGGAGGCATTCATCAGCAATTTTTCGAGTACGTATCAAAGGCCAAATAGGCCACAGACCCTAGCTATGTGCAAGCAAAGACCCAATGAGACAGACCGGGAGTTTTTGACCCGGTGGTGTACCGTGAGAAACTCATGCGAGGGTGTGATAGAATCACAGTCCATATCATGGTTTGCAGAGGGGTGTAGATATGGAAGCGAGCTGTGGATGAAGTTACAACGGAAAATGCCGGCTACGTTGGCAGAAATGATCCGGATTGCAGATTCGTATGCGTTGGGTGACCCGACCCAACCAAGGCTCGCGTAAAACGAGTCAAGCGATGAGTACTATCAAAGGGATGGATCCAGATCATCCCGGAAGAATGATTACAGAGGAAAAAGGAGAGATGATAGGCCGGACCACAGGTACGGTTCGCATCAAGTTGCAGCTATGAATCAAGATCAACCCGGAGCAGGGGGTAGCCAGCGCCAGAAAACTAGAGGTCAATGGACTCCAAGGAACGATGGGAAGAAAACTTGGACACCGGAGAAAAAGAAACAGTGGCAAGAAAGGAAAGACCGTCCGAGGTATACTTACGAGTCGATGTTGGACCAGCCGTGTAAGTTTCACACGCCAAATCCGAACAACCCAGCGGGTCATACGACGAGGCAATGCGAGTGGATGTGCAAGATCGAGCAAGGTGGTTCGGGGAATGCTCAGGCACCCCGGAATGATCAGCCTCGGCAGGAGTTACCCCGGCACCAATTGCTCTCCGGAGCGAACACGCAACAGCTAATGTTGCCTCCCCCTCCGCCGAGGTATGATAACAATGAAAGAAGGGATGCAGTGCATCAGGTACAAAATCAGCATCAGTAGGATCAGAGGCACCCCGGAAATGAGGGGAGAAACGAGTACAGGGAGCATCACCAGAGCTACTGTGTATGGATCCTACGTAATTGGACCTAGCATTAACGTAAGGTTCTCAAAGGTACTGATCAACAACGGCAGTAGCATAAATATCATGTATGCGGACACAATGTGCAAGTTGGGTATCTCGGAGAACATGCTCCAGGCCACGAGGACAACATTCCATGGCATTGTACCCGGCATTTCTTGCGAGCCCATAGGCAAGGTCCGGGTCGACGTCTTGTTCGGCACGAGGGATAATTGCCGAACCAAAATCTGGAGTTCGAAGTGGTGAACTTAGAAAGCGCGTATCATGCGTTGCTCGGAAGGCCAGCGCTGAACAAGTTCATGGCAAGTTGTTATATCAGCTACTTGAAGATGAAGTTGCCTGGACCAAACGGAATGATTACCATTGCTGGGGACTTCCGACGTTCCATGGAGTGTGCGTCGGCCGGATCAAACTTAGCCGAGTCACTTGTGATCGCGCAGGAAAAGTGAAAAATTCAAGAGGTGGCGGCATTGGCTCAGTCCGCGCAGCAGTATATGCCAACGCTGAGTAACCCGCATGGAACTGTCTCTTTCCAGGCCATGAAAGATACCAAGAAGGTTCCTGTTGATGACATGTTCCCAGAGCGCACCGTAACGATTGGTGCCGGGCTAAGTGATAAATAGGAAAGCGAGCTCGTCAGCTTCCTCCGTGAGAATCGGGACATTTTTCCTTGGTCCACACAGGACTTGCAAGGTGTTCCGAGGGAGTTGGCCGAGCACTCTTTGAATGTGAGACCCGGAGCCAAGCCGGTGAAGCAACCTCTCCACCGCTTCGCCGAAGATAGGAGGAAAGTCATTGGAGATGACATAGCTCGATTGCTAGCTGCAGGATTTATCATGGAAGTTCTTTACCCGGATTGGCTGTCTAATCCGGTGCTAGTGGAAAAGAAGAAGGATGACCCAAACGTGGCAGTGGTTTGGCGCATGTGTATCGATTACACGAACTTGAACAAGGCGCGTCCAAAAGACCCATTCCCGCTGCCAAGAATAGATCAGGTCATAGACTCAACTGCTGGATGCGAACTGTTGTCATTCATTGATGCTTATTCTGGTTTCCACCAGATACCTCTGAATCCAGATGATCAAATAAAGACTGCGTTTATTACCCCGTATGGGGCTTATTGCTATCGCACCATGCCGTTTGGTTTACGTAAGGGGCAACGTACCAGAGGTGTATGCAAAAATGTTTGCACGACCAAATAGGTCAAAATGTACAGGTGTATGTGGATGACGTGGTTATCAAGACCAAGGAAAGCAAAACGCTCCTTGACGATATTAGGCAAACATTTGCAAACCTAAGAAGGTTCTGGATGAAACTTAACCCGGAAAAATGCACCTTCGGTGTCCCGGCTGGAAAATTGCTCGGCTTTCTGGTTTCCAGCCGAGGTATGGAGGTTAATCCAACCAAAATCCAGGCCATCGACCAAATGGAACTGCCGAAGTGTCTTAACGATGTCCAGAAGTTCACAGGTTGCCTGGCCTCGTTAAGTCGGTTTGTATGTCGGTTGGGAGAAAAGGCTTTGCCTCTTTACCAACTCATGAAAAAGTCGGATAAGTTCATTTGGACACCGCAGGCTGATGAAGCCTTTGCTCACCTAAAGAAAATGTTAGCCACGGCACCAGTGCTAGCCTCACCACTATCAAAGGAGCCAATGTTGCTCTATATAGCCGCAACCAACCGAGTTGTAAGTGCAGTGATAGTGGTGGAGCGCGATGAGGAAGGTAAGTCAGTGCAAAGGCCGGTGTATTACTTGAGTGAAGTGTTGTCAACCTCAAAGCAGAACTACCCACATTATCAAAAAGTGGCTTATGGCGTGTACATGGCCGCCAAGAAACTGAAGCACTACTTTGAGGAGCATCCCATCCGGGTCATATGTGAGGCCCCCATATCCGAGATAATGAGTAACAAGGATGCAAGCGGCAGAATTGCAAAATGGGCAATTGAGCTAGCTCCTTATGCTCCGCAATATGACAGGTGAGAAGCCATCAAGTCTCAGGCTGTGGCAGACTTTTTCGTGGACTGGGCCGAGGTACAGTACGAACCACCGCTTCCTGATCCGAACTATTGGTGAATGCACTTTGACGGATTAAAAACCAAAACCGGGCTAGGTGCCGGAGTTGTGCTCACGTCGCCAAAGAAGGACCAGTTGAGATATGTGCTGCAGACCCACTTCACCGCATCAAACAATGTCGCTGAGTATGAAGCACTTGTGCATGGACTCAAGGTAGCAAAAGAAATTGGTATACGTCGGATCATATGCTTTGGCGACTCGGATTTGGTGGTGCAGCAAGTGTCCGGAGTGTGGGACGCCTTTGATCCAAACATGGCACTATACAGATTTCATGTCCAGAAGATTTCTGGTTACTTTGAGGGATGCGAATTTCATCATGTACCCCGGGTGGAAAATGAGGCTGCCAACATGCTGTCGAAGCTCGGGTCAACCAGACAAGCAATTCCACCGGCTGTAGCATTAGAGCACCTCAAGAAACCATCCATCAGGCCATCCCCGGAGTCCGAGTCAATATACGTCCCGGAGGACACATAATCCGGAGCTGTGCCCATGGACGTTGACACAGGAAGTGGTGCGCAAAACGCGGGGACTGCCTCGGCAAACCCGGGGACTGCTTCCCAAGACCCGGGGACTGCTCAGCATGGTTCGGTTGAAGTTATGCCGGTGGATCAGATGGAGATAGACGAGGACGTGTTCCCCGTGCGGCCAATACCGGCTTGGGCACTGCCTATATTTCAATTCCTGAAGGATGGAATGTTACCCACTGAAGAGGTGCTGTCTAGGCAAACACAGAGGAGGGCAAAGGCCTACACGATCATCAATTCCGAGTTATACAAAAGAAGTGTGACCAATGTCCTCCAGCGGTGTGTTGACCCGGAAGAAGGGCTTGAAATCATCCGAGATATACATCAGGGGGAATGCGGGCATCACGCCTCATCCCGAGCCTTGGTAGCAAAAGCTTTCCGACACGGATTCTACTGGCCAAATGCCTTAGAGCAAGCAGAAGATCTGGTGAGAAAATGTAATAGTTGTCAGAGGTACGCTACCAAGACACACATGCCAATGTCGGAACTCAAGACCATCCCAATCACTTGGCCATTTGTCGTGTGGTGCTTAGATATGGTTGGCCCGTTCAAACCAGCAAGGGGAAATATGACCCACATTCTGGTGATGGTGGACAAGTTTACAAAGTGGATTGAGGTGAAGCCTATAAGAAAATGTGATGGAGCTACGGCCGTAACATTTCTCAAAGATATCATCTTGAGGTACGGTTATCCACACAGTATCATAACTGATAATGGCACAAATTTTGCGGAAGGAGCATTTGCTCGTTTCTGCCGGGATAAGAGGATCCGACTTGACGTAGCTTCGGTAGCCCACCCCGCATCGAACGGGCAAGTGGAGAGATCCAACGGATTAGTATTATCCAGGATAAAACCCCGACTCATTGAGCCGCTGCAAAGATCAGCGGGGTGCTGGATAGAAGAACTACCAGCGGTACTATGGAGTTTAAGAACAACTACGAATCGATCAACAGGCTATACGCCATTTTTTCTGGTATATGGGGCAGAAGCTGTATTACCAGCTGACATAGAGCATGATTCGCCTAGGGTCACCCAATACACAGAAGCCGAAGTGCAAGAAGCCCGGCAAAATGATGTTGATCTGCTGGAAGAAGCGAGAGAACTGGCACTGTCCAGATCCGCCATATATCAGCAAAATCTCCGACGCTATCATAGCCGGAAAGTGTGCCCCCGAGTCTTTCGGGAAGGCGATCTGGTGCTCCGGTTGGTACAACGTACTACTGGAATGCATAAATTATCCCCCCCATGGGAAGGGCCGTTCATCGTGAGCAAAGCATTACACAATGATTCTTACTATCTTATAGATGCAAAGCCACAGGAAAAGAACAAGGCGGACAGGTCCGGAGAGGAATCAAAGCGACATTGGAACATAGCTCTACTTCGGCCTTTCTACACCTAGCTAAGAAGTGAATGTATCCGGGTTATCTCATATGTCGGTATGTATGTCGGCAATGAGCTTATCAATGAAATGTTGGCACCTCGAGCAGTAACTCGGGGACTGCCTTAATAATGTTTGTTATTTTCTGCGCGTCAGCTGGAGTAAGTTATTCTACTTAGCTTGGATTAGTAGTGTGTGAGCACCAAAAACCCAACTCTTCGACTTGCTGCTGTCAAACAAGAATTGGCTTCATGGCAAGCAAGAGAACAAGTTTGGAATTGCGTAGCACATGAAAAACGACTAAGGAAAAGAATTTATTCGAGCTGACATTTTTGTTTCGGACTAGCCCCGTATTCATTTTCAAATTGTTATACAGTTTTATTTTTGAGCTAAGTCTAAAAGTTTCCCAGTATTGTTAAGACAATTTTTCAAGCTCGGATTCGTAAGTTGTAAAACCGAATCAAGGTAGACACGATCCGAGCCAAAAGATTGAACGAACAAGAAAAAGAAACTCTGGGACTACGCCCAAGTTAATCCGGCATAAGTACTCAGTAGCAAAATATCACATGTGTTTGGAATACAATTCCACCCGGCATACCAGGGATCTCATAAATTTTCAAGTGTTTTTTCTTAAGGAGCAGCGGGAGGAAGTTCGGCATCATCGTCGCCCTCTTCGATATCCGAGGCAGTGTCCTCTTCGTCTTCACCCGAGTCATCTTCAACGTTCTCAATGTCCTCTTCACCTGTGACTTCCAGGAAGCTCGGACCCTCAGTCCATTCGTGAATGGGGGCATATTCGATGAGGCTGTGGGCGCAAGCCTGGCGCCGAGCTACCCACTCCGGGTCATCTGTCCATTTGGATCCGGTGCGCAGGCGTGTGAGCAGGCTGAGATTTATCTTCTCATACCACATCAAAATGTGGTGAAGGATGGTATCGGCTGCAGCACGTCTAGCGGATTCTCGCCAGAGGTCGAGCTGGGTCTCGATTATCGAAAGCCTTTCAGCGAGCTGTGTGACTCTTTCTGGAGCATCATCGGCGGGCCAGAAGGCGTTGAAAACCCGGACTGAAACATCGAGGAGGTCCTTGCCGTAGTTCTTAATAATTTCCACGCGAGACGACAGGCTGACCAACAGGTCCTCCATGCCAAAGGGAATGCTCTCACCCTCACGAGCGACCGGAGTACCCCTTTCTCGGCGGAAATTGGCGACAGCAGCACTTGCAATGGCAGTACCCTCTGGAAAGTGGCCTGGGAAACAAGGCAAAGGACAAAGTTGAGAAAACAAGACATATGAAGTAACCCGGAGAAATAAGGCGGATAAAGGAAAAGAAGTTATGTGAGATGTGACTGTGAATCCGGGTCCATTCCTTGATGCAAGCTTCACGCCTCTTCCGAAGCTGCTCGAGCTCAGCATTTGCCGACTCAAGTTTGACCTCGGCTTCCAGAAGTACGTCACGGTCCTTAGCATTTTGGAGCTTGAGGTGCTCACGTTCTTCAGTATAATCCTGGCCAGCCCTTTTCAGCTCGGTTTGGTGTTGTGCCTTCATCTTAGCCATTTCAGCTTTGAGCTTGGCTATTTCATCGTCTTTGGTCCGGAGGAGGGCGAGCTCATCATCTTTCTTCTTTAGTTCGGCTTGGTGTTGCCCTGCTTGTTCGAGAAAATGCAGCATCATGTCAGGCACATGCACACTTTCTTCAAGCAATGCTGAAATCGTGTGTTGGCCCGACAGTGCCGAGGTATGAATGTTTGACGAGCCAAGGAGGAAAGCTGATGAAAACCACGGAAAAAACAGACAAGAAGGACGTACTCTTGATCTGCTCCAAGTTCTTCCGCATTATCTTGTTTTCAGCTTCCACTCCAGCTGCGGAAACCGAACAATCAAATTAGTTCGCAAGCGAAGTGGAAGAAAAATGAGGAATTTATCCCTTTTCTCGTACTCCACGATGAGTGCAGCCTGTTTCGTGCGAAGATTTTTGTGCGTATCCAACAAGCACTGGAATTCAGCACTTCGGCGATTGGTGGTCACCTAAAAGAGATACAGAAACTTAAGTCAGCCAAGTGGAACTTAACCCGGCTCTAGGTGTGTGCATGTTCGAAGTGTACTAAAATCCGGGACAAGTGGAACTTAACCCGGCTCTAGGTGTGTGCATGTTCGAAGTGTACTAAAATCCGGGCCAAGTGGAACTTAACCCGGCTCTAGGTGTGTGCATGTTCGAAGTGTACTAAAATCCGGGCCAAGTGGAACTTAACCCGGCTCTAGGTGTGTGCATGTTCGAAGTGTACTAAAATCCGGGCCAAGTGAAACTTAACTCGGCTCTAGGTGTGTGCATGTTCGAAGTGTACTAAAATCCGGACCAAGTGGAACTTAACCCGGCTCTAGGTGTGTGCATGTTCGAAGTTATCATGGAGCTATGTTAGTTCTATAAAAGAGCATCCAGCCGAGTAACAAGTCACTCCCCCGGAGGCTCGGGGACTAATGGTTATTATCTACAATTTGCAAAGGAGAAACGACGTACCTCCATCATTCGTCCAGCGAGGTTAATGGCCTTTGTGGCGGTGTTCATCTGAGCGGAAAACTCGTCAGGACCGAACTTTTCCGGGAGATCAGATTCCTGGACTACCTCGGCCTTGTTTCAGTTCATAACAAACTCCATCAGGCTCGGAGGGTACCGTTCTCCCGTGAGCATATGGGGCGTCACCAAGCCCTTTGCATGTGCTTCCTTCCTCTCCACCAAGGCAAGGGCGGGGCTGGTGTGCAGAACCAACTGCTGGGCTTCGGTTGGCTCGGCAGGCGCGTCCTTTGCCGCTGATGTCTTCTTGGGGAGCATTGACTCAAGGGTGCGTTGCCCAGGCTCGGCAGCACTGGGCTTGATAGCGTCTTGAATCTTCTTGCCCTTGGCTTGCTGGGAAGAAGAAGCCGTAGCAACGGTTTTTCCCTGCTGAGGTTGAGAGGACTCGGAAGATGCAGAGGAACTAGGTGCTGGTACTCTCGCGGCTAGGCTTGGTGCCGGCGCTGAAGTTTTCGCTGCCGGAGTTGATGCTGCTACCGAGGTTGGAGTTGGTGCTGGTCTTCTTGCTGGTACGAGAATTGGTGCTGGGGCTGAAGTAGCCTCAGTGGCTGCTGGTTGTGGCGTTGCTGAGGTCGTGGGTGCCGTTGCTCCGGCTGGGCCGGTTCCCCCCGCTCCAGGATGACCCGGAGCGGCCGCAGAGCCCTCCGGAATAGGGCTCAGCGGACGTGACTCGTCGTCACGACGGGGTGAGGGGCTAGGCCGGAGAGGTGAAGAGATGCTGGATCCACTTTGAGGGACCTCCACCGGAGCACTGTGAAATCAAATAATGTCAGAAGAAAAATTACGACGAAGTAAGGAAGAACGAGTTACAGAAGAAAGAAGGACGTACGCATCCGAGGTTTCGGCTGCTCTAGGTTTCCGAGCCCTTCGTGATGGGGCCTTCTTTCGCCTTTTAACGGGATGGGAAGGTCCGGAGGAAGATCTTGAGGAAGCCCCGCGCTTTTTCTTTGACGCCACCGGATTTGGCTCGCCCATAGCGAGGGGAGGATCCTCGTGGATATGACCACCGGGGTGAGCTGATGGCGGGAAAGCAAAAGAAAGGGGGACAGCCTCAAAGGGTTCAATTATCTCGATATCCGAGTAATCTTCATCATCGGGCCAATCTCTAGCAGAAGAGAAGTTACCCGTGGGTCGTTTCGTGGCATCGGTCATGGGGAGAAACATCTCTTGGTCCGGATCCTCCTCGTCCGAAGTCACCCGGTCCGGTGCCCACTTAAGGGTCGGATCGGTGCCATCCTCGAGCGTCTGCTGAAGGAATAGCTAAGAAAAAGAGTAAACAAACGAGTCAAAAATGCAACAATAACAGACACGTGATTAGTCCGGGGTAAGTTTGCAGCATGAAACTTACCGCAGGAGGAAGCCGGTCATGGCAGAAATGCTCAATCCCCCAAGTCCACTCAGAGGAGAAGTCCTTGTGAGTGGTGAAGAGAGCCTTAACCCGGCGATAAATCTCTGTGTTGTTTAGTTCGAAGGATGAAGTCCGGTTGGGATCGCGGCCGTAGCTCATATGGCACACCTTGTGGGTGCGCTTCTGGAGAGGGGAGATTCGGTTGCGCACGAAAGTGATCATTGCATCCTCGTTGCGCAACCCGAGCTCCTTCAGCTCCGCGAACCTTTTGTTCACTTGGTTGGCCAGGGCCGTAGGCTTCCTGGGAACGGCGTCCCACAGATCCGGGTTCGGCGGACCCGGTGTATAGGGGAGCAACCGGATCAAATTTTCGGTGCCTGTGTTCCGGACGTAAAAGAACGTTCGGGACCCTTTGCAGGATTCTAGCCCTGTGACACGGGGGAAAACAGAGAACCTCCGGGGTGAGATGGAGGCCGCTCCGAACTGAGTGAGCCGCTTGTCCTCCGAATCAGTGTGGATGTCGGGAATAACATTGCGACGCAGGGCGAAAAACCGGATCCACAGCTCCTTCGTCGGCCATAATCCGGCATAGCCTTCGATTGTAGAAGCAAAGGCAGAGAGAGAAGTAATGGCATTGGCTGGAATATGGTGCGGCTGGAGATGGTAGGTACTGAGCCAATCATGGAAGAAATCGCTCATCGGCAGTCCGAAGCCCCGTTGAAAGTGAGACAAGAACACAACAAACTCCCTGGGATTGGGTGAAGGAGCTAGCTCGGCGGAGGCAAGGCGAGCGGCGACGCCGGCGGGGATGCGCCTGGTCTAGTAGAGCCAGTCCAGATTGTCCTGGCAGACCCAGGAGCCGGCCCACGCGTCACGGTCCGCAGCAGCGGCGTCCTCCTCCATCTCTTGTTCAACAATGGCGAGTTCTTCTTCTGTCATCTGCTCCTCGAAGCCCTCGCTGGCGCTAGAGGCGGCGGGGGACAGTGGCCTCGATTGACGAGGACCCGTAGCGGAAGATTTGCATCGCAGTGACGGTGACGCAGAGGCGCAACGGAGAAGTGCGGCAGCGACGCTGCTTTTTGGCAGTGCTGGCGGTGGCGCGGTCGCGAGGAAGACGAAGAGGAATAGCAGCGGGCAGAGTGTAGCATCCCAATTGTCTAACAATTGTAATGCTACTTGTCCTAGTAGGATATTGGCTACTTCATAAAGCAGCGGCGGGGAGCAGGTGGCCGTCCCCCCACCGTCTGTCGCGTCAGCTACGCCTCCCGCACGCCAGCCTCCGCCTTATCTTCGCGCTGAGTCGCTTCCCCCGAACCCTAGCTACCTGCCGTCCCTCTTTTTCTCTCCTCCCTGCCGCCGCCAGTCTGAGGGCCCCGTCGCTATTGCCGCCCTCGCCGGTGACCGGGACACGCCGGGAAGCGCCGCCATTTTGCGAAAAGGACCCCGCGCTAATTGGCGATCATGCCCAGGTCCCTAGCATCCCTAGTGACCCCACCTGGCAGCCGCCTGGCAATCTGGCCGAAAACCCCCTGGGTTCCTCGGGCCGCAACCGGCCGCAACGTATGAGGAGCTATCCTAAATTATTATATCTATCTAGGACATTTGGATCTTGTCGTATGGCGTTGCAATATTTCTATTTCTTTTAGATGGAATGGCTCTGAGGACTGTTGTATGTGGCTTGCATACATACTCATCTGTGTATGTAGTTGATCCCTTCGCCTGCCGATTACGCCGCTCGTTCTTGTCCCGTTGTCTGAAAGTGGTTAGGACGGCCGAAAGGTCTACCGTGAGTGGCCCTGGGCCCCACCGTACTATTTTAACCACTTTTGTTCATCTAGGCATTAACTAAGAGTGTAATTCACCGAGGTAGTTACAATTGGTATCAGAGCCATCAAGCCCTTCAGGGTCTCAGCCAAAATGGTCGTTGTCAGTCTAGCAAATATTTTGGTAGTTATGTATACTAGGGAAAAACAAAGCGTGAGAGTAGGACTGCTTCCATTTTCTTCTTACCCACCCACCCACCCTTTTCTGGTAAGGAAGTGTAACGTTTTCAATTCTCTTCTAAAATTCAAACTAGGATTCACGTGTTCTGGGTTCCGTAGTACCATAGGTTGTGTTTGTGTGTGTGTGTGAGTTCCTTGTCTATCTATTGCATCCAAATGTTATCACTATCTGCCTTTTGGTTATCAACTGTTGGTACATTCCATACCGACAGGCCTTTGTAAACCAACGCGATCTATTCTGATTCGTTGTACACCGATGCGATCTATCTTACTCTTTGTTATCCGATGTTATCTTGTTGGGGTGTTCTTTTTCGTAGTTACCAATCTTTAGGTTCATCTTTAGAAGAAGGTGTTGGGATATGTGTTTTACTGATTCATATGCGGAGTAATGATTTGAGTGCGGGATGGAGTCGCGACCATACCACTACTTTTATCATTTGCTTTTGTATGTTGAATTAGTAGAATTACTAATCTTGATTCGTTAAGTGGTTTTGCGCATATAGTGGTATTTTAATGCCGAAATTTGCGGAAAATTTTTCTTTGTTAGTTGTGTACACACTCCTTGTTCAGTCGTGTGTGTTATTCTTAATATCTTCTAGTTTCCTTGAACTTTGTTGATATTTTAATATCATCTTAGTGAATTGCAGTCTTTAATCTTGATTAATTCCATTTTGGTACTATTTTGGATTATTATCATTCTCCATTATACTACTGACTTGTGTTTTATATCAATCACAGGATGGCACCACCACGCTGTTCTGAGGAGGACATACCACCTGAACTTGGGGCTGCTTTGGCAAGTATTGCAAATGCTTTGGGCACTATGCAGCAGAACCAGCAGCGCTTCGAGGAAAGCGTGAGGAGGAATGAGTTTGTTCCGCTACCTCCACCTCCCAAGCGAGGAGACATCAAGAGTTTTCTCAAGTTCAACCCACGCCAATTTGAGGTGTCTGATCAGCCACTTGATGCGGATGATTGGCTGCGTGAAGTGTCAAGGTTGCTGATGACTGTGGATGTTCCAGAGCAAGAATGGGTCAAGTGTGCTACTCACCTTCTGAAGGGAGATGCAGCTCTCTGGTGGGAAAATTACCTCAAGGCAGATCTCTCTGGTTTTCAGCCTACTTGGGAGCGGTTCACTGCTGCTTTCAAAGAGCAATATCTGTCAGAAATTGTCATGGAAAGGATGAAGGAAGTGTTTCTCAACCTCAAGCAGGGCACTGACAATGTCAACACCTACATCAGAAACTTCATGAACCTCGTTATGGTGGCGATGAGATCTCTGATGACAAGAAGAAGCAAAAGAGGTTTCGGCAAGGCCTTAATGCTTCCATCAAATATGCAATCACTCATGCAAGGCCGGCATCTTTTCTGGAACTTCAACACATAGCTCTGCAGGAAGAAGCAAGTAGGCAAGTGTTTGAGGGGTCAAAGAAACACAGCCGTGATACAGCAAGCTCTTCTGCTATGACAGCTCCTTCTAAGCGTCGTGTCTGGGTTCCTAACACCCCACCGTCGCTCCCTGCTCCACCAAGACCGTCAAGCTACGCACCAAGGCCACCAAACTCCTTCACTGTGGCTCCCAGGGGCTACAACCACAACTACCCTGGAGCGCCTGGCGGAGTCCCTAGCTACGTTGCTCCACGTCCACCTGGTGCTTGCTATACTTGTGGAAACACTGGGCATTAGCACTGGAATTGTCCAATGAACAACAAAGCTCTTCCACCACCACCTCCAAGACCTGCAGCAAGTTCTCCTATGATTCGTGCACCTCCACCTCGGGCTCTCAACATCAACACTAAGCCGGGGTCCACGGTTGCTCGTGCCAACTGTGTCAACGTCGCTCAAGCTGAGCATGCACCTGGAGTTGTCATGGGTATGCTTTCTGTTAACTCAGTTCCTGCACGAGTTTTATTTGATTCTGGTGCTTCACATTCTTTCGTGTCATACAAGTTTGCGAAGAGTAATGGGTTACCTTCTGATGCTTTACCAACTCGCCTTATGGTGCAATCTCCTGGTTCAAACATGAGGGCTTCAAAAATCAGCCGTGACAATCAAATTGAGATTGGTGGCTCTTTGTTTCTGGCTTCCTTAATTATTCTGGGCAATTCTGATATTGATGTTATCTTGGGCATGGATTGGTTGACAGCAAATGCAGCTGTGATTGATTGTGCTGAACGTTCGGTTTCTCTGAAAATTCCTGAAGGCCATATAGTCTATTCCCCAAGTCTAACTCCTGCAATTCAGCTTTATTCTTTGGCGGCTCTGAATGATGATGCTATGGAAGGTATTCAGAGTGTTCCTGTAGTCTCTGAGTTTCCAGATGTTTTCCCTGAAGAGTTGCCAGGTATGCCTCCGGATCGTGAGGTTGAGTTTGTCATTGAACTTGAACCTGGTACCGCTCCTATCTCCAAGCGGCCTTATAAAATGGGTCCTGCTGAGTTGGCTGAACTTAAACGTCACTTGGATGAACAAGAGAAAAGTTTGGTTTCATTCAGCACAGTACTTCTTCTAGGGGTAGTCCAACCATCTTTGTGAAGAAGCGAGACAAGACTGATAGACTTTGTGTTGACTATTGGGCACTCAATGCTAAAACCATCAAGAATAAATATCCCCTTCCGCGGATTAATGATCTCTTCGATCAGCTAGCTGGAGCTGTGGTATTCTCTAAGCTTGATTTGAGAAGTGGTTATCATCAAATCAAGATCCGCAAGGAAGATGTTCCTAAAACAGCTTTCACCACCCGCTATGGCCTGTATGAGTACACGGTCATGTCTTTCAGTCTCACCAATGCACCTGCCACCTTCTCGAGGCTTATGAACTCGGTTTTCATGGAGTATCTTGATAAGTTTGTTGTGGTCTATCGGGATGACATTCTAGTCTATTCTAAGTCGAAGGAGGAACATAAAGAACACCTTCGGTGTGTCCTAAACAAGCTTCGTGAGAACCGCCTGTATGCAAAGTTCTCCAAGTGTGAATTCTGGCTGCCTCAAGTCACATACCTTGGTCACGTCATCTCTGCCAAGGGCATTGCCGTCAACCCAGAAACTATTAAGACAATTATGGACTGGCTTCCACCCATTAATGTCAAAGAAGTCCGGAGTTTCCTTGGTTTGGCCAGTTACTGCCGTCGCTTTGTTCAAAATTTCTCCAAGATTGCGAAGCCTCTTACCGATCTCCTCAAGAAAGGCAAGAAATACCTTTGGACTCCTGCATGTCAAGCAAGCTTTGAAACACTCAAAGAGAAGCTCACTTCCACACCAGTCTTAGTTCCTCCAGATACATCAAAGCCTTTCCAGATTTTCTGTGATGCTTCATTGCAAGGATTGGGTGCGGTCCTTATGCAAGAAAAACAAGTTGTTGCTTATGCATCTCGGCAGTTGAAGACGCATGAGATCAATTATCCTACACATGACCTCGAACTCACAGCAGTTGTCTTTGCTTTGAAAGTATGGAGGCATTACTTGCTTGGCAACCGTTGTGAGATCTTTTCTGATCACAAGAGTCTGAAGTATATCTTCACACAGCCTGATCTCAACCTTCGTCAGAGGAGGTGGATTGAAACAATCAATGATTTCGATTTGACCATCAACTACACTCTGGGCAAAGCCAATGTCATGGCCGATGCTCTCAGCCGAAAAGCTTATGTCAACAATCTCATGGTGGAAGAACAACAGCCTCTCTTGTGCGAGGAATTCCGCAAGCTCAACCTTGAAATTGTGGATCAAGGGTGTCTCCTGAACCTTCTGGCAACACCTCTCTTGGAAGAAAAAGTTCGTTCCATTCAACTTGGTGATCCTTACACTAAAAAGATCATCTCCAACATTCAGCTTCCGAAGTATGAGTCTTTCCACGTCGACGACCAAGGCACTCTTTTCTTTGAACACCGGATGTTTGTTCCGAACTACCCGGGTTTAAGAGAGCAAGTTCTCAAGGAGGCGCATGAGTCTGTTCTTTCTATCCACCCTGGAAGCACTAAGATGTACATGGACTTGAAAACACAATATTGGTGGCCTGGTTTGAAACGATATTGTGCCAAGTATGTCTCAGAGTGCGATGTTTGTCGCAGAGTTAAAGCTATCCATCAGAAACCTTCCGGTCTTCTACAGCCATTGAAGCCTCCGGAATGGAAATGGTAGAAAGTAGAGATGGACTTCATCACTGGTTTTCCAAGGTCGCAAAAGGGTAACAATGCAATCTTTGTTGTCATTGACAGGCTTTGCAAAGTAGCTCACTTCTTTCCAGTCAAGGAAACAATTTCTGCAATTCAGTTGGTTGAGCTCTATATCAATAGAATTGTCTCTCTGTATGGAGTTCCTCTTGAGATCAGTTCATACCGTGGAAGCATCTTCACTTCCAAGTTCTGGGGAAGTTTCCAAAATGCTTTGGGAAAAAAACTAAACTTCAGCACAGCTTACCACCCTCAGTCGCAAGGACAAGTTGAAAGGATCAATCAGATTCTAGAAGATATGCTCCGTGCTTGCGTTATCTCTTTCGGCATGAAGTGGGAAGAATGTCTTCCTTATGCTGAATTCTCTTACAACAACAGCTTCCAGAAAAGTCTAAAGATGGCACCATTTGAGGCTCTCTATGGTCGCAAATGCAGAACTCCGATTGGTTGGTTGGGCGCAGGTGAAAGAATATTGTTTGGCCCCGACATTGTAACGCAAGCGGAGGAGAAAGTTCACATCATTCTTGAAAATCTGAAGATTGCTCAAAGTCGCCAGAAGAGCAATTATGACAGAAAGCACACAGACATGGAGTATGTCCCTGGTGATCTCGTTTACCTTCGTGTCACTCCCATGAGAGGCACGCACCGCTTTGGTATCAAAGGAAAGCTGGCTCCTAGATACATCGGTCCTTTCAAAATTCGTGGAAGAAGAGGAGAAGTTGCTTATGCTCTTGAGCTCCCTGAACAACTCAAAGTCCATGATGTGTTCCACATCTCTCAACTCAAGAAGTGCTTCAAGGATCCCGGCAGGACCGTGGACCATGAACTCATCAATCTACAAGAAGATCTGTCTTATCAAGAACACCCCACAAAAATTCTTGAAGTCGCAGAAAGAAGGACTCGCAACAAGTCCATCAAGTTCTGCAAGGTGCAGTGGTCACACCATTCCGTTGATGAAGCCACCTGGGAACGTGAAGATGAGCTCCGTGCCAAGTATCCTACCCTCTTTGAGTCTTCTTCTTCCTAGAATCTCGGGGCGAGATTCCTGTTTAGTGGGGGAGAGTTGTAGCATCCCAATTGTCTAACAATTGTAATGCTACTTGTCCTAGTAAGATATTGGCTACTTCATACATATTATTGTTGCATCATAATTATATCATGCTCATGTCATCATGCCACCTTGCATTTGAGCATCATATAAAACCCTCTTTCTTTTGGTTTTTCTCTCATATGCATTATTAATTGTATTTGCCTCTTGATATTGTATTTGGTTATTGATATATTGTTCAAATGCCCAAGTTGAGTTGGGGGCATACCTTTTATTCACCTCCATTATCTTTTCCTTTCACCACCTTATAATTCCACCATCCTACTAGTCCATGAGCTTGCAATTCTATTTCTTTTGATTTTATCCTAGCTCATGTGGTGGGGTGGATCTAATCCTATTTATCCTTTTCTTGGTTTTTGTTCCATTATGGGAAATGCATAACAATAATGCCATCATATTATTATTGTTTTCACAAAATAAATCATGGCATTATTATTTTGCATGGGCCATGCAACTTTCCTCACCACCTTATATCTCATTGGTTTTCTTTTGTCTTATTGATTCTTCTCTTTGTGGATCACCACCATCTCTACCACACCTTTACTCTCATCAACATTTATTATTTTAATCATCTACATTCATGTTTTATATGAAGGATTCTTCCCATGCATCTTTCTTTCTCTTTTGCATGATTATTTTTCCTCCACCTCTTCTTAGCCTAAATCCAAGCCTTTCTCCCACTCCCTAGCTAGCCCTGTTCCATTATTCCAAATGCAAAAACTCCCAAAAAGATAAATTCTTAGGCTGTTTTAAATCTGAAACAAATCAAATCAGATAATAAAACAAAAAGAAATAAAAAGGAGAGGACCTTACCTGCAGCCCAACCAGCAGCCCAGCATCAGCCTCACCCGTCGCGGCCATCTCCCGGCCCACCTCCCCAGCCCGTACTGCTTCGGCGCCGACGCCGCCCTGTTCCTCTTCTCCCCCCGTCTAACGCCGTCGCCCTCTCTCTCTCAGCAGCAAATGGAAAGCAGCGGCCGGGAGCAGGTGGCCGTCCCCCCCCCCCCACCGTCTGCCGCGTCAGCTACGCCTCCCGCACGCCAGCCTCCGCCTTATCTTCGCGCCGAGTCGCTTCCCCCGATCCCTAGCTACCTGCCGTCCCTCTTTTTCTCTCCTCCCTGCCGCCGCCAGTCTGAGGGCCCCGTCGCCGTTGCCGCCCTCGCCGGTGACCGAGGACACACCGGGAAGCGCCGCCGCAGTCCGTGTCGACGATTCCGCCAGCCAGGAGATCCAGGATTGCCCGCACCCGTCCCACGACCGAGAGCCGCCAGCACCACCGCCGCGTCCTCGCCATCCCCTCCGCTTCGACCACCTCCTGCCTCGAGTCCGGTGGGGATCGATCGAGGTGAGCTTCCCCTCGTTCCCTCCCGTTTTCCCCCTCTTCTCGTGCCTAGCGCCGCCAGTAATTGGCCCCCGCCGGTGAGGTGCTCCGCCAGAGTGCAGGTTGAGAGTAGCGCTTCCCCTCTGTTCGCCGACGAGCCCCGACCAGCACAGCCCGCCACCGCCGACCCTCCCTAAACGAAATCAGTAGCCGAGACCTCCCTCTGCAAGTTCTGTTTTGGCGGCCAGAGCTCTCTCGCCGCGGACGCGACGCCACCTTCGCCGGAAGTCCGCACCATCGTCAGTCGTCGTCGAAGTTCAGAGAAACAGCGTCAGATGCAGATAGAGCTCACGCGGCCGTTTTGCGAAAAGGACCCCGCGCTAATTGGCGATCACGCCCAGGTCCCTAGCATCCCAAGTGACCCCACCTGGCAGCCGCCTAGCAATCTTGCCAAAAAAACCCGGGTTCCTCGGGCCGCAACCCGCGCTCCCCTGCCCCGCCACTTGGTCAGCCCACCGCTGCCACTGTCACGTGGGCTCCTCATTCTCGTTGGGCCCGCACGTCAGCCCCTCGGCTAGCCTCTGCCCCGGTGCAAAACGTTTGTCTCGCGCGAGTGGCCCCAGTCCGCATTGTCCCCACCCGTCAGCGTCTAGGCTAGGGTTACCTGCGGTGTAAAATGTTTTCTGTTTGTCTGTTTTAATTAAACCTTTTTCAAATTGATTTAAATTTAAATTCAAATCAGATTTAAATAATTTTTAAAATACAAATCCAAATAATACAAGTAATATATGTTTTGGAATCAGAAAAATGTGAGGAATTCAAATATGCCATTCAAAATAATGTTTGAACACTTTAAAATTTCGAGATGATTAAAATTACAATAAAATGCCCTTTTCCTTAATTAAATAACTTTTGTTTTATAATTCCAAATTAGACAAATAATATGTCTAAATCGATCAGCGCGACGAGCCCGTTCTAATTATGCAGTCATTGTTCTGAATTGAAGCATGCATCATGTTGTTAATAAAAATCTGAACTGTTTATGACAATAAAACTTGGTTAAATAAATAATAAAATGCTTTATTTCTTGCATCCACACCTCACCTTTGCCATGCTACTTTAATGCCATGCAAATTGTGCATCATTCATCATGGCATGCTTGTTTGCTTGTCGCATTTTAATTCATATGCTTGTGCACTTTATTTATGTTGGCCCTTGTTTGTTTGGTTCTTCTTTGAATAGACGCCCAACAGGAGAATTACCAGGAATCACAGGAGTACTACCCAGATCCATCTCTCGCTTCAACTGAGCTGCCAGGCAAGCACTACCACATGCTTGCATACATACAGTACCTATTGCCTCTATCTTATTCTTGCATCATTGAGTCGCGATTGCATTAAAATGAATCCCAAGTACTGCATAGCCTTTACTTTTAAACCCCACCGAAGCTTGTTCCTCCATCCCATGAGCCATTACTACAGGAGTTGTTTGGGCCATGCGAGTCGTAGAAAAGCATGTGTAGGGTATGTGAGTGTCTGATGAATAACGAGGTACCTAAACAACATAACCTGAGTAGTAATGGGATAACTAAAGAAAGAGGCACCGGTGAGCAATATCTGCTATTTGGTTTTTCATGCTCACTTGTGTCCCGTAGGACCCCGAGTACTTGATTCTTGTTCCTTATTTATTCACACTATCCACATCCGGGAGGCCTTATGGACCCCCCTGAGCCAGAGCTTGATTTATTCTTATTTCTTGGGGCCACAATTAGTTTGGGGCTTTATTACTATCCTGTACTTATGCCATGCTACTGCTTTATTAAGATTGTGCGAGGAGCACCTGTACTGTTTTGGATCGCGCCATGTTTTCGCGCTATCGATAAGCCCAGTCACATTTTCGGGTTCCCAGTCATTTACAGCCATCGTCGCAAACCCTGGGTCCGTCTCGAAGCCGGCCAACTTCGTTGCGGGTAGCTTATTGGGGTGGCCCCCTGAAATATTTCTGAATCCTGTGATTGCTTTGTCGTGAATGCCTCGTTGGGTTTTGATTTGGTTTTTCCGAGGTTGATCGAGTGTGTGTTGCTATTCGTGCACCCCTGTAGGGTAAATCTTTCTGAAAGCCGTGTCCGCGGTTATGGACGACTTGGAGCACAGTTTCTTGATCAAAGACCAGTATAACTAAAGTACCGCCTTTAAATTGACTAAGTACTTGACTAGTAAATAGTGCAATCCTCACGGAATGGTTAATAAAACTGCCAACGGATGATGGGGGTTGTTCGTCTGCTTCCTCGTTGGTAAGCGAGGAGGAGGATGGATCGGTTAATTATACTGTTATAACTGTTGTTCTTAATTCATGGACATCCGTCTATCTTTGGTTAGGCGGAAGGTTAGCGAGTATCTGTAGAATTGTTAGGTATTATCTTTTGCTCCAATTGCGTCACCCCAGGTTGTGTCCCCTTTAGCGGCATAAAGACTTGCTGAGTACCCCTAGGGTCTCACACGATAAATTGTTTGATTCAGATGAACAGGTGTACCCGCAAGATGGATACTGGGTGGAAGAGACAGATGATGTTGGCAACGATCATTCAGTGTAGAGATTCCGGGAACGGGGATCCGTGAGATCTGTGGGCGGGATGTGTTTATTATGGGGCATCTTATGCCAATTTGCTTCTTATCCGTACTCGGATCTTGTTTTCCGCTTCCGCCTAATACTCTGATGTGTGATGTATGAGGAGCTATCCTAAATTATTATAACTATCTAGGACATTTGGATCTTGCCGTATGGCGTTGCAATATTTCTATTTCTTTTAGATGGAATGGCTCTGAGGACTGTTGTATGTGGCTTGCATACATACTCATTTGTGTATGTAGTTGATCCCTTCGCCTGCCGATTACGCCGCTCGTTCTTGTCCCGTTGTCTGAAAGTGGTTAGGACGGCCGAAAGGTCTACCGTGAGTGGCCCTGGGCCCCACCGTACTATTTTAACCACTTTTGTTCATCCAGGCATTAACTAAGAGCGTAATTCACCGAGGTAGTTACATAGAGGGGTGCGGCGGGGAAAAAATCCTAAGGGAGGCACCCCTTCGCTATTTAACCACTCCCATCAGGGGTGAGTGGGATCGCGCCCTGTGGACCGGCCACATGCTGTGGCCGTGTATTACCCGTCCGGACCAATCAGTGAGGAGCCACACGGAAGGCCACAGGGCGGAGAGAATCCTGTGATGTGACTCGCCGATGCGGTAAACGAGGAGGCAGGCGTGACGTGACCCGCGCACAGTGATAACTGACAATTACTGTGGCGGTTACTGTACCGTCCCTTAAAATAAGAAGACATAATGATTACCCTTCACATGGGCTAGCGTACGAGAGAAGGAAGTAAGACCCGGATGGAACTGTGGTAACCCGGCCAGCAAGTGAAAACTTGCAATGTGCAAAGGGAACGTAAATCCAAGCTGTCCGAGGTACAGAGGTAACTCGGCAACAACGAAAGGGGCACAAAATGGAACCTAGTGTGGCCTTAGCGGCCAAGGCGGCTAAGACCGCACCAGCTTCGGGGACTAATGTTGGGGGGATACCCCGGGTAGGGTCACGCCGGGGTATAAAGGCCGAGTTAGCCGAGGTTCGGCAAGGCCAAAGCAGATGCTGGTCGGGTCACCTCAAGGCAGGCCGAATCACGGGGTAATCCGGACCTGGGGGCGTTCGCCTAACAAGGCCTCATCCGACTTAAGCGGTAAGTCGGAAGTGTATGTTTTACCTGTATGCAGGAAAGGGTGTGGCCGGATGAACCATCATCCGGGTCAAAAGGAGCCCCGGTACGCACTGCCTGAGCGAAGCGAGCAAGGACAGGACCACCAGGGCGTGGCCGACAAGCGTGACGACGCCCGTGTCGGCTGACGAGGGCGCCGTCAGAGGCTCATGTAGCTAAAGCATGTGTGACGCGGGGGAAAAAGCACCCCGGTCGGCTTACCACTTTGGGAGGAGGCATATTCTTAGGAATATGCCTCCACGTATGCCCTAGGCACAAACCGAGCCTCCCCTATAAAAGGGGGGCTAGGACTTCTGTAGAAGGGGTTGGTTGGTTGGTCTCTCTATGATTCTGTTGTGGTCTAGGGTTTCAGGTGAGATCTGTGGGTGAGAGTAAGAGAGCTCCTTCTTTCTCCTCTCGCCAATACAGCTCTAGGAGCACTTGTAACCTTGGAAGAAAATCAATACAAGCTCTTGTGTGGAGAATCACTTCACTATCCCTCCCTGGATTCCCCTAGCGAGTATTAGTCCCCACCTTTAGCCTATACATGGCATCTGCCGTGACACCACCACGACATAGTTGGTGATACCCATGGATATGCGCATAATATGTTGCCTAAAGGGTTGAACATGCGTTTGGATACAGTAGTGCACCCTGCAGGGTAAATATTTTCGAGAAGTCGTGTGTCCACGGTTATGGATGCTGATGACTGCAAGTGCACAAACCTTTTGTAGCTAGTTTTGAAATAAAGAAATCGATCCCATAGGGAGCAGTAGGAGAAAGACAAAAATGCTTTTAACTAAAACTAAACGAAGTACTTAAGGAATAATTTTGAGATGCAAGAAAAGTAGAATTATTTTTGGGTTTTTGATTGAAGTAAAGTAAAACTTAATGCAGAAAGTAAGAATCTCGTGTGTAAAAGAGCTTGGAACTGCAATAAGGAAAAAGGTGTTCTCAGGGAGTGGTGGATACACCGCTAGCAATTTAGACTAAGCAATCAAGATTATTATAACGAATATTCTCATGATATATATGTATGTGGGAGGAGCTCCATATATGGATGAATAGGCAGCAACCACTGCTCACATCATCTTCATAACCATAGCTGATAGACAAACGACATCAATCGTATTATCCTGCTATTAAGGGATTTCTCCGTGGCATGGACATGGCTTTATGAGTTCTCCCTATTTCCCCAAGTTAGTACGTAAAGAATGACAACAGCTTTATAGTCACAGTAAGTTCTATCATCCCTTCTTCTACCAATAAGTAATCCCCTTCATCGTATCCCAATAAGAGGCAAATATTAAGGAGGTGCACAACTCCCAACATCAAGATGAAGACAATTAACACATACACATAATGATCTATAACATAATAATCTCTATCTTATCTCAATCATATGCTAGGGTTTCTCCATCTCCCCAAGAACTAATGATCTACTCAGACATGGCGGCAATCAACATCATCACAATGGTAATGGAAACAATTGTAAATGAATAGTTCTTGTATGAATCCACAACGAGTACGGAAATTACAACAAGATCTAGATGGGGTGAAGATGGGATGGATGGAGATGATGGTCGTGCAGCAGTTGATGAAGATGAAGATCAATGCCTTGGCCTCCAAGATCTACGTAGGGTGAAGATGGATCCCTTGGGAAAGTCCCCCCTCTAGATTCCTTCTAGAGGTGAGGTTTTTGGCAATTTCTGGGTGTTCTGTATGTCGTCTCTCCGATCCCGTTGCACTAGGTGAAACTATTTGAGGAGGCGGTGGCAGCGCCAACTATACGGCCGGAACTATACGGCCAGAAAATTAATTCCCGCCATATAGTTGGTCGTTAAACCTTCTGGATGCCTCGATCGCTTCGGGTTTTCTTCTGGTGTTACTGATATTTCCCAAATAAGTGATTTACGTTGTTTTTGACTCCTTTTCTCCCCAATACAACTGCTCCAAGAATTGTGACCATTGTATCCATCATCTGTCCTGATCCTAGTGAAAATAGACAAAAAATATGCGCGCGAACGCCGTAAAATACCAAGATCCTACCACTATAATGCAAAACAATAATATAAAACATGATGCAAATTGCACTCATCAACTTCCCCAAGCTTAGATTCTTGCTCGTCCCGAGCAAGGCTAGCTTAGTGAATGTGATCCTCATATTCATGAAGCTGTGTTGATAAAATAAATGAGGCAATTGCAGCATGTATTTATCCTATAAGATACATAGGAATGAGTTCATGAATAGTACCTTACTCAAACCATCTGAATAATATTAGGAGGCTTCCACACCTTAGTGATCAACAGTTCACAAAATATGAATCTCAACATGATGTAAAAGTATTCGGTTCGACCGAATGAGTTAGCGAGATAGTCTCAAGTGTTTTAGGATTAACATACTAACTTGGGACTCAAAATCTCAAAACGTCTCTTTGTCTTACTACAATATAGTGGTATATGCCTATTTGCTCTTTGCACATTCGCTCTTTTTATTTATATATATATATGTATATATATATGCTCACACTTTTGTTTAAGTGTTGTGCAAAGGAGATAGCCATACATTCCACTTCATGTAGGAATTCAAAGTTTAACAATCTCAATTACCAAATTCCAATTGTATATGAAGCATCTTTATGACTTAAATACTCTACCTCGACTTGTTCTCACTCTATTTTTATAGCACTTTTATTTTTTTCTGTTCGAGGTTTCTTTCTCAACTTGACTAATCAGATATTTTTTACTTTTGTAAAACAAACCATGAACTTACAACATATCGATTTAAATTATCTTTATATGTTCCATTAATACCAATGGTGTGGAAGACTCCTATTGATATCATCAAGTGCGAGTAAAATTATACTCAAGCCATTCGTATATCCAATAGGACAAGCACAAACTCAATAATGCTCCATATATGATAATAAACTCAGAATTTCACAAATGCGATCGACTGTTCCTTAAGGGAATTCAAATGATGCAAACTTTATTTCTAAGATCGAACTAATGCAAAACTAAAATAGTAATACAAAACTTATAAGATAGATTACAAGGTCTTAAAGATCTCCCCAAGCTTGGAATCAAGCCAGGCGGGATCAAATAACTCCTTGTTGGTACCTATTCCTCCTCCTGGGTGGGAAGAGTATTGCCTTCTTCCCCTGTGTTGCAAACTTTAGATATGCTTGCGAGGCGGATGCTGAGCTTGGCCATGTCGTGTTGAAGCTTCAAAATTTTCTTCTGGAGGAATTTCTTCTCATCTGTCAACTCAAAAACAGTTTTAATCAAGAAACCAACTCTACCATCGATGTCATTGACCTTTTTCTTGAGGTCTTTGCTCATCATCCAGTAGGAGCCAATTCCTTCTCCAATTGTTTCAACACATGCTTTTGAAACTTTTTCCAACCGATAGATCTTATCATGAATCTCATCTTGTCGCACCTTCTTAGGCTTAAGAGGTGACTGACCGAGTGGAGGTTTATAATAGTATCCCATGTTGTGAAGATAAGGATTTGAGAGATACTCATCCTTGCTCTTTCCCCACTCTGCTTGCCTCATCATATCCATCCTTTGTGGGAACATGTACTCCCAATTTGGGAGAGGCTTGATCTCCGGACTGAACGATGATGATGATCCTTTAGGTTCTCCTTCTTCGATCCTCATCACGGGCTTCTCTTCTTTATTCCTCCAAATCTTGTTGACATGGAAGGGCTTCAAGGCTTTGCTGCACGGATATTGTTTGAAGGGGCTTGTATAGGGACGGTGAGGATTTTTCGAGGCTAGAGGCTGTGGCTCTGCGAAAACTTAATGAAAAAGGTTAGATGCAATCAACTTTAAAAGGGGAGGTCGAAAACCCTAGCCGCAGTTCGTAACAAGCAACTATACGGGCATGGCCTGTATAGGTCCCGTCGTATAGTTATGAACCGACTACAGATTTTCCTTCTATGGTGGAACCAACTATACAGCCGAAACTATACAGGCGGGAATTTTTATTCCTGCCGTATAGTTGGTCGTTAAACCTTCTGTACTCTAAATAAAATTTTGGAGACGGGTTGATATCTATACGACGGAAACTATACGGGCGGAATTTTTATTCCCGCTGTAGAGTTGGTCATTAAACTTTTAGTACCCTAGAAAAGAATTCTGACGAAGGCATTGATAACTATATGAAGGCAACTGTACGGCTGAAATTTTTATTCCCGCCGTATAGTTGGTCGTTAAACTTTCAGTACCTTTCGTAAATGGAAGGGGTGAGGTCGAAACAACTATACGACCGCAACTATATGGCCGGAATTTTATTCCCGTCGTATATTTGGTCGTTAAACCTTCTAGATCCACCAAAAAAATACCTGCCTCTCCGATATTTCTTTATTAATATGAAACTTAATGAAATGTCTAGTTTTGACAAAAAAATGACAGCTTCAACTTTCGACCAATATTAGCATCCCTTGAACGGGATTTTAGCATTATCAAACTTCTTTTTCTTTGCTAGAGCTTTAAATGTCCCTTATTTAACACAAGCTTAATTAAAACATAATTGAAAAAAAACTTACTCAAACATTTATTTCGCATGGGTTGCCTCCCATGAAGCGCTCTTTTATGGTCAATAGCTTGACCATAGTGTTGCTCATTTCGTCTCGATTCCATCCTTCTTGTAGTTGCCATTCCTTGTATATATTTGCTTAATCACCTCTTTTGGGGTGATCAGTTGTATGGTGACTGCACTTATATCTTCTTTTGCTCGATAATGCTTCAAGCGTTGTCCATTTACCACCCATGAAAGAGAGGGTGTTTTTCCCTGGAGCTTCACTGCTCCCGATGAATAAGCTTCTTCAACTATATAGGGGCCTTCCCACTTTGATCTGAGCTTCCCTGGATACAACTTAAGATGAGAATTATAGAGCAACACCTTGTCTCCCCTTTTAAAGGCCGTATTTTCTATTTTTCTATCATGCCATCTTTTCACTTTTATTTAAACAATCAAGCATTCTCGTAAACCTCACTTCTAAACTCATCTAAAGCATGAATATCTAATAAACATTTTTCTCCCGCTTCTTTAAGATCATAGTTTAGGTTCTTGATCACCCAAAAAGCTTTGTGTTCCAATTCTAAAGGTAAATAACATGCCTTACCGTATACCATCTAAAGGGAATATGCCCTGAGAGGCAATAATAAAGTTGTTATTATATGTATTACAAGTATATGAAAGATGTTTATTTTACATGCTATAATTGTATTAATACGGAAACCTTAATAAATGTGTGTTTAATAAACAAATAGAAAGTTCCTAGTTATGCCTCTCTATAAACTAGCTCTGATTAACAAGATGATTAAGGTTTCCTGATCATGGACATTGGATGTTGTGAATAACAAGGTCACAACATTGGTGAATGATGTGATGAACATCCATCCTAAGTATAGCATTACGATCAAAGTCATTATATTTATATTGCTATAGCATCATACGAAGTAATCTTTATCCTTAGACCATGAGATCATGTTAATTGCTAACACTGGTAGAATACTTTGATAACATCAAACGTCACACCATAACAAGGTGACTATAAAGATGGGTTTGAGTATTCCGAAGGTGTTATGTTGAGGCTCATGGATCAAGAGTGGAAATTGTCAATCCCGATGACAGATAGATATATTCTAGGCCCTATCGGTCATATCACATTAAGATAGCTTGCAAGCAAGTGATGTGATCACTAGAATGTTATATCACGGGAACAAGAAAAGAGTGCATGTCGGTAATGAGATCAAACTAAGTATTGAGATATTGATGATCGAATCTTGGACATGTAATATATCACAAGACAAAGGTATTTAGTTACTATCGTTAAATGTTCTCTCGATCACAGAAGTCATCGTTGAATGTGTAGGAGTCAGTATGGATCTCCAGGTCCTGCTTTTAATTATTGATCTGAGAGGGGTCTCGATCATGTCTGCATTATTCGTGAACCGTAGGGTGACACACTTAAGGGTTTCCAAACACCATTTGGAGTAAATATGTTCTAGACGAAAGAATTGCAAAGCGCTAGAATTAGTTCAATAGACACCAAAATTGTTTCGGGTGAAATTGCTAAAATTGGTTATGCATGTGATATTGAAATGTTGCAGGGGGTTTTATGTGAATGTTTGTTAATTAAAGTAATTAACAAAATTCTGAATAAAATTAATAAAAGAGTCTTTATTAAATGAGAGAGCATTAAATTTGGAGAAATCCAATGCATTTAAACTAGAGACTTTAAAAGAGAATGCGGAGGGGCAAATTTATGTGGAGGGGGTTACCACCGCATGATTAGGAAGGTGAGGGGTCACCCCCATGGGGCGTCGTACATGGGGAGGGGTAACCCCTCCTCCTATAAAAGGCCCCCTCTCACTCCTTCTTACTTACACCTCCTCGTGAAGGATCTATCTCCCCCTCTAGAATTATTTCCCCATGGTCTCGGATTGTCGAGATACATGTTCCCGGTGGCATTTCGTATGGAAGGAGTTGTTGCTTCTGCGTCATTGCTAGAGCGAGTAGGTGGAGGTTGTTCGGTGGCCTAAACGTGTGTGCGAGGACGAATGCGCTACTGATTTGCGGCGCTAGGATTTCCACACGATCTTGAGATCAGCAAGCGTTTGACTACATCATCCACGAGCTCCATCTCGTTAACAAAGCTTTTTCGTTCTTCGAGGGTATGTTCTCTATGGATGTATATCCACCCATTGCTTGTATCTAGTAGATATGGTGTATAATAGTTCCCATCATAGGAAAAAATTGTTTTCTATGCTACGACCCAATAGTGCTATCAGAGCCTGATCTATGCATAGATGCTTTCACGGGTAGAACACATATGAGTATGTGTGCCATGTTGATCATGTTATTGCTTCTTTCATGTATTTTGGATATTGGTGGCATAGTCGAATGAGCAGCCCGGACTAACTTTACATTTCCTCGCACATGAGACATGTTCCATGCTTGACATGCAACTAGTTTTGCATAAGTGGCTAACGGGTGTCTGTCTCTCCTACTATAGTCAATATCTAATTTACAACGAGTTGCTAATAATTTGATTATCATTGTTGTCATTCCATTTTCGTAGGTAAGAACGGTTCTATCTTCGAAAGCCCAAAGCCACATAAAACTTGCAATTGATAAATTAGAAGCGTCTAGTTTAGATCGTTCCTAGGCTGGTGTCTGATAGCCGTGAGATTCGACACATTTTTTATGGCTTTTATTGATGGTTTTCTCCTGGCTTTGATTGTTTTATAGTTATACCTAACGCTAATACTTCAGTTGCAAAGAAAACTTGGTTTTTAATGTGTGTTTCAGGTTTTGAATGTCAACAAAAGATTTTAACTAGAGAAACACAATATTCTCCAGAAAACAAGCAAGTCTCTCTTCGGAAGCACTTGAGGGGAGCATACTGATGACACCAAGTGCACATTTTTTATATCCAGTTTCAAAATAAAGATATCAATCCCATAGGGAGCAGTAGGCAAAAGACTAAAATGCTTTTAACTACAACTAAACGAAGTACTTCAGAAATAACATTAAGATGCAAGAAAAGTAGTTGTTTTTGGGTTTTTGGTTGATCAAAGTAATTTAAAGTAAAACAAAACTTAATGCATAAAGTAAGAATCGTGTGTGTAACAGAGCTTTGGAATTACAATAGGGAAAAAGGCATTCTCGAGGACTAGTGGATACACCGCTAGAAATTTAGACTAAGCAATCAAGATTATTAGAATGAATATTCTCATAATGTGCATGTATGTGGGAGGAGCTCCATATATGGACGAATATCTAGCAACTGTTGCACACATCATCCTCATAACCACAGCAAACGGCAATTGACATCAATCAAATTACTGCACTATTAAGGGATTTCTCCCATGGCATGGACATGGCTTTATGAGTTCTCCTTGATCCCCCAAGTTAGTACGTAAGGATTGACAAAAACTTTATAGTCACGGTAAGTGCTATCATCCCTCTATCTACCAACAAGTAATCCCCTACATCGTGTCCTCAAAAGAGACAAATATTAAGGAGGTGCACAACTCCCAACATCAAGATGAAGACAATTAACACATACACATAATGATGTATAACATAATCATCTGTATCTCATCTCAATCATATGCTAGGGTTTCTCCATCTCCCCAAGAACTAGAGTTGATGTGATTGCCATAGGAACGCTGCCTCTCCACCTACCATCGGGATTAGTAATAAATCTAAATAATTGTTATTTGGTGCCTACACTAAGCATGAACATTGTATCCGGATCGTGTTTGATGCGAAGTGGTTATTCATTTAAGTCCAAAAACAATGGTTGTTCGATTTAAATGAATAATATCTTTTATGGTCATGCACCTGTGATGAATGGTTTATTTATGTTGGATCTCGATAATAGTGTTATGCATATTCATAATGTTGATGCTAAAAGGATTAAACTTGATGATGATATATCTGCATATATGTGGCACTACCGTCTAGGTCATATTGGCGTTAAACTCATGAAGAAACTCCATTTTGATGGACTTTTGGAATCACTTGATTTCAAATCATTTGATACATGTGAGCCATGATTTATGGGCAAGATGACTAGAACGCCGTTTTCCGGTTCAATGGAACGAGCGACAGATTTATTGGAAATCATACATATAGATGTATGTGGTCCAATGAGTGTGTCTGCACGAGGTGGATATCGTTATTTTGTTACTTTCACGGATGATTTGAGTAGATACGGGTATATCTATTTGATGAAACACAACTCCGAAACCTTTGAAATGTTCAAGGAATTTTAGAATGAAGTGGAAAATCATCGTAATAGAAAGATTAAATTGCTGCGGTATGACCGTGGAGGTGAGTATCTTAGTTACGAGTTTAGCACAAACATGAGAGATTGTGGAATAGTTTCACAACTCACACCTACAGGAACACCACAACGTAATGGTGTGTCGGAACATCGTAATCGTACTTTATTAGATATGGTTCGATCTATGATGTCTCTGACTGACTTGCCACTGTCATTTTGGGGTTATGCACTGGAACCCGCTGCATTCACTTTAAATCAGGCACCGTCTAAATCCGTTGAAACGACACCGTATGAATTACGGTTTGGAAACAAACCTAAGCTATCATTTCTTAAAGTATGGGGTTACGATGTTTATGTGAAGAAACTTCAACCTGATAAACTAGAATGCAAAGCGGAAAATGCGTCTTCACAGGATACCCTAAAAACAATTGGGTATTCCTTCTATCACTGGTCCAAGGGCAAGGTTTTCATTGCCAAGAATGGATCCTTTATACATAAAGAGTTTCTTGTGAAAGGCGTGTGTAGTTGGAAGGTAGAACTCGAAGAGGTTATTGAACCTTCTCTTCATGAAATGGCGAGTGGTGCAGCGCCAGAAATTGTTCCAGAGTTGACTTCACCGAATGAAGAGGGGACTAATGATATTGATTGATGACTAGATTTGTAACATCCCAATTCCAGCAACCCTGATTTGTTGTCCAGAATGCAAAAATCAGGGGTAACCAAAACTTTTTCTTGTTTAGTGATGAAGTGTTTGCCTGTTGTTTGACAATGTTTATGCTTATGAATGTGTATTAGAAGATATACTCCCTACCTCAACATCAGTTGACAAAAGCTATTTAACAAAACTGTCCTGGCTCATTTTACATATTCTCAAATGTTCTGGCATTTCAAATGTCCTTATGTTTTCAAGACAGACCTTCAACTAATCTTATCTCTAGGTTTCCCTAAACCTCTATTTAAAACTTTTGAATTCTACTCTTGGTAGGGATAACAAGGACTCTTACCTTACTCAAACTCCAACCTATCAAAATTGCCCATCCTTACCTCAAGTTAGGCTTGATGGTAACCCTAGTAGTAGGTTTGCTTAGTTTCTAAGATGAGTTGCCTTGATCTGCTGTTTGACTTGATTGCTTAGAAGTAGTATGAGATACTCTAGGAGCTCATCCACTAGGATCAAGATACTTTAAAATCACCAAACCCTAAGCAAGAATACAATATGGATACTAGGTGATCATCTAAAACCCTTAACCAGATCAGCTCTGAAGTGATCTAATTCTAGAAGCTTCCAAGTCAATGAAGACCAGTATCAAGAAAAGATCCTTTATACTCAATATACTCTTCAAGGTCATCCACTTGATGATGCTTTGGTACCTTGCAACCCATCAAAATCATCAGCACCCACATTCTAGTCAAAAACCCTAAATCTGCCAAATTTGGCTAAGTTTGTAATCTGTTCCAACATCACCTTTTTAAATGCCTCCTTTTCTCAACCCTTGTGCATTTTTTGAAAATGCATATGAACCATCTTGTTAACCATCCTAAGGACTACCAAGGCCCACTATTGCCCTTGGCTAGATCACCTTTTAACCCACTTTTTCTTGATGGTTTTGCAGGCAAGAAGATAACTATTCCTGCAAATCTAGTCAACATGCCTACTTTGACAGAATCTCACACCTTCACCCTACATTCTTTGGACCAACTATTTGCATGGTTGTGTTCTACTCATATAGGTATATCAATATCTACTTCACTTGTTCCAAGTGGATCTTTGTGCTTCTTAAACCCACATGGTTTATAAGGCATCATGACTCATCTGGTATGGCAGCCTTATTTTCAACAAAGTTTGCCATCACTTCCAGACCACCTCAAATGTAACCAATCCAAAATACTTCTTCCATGATAATATATATAACTTGGTCTAACTATCCATCTATCCCTTGCATCAAGGTGAGATCTGAGCTCCAAGATCCAACAAGGTTTTGGTGGTATAAAAATAACATCACCCTAGATCCACAACTCCTTGTTTTCCATCTAATTCAAGTTCGATATCTAATTCCCAAGGTTGCAAATGCTTGCTACACCTTGTATACCTCATATACCTTGATCATCAAGATTTATAAAATATTATCCATAATTATTATGGCTCCAAATCTAATTAATCTCTTTAATAGACAAAACCTCCAAAACTTCTTCCATAAAGGAAAGTTTGGTTTTTGCCAAAACACTTCCTAAAAATTTTATATCATACCCTAACTTCCAACTTCAAAAATAAATATTTTTGAACGGTTTTATTATTTATTTTTCCCATTTTCTTAAATGGCTGAATTGGAATAATAATTGTTTTAGATACTTTTATCTTCCAATAAATCTTGGGAAAATTTCCCTGAGTGTGTATTCACATTTGGGACCATCTCACATCAAAATCCAACCTAGACCAATGTAAATTTATCAAATGAGCTTCTATAAACCACTTCTGCACTTTTTGAATAAATAGATTTAAGTGGACTAAAACTCATTTGAAAAATCTCAAATAATTCTAGGAGAGATATCTTAACTATATCTATCTACCAGTACCATCTCCCCACCATGTTCAACATAATTTTTTTGAACTTCCTTCACAAGCCTCCATTTGACCAAGTTTGACAAATCCAACAAGCTTTGATCCAAAACCACCCCAACCCCATGGAAACTTGCTCTCCCTTTCTCCACAGCACACCTCTCATCCCTCTGGTCAAAATACACTGTAGCACCCCCCTGTCTCTTGTGCTTGGCAAGGTAGTAGAGAGAGAGTAAGAAAGGAGAGACAAGCCACTTGTGGCCAACCAACAGCAGCACTACCTCATCCTCTCTGTCCCTGCCGACCAGATGACTCACACCACCCCTCCACCGCCCTCCTTGAACAATCCCAAGCCAGCTCCACCCCTCCTCCATGTACAAAATGGACATTTCCCCTCTTGAGCTCCCACCACAATTCAAATAGGCCAGAGGCTACCCATCCCGCCTCTGCCCCCTCATTCTCCTCTCCTCCCCTCCACTTACCTCCCCAGAGTCCCCCTCTCCTCCTCCCTCAATCTGCTCTGCTCGAGAGAAAGAGAAAGAGGAGCCTCGGCCCATTTCCAAAAATCAAGCAAAGCTTCTTCCACCATGCCTCTCCCCTCTGCATGTCACACTGCTAGACTCCCCTTGCTCCCCCACATCTAACCCTGCCCTTATTTTCGGTAGGGAGCAGTTCCTAGGTGTTGCTGCGTCGAGCTCTGACGAGCCCCTCTTGGCCGCCGTCATGCGAGGTCACTTCCGTCGCGGAACCTGTTGCTGCCGCTCCTCCATGAGATCGCTGTCGTCGACCGCGTCGCCCTGCGGCCTCCTCTTCACCGGAGGCGGCCCCGGTGAGCTTCCCTCGCCGCATCTCTCCCTCTGCTAGGGTTCCTGCCCGGTGCCCTGACCACGAGGTGGACGACGATCGCCAGCCGTCGATCCCCGCCTAATCGCACAGCCAGCATGCCCCGATACCCCCTTCGCCTAGTTCCCCCTCTGACCGGTGAGCCCTTCCCGTCAGGTTCAAACGCACCGCCCACGCGCTGTCCTCGCCCGGTTGGGCCGGCCTGACCCCGGTGCGGCCCAGGTCCCTCTAGATCTGGCCCGCGGAACCCCTGTCTTCTTTCTTTTCTTTTTCCCTTTTTCCAGATCTGCAAAATACGTGTTTACTTTAATTCTCAAATAAAATGAAAACTGCCTTGTTTCGCCTAGATAAAAATATAGACATGTAACCACATGTTTGTACAACATGCAGAACAAGTCCTTGGCTAAAAGTATGTCTCTTTATTTCTGAGTATTTAATATACTAGCATGTATCTAATCCATTAAATAAAAGACCCACAAAGTTATACATATTCAAATGGAATGAATCAAGTTTCATCTGATAGGTAATTGAAATACCCATGTTTTGGTCCTTGCCTCATGACAAGGTGAACCATGGTTTGGCATTAGTAAAAATAACAAAAACAGGGCATTTCCGCCTTTAAGAAATTCCCTAGGTCAACCCAAAATGGGTATTGACCTAATTCCAACACCCAGTCCACATGCACATCAATATCTATCAAACCCTAGGAGCCCAAAAGTTTATGAGCTATGATTGATTTATTAGGAATTAAACTGTTCTGTGTAGAGTTAATCCACTAATAAATTCACCTTAGTAGTTCTGTAACTCCAAAAACGTTGATTCCAATTTCTACAGAAAGGTGTTCAAAGTAGCTAACATGTGTTTTTGGAATCATAACAAAAGCTGTTGTGGATTTAATCTGGTGAAAAAGACAAAGCATCTCCATAACTACCCTTGGGAATTTCCTGAGCGCATTCTGGTAAATATTTTAACTTCATTCCAACTCTAATTGGATCAGTACATAAGACCCTACTGAACCATCCAAGGAAATAATTTTTGGAGCTCCAAAACTTTTCTGGTGAATTATTTCCTAAAACTAGAGTCGTATTCACTATAAAAATCACTATAAATCTTTGGTAAATAATAAAATAATGAAACCACTTTTGCTGGTTTCGTTTTATCAATACGTATCTGTTGGTATCATGTTTTTGCAATGGTACCATATAGAATAAGTCTTTGGTCCAAAACCCTCCCATCCCTAGTTTCTAGACTATGAAACCCATATGGTTTCCTTCAAATGTTCCAAGACATGCTCCCAATCCTTCTAATCCATTTTCTCAACACCACTACTGATTTGTAAACTTGTATTGTCATTTTCTTGCTATATGGTTTTGTCATCCGAATGCCTTGTTGATTGTGGACTCGTTTGTTTGCATGCATGCTCGATATCAGCGATAGTTGCGTTCGGGTAACGCCGAGAAGAAGGAAGCATCAGGTTATTCTATTTCGGTTATTATTGGTATTATGGTTTTCTAAGGAGAAGTCCAGGGACATATATTGCCAGATTGCTAATCTCAGGCAAGCCACCTTCTTGCTCATAAGTCTTGTCCTACTGTTTTACTTATGCATATTTTATCTACTATTTATTAAAAATGCACTGTTTTTCTATATATTGATGTATATATGGTGGTGGTTTGGCTCCTCCGAACTATTATACATTGGTACTACTAAGTATAACCCCCTTGACGATACCTACGTGTTCCTAGTATGGTAGATGGTGTAATACACCATAACCCTTTTTGGAGACCCTATTTAGCCAAAGAAAAGCTAGAGGATGGGAAGACCCTGGAAAAGTTTTACCAAATGTTTTATGATAAAACCTTTGTGAGGTGGGACCTCCCAAGAGATGTTGAGAAAGAAAAAGGTTTTCTTTTACAAAATGCTAAAGGAAAGATGGAGGAAAAACTTTTACGATAACGCACCCGGTTCTTTGCAGTTTTGCTAGAACAATTAACCCTATGCAACCACATTACTCTGGAATGGGACAAGGCTGGATGTGATGTCTGTTTACTCCAGTATAAGCTGCCTCGCAACAACTACAGGGGATAAAAATCCCTAGAGGGTGGGCCTTCTCACATAAGGGTCCATGTGGGACATCGACCTGGAGAAGGAACGAAGGGTTTACGGACCTCCACGCGTTACTATGAGCCCCTCATTGAAAGCGCACACTCGGGAAGTGGAAAAAGCGCTCCGGTTGGCTGTGAACTATATAGGGCATCCCGGTGTTGAGGGGAACAACACTCATAGGGTAGGCACTTATATTGGAGTGGGCATCCGGAGAGTCTTGATTGGTTACTCGACCCATGATCTGTGTAGATCAGGGTAGTGTACCCAGATGGTGTGGGTAAAGTGCACAACCTCTGCAGAGTGTAAATCTATTCGAATAGCCGTGTCTGCGGTCATGGACGGTTGGGAAGGTTGTTGTAGAGCAGTGCTGGTTTTGTTTTCAAAAAGGATTTTCGAGAAAATAAATGGCTTTTGGAAATGTTTTGACCATGGGATGGTCGTAAAGGAGAAAGGTTTTGACCATGGGATGGTCGGAAGGAGGAGAAAGGAGATTGGTCGTGTGATGACCTAAAGACGGGAACAAATGGGTACCCCAATCCTAGTGTTTAAAAAACTTTTCAAAAGGATTCCAAAATGATTTACAAAAGTTTTCAACAAAGATATGTAGATGTTATATCTACAAGAGAAACTATTTGAGAAAAGAACCTCTCTTGAAGCCCTCCTACTACCACAGCCATATTGCATATCCTCTTGTTATTATTATTTTCTTGAGGTGGTTTGCGAGTACATTTAAAGTACTCACTGGCATTGTCCCTGGCTATTAACTTGGTCAGATATCAAGAAGAGGATGAAGTTGACGGCTAAGCGAGCTAGGACGTTCTCCTAGTCAGTTTCCTGTAGGTTAAGGCATGGATCGGGCTCTACGCTTAATGAAGTTCCGCTGTTGTTGATCGATGTAGCCATAATGGCAACATCGGTATGACATGTATTCGTTATGTATTGGATGTTTACTTTGAAACTTGTCTGTTATGTGCCACGACTAACTGATCATGGGATCGTAGTTGTATGCATAACAGGTATTCTCGGAGCATTAATCCGGGGGCCCCACAGGATACCTGCACCAACAACAGGGTTATTGCAGTACTTGTAGTAGCAAATATTTAAGAGTTTGTCCCGATGGGAGATCGACGAACGGAAACAACACGACCCCGCAGCCACGTTGTCAATGCGGCCATGTTTCACACCCAAACCGTAGTTTGGAAATAGCCTATTCTATAAGTTACTAGAACAACGATAACTGAGAGAGGTTTAAAATATCTAATAACAAAGAACTTTTAACAAGAACAAAATAAACTAAGATGGAAAGTAAATAGGAATATGAACTGAATTAAAGAGATTGTAGTTGTAGGATTGAATGGCATGAGAGAGGGCTTCTAGACTTCGGTCTCACTAGTACTAGATGGGCAAATATATGTGTGATCTATAAGGGATTCCTCAAACAAATAGACGTTCCCAATTTGATTACTGGGTTGTCATCCTGTGTGCACTATGCATGTTTCTCGCGCGTCACCACAAGGCAAAAGGCACTTCCGGACCAAAGGATCACATAAACTCATCTTAGATCACAATAAATTCTAACTTAGCGCACTAGATCATACCTCAACCCAGAATTGAATCAATCACTCAAACATGGATGGACAACAAATCATATATATGTATAATGATGTCACAACCATGTTCAATCTTACAATTACCAAACACAAGAGAGAGAAAGGGAGATAAAGATGATGATGGAGATGGAGATGGAGATGGAGATCGATGCGTGGTGGTGGTGATGTCTTCCTTCTCCTCCTCTTCTTGCTTGGATGCCTTGATGGTGATGGTGTTGAGGGAGATCTAAATCTCGGAGGTGTGGTTGAGGCAGGCTCCATTGCAATGGAGATCGAAATGGGTGGCGACGGTGGCAGGACTCCGCCCCTAAAGGGCTATGATATGGTGGCCCTCTAATGGGTCCTCCCTCCTTTATATAGGCCTTGGGGTGCCCTATGGTTCCCCCAATACTGCCATATGACTTAGGGAAGGATCTGGGGCTTCTCTGGGGCGAAATCCCGTTGTTTGTGACCTTTTTCGCAACTATAAGGGCACAACTATATGGCCGTAAAAATGCTTACAGTCGTATAGTTGCTCGTCAAACCTTCGGGTTCCACAGTGTTTTGGCTGCCATTTCTTCATACAAACTCCGATTTGGGTGTTCTTGGGCTCGTTGGATTCGTATCATCGTGGGATACAACCCCAGGTATTGGATATTTATTTTGAGAAGTTGGAAAATTCACTTTTTCCAACACCCAAATGGCTAAGTCTGATCCCTACAGCTCCTCCATACAATGCTAACTTTGTTCCTTTGCCTTTGTTTTATCCATAATCATCATAAACACCTACGCACATGTCATATACAAGGAAAGTGATAAAATTCTACCTAAACTACTAAATGTGCAAAGCTCATATGAAAGTAAATGAGAACTAGAAGTCATGCATATAAGGCATAGCTAGAGCTAGAAGAAACATAATATGAGAGATAAATGGCTCATTTATATGGCTAAAAGAGCTGGTATTTCACAGCCATCAACTTCTCCAAGCTAGACCTTGCTCGTCCTTGAGCAGGAAGGGTCGATAATAAATTAATGGTTATGAAATAGCTTAGCATTGGGAATCAATGCCTTGCATCCTTATTTCTTCTACAAGCTCGAAGAGAGAAAACATGTATTCATACAAGGCAACACAAGCTCAGTTATAAAGAACACTAAAGATTCATCAAAACTTATATGCTCCATGTCAACTATGAATCTACTTGGAGACAAACTTGTGATCCTCTTATTGCACCTTTTGTATAACTTTTCATATCATTATTTTTATGAGGCAAAACTTAGTCAAAACTAGATGTCAAGCATAAATAGGAATAAAGTCGACCCAATCATGTCATCTAGTTAAGGCTCTCAAGTGCAAACATCAGTTATTGAGTTTCAGAAAGTTTATCTCTTAGTAACGAGATTTATGCTAAAAGGAAATGCGAGAACATGTCAAAAGAAGAAAAGCATTAGAGTGTCTCTTTTGGTCATCCACATCAATGAATCATGGCTATCAAACACTCATTTTCTATTCTTTGTCTTTCTAAAACTTCAGTTCATTAGTAATGAGGTCATGCCAAAACTTGGTGTGTTTAATCGGACTGTGCAGGCTAAGAATGGATACTCGTTACCATTACAAAGGTTTCCCTTTTTGGTATAATGATTTCTCATTATGGTCAGACGAGTATTCCCTCTTTTTCTTTGAATGCAGGCCCATGAAAATACCAATGCATCCCCAAATATAGTATTTCTGCTACATATGTTGGGCAACTCATAGCCAAACTCTAAGAGTTTCCTCTTTTTGGACTGTTCAAAGGCCAGCGGAGTTGTTAGCATCCCATGTTGTGTGATAGTGGTGCAGACACGCATAAAGCAATATCATACTTTAATCAACAGGTCAATATTTGGCATGTATCTCAATTACCGCTAAATATTAGTTTCTTCAAACAAATCCTTTCAAAGAGTACTATCAAGTCGATCATCACATCTATGGTGTTGAGTATCTTTAAGGCTAACTCTTAAGACAATTAAACAACACCTTATTTAGCAGAGAACTCAAAACTTCAAAATATCATTTCCAATTGATAACTCCTTCCGTAAGCAAACTATCAAGTCTATTGTTTTGACATTATGGGTCGAACATAACTATTTATTTAAGACCAAGCTATTAGGTGACAACCAACAAATTTCAAAAGATCTTGATCAATTATTCATTCTTTCCAAGTGTAGAGATTGTGGCAATGTTTTCTAGAGGATCACAAATAGTGTTACAAGCTTGATAAACAATTTGGAAAGATGCATACAAGCTCTAAGTCAACTCATATGGTGCCTATCATGAGAAAGTGTATCCCCATCTGAATACAGACTAGACTCACTTAAATAAGCATTCAAAAACAGCAGGATACATGATTGCATTGAACCTTCATCGAATACAAACATTGCACAAGACTCTACACATGTAGAAGTAACCTTCCCAAGCTTAGAACTATGCAAAAACCAAACTTGAGTATATCACCAAAAGAAAAGAGAAAATACAGTTTCCAGAAGAGAGTGTGATAAGTGGTTACCTCCCCAAGCTTAGTTGAAAACAAGGGTGACACATTTTACCATTGAGGTACAAGTAACCTCTCTTTTGATGGACAAAGAACCTTTGCTTTAAGGTATACTTCTTGATATAGCCTGGTAGCTGAACCAAACACTGATTGTCGAAGCATTTAATTGAAGCAACCAAGTGGCTCATGCGAGTATTTGCACGGTTGGCACTACCATACACATCGTCACACAAGGTTCAAGTCCCTACAAAAATAACACACAAAATAAAATGCATCGGTTTGGTATATGAATATAGTTTGTTTACCCCACCGATAAAAGGAAAGTAAAAACAAAGCATGAAATTCTATAGAGAATTACAGTCTAGGAGGTTTATGAGGTAGAATTTTATTGGTTATATATGCTCGGCTTCTCTAGATCATGGGAGAAACTCCCAGGTGGTGTTTCGAGGTTTTTAGAAGAAGAAAGAAGAAAGAATAAAATTTTGAGCAATGGTTTCCTTCTAGTTGGTGTTTTTGTGGTTGGATGCTACTATACGGGCAAACTATACGTTCGGAACAATGTGTTCCCGCCGTATAGTTTGCCTTCTATCAAAATTTTAGGGTTTCCACCTAGTGGCGCAGCTATACGGCCATAACTATACGGCCAGAACATTTTGTTCCTGCCGTACAGTTGGTCGTGAAACTCTCTATACCTGGAAAAGAAATTGTATGAAAGCATCGATATCTATACGATCTGAACTATACAGTCGGAATTTTTATTCCCGCTGTATAGTTGGTCGTTAAACCTTTAGTACTTATGAAAGAAAAATTATCGATGGCAAAAATATTTATACGGCCAGAACTATACGATCAGAATTTTTATACCCGCCATATAATTGGTCGTTAAACCTTCTGTATTCATCACAAAAAATTTGTTTCTTCGAGAATTATTTCTTATTCTGAAACTGAGCCAAACACCTTGTTTTGACAGTAAAATAGCAACTTTAATTTTTGACCAACAACAGCATGTATAAAAAGGTATTTAAGTGCAACCGAGTTATGCAACACATAGTAACAATAAATTGTACCTTTTGAAAACTACAACAAGATAACTCTAATAGCAAATCATGCAAAGAATAAAAATGCCAATGCAACATGAATGCAACTAGACTCAAGACACAAAACTAAGAAAGACGCCTAATGACTTCCGGGTTGCCTCCTGGGAGGCGCTTTCTGATACATTGCAAATGTATCTATAATTTTTGATGTTCCATGCTTGGTTTTATCTACTTTCTTGTGTTTTGTCCACACTTTGGAGTACTTTTCATATGATTTCTTGGACTAACCTATTAAGAAGAGTGACAGTGCCAGCTGCCTGTTTTCTACTGTTTTTGGTTCCAGGAAAGTTAGAAAATGAATATTCTCAGAATTGGACGGGACAAAAGCCAAAGTCGCTATTTTACCGGAAGTCACCTGGAGCCATAATACGAGACGGAGAAGGGCTAGAGCCTGGCCACACCACCTGGCTGCACAGCCAGGAAAGTCAGAGAATGAATATTCTCGGAATTGGACGGGACAAAAGCCAAAGTCGCTATTTTACCGGAAGTCATCTAGAGCCACAATACGAGACAGAGAAGGGCTGCGGCCTGGCCACACCACCTGGCCGTGCGGCCAGGCCTGGCCCACGCCAGGGGGTGGTCTGGCCGACCCCAGCACCCCCTCGGCCTCTCCTTCTGCCTATATATTGCCCTCGGGACCAAAACCCTAAGTACCCGATCAAAAATCCACAAAAGAGTCTGTAGCCGCCGTCATCTCCATCCCTAGATCGGGAGGGATCTGAAGCTCTTCCCGGCACCCTGCCAGAGAGGGGAATTCACCTTGGAGGCCTTCTTCATTATCATGCAAGCCTCCGTTGTGATGCGTGAGTAGTTCATCTCTGGACACCGGGTCCATGTAGTAGCTAGATGGCTGGCTCTCCTCCTTTGTGCTTTCATGTTTAGATCTTGTGAGCTCCGTTCATGATCAAGATCATCTATTTGTAATTCTGCATGTTGTGTTTGCGGGGATCCGATGGATATTGAGATGCTATTTCAGATTGATTATTGATTCTATCATGTCTTTATTATTTGTGATCTTGCATGCTTTCGTTGTTAGTAGCTATCTTGGCTAAGTAGATGCTAGCAACTCCAAGAGTTAGTATTTATGCTCGATAGTGGGTTCATGCCTCTGGTAATTTGGGGAAGTGACAGAAATCTCTAAGGTACTAGATGTGTTGTTGCACCTAGGGAGAAAACAACAATCCTTTGTTCATAGAACAATCATATTGTTTACATTACACACAATTCATAAAGCAATAATCTGTTGCTTGCAACTTAATACTGGAGGGGGTTCAGATGATAACCTGAAGATGGATTATTAGTCATAGATGCAGTTGGATGGCGGTCTATGTATAATGTTGTAATGCCCAATAAAGTCTCAAAGGAGTCAATATGATTAGTATATGCTTGTATGCTTTCTTGATGTTTGTCAATTGCCCTGCTGTAATTTGTTCACCCAACATGTTATCTATCTTAAGCAGAGCCACCTCTAGTGAACTATGGACCCCGTTCCTTTCTTTTACATACAATCTACAAACGGTTTATTTCTTTGGGTTTACTTTCTGCAAACTTTTACTTCTTTCCATTTGATACGTTTAATCCCTTGTTTTTAGCAAAACCGGTAAGATTGACAAACTCATCGCAAGTTGGGGACAAAGTTCTTTGGTTGTGTTGTGCAGGTCTCCATGTTGCTACTAGCACCGGTAGTGCGTCCTGCCAAGGCTCAGCTAGCAACACCTTTGGGGTGTTTCCTTGCTCCTACTGGTTTGATTAAACCTTGGTTTCATAACTGAGGGAAACTTACTTCTGTGCTCATCATACCTTCCTCTTGGGGTTCCCCAACGAGCTCATCATTCATGAGCCATCACTTTCTTGTAACCAAGTAGCCAGGATTTTATACTCTACATTTATTCAGCAATGGAGGCAGCCATAGGAGTAGTTTTGCTTACCTCCAACGAGTGTCTGTAGGATTTTTATCATAGTTTGCTCTAAGACGTACCCGCTTGCAATGCATCGGTATCTTGTAGGTGTTCTCGTTGCCACGTGAGGATGTATGCACCAAGCGCGGTAAATATGTATTCTTTCCTTCCTGCATAGAGGGTGTTAAAGATTTATTATCAAACTTTGAATATTTACCTTGATTACTATTTTGAGGGTGTAGCTCATAATGTCCTTTTGGATCCATTAGCTTGGTCTTTGCCACCGGACTTTCCTACACCTCATTAGTAAAACAAAAGTCATAGCAAACAGATATAGGAGGCACATAGGGTTTTGTATTTGGCTCATCATAATTGATTTCCTTGAAAAGTGTATTTAAAAAGATACTGCTAGAATCATCAAAAACTTCATCAGGGCAATTATCAGGGATTCTAGAATAATTTAAGTCTTCATCATCACTAAAGTCAGAAGAATAATAAGGATCAGGAATAGGTGGGGGATTAGGTTTGAGAGCGGTTTTAAATTTATTCCATTCCTTGATTTCTTTTTCTTCTTTCTTCTTGATGAATCCCCAATACTCTTCATGAAGTTGTTTCACCTCATCTGCAGATGTTAGATGTGTGGGATATTCAACATGAGGATTCTTATTTTTATTTTTCCTGGTTTTATGCTTCATGGATTTACCCTTCCTTCTTGCTTCAATGATGCAACAAGTGGAAGATATGGGAGTAACAATAGAGGGATGTTCTCCATCGTTAGTAGCAGCAATTCTAATATGATTAAAATAATAAGCTATGAAAGGCATTGCTTTAGAAAGAACATCTCTAACTAAGGTATCATCATAAGGAATTTTTCCTCTTCTATTTTCATCTTTAAGAAACTCATTGATCAAGTTCTCTAGATCAGTAGGGAGAGGTTTTTCTTCATGCAAAATTTCACATTTCCATTGATGAAAATTATTATGTATATCTCTTAAGAGTTGCCAAGCTTCCTCCAAAGTTTTTCCAAGGAATGCACCATCACACATCATATCTAGCTTATCCTTAGAAGAGTTATTTAAGCCTCTATAAAAGTGATTCAACAATAACCAATCGGGTAAATTATGATGTGGACAATCATGCATCAATTTTGAGAACCTACTATAAGCTTGTACTAAATCCTCATTGTTGCTCTACTTGAAACTCAGGATATGAAGCCTACGATCATAAGTTTTCTTTTGTGAGAAATACTTACCGAGAAAAGCTTCGGAGATACCTTTCCATGAATTGAAGTGTCCCGCGGGATACAAATTTAGCCAATCTTTAGCTTTTCCTTTCAGCGAGAACCGGAATAGATATAACTTCAGCTTATCATTCGTCCATCCATTTGCCTTCACCGTGGAACACAAATTTTTCAATATGCTCATATGGATCATTGTCCGGATCTCCTGCAAAAGCTGTTTCCATGATCATATTTATCCACATAGGATTAATCTCATATTCATCCACATAAATAGTGGGTTGAACATTAGGAGCATGTAAATGATCAACACTCGGAGCACCATACTCCGCAAGACTTTTACTTTCCATAGTTCCTACGTTTTTGAATTTCCTATAACTAAAATAAATAACAAGACTACTAACAAAAGGTAAACTAATTTTTTGTTCTTTTCAAATAATCAAAAGTAGTAAGATAAATAGCAACAAACAGAAATAAACTATGTGTGAGTAGGAAGGTAATAACCGGGTGCTTAGCTCCCTGGCAACAGTGCCAATTTGATGACTCGATTCCTGCACAGACAATAGGGTTATTGTAGTACTTGTAGTAGCAAATATTTAAGAGTTTGTCCCGATGGGAGATCGATGAACGGAAAAAACATGACCCTGCAACCACGTTTCGCACCCAAACAATGGTTTGGAAATAGCCTATTCTATAAGTTACTAGATAAGCGATAATTGAGAGAGGTTTAAGATATCTAATAACAAAGAACTTTTAACAAGAACAAAATAAAATAAGATGGAAAGTAAACAAGAATATGAACTGAATTAAAGAGATTTTAGTTGTAGGATTGAATGGAATGAGAGAGGGCTTCTAGGCTTCGGTCTCACTAGTACTAGATGGGAAAATATATGTGTGATCTATAAGAGATTCCTCAGACAAATAGACGTTCCCCATTTTATTACCGAGTTATCATCCTGTGTGCACTATGCATGTTTATCACGCGTCACCGTAAGGAAAAAAGCACTTCCAGCCAAAGGATCACATAAAATCATCTTAGATCACAATAAATTCTAACTTAGCGCACTAGATCATACCTCAACCCAGAATTGAATCAATCACTCACACATGGATGAACAGCAAAACATATATATGTATAATGATGTCACAACCGTGTTCAATCTTACAATTACCAAACACATGAGAGAGAGAGAGAGAGGGAGATGAAGATGATGATGTAGATCGATGCATGGTGGTGGTGATGTCTTCCATCATCTCCTCTTCTTCTTGCATGGATGCCTTGATGGTGATGGTGTTGAGGGAGATCTAGATCTTGGAGGTGTGCTTGAGGCAAAGCTCCGCCGCAATGGAGATCGAATGGGTGGCGGCGGCGACAGGGCTCCGCCCCTGAAAGGCAATGGTATGGTGGCCCTCTCTTGGGTCCCCCTCCTTTATATAGGCCTTGGGGGTGCCCTAGGGTTCTCCCAATACCATCATATGACTCAGGGAAGGTTTTGGGACTTCTCTGGGGAGAAATCCCATCGTTTGCGACCTTTTTCACAACTATACGGGCGCAACTATACGGCCGAAAAGATGCTTCTGGTCGTATAGTTGCTCGTCAAACCTTCCGGTTCCGTGGTGTTTTGGCCGCCATTTCTTCATATGAACTCTGATTTGGGTGTTCTTGGGCTCGTTGGATTCGTATAGTCGAGGGATACAACCCCATGGTCTTGGATATTTATTTTGAGAAGTTGGAAAAATTCACTTTTTCCAACACCCAAATGGCTAAGTCTGGTCCATGCAGCTCGTCCATACAATGCTATCTTTGTTCCTTTTGCCTTTGTTTTATCCATAATCATCATCAACACCTACGCACATGTCATAGACAAGGAAAGTGATAAAATTCTACCTAAACTACTAAATGAGCAAAGCTCATATGAAAGTAAATGAGAACTAGAAGTCATGCATATAAGGCATAGCTAGAGCTAGAAGAAACATAACATGAGAGATAAATGGCTCATTTTATATGGATAAAAGAGGTGGTACTTCATAGCCATCAATGATCATGAAACTCCGAAAGAGGACACTACCGAACCTCCGAGGTCAAGTAGGACACGTCCAGCTCCTGAACTTTACAAAAATCCTGTTATGAATTTCATGGTTCATGAAATAGATGACCCTGCGACATATAAGAAGCGATGATGAGCCCGGATTCCAACAAATGGCTAGAAGCCATGAAATCCGAGATGGAATCCATGTACGAAAACCAAGTTTGGACCTTGGTGGACTTACCTCACGAGCAAAAGGCCGTTGAGATTAAATGGATTTTCAAAAGCTCGAATTGTCGCAAAGGGGTTTCGACAAACTCAAGGAGTTGACTATGATGAGACATTCTCTCCCGTAGCGATGATAAAGTCGGCTAGGATTATGTTAAGAATTTCTGCATATTTCGATTATAAAATATGGCAGATGGATGTCAAAACTGCGTTCCTCAATGGTAATATTGAAGAAGAGTTGTATATGATACAACCAAGGGTTTTGTTGATACTAAGGATGCTAATAAAGTATGCAAGCTTCATCGATCCATCTATGGACTGAAGAAAGCATCCCGGAGTTGGAATCTCCGCTTTGATGAGGTGATCAAAGAGTTTGGATTTGTCCAAACTTATGGAGAGGCTTATATTTACAAAAAAGTGAGTGGGAGCAATGTAGAATTTCTGATATTATATGTGGATAACATATTATTGATTGGAAATGATGTAGATCTTTTAAACAATGTTAAAAGTTATCTAAACAGCAAATTTTCGATGAAGGACCTTGGTGAAGCGTGATATGTCCATTTTGCATCACTATTCTATATCATAATTCACTATTATTCATTGATATATTTCATATTAAGGGATGATACTTATGTTTTTCATCCGTTTTTGCATGGTTGATGACTTTTGGAGAATGGACGGCTGTAGTCAGGATTTTGATGGAAAAGGTGTTGTTTGGAGGCAAAATTCGTGAAGATCAGAAAATCCGGGAAAATACATGGAAAATCCTATTTTTCCAGAAGACGAAGGAAGCCAGAAGGGGAGGTTGAGATGGGCCACAGGGGGCCCACACCACCCCCTGGCGCGGGTTAGCCTAGGTCGCACCACCAGGTGGTGTGGCCGCCCTGGTCCACCCCTGGCTCTCCCCTCTTGCGTATATTATCCTCCCAAAACCCTAAGACTCAGGGAACAACCATAGAAATATTCCGCCGCCTCTACGGGGCGGAGAAACACTAAGAGAGAAAGATCTCTCCGGCAGACAGAATTCTGCCAGGGGAATTCCTTCCCAGAGATGGGAGATCATCGCCATCAACACAACCATCAAGCTGGACTTCATCGGGATCACCATCATCATCACCATCATCACCACTAGCACCATCATCACCATCTCCATATCGATGTAACAATTGGGTTGAATCTTGCATAGTTCTTAGGGGAAACTTTCCCGGTGTTGATTACTCTTTGTAGTTGATGCTATTGAGTGGAACCATTGAATTATTGTTTATGTTCAGATTGTTATACATCATTATTTCATCTCTGATCATGATCCATATGATGTCTTGTGAGTAGTTCGTTTTGTTCTTCAGGACATGGGAGAAGTCATGTTGTTAGTAGTGGAATTGTGTTGAGAAAGATTCAATAGTTTGATATTTAAGCTATGGTGTACTTCTTATAGTGGTGTCATGTGAACGTCGACTACATGACACTTCACCTATATGGGCCTAGGGGAATGCATTGCGTATTTGGCTACTAATCGTAGGGGTTGCCGGAGTGACAGAAACATGAACCCCCGTTAGGAAACCATTGCACAAGGGACGTCAGGGACTTAGAGTTTAAAGCTGTGGTTAGGTTTCTACCTTAATTACTTTCTTGTACTTGCAGATGCTTGCAAGGGGTATAATCACAAGTATGTATTAGTCCTAGGAAGGTCGGTACATTAGCACAGGTTCACCCACACAACACTTAGCAAACTAAAGAAGATTAATCAACTATATGAAGAGAAAGCACTTGACAGAATTCTCATGTGTCCTCGAGAACATTTGGTCATCTTAACCAGCTTGTCCTTTGCTGAATAAAGGATTGGGCCACTTGCTGCATTTATTCTTATTGTCTTTTATTTACTCGTACTTTATTTACTTGCATTATCAAAAACCCATAAAAATCCGTTTGCTAAGTATTTGCAGAGAATTCGTGATCCATACCACTAGCCAGCACCTTCTGCTCCTCGTTGGGTTCGACACTCTTACTTATCGAAAATACTACGATACACCCCCTATACTTGTGGGTCATCAAGACTATTTTCTGGCGCCGTTGCCGGGGAGTGAAGCGCTATTGGAGAGTGGAACTGGTAAAGGAAACTTCTACTATGAGTATTGTTTAATTCTATTAGTTGCTTTATTTTCAATATGGATAATTCGCTGAGTTTCTTATTTCGTAATGCTACTACCACTGCTAAGGTAGTAGATGAACCACCACCTGCTGAGAATGATACTTTTAAAATACCTACAAGAATTATTAGTTATGGATAACTACTATGTTGGGGATGGAACTGTCCATCCCGGTGATCATTTGCTCTTTATACACGAATTCTGCGGGTTGTTCAAGTGTGCAGGTATTACTACAGATCAAGTTAAGAAGAAGTTATTCTCATTATCACTAAAAGGAAGAGCTGAGGAATGGTATAATCTACTGAAGAATGGTCAAGCTCTTGAATGGGAGGAAATAGTACCTCTCTTTTATTCAAAGTTTTATCCTCCTAGTGAGATTCATAAAGATCGGAATCAAATATACAACTTTTGGCCTCTTGATGAAGAGAGTACAGCTCAAGCTTGGGGGAGATTGAAGTTACTAATGCTCAAATGTCCCATTCATGAGCTCCCCAACAATATTATTATCAATAACTTTTATGCAAGGCTTTCTCTTCATGATAAGGATTTATTGGATGCTTCTTGTGCTGGATCATTCACTCGCATGGAAGAAGAAGCTAAATGGGATCTCCTAGACCGTATTCAAGATAATGCTGAAGCATGGGAGAATGACAAAGGAAGAAAGTCAGGTATAAATTATGATTATGAATGCATTGAATCATTTATGGGAACTGATGACTTTCAAAATATTAAAAATGCTTATGGTCTAGACTCTCAAGCTATTGCAACTTATTTTAAGGCTTTTGTTTCCTACATTGAAGTGCCTAAAAAGAAGTGCCTAAAAAGAAGTGGAATAAGTATCATGAACCTTATAAAGATATTGTTAAGAGTGTTCCTGCAGGAAATACTGAAGTTTATACTGCCAATCACCTTTCACCTGAACCTTACATTGATAAAATGCCTTTCCTAGTTAAGATCAAGGAACATTCTATGATAGCTAGTATGGTTAATGAAAGTACAAATAAAGTTGTTGAACTAGGTAAACAAATGGATGATGAACCTATGATTGCAAATGTGAAAGATTTGTCACTAAATATGTAGAAGGAGGACACACTATCCTTTGTAAGATACCTCAAATATTGTTTCACAAAGTAGTGTTATGAGAGCTAGTGTTCATGTGTTTTTTGTTAGAATAAGTGATCATTGATACGATGGTCCTTGTGATAGTTATATTGTTAAAGTTATGCATGATACTGAGAGTTACTATGAGAGAGGGAAAAGTGTTCTTATGTATCTCAATAATATCAAGTTTCCTCATTTTATGCTTAAAGTCTTTATGTTGCACTTGTTTTGCCTTCCTATGCTAGCAGCCTCTGGTGTCAACAATTTGTTTGCTTACAAAATTCCCTTGGATAGGAAGTGGGTTAGACTTAAATATGTGTATTTTTTCTTCTTAATGCTCTCTTTCACTTCAATTCATATTCCTATGTGAGCATCATCAAAATTATCATGCCCATCTTAATGGCTATAAAGAAAGAGCTTTTTGGGAGACAACCCAATTTATTTGTGTTTTCGGTTTGTTTTCATTTATTTGAGTCTTGAAAGTTATTACTTTGGTAATAACCTCTCCTTATCCTTTTTGTTTGGTTTTTGTGTCAAGATCAACCCCTAATGAGAGAGAAGTAAAATTTGGGGAAGTTGCATGCTTTCCCGAAACAGATTTTTCTGCTTCACCGTAAAATTTTGTGAGAGATCTCTGTATGTCGGATTGAGATGTAACTTTTTGTGCTTCTGCCCCAGGTTGTTATATAACTTTACTTAGTTTTGCACTTTTTGATTGGAGCAACAGAATATTTTCTAAAAAATTGATCTTCACCTGCTGGTCTGTTTTGACAGATTTTGCCACTCTCGCATTTGCTTCTTTAATCGATTTCCTTTTTGAATTATTTTTGGGTTTTCGGAAGGAGTTGCTACAGTAGCTTATGTTTTGATGGTTTTCAGTTGAAATTGGACTCAAAAGGTTTTATCACTTCACTTATACTAATGTTGCTAATGAGAACTGTGTGAAGTTTTGTGTGAAAAAAAATTCCAGGTTAGTGGAGATAATGATGTAATAAGGAAGTGAAAGGTTTCATGACTCAAGCAATAAGTGTATGAAGATGAAGATATTGATGTTATTCAAGTGGTGACTCGGGAAGAATCTACTAAATACCAAATTCAGAGATCTGAAGAGTCTGTTTTCAAATAGGTAATAGTTCTGGTAAGAAAAGTTCCGCAAAAGATCTGTCCAGTTATATTTTTGCAGTTTTTAGCTAGCAAGGAAAGCTACGAAGCAAAATAGGGACGGAAACGGAGCCAGGGTGGCTCACACCACCCTGTGGCGCGGACCCACCCATGGCCACGCCACCAGGTGGTGTGGCCACCTCGGACTCTGTCTCCGACCTGTTTTCTCCTAGTACCTTCATTTTGTTGTAAAACTTCGTAATATATAATCCCTCTGATCCCCCGAGGTTCGTATATCATGTTCTCATCGTGTTTTTTTGGTCTATTTTGTTCAGATGTCATTCAGGGGTTCATCTTCAAAGGATTACGAGCTGCGACGCCATCGCGAGCTCCATCACAATCTTGAGCAGAAGACCTTTGTAGGATGGGTGGAAGAAGAAAGGATCACAACTAGGCACGAAGACATGGATCGAAACGGCAGGGAGGAAGTAAAGGACATCACAGCAGGCATGAAGGGGCTGATACCTCCAACTCTAGATCTCAGTTCTTGCCCTGCAGCAGTGGAACCTCTACGAGTCACTGATGAGTTCTGCGAAAAGTACCGAGTCTTGAGGAGGAAGGTGGATATGCTTCAAGAGGAGAATAACAGGCTTCGCAAGATGCTGGAAGATTTCCTCGCGCCAACCGAGAGGATACCACCACCACTGAAGGAGTAAATCGTCATCAGGTTTGGCATCCCCTTGGTTTGTTCAAAGCTTGGGGGAGTGCCGCGGTATCACATCACTATGTTCTATATTTTTACCTTTTTAGTAGTCATATCATGAATAGAGAAGTTATCATGTAGGATGGTTTGCATTGTGGAAGTGTCCCCTCTCTCGTTAGATATGTCTCCCTTGGTGTGAGTTGCCGTTATGGAATATTAATGAGAAGTTCTATCATTTACTCTTTTGCATATCTTATATTAGTTTTCAATTCATGGTTTTATGATTGATCTTGTTGTTAGTATTGGTATCACTTTGGGATCATTGAGTTAATTTAGTTGGTTTTGGCAAACCTAGCTCGGTCAGTAGCAACACTATTTTAGAGGGTTGAATAAAAAAGACAAAAGTACTCTTAAAGAAATATAATTTCATCATCTTTCTTTCTTGATTTGCTCATAAGTTTAGCATTCTCTGGTTAAGATCTTTTGTGCTTCCAAGGAAGATTGCATGTTTGTTTTTATCTCTTGTATGTTTGTTTGTTTCCTTCAACTCTTATACTTGCTACCCAGCCTTGCTAGCCAAAAACCTGTACTGAGAGAGATTTCTTCTCGTGCATCCAATCCTTAAATCAAACCTTTGCCATTTGTGTCCACCATACCTACCTATTAGCACTATTGATATTCCAAGTAAATTCTTGTTTTTATCAACCTTCCAAATTAAACTTGTTATGTGAAAATTAGTGATTAAATCTCTCACGAACTTGATGGCACACTTTACTTTCTTGCATCTAATAAACTTGAACCATTGTGCCCATCTATGTTGCATATATGCTTGCGCTTTGTAAGTTGTGAATTAGTGATACATTGCAAATGTATCTATAATTTTTGATGTTCCATGCTTGGTTTTATCCACTTTCTTATGTTTTGTTCCAACTTTGGAGTACTTTTCATATGATTTCTTGGACTAACCTATTAACAAGAGCCACAGTGCCAGCTGCCTGTTTTCTGCTGTTTTTGGTTCCAAGAAAGTCAGAAAATGAATATTCTCGGAGTTGGATGGGACAAAAGACAAAGTGGCTATTTTTCTGGAAGTGATTAAGTGCCAGAATACGAGACGGAGAAGGGGCTGGGAGCCACCACACCACCTGGCCGCGCGGCCAGGCCTGGCTCGCGCCAGGGGGTGGTGTGGCCGCTCCCGACACCCCCTCGGCCTCTCCTTCCGCCTATATATTGCCCTCGGGACGAAAACCCTAAGTACCCGATCAAAAATCCACGAAAGAGTCTGTAGCCGCCGTCATCTCCATCCCTAGATCGGGAGGGATCTGAAGCTCTTCCCGGTACCCTGCCGGAGAGGGGAATTCACCCTGGAGGCCTTCTTCATCACCATGCAAGCCTCCGGTGTGATGCGTGAGTAGTTCATCCTTGGACTACGGATCCATGTAGTAGCTAGATGGCTGGTTTCTCCTCCTTTGTGCTTTCATGTTTAGATCTTGTGAGCTCCATTCATGATCAAGATCATCTATTTGTAATTCATACATGTTGTGTTTGCGGGGATCCGATGGATATTGAGATGCTATTTCAGATTCATTATTGATTCTATCATGTCTTTGTTATTTGAGATCTTGCATGTTTTCCGTTGTTAGTAGCTATCTTGGCCAAGTAGATGCTAGCAACTCCAAGAGTTAGTATTTATGCTCGATAGTGGGTTCATGCCTCTGGTAATCTGGGGAAGTGACAGAAATCTCTAAGGTACTAGATGTGCTATTGCTACTAGGGAGAAAACAACAGTCCTTTGTTCATAGAACAATTGTATTGTTTACTTTACACGCAGTTTGTAAAGAAATAATATGTTGCTTGCAACTTAATACTGGAGGGGGTTCGGATGATAACCTGAAGGTGGATTATTAGTCATAGATGCAGTTGGATGGCGGTCTATGTATTATGTTGTAATGCCCAATCAAGTCTCAGAGGAGTCAAGATGATTAGTATATGCATGTATTGCTTTCTCGGTGTTTGTCAATTGCCCCGCTGTAATTTGTTCACCCAGCATGTTATTTATCTAAGGAGAGCCACCTCTAGTGAACTATGGATCCCAGTCCTTTTTCTTTACATACAATCTATAAACTGTTTCTGCTTTTTGTTTACGTTCTGCAAACTTTTACTTCTTTCCATGCGATACGTTTAATCTTTTGTTTTCCGCAAAACACGGTGAGATTGACAACCTCATCGCAAGTTGGGACAAAGTTCTGTGGTTGTGTTGTGCAGGTCTCCACGTTGCTACTAGCACCGGTAGTGCGCCCTGCCAAAGCTCAGCTAGTAACACCTTTGGGGTGTTTTCCTTCCTCCTACTGGTTCAATTAAACCTTGGTTTCATAACTAAGGGAAGACTTGCTGCTGTATTCATCGTACCTTCCTCTTGGGGTTCCCAAGGAGCTCTACGTCGAAAGTCGAGCGCATCAAGGTTTTTTCTGGTGCCATTGCCGAGGAGTCAATGACAACTTCACAAGGGGAGTCCCTCATAACCAATCTCTTTACTTTGTTGTTTTTGTTTTTCTTAGTTTTCTTTTTGCTTTGTTTGCTTGTTTTGTTCTTCAAAAATCCAAAAAAATTAGTTTTACTTGTTTTGCTTTCTTATTTGAAAACACAAAAAAAATTAGTTCCTATCTTGAGTTGCCGCTATGTCTAGCCTTGCTCCAATACTATGTCACCCGAGGAAATGATTCTCACTTTTAAACAAGGAATAGAGGAATGTTTTAAGGAAGCTTGGTCTAGAATCTCTGACCTACATGAAAAGACTGAGCCTAAAATGATTCAAGGCTTGTTCCTTAGCAGTTTTTACCTTGGGATTGCTCTTTGCTATAGATATGCTTTAGATGCTATTGTGGGAGGAGATTTCCTCCAATGTAATGAGGATGATGCCATTAATGCTATAAAGAAATTGATCCTCACTTACACCATGCCTGGCCAAACTGATACTTCTTTCGCAAAAATATTTGCTAGGTTGAACACTCTTGAGGCTAGCACTACTAGCTTAGAAAGTTGCTATAATACGCTTAGGGAGCATCACAATTATGTTCCAATAAATTCGGAACCATCCAAGTGGCTCCCTACAGTAAAGATTGAGATAAACACTGAAACTTTTCAAGCCCGCTGTGATATCATGTCTAAATTTTTTCTTATGCCCAAAGTTATTTATGAATCTTTGAATCTTTGGGGGATTAATGAAGGAGGAAAAGAAATATCTCTTTCTAATAATGCGACCTTATTTCCTATTGGAATAGCTGAAGGAGTGTTTACAAAGATCCTTGGGAAAATGATTTCTACTGATTATCTTGTTATTGAATGTGCAGGAAAAGGACAAATTACACTTGGAAGATCCCTATTAGAACTCCTTGGAGCAATAATAGATGTGGGAAAGGGGACCATGCACCTTTCTTCTCCACCAAACAATCATATTTTCCCAAAGGTTAAGAATAAAAATAAGAGAGGTAAGGGCAAGAAAGTTGGTCTTAATGCTTCTTCATTTGAGAACACTTGATTCTTTCTTTGCTTCTTATGCCTAACTTAAAGGCGTTAAAGAAAATTACTTGTTGGGAGATAACCCAAGAGTTTTAGATGAGTCTTGGAAGTTATTACCTCTATAATAACCTCTCCTTATCCTTTTTATTTTATTTTTGTGCCAAGAGTAACCTCTAATGAGAGTGAAGTAATGATTGGGAAAGTTGCTGTCCTGAAACAGATTTTTGTGCTTCACCGTAAAAATTCCTGAGAGAGTTCTGTATGTCGGATTGAGCTGTACTTTTTTGTGATTCTTACCTAGGTTGTTATCTAACTTGCGTTAGTTCTACACTTTTCTATTTGAGCAACATAAGGTCTTGGAAAAATTCGTCTCTACCTGCTGGTCTGTTTTGATAGATTTCTGCCATTTTCTGCATTTGCTTCTTGTTAGTTCCTTTGGGGAATTGAGCTTTTTGAGGGAAGTGCTACAGTATCTAGTGTTCTAATGGAAGTTTATTTAGTGTTAGAACTGAACCTTGAGACTTATTTATCTTAAGTGCACTAATGTTGCTAATAAGATTGTGTGAAGTTTTGTATGAAGGAAACATTTCAGGTATATGGAAGGAATGAGTAACGAGATGAAGGATGGACTAAAGCTCAAGCTTGGGGATGCCACGCGTGGCACCCCAAGAAATATCCAAGAAGTACAAGCGTCAAAGCTTGGGGATGCCCAAGGCATCCCCTTCTTCATCAATAAAAAATCCAGGTTTCTTCCAAACGCTTCATTTTTATTGTTTCATGCACAATTGTGTTTCTTTTGGAGCGTCTTATTTTTCGTTTTGGTTTTCAGTTTGCTTGGTTTGCTTACCTTTCTGAATAATTTGGTTGGACCCCCTCTTTCATACTTTGGTTTGCAAATAGTTTGGTTTGGTTTGGAAAAGAGTAGGAAAGTTCATGCTTTTGTGGTAAAAAGAGCTCGTTTTTGACTGTGGCCTATGCTTTGTCATGCCATGCTTGATATTGTTTTGGCTCTGGTAATCTGGGGAAGTGATAGAAATCTGGGGAAGTGATAGAAATCTCTAAGGTACTAGATGTGCTATTGCTACTAGGGAGAAAACAACAGTCCTTTGTTCATAGAACAATTGTATTGTTTACTTTACACGCAGTTCGTAAAGCAATAATTTGTTGCTTGCAACTTAATATTGGAGGGGGTTCAGATGATAACCTGAAGGTGGATTATTAGTCATAGATGCAGTTGGATGGAGGTCTATGTATTATGTTGTAATTCCCAATCAAGTCTCAGAGGAGTCAAGATGATTAGTATATGCATGTATTGATTTCTCGGTGTTTGTTAATTGCCCCGCTGTAATTTGTTCACCCAGCATGTTATTTATCTAAGGAGAGCCACCTCTAGTGAACTATGGATCCCGGTCCTTTTTCTTTACATACAATCTATAAACTGTTTCTGCTTTGTGTTTAGGTTCTGCAAACTTTTACTTCTTTCCATTTGATACGTTTAATCCTTTATTTTCCGCAAAACACGGTGAGATTGACAACCTCATCGCAAGTTGGGGACAAAGTTCTGTGGTTGTGTTGTGCAGGTCTCCACGTTGCTACTAGCATCGGTAGTGCGCCCTGCCAAAGCTCAGCTAGTAACACCTTTGGGGTGTTTTCCTTGCTCCTACTGGTTTGATTAAACCTTGGTTTCATAACTGAGGGAAGACTTGCTGCTGTATTCATCGTACATTCCTCTTGGGGTTCCCAACGAGCTCTACATCGAAAGTCGAGCGCATCAATTAGCAGAACCATGCTGTCATGGGGAACGCTTTCAACATTGCACTGGTACTTTGTACCTAGTTGATATCATGTTATTTTGTCTATGGATGTCGTCAGTGTGAAATGAAAGGGGAGCTTGTAAGTCCATGAAGTTATGTATGTGTGTTCGAAAAATGCCTGGGCCGCCGGTCTAATCCATGCTGTCATGGTGGAAACCTGTAGAGTAACCATAATGAGCATCTATGAAGCATTCTTCTTACATAAAAATAGAGATTGAGCAAAAGATAAAAAGAAAAAAAAGATGAGAAAAGAGGAAAGAGAGATAAAAGCACCATATTCCCATGGTAAATAAGAAGATTGCTGAGATGCTCGTTGTCTGTTTGCCTTGTCATTTTGATATGGGGATTCTTCCGTATCATCGGGCAAGGGGTACCCCATTGGCGGTCTCCATGATACACATGTGCTTACTATGAAAAGAACTTACCGGTGACTAAACTTGAGTAGCATGAGGAGCGGCCCTCGTATTCAAGGGACATGAGATTTTCAACTTACAAATTGTCAAGCATATCCTCATATTTGATCACTTTAACCTTAATCACCTAAAGATGCCTATGATAGGGGCAATGAGAGCTGAAAGCTAATAAGTACCATAATTTTTGGAAGCTCTTTATGAAACTTGAAATCCCTGCTTCCCTCTGAAGGGCGTTTCTTTTACTTTTTAGTTGAGTCAGTAAACCTATTCCTTTCTATCTCAACAAGTATTTTGAGTTGTTGTGTTTCATTCATTCATATGATGATTTATTCAATCATGTTTCTTATGTTCCTTGTTTTGCACATTGCTCTTATCTTGGTGTTTACTACTTTGAAAGCTATCATTGAAAATTAGTTATTTGTGAACTCTAGCAAATTGTCAACTATTCTTCAACCAAGAGCTAAGTTTGCCATTACCAATTATGATTCACTTTATGTATATTTATTATGTTTCCTTTACTTATTACAAGTTAAGTTATATAATAGTGAGTTGTCTTCTATTATGATCGATGTATTGATGAATGTGATGCTTCCTGTCCGTATTCTTTTATTTACTCTTCACTCCATAAACCTGAGGCCATGTTTATTGAGATTAGTTTCTCTTAGGGACAAGCGAAGTCTAAGCTTGGGGGGAGTTGATACGTCCAATTTGCCTCACTATTCTATATCATAATTCACTATTATTCATTGATATATTTCATATTAAGGGATGATACTTATGTCATTTCATCTGTTTTTGCATGGTTGATGACTTTTGGAGCATGGACCGTTGTAGTCAGGATTCTGATGGAAAAGGTGCTGTTTGGAGGCAAAATTCGCGAAGATCAGAAAATCTGAGAAAATACATGGAAAATCCTATTTTTCCAGAAGACGAAGGAAGCCAGAAGGGTAGGCTGAGATGGGCCACAGGGGGCCCACACCACCCCCTGGCGCGGGCCAGCCTAGGCCGCGCCACCAGGTGGTGTGGCCTTCCTGGTCCACCCCTAGCTCTCCCCTCTGGCGTATATTATCCTCCTGAAACCCTAAGACTCGCGGAGCGATCACGAAAAGATTCCGCCGCCTCTGTGGGGCAGAAAAACACCGAGAGAGAAAGACCTCTCCGGCAGACAAAATTCTGCCAGGGGAATTCCTTCCCGGAGAGGGGAGATCGTCGCCATCAACACCACCATCAAGATGGACTTCATCGGGATCATCATCATCACCACCAGCACCATCATCACCATATCCAAATGGTTGTAACAATTGGGTTGAATCTTGCATAGTTCTTAGGGGAAACTTTCTCGGTGTTGATTACTCTTTGTAGTTGATGCTATTGAGTGGAACCATTGAATTATTGTTTATGTTCAGATTGTTATACATCATTATTTCATCTCTGATCATGATCCATATGATGTCTTGTGAGTAGTTCGTTTTGTTCTTGAGAACATGGGAGAAGTCATGTTGTTAGTAGTGGAATTGTGTTGAGAAAGATTCAATGGTTTGATATTTAAGTTGTGGTGTACTTCTTCTAGTGGTGTCATGTGAACGTCGACTACATGACACTTCACCTATATGGGCCTAGGGGAATTCATTGTGTATTTGGCTACTAATCGTAGGGGTTGCCGGAGTGACAGAAACCTGAACCCCCGTTAGGAAACCATTGCACAAGGGACGTCAGGGTCTTAGAGTTTAAAGTTGTGGTTAGGTTTCTACCTTAATTACTTTCTTGTACTTGCGGATACTTGCAAGGGGTATAATCACAAGTATGTATTAGTCCTAGGAAGGTCGGTACATTAGCACAGGTTCACCCACACAACACTTAGCAAACTAAAGAAGATTAATCAACTATATGAAGCGAAAGCACTTGACGGAATTCCCATGTGTCCTCAAGAACATTTGGTCATCTTAAGTAATACAACCATCTTGTCCTTTGCTGAATAAAGGATTGGGCCACTTGCTGCATTTATTCTTATTGTCTTTTATTTACTCGTATTTACTTGCATTATCAAAAAAACCCTAAAAATCCATTTGCTAAGTATTTGCAGAGAATTCCTGATCCATACCACTAGCCAGCACCTTCTGCTCCTCGTTGGGTTCGACACTCTTACTTATCGAAAATACTGCGATACACCCCCTATATATTAGGCATTAAGATCTATAGAGATAGATCAAGGCACCTAATTGGGCTATCGCAAAGTACATACCTTGATAAGATATTAAAGAAGTTTAATATGGACGGAAGTAAGAAGGGGTTCTTACCTATGTTGCAAGGCAATACATTGAGTAAGACTCAAAGTCCGGCTACGGCGGATGAAAGAGAGATAATGGATAAGATCCCATATGCTTCAGCCATAGGCTCTATATTGTATGCCAAGCTATGTACAAGACCAGATGTGGCACATGCTATTAGTTTGAATAGTAGGTACCAATCTGATCCAGGTTCGGAACACTGGATAATGGTCAAGAATATCCTTAAGTACTTAAGAAGAACTAAGGATATGTTTCTTGTATATGGGGGTGAAGAAGAGCTGGTCGCTAAGTGTTATGTTGACTCTAGCTTTGACACTGATCCAGATGACTCTAAGTCTCAATCCGGTTACGTATTTATCTTGAACAGAGCAACCGTTAGTTGGAGGAGTTCCAAACAACCTGTGGTAGCTGGATCAATGACGGAGGCGGAATATGTCATTGCTTCAGAAGTGGCACAGGAAGCGGTTTGTATAAAGGAGTTCATAACGTAACTAGGTGTGGTTCCTAGTGCATTGGACCCAATGGTGATCTATTGTAACAACAATGGAGCCATATCCAACACCAAGGAACCAAGGTCTCACAATAATTCCAAGCATATTAAGCGCCGGTTTCACTCCATCCGCGAGCATGTCAAGGATGGAGATATAAAGATTTGTAAAGTACACATGGACCTAAATGTAGCAGGTCTATTGACTAAAGTTCTCCCTAGGGAAAAACATGATCAACACCAGAACTCCATGGGTGTTAGATTTATCACTATGTAAACTAGATTATTGTCTCTAGTGCAAGTGGGAGACTGAAGGGAATATGCCCTAAGAGGCAATAATAAAGTTGTTATTATATGTATTCCAAGTATATGATAGATGTTTATTTTACATGCTATAATTTATTACTATAGAAACCTTAATACATGTGTGTTTAATAAACAAATAGAAAGTTCCTAGTTATGCCTCTCTATAAACTAGCTCGTTGATTAACAAGATGATCAAGGTCTCCTGATCATGGACATTGGATGTTGTTAATAACGAGGTCACGGCATTGGTGGATGATGTGATGAACATTCATCCAGAGTATAGCATTACAATCAAAGTCATCATGTTTATATTGCTATAGCATCATACAAAGTAATATTTATCCTTAGACCATGAGATCATGTTAATTTCTAACACCAGAAGAATATATACTTTGATAACATCAAACATCACACCGTAACAGGGTGACTATAAAGATGGGTTCAGTACTACGAAGGTGTTATGTTGAGGCTCATGTATCAAGAGTGGAATTTGTCAATGCCGATTATGGATAGATATACTCTAGGCCCTCTTGGTGATATCACATTAAGATAGCTTGCAAGCAAGTGATGTGATCACCAGAATGTTATATCACGGGAACGAGAAAAGAGTGCATGTTGGTAATGAGATCAAACTAAGTATTGAGATACTGATGATCGAATCTAGGACATGTAATATATTGCAAGACAAAAGGATTTAGTTACTATCATTAAAGGTTATCTCGATCACAGACATCATCGTTGAATGTATGGGAGTCAGTATGGATCTCCAGGTCCCGCTTCTGATTATTGATCTGAGAGGGGTCTCGATCATGTCTGCATTATTCGCGAACCGTAGGGTGACACACTTAAGGGTTTCCAAACACCATTTGGAGCAAATACGTTCTAGACGAAAGAATTGCAAAGCGCTGGAAATATTTCAATAGACACAAAAATTGTTTCGGGTGAAATTGCTGAAATTGGTTCTGCATCTGATATTGAAATGTTGCAGGGGTTTTTATATGAATGTTTGTTAATTAAAGTAATGTGCTATTGATTTGCGGCGCTAAGACTTCCACATGATCTTGAGATCAGCAAGCATTCAACTACATCATCCATGAGTTCCATCTCGTTAACAAAGCTTTGTCGTTCTTCGAGGGTATGTTCTCTATGGATGTATATCCACTCATTTCTTGTATCTAGTAGATAGATATTGGCGTATAATAGTTCCCATCTTAGGAATTTTTTGTTTTCTATGCTGCAAACCCAACACCATCTTATAAGGTGTCATACCCATTTGTTTTTTAGACGCGGTACGGTATGCCCATAGAGTGTCATTTAACTGTTGGGTCCGCAGCATAGAAAACAAAAAATTTCCTACAATGAGAACTATACGCCAAGATCTATCTACTGGATACAGAACAACGGGTGGACATACATCCATGGAGAACTTACCCTCGAAGACAACGAGTTTTGTTAACGAGTAGGAACTCGTGGTTGATGTAGTCGTACGCTTGCCGATCTCAAGATCGTGTGGAAGTCCGAGCGCCCCAAATCAGCAGCGCATTCGTCCTCGCACACACGTTCAAGCCACCGGACAACCTCCACGTCCTTGCTCCAGCGAATCAGCGGAAGCAGCAACTCCTTCCAGACGCAAGGCCACCGGGAACATGTATCTCGCTAATCCGAGACCATGGGGGAATATCTAGAGTGGGAGAGAGATCCTTCACGACGAGGTGTGAGGATGAAGGAGGGAATGGGTGGCCTTTTATAGGAGGAGGGGGGTGCCCCCTCTCTCCATGGCCGGCGCATGGGGGGTGACCCCTCACCTCCCCCATTCATGTGGTGGTAACCCCTCCACATTAAAATGCATCTTCACATTCCCTTTTAAAGTCTCCACTTTAAATGCATTAAATTTCTTCTCCAAATTTAATGCTCTCTCATTTAATAAAACTATTTTATTTATTTTATTCAGAATTTTGTTAATTACTTTAATTAACAAACATTCACATAAAACCCCTTGCAACATTTCAATATTACATGCAGAACCACTTTCTGCAATTTCACCCGAAACAATTCCGGTTTCTATCGAAACATTTCCTGCACTTTGCAAACCTTTTGTCTAGAACATATGTGCTCCTAAATGGTGTCCGGCAACCCTTAAGTGTGTCACCCTACGGTTTGCGAATAATGCAGACATGATTGAGACTCCTCTCAGATCAATAATCAGAAGCGGGACCTAGAGATCCATACTGACTCCTGCATATTCAACGATGACTTCTGTGATCGTGAGAACCTTTAACGTCAGCAATTTAATCCCTTTGTCTCATGATATAATACATGTCCGAGATTCGATCATCGGTATCCAAATACCTAGTTTGATCTCGTTACCGACTTGCACTCTTTTCTCGTTCCCGTGATATAACATTCTAGTGATCACATCACTTGCTTGCAAGCTATCTTAATGTGATATCACCGAGAGGGCCCAGAGTATATCTATCTGTCATATGGATTGAAAAATTCCACTCTTGATCCATGAGCCTCAACATAACACCTTCGTAGTACTGAACCCATCTTTATAGTCACCCTGTTACGGTGTGACGTTTGATGTTATCAAGATACTCTTCCGGTGTTAGCAATTAACATGATCTCATGGTCTAAGGACTAAGACTACTTTGTATGATGTTATAGCAATATAAACATAATGACTTGATCGTAATGCTATACTTCGGATGAATGTTCATCACATCTTTTCACAAATGTTGTGACCTTGTTATTAACAACATCCAATGTCCATGATCAGGAAACTTTGATCATCTTGTTAATCAACAAGCTAGTCTATAAGAGAGGCATAACTAGGAACCCTTTTTGTTTATTAAACACACATGTATTGATGTTTCCTATCAATACAATTATAGCATGCAAAATAAACATCTATCATATACAAGAAATATATAATAACAACTTTATTATTGCCTCTCAGGGCATATTTCCTTCAGTCTCCCACTTGCACTGGAGACAATAATCTAGTTTACACAGTGATAAATCTAACACCCATGGAGTTCTGGTGTTGATCATGTTTTTCCCTAGGGAGTACTTTAGTCAACGGATCTGCTACATTTAGGTCCGTGTGCACTTTACAAATCTTTATATCTCCATCCTTGACATGCTCGCGGATGGAGTGAAACCGGCGCTTAATATGTTTGGAATTCTTGTGAGACCTTGGTTCCTTTGCGTTGGCTATGGCTCCATTGTTGTCACAATAGATCACCATCGGGTCCAATGCACTGGGAACCACACCCAGTTCTGTAATGAACTCTTTCATCCAAACTGCCTCCTGCGCCGCTTCTGAAGCAGCAACATATTCCGCCTCCGTTGTTGATCCAGCCACCACAGGTTGTTTGGAACTCCGCCAACTAACTGCTGCTCTGTTCAAGAGAAATACGTATCCGGATTGAGACTTAGAGTCATCCGGATCGGTGTCAAAGCTAGCATCGACATAACACTTAGCGACTAGCTCTTCTTCACCTCCGTATATAAGAAACATATCCTTAGTTCTTCTCAAGTACTTGAGGATGTTCTTTACCGCTATCCAGTGTTCCGAACCTGGATCAGATTGGTACCTACTAGTCAAACTAATAGCATGTGCCACATCCGGTCTTGTACATAGCATGGCATACATAATAGAGCCTATGGCCGAGGCATAGGGGATCTTATCCATCATCTCTCTTTCTTCTGCCGTAGCCGGACTTTGAGTCTTACTCAATGTCTTGCCTTGCAACATAGGTAAGAACCCCTTCTTACTTTCGTCCATATTAAACTTCTTTAATATCTTATCAAGGTATGTACTCTGCGATAGCCCAATTAGGCGTCTTGATCTATCTCTATAGATTTTAATGCCTAATATATATGAAGCTTCACCAAGGTCCTTCATCGAAAATTTGCTGTTTAGATAACTTTTAACACTGTTTAAAAAATCTATATCATTTCCAATCAATAATATGTCATCCACATATAATATTAGAAATGCCACATTGCTCCCACTCACTTTCTTGTAAATACAAGCCTCTCCATAAGTTTGGACAAATCCAAACTCTTTGATCACCTCATCAAAGCGGAGATTCCAACTCCGTGATGCTTGCTTCAGTCCATAGATGGATCGCTGAAGTTTGCACACCTTATTAGCATCCTTAGGATCGACAAAACCCTTTGGTTGTATCATATACAACTCTTCTTCAATATTACCATTGAGGAACGCAGTTTTAACATCCATCTGCCATATTTCATAATCGAAATATGCAGCAATTGCTAACATAATCCTAACCGACTTAAGCATCACTACGGGAGAGAATGTCTCATTGTAGTCAACTCCTTGAATTTGTCGAAACCCCTTTGCGACAAGTCGAGCCTTATAGATGGTTACATTACCATCAGCATCAGTTTTTATTTTGAAAATCCATTTATTCTCAACGGCCTTTTGATCGTGAGGTAAGTCCACCAAGGTCCAAACCTGGTTTTCGTACATGGATTCCATCTCGGATTTCATGGCTTCTAGCCATTTGTTGGAATCAGGGCTCATCATCGCTTCTTCATACGTTGCAGGGTCATCTATTTCATCAATCATGAAATTCATAACAGGATTGCCGTATAGTTCAGGAGATGCACGTGTCCTGCTTGACCTGCGAGGTTCGGTAGTGTCCTCTTTCGGAGTTTCATGATCAATATCATTAGCTCTCTCTTCATTAGGTGAAGTCAACTCCGAAACAACTTCCGGTGCTGCGCTACTCGCCATTTCATGAAGAGAAGGTTCAATAACCTCTTCGAGTTCTACCTTCTGACTACTCACACCTTTCGCGAGAAACTCCTTCTCAAGAAAGGATCCATTATTGGCAACAAAGACCTTGCCCTCGGATCTGTGATAGAAGGTATACCCAATCGTTTCCTTAGGGTATCCTATGAAGACGCATTTTTCCGCTTTGGGTTCGAGTTTATCCGGTTGAAGTTTCTTCACATAAACATCACATCCCCAAACTTTAAGAAATGACAGCTTAGGTTTGTTTCCAAACCATAATTCATACGGTGCCTTTTCAACGGATTTAGATGGTGCCCTATTTAAAGTGAATGTAGCGGTTTCCAGTGCATAACCCCAAAATGATAGTGGTAAGTCAGTCAGAGACATCATAGATCGAACCATATCCAATAAAGTACGATTACGACGTTCTGACACACCATTACGTTGTGGTGTTCCGGCAGGCGTGAGTTGTGAAACTATTCCACACTCTTTCATGTGTGTGCTGAACTCGTAACTAAGATACTCTCCTCCACGGTCAGACCGTAGAAATTTGATCTTTCTATTACGATGATTTTCCACTTCATTCTGAAATTCTTTGAACTTTTCAAAAGTTTCAGACTTGTGTTTCATCAAATAGATATACCCGTATCTACTCAAATCATCCGTGAAAGTAACAAAATGACGATATCCACCTCGCGCCGACACACTCATTGGTCCACACACATCAGTATGTATGATTTCTAATAAATCTGTCGCTCGTTCCATTAAACCGGAAAACGGCGTTCTAGTCATCTTGCCCATAAGGCATGGCTCACATGTATCAAATGATTCAAAATCAAGTGATTCCAAAAGTCCATCAGAATGGAGTTTCTTCATGCGTTTAACGCCAATATGACCTAGACGGCAGTGCCACATATATACAGATATATCATTATCAAGTTTAATCCTTTTAGCATCAACATTATGAATATGCGTAATACTACTATCGAGATCCAATAGAAATAAACCATTCAACACAGGTGCATGACCATAAAAGATATTATTCATATAAATCGAACAACCATTGTTTTCAGATTTAAACGAATAACCACTTTGTATCAAACATGATCCGGATACAATGTTCATGCTCAGTGCAGGCACCAAATAACAATTATTTAGGTTTATAACTAATCCCGATGGCATATGGAGAGGCAGCGTTCTGACGGCGATCACATCAACTCTTGATCAATTGCCGACCCGCATCGTGAACTCATCCCTTGCTAGTTGTCGCTTGTTCCGTAGCCCCTGAACTGAGTTACATATATTAGCAACCGATCCCGTATCAAATACCCAGGTGCTACTGCGAGTACTAGTCAAGTACACATCAATAACATGTATATCACATATACCTTTGTTTGCCTTGCCGGCCCTTTTGTCCGCCAAATACTTGGGGAAGTTGCGCTTCCAATGGCCAGTCCCCTTGCAATAGTAGCACTCGGTGTCAGACTTAGGGCCAGCTCGGGGTTTCTTTTCAGGCGCGGCAACAGATTTGCCGCCCTTCTTTCCCTTCTGCTTGCCTTTCTTGTCCTTCTTGAAACTGGTGGTCTTATTGATCATCAACACTTGATGTTCTTTCCTAATCTCCACTTCTGCAGTCTTAAGCATTGACAGAAGCTCGGGAAGAGACTTCTTCATGCCCTGCATATTATAGTTCATCACGAAGCTCTTCTAGCTAGGTGGCAGAGATTGGAGAACACGATGTATGCCTAAGTCAATGGGAATCGTTATTCCCAAGGACAAAAGCTTATCGGCGTACCCAGACATTTTGAGTACGTGCTCACTAACGGAGTTGTTCTCTTCCATCATGCAGCTAAAGAACTTTTCAGAAGCATTATAACTCTCTACGGCAGCATGGGTATCGAAAATCATTTTCAATTCTCCCATGGTATCAAAGGCATTGCCATTTTCGAAACGTTTTCAAAGTTCTGGTTCTAGCCCATACAGTATGCCGTAATGAACTAAGTTGTGGTCCTCCTGACGAGTTATATAGACGTTATTTTCCTCGTCAGGGGCATCAGGAGCTGGTGGGGGGCCTAGCGGCGCCTCTAGCACATATTGCTTTTGTGCAGCAGTGAGGAGAATCCTCAAATTCATAGCCCAGTTGGTGAAGTTGCTACCATTCGCAGCAAGCTTCTCTTTCTCCATGAACACATTGAAATTAAAAGCAGGTGGTGCCATCTACAACAGAATTTGTAAAATATATTTAGACTAAGTTTATGATAGATTGAGTTCAACTAATCCAAATTACTAATGAACTCTCACTCAAAAATGACATCCCTCGTGTCCTTTTGGTGATGACATGAACCAAATCCACTACACCAAGTCCGATCATCACGTGAGTCGGTGTAGCTTCAAAGGCGAGTATCTATATAGGCATCATATCAACTATATGACTCATGCTTAACCTTTTGGTCCGTGTTCCGAGGCCATGTCTGTACATGCTAGGCTCGTCAAGTAAGAACCTTAGTATTCGCGTGTGTAAAACTGTCTTACACCCGTTGTATGAAAGCGTAGAGTCGAGAACACCCGATCATCACGTGATGCCTCAAAACACGATCCACAAAACGGTGCATAATTAAGGAAGAACACATTTTATCTTGATATCTAAATGAGGGATCATCTTATAATGCTACCAAAAGCGCCAAACTAGCAATATAAGATGCTAACATCTAATGTGTGAAGTGAGGTGATATGGTCCATGCATTTGATCTTTATCATTTGCATCGTGGTATGATCTCTATCATTCCTTTGTGTGTAAGGCCAAGGTCTATGGAACTTACACGTTAAGTGAGTTGTAAGAGTATCTATCATACATCTACTTACAACAATACCATATCAAGACACTAGCCCAGCAACGATCTAAACTAGACGCCTCTAATTTATCAATTGCAAGTTTTACGTGGCTTAGGGCTTTCAGACATAGAACCGGTCTTACCTACGAACATGAACCACAACGAGGATAACCAAGTTATTAGCAACTCGTTGTAAATCAGATATTGACTATAGTAGGAGAGACAGACACCCGCCAGGCACTTATGCAAAACAAGTTGCATGTCAGTCGTGGAACCGGTCTCATGTACAATGACATGTAAGGTTGGTCCGGGCCGCTTCATCCCACTATGCCACCAATATCCAAAGTACATAGAAGATGCAATAACATGATAATCATCGCCCACATATAAACATATGTGTACTACCCGTGCAAAGCACCTACGCATAGATCAGGCTCTCATACCACTGTTGTGTCCGCAGCATAGAAAACAAAAAAATTCCTACGATGAGAACTATACGCCAAGATCTATCTACTAGATACAGAGCAACGGGTGGACATACATCCATGGAGAACTTACCCTCGAAGACAACGAGTTTTGTTAACGAGTAGGAACTCGTGGTTGATGTAGTCGTACGCTTGCCGATCTCAAGATCGTGTGGAAGTCCGAGCACCGCAAATCAGCAGCGCATCCGTCCTCGCACACACGTTCAAGCCATCGGACAACCTCCACCTCCTCGCTCTAGTGAATCAGTGGATGCAGCAACTCCTTCCAGACGCAAGGCCACTGGGAACATGTATCTCGCTAATCCGAGACCATGGGGGAATATCTAGACGGGGAGAGAGATCCTTCACGAGGAGGTGTGAGGATGAAGGAGGGAATGGGTGGCCTTTTATAGGAGGAGGGGGGTTCCCCCTCTCTCCATGGCCGGCGTATGGGGGGTGACCCCTCACCTCCCCCATTCATGTGGTGGTAACCCCTCCACATTAAAATGCCTCTTCACATTCCCTTTTAAAGTCTCCACTTTAAATGCATTAAATTTCTCCAAATTTAATGCTCTCTCATTTAATAAAACTCTTTTATTTATTTTATTCAGAAATTTGTTAATTACTTTAATTAACAAACATTCACATAAAACCCCTTGCAACATTTCAATATTACATGCAGAACCACTTTCTGCAATTTCACCCGAAACAATTCCGGTTTCTATCCAATTCTTGTTTCTATCGAAACATTTCCTGCGCTTTGCAAACCTTTTGTCTAGAACATATGTGCTCCTAAATGGTGTCCATCAACCCTTAAGTGTGTCACCCTACGGTTCGCGAATAATGCAGACATGATTGAGACTCCTCTCAGATCAATAATCAGAAGCGGGACCTGGAGATCCATACTAACTCCTACATATTCAACGATGACTTCTGTGATCGTGAGAACCTTTAACGTCAACAATTTAATCCCTTTGTCTCATGATATAATACATGTCCGAGATTCGATCATCGGTATCCAAATACCTAGTTTGATCTCGTTACCGACATGCACTCTTTTCTCGTTCCCGTGATATAACATTCTAGTGATCACATCACTTGCTTGCAGGCTATCTTAATGTGATATCACCGAGAGGGCCCAGAGTATATCTATCCGTCATCTGGATTGAAAAATTCCACTCTTGATCCATGAGCCTCAACATAACACCTTCGTAGTACTAAAACCATCTTTATAGTCACCCTGTTACGGTGTGACGTTTGATGTTATCAAGATACTCTTCCGGTGTTAGCAATTAACATGATCTCATGGTATAAGGACTAAGACTACTTTGTATGATGTTATAGCAATATAAACATAATGACTTGATCGTAATGCTATACTTCGGATAAATGTTCATCACATCATTTCACAAATGCTGTGACCTTGTTATTAACAACATCCAATGTCCATGATCAGGAAACTTTGATCATCTTGTTAATCAACAAGCTAGTCTATAAGAGAGGCATAACTAGGAACCCTTTTTGTTTATTAAACACACATGTATTGATGTTTCCTATCAATACAATTATAGCATGCAAAATAAACATCTATCATATACAAGAAATATATAATAACAACTTTATTATTGCCTCTCAGGGCATATTTCCTTCATTAACTTGTATGACCAATCTTCTCTTGATTTGTCCACCATCTTATAGAGTATGGTTTTTAATTCTCTATTGGAGAGTTCCACTTGACCACTCGTTTGAGGATGATATGGTGAAGCAATGCGGTGAGTTACTCCATATTTGTAGAGGATTTTCCTAAAAGTTCCTTTCAGAAAATGAGAACCACCGTTAGTGATTAAAAATCTAGGAACTCCAAACCTGGGGAATATAACATCCTTGACCATCTTCACTGAGGCAGCTGCATCTAGATGGCTTGTTGGAATAGCTTCAACCCATTTAGTAACATAATCGATAGCAACAAGAATATGAGTGTAACCATTTGATTCTATAAAAGGTCCCATGTAATCCATTCCCCATATATCAAGGGGTTCAATTATAAGACTATAATTCATTGCCATCTCTTGTCTCCTACCTACATTACCCCTTCTTTGGCAAGCATCACAATGTTCTACATACTTGTGTGCGTCCTTGAGGAAGGTGGGCCAATAGAATCTGGACTGAAGTACCTTTGCTGCAGTTCGCTTGCCTGCATGATGTCCTCCATATGGGATGTCATGACAAGCTTGCAAAATTGCATTCATTTCATGGTTAGGAACACACTTCCGAATCATTCCATTAGGTCCATGACGATATAGATACGGATCATCCCAAAAATAATATTTAAGATCATTAAAGAATTTCATTCTTTGATTTCTTGTCATACCAGGAGGTACAAATTTTACTGCGAGATAGTTAGCATAATCCGCAAACCAAGGATCAGCAATTTCAATGTTTTCTAAATATTCTCCTAGAAATGACTTATTTATAGGTACAGGGTTAGTAATTATTTCCTCCATCCTAGAGAGATGATCTGACACCGGATTATCCTTACCCCTCCTATCTACTATTTGCAAATCATATTCTTGCAGTAATAAAACCCACCTAATCAACCTAGGCTTTGCATCCTTTTTCACAAGGAGGTGACGCAAAGCTTCGTGATCCGTATGAACTATTACCTTAGAAATTAATGATGTAGATCTAAATTTGTCACAAGCAAAAAATATAGCTAGGAACTCTTTTTTTGTAGTAGCATAATTTTTCTGAATCTTATTAAGGGTTCTACTAGCGTAATAAATAACATTTAAATTCTTTCCATCTCGATGTCCTAACACAGTCCCTAAAGCATAATCACTAGCATCACACATGATTTTGAAAGGTTCATCCCATTTTGGAGATTGCATGATGGGTGCTGAAACTAATTTGTTTTTAAGGTTCTCAAAAGCTGCAATGCAGTCATGATCTAAGTAGAATGGAGTTTCTCTCTCAAGAAGGTTGGTAAGAGGCATAGCTATTTTAGCAAAATCTTTTATAAAACGCTTATAAAATCCTGCATATCCTAGATTTTTTTAAGTTTTTTATGTCCTGAGGTATTGGAAGATTTTCTGTAGCATTTATATTAGTTTTATCTATTTCTATACCCTTATCCGAGACCTTATGCCCCAAAACTATACCTTCTCTTTCCATGAAACGGCATTGTTCCCAATTCAAAACCAAATTTGATTGCCTGCATGTCTGCAGAAATTTGGTTAAATTGTAGAGGCAATTATCAAATGTTGTTCCACAAACAACGAATCATTTGTTAGAACTTCCATAGTCTTCTCAACAAGATCATCAAATATTTTCAAAACACATTCTTGAGAGGTCACAGCTGCATTATATAAGCCAAACAGAATTAATCTATAAGCATATGTGCCATAAGGGCAAGTGAAAGTTGTTTTCTCTTGATCTTCCGGTTGTATAACAATTTGAGAATATCTAGAATAAGCATTAAGAAAATAGAAATAAGAATTATTACTAAGTATTTCTAAAATTTTATCCATAAATGGTATAGGTTTATGATTTTTCCGTGTCTCACGGTTTAGTTTCCTAAAATCAATGCACATGCGATATCCAATAATAGCTTTTATAGGAACTAGATCACCATCCTCATTCATAGCAGCATCAAGACCCCCTTGTCTTGGTATGCAATGAGCTGGGCTAGCCCACTTACTGCTAGAAATATGATATATTATGTCAGCATCTAATAAGCATATAACCTCTTTTCTTACTACTTCCTTCATTTTCGGATTAAGCCTTCTTTGTGTATCAACTACAGGTTCAGCATCATCAAGCATGGTAATCTTATGTGTTACGATAGATGGATATATTCCTTTAATATCACTTAGAGTATATCCAAAGGCTCTACGATGCTTAATCAAGACCGAAATGAGTTTATTTTTTTCATTTCTGATAGAGTTTTACTAATAATAACAGGACATTTATTTTCATTATCTAAAAACTCATAACTCATATCGTCTAGAAGTTGTTTCAATTCAATTGGCGTAGGTTCTTCATCTCCTTTTCTTACCAGTTCTTCATAGTCATGTGGATTTTGTGCTTCTGGAACTGAATCAAGGTAATCATCCGTGTCTTCTCTCTCCTCATCATCTGGTTCTTCCTCCCAATTAATTAGGCTCCTCTCTAATTCATCTTATGGAGTACTGAAATGAATTGTGACCAACTTGGCAATCGTTTTCTCTTCCTTGATATCTTCCACTTCATATGGCATCTTCTTTAGTTTGGCAAAGTGGAATGTCATTTCCTCTTCTCCAAACATCATTGAAATAGTCTCCTTCTTATTATAAATTCGAGCTTTGGTTATGGAAACAAAAGGCCTACCTAAAAGAATAGGACAAAAAGAATCTCTAGTCATATCAACAATATGAAAATCAAGGGGGTACATGAGTGATCCAATAAAGACAGATATTTCTGATAACACGTTCCAGTTTTATATTAGTTCTATTAGACAATTTAATAGTAGTGTCTACCAGTTCCACATCTGGATTATTTAAATTGTAGCGAAGTTCGTCATAAAGTGATGAAGGCATAATGTTTATAGTGGAAATCAGCTCACAAATTCCGTATAAGAAAGTTTCTCCACAATATATAGGAGTCATAGGTTTAGAAGTTTCGTTACTTGTACCTTACCTTCGATGAATTCTGGGGTTTCAAAGTCTAGCATAACCACTTCATATCCACTGTTCATGCTTCCATAAGATCCTTCAATATAACATTATTTATATTGGTAGCTTTGGGGTTTTTTCCTGGTTTCTTTAATCTTCTCTTCATTTGTTCTCCTCTTTTTGCTTTTTCTTGATATTCTCTTGAATAGGTGCAGAGGAGAACTCTTCCATTACCTCACTTTCTCTTGCACGCTTCTTTTCTTCAAGAGGTTTATGGGGTTCCCATTCTGTAGGTACCTGTAAATGCCCTGCATAATTCTCAATAATTTTCTTTACTCAGTAAGAATCAATACCAAGGGTTTTAATCATTGCACAAGTCCTTTCATCTGCAAGGAAATCGTTAACACAAGCATATTCAGAAAAACCATTTGTAATGTTCTCCTCATTTTTAAGATTTTCTGTTGCCTCCCTCATTTTCATTATTAATTTCCAGGCTTCATCATAGGTATAAGATAGAAAACTACCATTAGAAGCGGTGTTTAGGTTCGTTCTATTTTTATTATTAAGCCATCCATAAAAAGTGTGAGTGATTAACCAATCAGGCAAACGATGATGGGGGCAAATATCTAGGTAGCTCTTGTACCTTAAATACCCTTCATACAAACTCTCATCACGACTATTTTTGAAACCGATAATAATACCTCTCATCCTGTGAGCTTTGCTTTCTGAGTAATATTTTCATAGGAAATTGGTTGTCAATTACGTCCAAGTCATTGGTGCTTCTGCATTAAAAAGATCTATACCAGTCGCAAACATTATTAGAGAGAGTTTGTCTAAACAACTGGGTTTTAACCATATCAAGATTACAGTTGTAGAATATAAAGGAACCAAAAAGATCTTCAAAAAATTGTAATTTTCCATATGGACTCTCTTCATCGGTTCCTGCAAATTTCTTAGAGTGTAGTAGTTCAAATAATAAAGGGTGGGTCTCAATTCCATCCGGATTTATGCTTTTACTAACAGTTATAAAAGTGTCCATGGGCGAACCCATTTTCCTTACTGCCTCAAGCTGGATTAAATGCTGAGTGTTGTCCATTGTTGCGGTCCTGCAACTTTAATTAAAAATTAGTACAATGAAAGTAAAGTGACCTATAGCGCTAAGCTCCCCGGCAATAGTGCTAGAAAATAGCTTGATGACTGCAAGTGCACAAGTCATTTGTAGCTAGTTTCAAAATGAAGATATCAATCCCACAGGGAGCAGTAGGCGAAAGACTAAAATGCTTTTAACTAAAACTAAATGAAGTACTTAAGGAATAATTTTGAGATGCAAGAAAAGTAGAATTATTTTGGGGTTTTTGATTGAATGAAGCAATTAAAGTAAAATAAAACTAAATGCAGAAAGTAAGAACCGCGTGTGTAAAAGAGCTTGGAACTATAATAGGGGAAAATGTGTTCTCAGGAAGTGGTGGATACACTGCTAGCAATTTAGACTAAGAAATCAAGATTATTATAATGAATATTCTCATGATATGTATGTACGTGGGAGGAGCTCCATATATGGATGAATAGGCAGCAATCACTGCTCAGATCATCCTTCATAACCACAGCTGACAGACAAATGACAGCAATCGTATTATCCCTCTATTAAGAGATTTCTCCCATGGTATGGATATGGCTTTATGAGTTCTCCTTATTTCTCCAAGTTAGTACATAAAGAATGACAACAGCTTTATAGTCACAGTAAGTGCTATCATCCCTCCGTCTACCAACAAGTAATCCCCTTCATTATGTCCCCATAAGAGGCAAATATTAAGGAGGTGCACAACTTTCAACATCAAGATGAAGACAGTTAACACATATACATAATGATGTATAACATAATAATCTCTATCTTATCTCAATCATATGTTAGGGTTTCTCCATCTCCCCAAGAACTAATGATGTACTTAGACATGGCGGCAATCAACATCATGGCAATATTAATGGAAAGAATTGTAAATGAATAGTTCTTGTATAAATCCACAACGAGTACAGAAATTACAAGGAGATCTAGATGGGGTGAAGATGAGATGGATGGAGATGATGGTGGTGTAGCGGTTGATGAAGATGAAGATCAATGCCTAGGCCTCCCAGATCTGCGTAGGGTGGAGATGGATCCCTTGGGCAAGTCCTCCCCTCCCCAGATTCCTTCCGGAGGTGAGGTTTTCGACGATTTCTAGGTGTTCTGTATGTCATCTCTTTGATCCAGTTGCACGGGGTGAAACTATTTGAGGAGGTGGTGGCGGCGCCATATATACGGCCGGAACTATACGGCCGGAAAATTAGGTCCTGCTGTATAGTTGGTCGTTAAACCTTCTGGATGCCTCGATCGCTTCCGGTTTTCTTCCGGTGTTATTGATATTTTCGAAATAAGTGATTTATATTGTTTTTTACTCATTTTCTCTCCAATACAACTGCTCTAAGAATTGTGTCTATTGTATCCATCATCTGTCCTGATCCTGGTGAAAATAGACATAAAATGTGCGTGTGAACACCGTAAAATACCAAGATCCTACCACTATAATGCAAAACAATAATATAAAACATGATGCAAATATGCACTCATCATACGCCTCAGGAGTACATTTTCATGATCATAGAGAACGACACTAATGCTTTGCCTCTAATAATATGACTAGTAATTAGCCTTACCAACTAAACAATTGGATAGTTAAAATTGCAACGTGTGTGTTTCGCAAGAGGACTTTCTCGACTGGTCTTCGAGGGGGAAATCTTTGGACGGGTTATGATTGGTGTTATATTATTGTTATCGGATATCCCTCTGTTATCTCGCTCTATAGCCGAAGTTGTAGCGTGTCTTTATAAGTTAGTTAGTGCAAGCTTGCTGCCGCTGAGCCCACCATAGCCATGTAGGCGAGAGCCGTCAAATTCTAAGACTCGTCATGTACTAGCCTCAGTACTGACCGCTCTCTTTTTTCTTTGCCCTTTATCGGCACCTCTTTATTTCCGGCAAGTATGAGTTTGATGACGTTAGCAAGGTTACCCTTCTGGCTTGGCCTGAGCAGGGTTATGGACGTCGCTTCATTGTTTTTCAGGACTCTTAGTCCTATTTGATTCTTATTCGTACTCGGATACTATTTGTATCATTCGTATTCTCGACTCGTGGAGTCGTTGTTGTATATATAATTTCTTGTGGGTTCTGTTGTAAACTATTGTGATGTAACTACTTGTAGCAAAATACATCCACATGAAAGTGTCTCGTGGAAGTCTTTGAGTTGCTTCTATGAGGATTTTAATGGGAATGCTAAGATCTGCATAGATCCGATCCGGAGGCATTACAGGCGGCCGCCCTAGGCCCCATGTAACATCCCAAAATTTTCCTAATTTTGGAATGTAAATAAATAAAATAAGTTTATTTATTGTTTGACCTTGTTTGAAATTTGTAGATACCAAACCAAATTTTTGAAAAGACTTGTTTCAAAAAAAAGGGAAATAGCATGACATTTCCATATACAAGCAACATGCGTGTGTGAAAGTACTCTACTTCTACTTAATGGGACATTATTGCATATTTGGAAATTTCAAAACAAAGAGAATTTAATATACACTTAAACATAATTTTGGTGATTTATTAAAGATGTATAAACCTTTTGTAAACAAAATATATTTTATTTGGTGATGCTAAAGTTATTTTTTTCGAATTAATATGACGTATGAGACATGAGTTTATTTTCTTAGTATTGTACCCGAAGTCGATTTGCCAATTCCATCTTATTGCCTATCTTATCTAAAATTTCATCTGTTTTGCCTATACTCCCTTCGTTCACAGTTACCTCGCGTTTTGGGTTTAGTCAAAGTCAAACTTTACAAAGTTTAACCAATAATATAAGACAAAATATCAATATCCACGGTTTTCAATGCCTATAATATGAAAATATAGTTCATAACAAGTCTAAGACAATAGTTTTTATGTTGCTAATGTTAATATTTTATTTTAACTATATGGTTAAAGTTTACAAAATTTGACTTTGATTAAACCTAGGATGCAAGGTAATTGTAAATAGAGGGAGTACCTATACACGAACACCCACACCCACACCTGTACAATTGTTTTAGAGACAGGCACGTACACATACACATACATATCGGTTCTCTTGTGCCTTTCCTTTCTTTGCCAGGATCGCACCACACCAGCACATCGTGTCCTTCCCTTCTTGTTCCTTTCTCGTGTACATAATTGGTACATAAATTCTTCTCATCTTTTTTTATTTTTTTTCCTGCCGATCTACTAGGTAGCCCAACCACTTAGGCTGGTCCTAGTGGGAGTATCGTAGCTAGTATCATGTACTATGTCATGTTGGTAAAAATCTGATGTGGTACAATAATTAATGAAGAAAGAGATGGTTAGAGTATCATAGGTAGATACCGTATCATAGCATGTAAAACTAGAAATTCCTCGTACAAATAAATCTTATACATAATTTTGTATTGAGATTTTACAAATCATTAAATATAGTATTAGTATGATACTATAATATGATACTATGCACTATAAAGATAGTATCATACACTAGTATCATATGTATGATACTAGTATAATGATACTACCACTGTTACCACCTAAAGCCAAATCGATCAAGTTTGGCCAGCCCAGCTACTGTCCGACCTCGCATGGGACATAATCCCTGCGCAGCGCCGCCGCACGACAGTGTCCGACTCCAGTTTTCTGGGATGAATCGCCTCTTCTCCTACTGCCTATAAAAGTTTAGAGGCGGCTCCACGTCCTCTTTTTCCCACCCAGCACCGCCACCTCAAGCCCTATCTCAAGATCGATCTGATCTCGGAGAGTCCGCCTGATGCCGCTCGCGTTCCCGGAGACTCGGGCCATCTGACGCTGAATCGGGTGCACCACCAGGACCTAGAGGAAGAGAAGGATGGTCAGAAAATCAGGAGTTCGACCCGTCGACCATTGAGGACGTACTCAGCCAGTTCTTCAACTTATATTACCGACTGCATCAGACGATTTCATCTCACTAGGTGAGCACGGGCATATTTTTTTCTGCGCACACACATTACACCCGATGCTAACGGCTCCTTGGACATGATTTCTGGCCGCTACAGCCCATGCTCCACCAGCCACTCGGAGACGTTGACCGGGAAGATCTCCAAAACTTGTTTGATTTCTTTGCCATTTGCGTACAAACAAATCCTCTATTTATAGTCCACAAACTCCTTCGATTTTGTCCCCAAAAATCCTTAATGTTTGCGCCGCTGCTAGGCTGCGCAAAATTCTCACCCGAGCTCAGGAAGGTCAGCCGCTCGTTCACCGCTGTTCAAGAAAGGAGAAGCTGAAGACACGTACGCCATCGTGACCACCATGAGGAGCCGCTTCTCATTTTTCCACACCGCTGCAGCCGAAGACTGTCGAAACGACGTCGACCACCATCATCCGAGCCGTCGCCTCCGTCGCTGATGTCAGCACCGGTGAGCCTCGAGGACATTATTTTGGCAATCTGTTCAGTGCATGATCTAACGGCCACAAACACTGATCCACATACACCGGTACTACTGACCCGTAGGATAGCGCACAGGCGGGATATTTATTAATCTCGATTTTCATTTTTGCCAATATACGGATCATGCAAAATTCATAATTGTTGTTTCGTAAGTCTAAATTTGGAAAATAATATACCGTTGGATTTCTAATTTTGTGTAGAATATTAATATTCTGTTAGATCTAACTCTTTCGGAAGCTAAATTTATAAATAAGTTAAACTCTACTAAATGGTATTTAATTCATAGAAAAATACCCACAGCTCTAAATTTGGCAGAATTTATGTCTAAGGATTCAGAAAATTGTAATATACACCACCGTACCATTAGTTGAATCTGTAACAGTACAAAACATTTATCTATAATTAAATCTCCTATTTAAGTATTTTTGCTATAACTTTTAGCTGTAAATTGATTTGAGGTGAAATCAGTGGCAAATGAAAGCTATGAACCTTGTATATCCAGTAGTATTTTTTCCAAATTTTTGTGAAACTATTTTGTATTAAAAGTATTCAGATTCCAAAAATGCCTATTTGATTAATGGAAAATGCATATGAAAGGCTTTTGAACTAGTTTCATTCTCTAGCATGCATGTTTACTGTTTTGTTGTGTTTGTGCCACTATATGTTGATTCCAATTATTCTTCTCTATGATAGATTGCTCGGAGTGCGAATCATGTGAGTGTGACGACTGTTTGAACACGAACTACAAATAAGGAAAGTGAAACTTGCTTCTTACATTCCATTTACTATTCTATGCATGTGGTGTGTATTAGTAGAGCTATATGTGTAGAAGTAATTATTTTTTTGTGCTATGACCGTTGTCTAGTAGAATTTGTGTGTTTTTTGTATGCTATGGATATGGTAGTGAAAGAGATTGTGTTTTGGTTTGATGGAAGGAAGATAATTGTTTAGATGGATGGAATTGAAGATATAGTTTGAGTGTTATGGTAAGGGCCAAGGCCTGACTTACTGACATGTTCACTAGTGGATGTTGAATGACATGGTAGGGACGTTGAGCCTGACTACTAACATGAGCATAGCCTAGTTGGTTGAGTGCCATAGTAGGATCGTTGAACCTGACTACTGACATGCGCATAGCCGAGTTATTTGGAGAGTGGCATAGTAGGGCATTGAGCTTGACTACTGACATATGCACTAGAGTTCAGTTGAGTAGTGAGTGGCATGATAAGGGCATTGAGCCTGACTTACTGACATGTTCTTTCGTAAAGATGGAGTATGGATTCAGAGTTCGAGTATGGAATTTATCTAGCGGAGTTATGGGTTTAGAACTTGATTTGGAAAAGTAGGACAAAACGGTGTGTGTTATCTATGAAATAAGCTAGTACATTATGGGTATGTTATAGTTGTTTAGTGACACTTGAAAATACAATTCAAATGTATTAACCATTCGTGGCTGCAACTTTTCATGTTGCGGGTTATTCTCAGGATGAATAAGGTTTTCCTTTAGGTTGTAAATCTCCACTCAGCGTGTTGCCTGTGGTGCGATGGAGCTTTATCCTATTGTTTACTTGTTGAACTATATTATTTGAGCTAGCTGTGAGCTATGCAACTTTGTAATAATTATATTCTTGGATCAATTATTGTAATAATATGATGTATTGATACTCTTTTATTCATCAAAACTGTGTGTGCTAGCTAATCGATCCAAGGGACTAGCACGGTAAACATAGGATCCAATCTATAACAGGTTGGATCGCTTCACCCCCAGCATTAGGGGGCCCGACTCATGTACTGCATTGC